>CM030360.1:160404934-161604934 GCA_017893485.1 Hemerocallis citrina | reverse complement strand
CACAACAGGAATCTAGATATATTTCAACTGACACTGAACCCTCACATAATGTTGAATTAAGAAGACTCTCTACAAGAGATAAAACACCTAGAACCTATGGTGATGACTTCGTGACATATGCACTAGCAGCTGACCCTGTTAGTGTTAAGGAAGCCTTAAGGTCTAGGGATGGTTTGCTTTGGAAAGAAGCAATTGATGATGAAATGGATTCTTTATTGCAGAACAACACTTGGGAATTGGTTAATTTGCCAGTAGGGGCTAAAACTATAGGAAACAAGTGGGTTTTGAAGAAGAAACTTAATCCTGATGGAACTGTAGCTAAGTATAAAGCACGCTTAGTAGCTAAAGGTTATACTCAACAAAGTGGGGTGGATTATTTTGATGTTTATTCACCAGTTTGCCACATTGCTACAATAAGGATTCTTCTAGCCATAGCATCTATTGAAAAATCTGTTGTTCATCAAATGGATGTTAAGACTGCTTTCCTAAACGGTGACCTCAATGAAGAAATCTATATGAATCAACCTGAAGGTTTTGTACTTAAAGGTTCAGAACATAAGGTCTGCAAATTAATAAAATCTTTGTATGGTCTAAAACAAGCACCAAAATTGTGGCATGAAAAATTCGATAAAACAATAAAGAGCTTAGGTTTTGAATCTAGAAATTCTGACAAATGCCTTTATTATCGTGATGAATCGAATAAAATTGTCATTATTTGCTTGTATGTTGATGACCTGCTAGTTGTTGGAAGTGACCTCTCTATTGTTATAGAAGTCAAAACCATGCTATCCAAACAATTCAATATGAAAGACCTAGGTGTTGTGGACACCATATTGGGTATGAGAGTGGGCTTTAGAAGGCAAGGAATAACCCTTAGCCAATCCCACTATATTAAAAGTGTGTTGAAGGACTGGGGATACAGTGATTGCAAAAGGTTTAATACACCTTATGATAATACCAAAAAGTTGACACCTAACGATGGTGCAACAGTGAGACAGTTAGATTACTCTAAACTTATTGGGAGTCTCATGTATGCAATGACATGCACCAGACCTGACATAGCCTTTGCGATAGGCATGCTGAGCAGGTTCACTAGCAATCCTAGTCAATTACACTGGAATGCCCTTGAGAGGCTACTGGGATACCTTAACGGTACCCAAGAGTTTGCTTTGTGCTACTCTGGTTATCCTTCAGTACTAGAGGGATACTCTGATGCATCGTGGTGCTCAGGAAATGGTGACAGTAGGTCCACTAGTGGTTATGTGTTCACACTAGGAGGAGCAGCTGTGTCATGGAAATCTAAAAGACAACCTGGTCTTGCCTTTTCATCCATGGAGTCAGAACTCTTTGCTCTATCTTCTGCTGGTGAAGAAGCGGAATGGATAAAAGAGCTATTGTTAGATATTCCTTTGAGAAGGTTTAGAGTAACCACTCTCAGTCTTTATTGTGACAATCAAGCTGCAAATATTGTAGCTAACAACACTCTCTACAATGGTAAGAGACGTGTTGTGAGCCTTAGACAGGCCAAGTTGAACTATCTCATTAAACAAGGGACAATTGCCCTTATTGATGTACGATCAGAAAAGAATGTGGCTGATGCCTTTACAAAAGGACTAAGTAGAGATCTAATTATCAAAACTGTGGGGGAAATGGGGTTAAAAACTTTTGAGGATAAGTTTTAACACCCTAGTTATTTTGATAAATTAGAATTCAAAGTTGAGAGCCATAGAGTAGTTCAAACTTTAAGCATCAACCTTGACAGTTGACATGTTTTAGATAATTAGAAAAGTTCTATGTATTTATTGTTGATATATAACTTCATTCCAAATTTGATGATGTTATATATGTTTCAAAACTTACATAAAATTATCTTTTATTCCAAAAGAAAGCATGAAAATTTGTCGATGTGTTTCCGATGTTTAGAACTGTTGTTATATCATTCCAACTTTGATGATATATCTCTTTTATGGGGTTTATGTTTCATTCCAATCTTGATGATTCAGAACTTAACCATAATTGATCTAACAATTCTATCATTCCAACATGAAACACAGTATAGTTCTTGTGTAGAAACTATAATAGTTCTTGTACTTTATTTTGATAAAGATACTTGATTGTGATGCTTATGATGTACCTTTGCATATCTATGTTGAATTGTACTAAGTTCTTTAGCATGAACTAGATACTCTTATACATTTCATTTGAACTCTAAGAGAAGCGACTCATGAGATTTCTATGTGTTATGTTTAAAACAGATGGCAGCAAAGGCAATGGAAATGAATCAGTCAACTTTGATTTTGAGAATGATGATTTGCTCGATATGGAGGAGTAGACACAAAAGAACTCGCAAGATTTGTTTGTCAATTGCTTGGAGAAACTTCTATTTCAAGTTTAAGACTCTTTATTTGATTGAGCTTAAAACTTTTCGTTTATTTTGAAGTTTATTGTTTGGTTGACTTGAGATTATGATTTTGCTTTGTTGGTTTAGTCTTTGTGAACTATTCATTTATGGTTTTAGAACTATTTGATTATTTTGGTTTAGTCATATTTGAACTATTCAAGTTATAATTGATTTAGTCTATGATCCATGTTCTTTATGATTCAATAATGTTTGAATTTTTGTGATCCAATATTATAACATTGCTTAGCCTAATATACTGAGAATATAGGAGGAGATTGTTGGATGTATATGTATATTCTCATTATAATAGGATAATATTGTGTATATTATTCTATGGGGCAACATGGGTTTACACGTGTTATGTTTTAATATTGGAACGGGTTGAGTGGGCTAAAAGCCCAGTACCCTAAACCCAGTCTAATCTCTATATAAGCTGGTCTAGAGGTAGTGCCCTGTGATATTCCAATACTGATAAGCAGGGTATAATATCTTAAGCGGCTAGAGATTAACCCTAACCCTAATTTCCCCAATTCAGTATTAACAAAAACATCCCTAATAGTAGGATTTAGACAAAATCTCTCCGGAAATACATTTGAAAAATTTATAGAAGCAACTTTTATAGGAGTAGTACCGAAATGGTGGAATGGACTAACAGAGGAAGAAAGAAGTAACATAAGGAATCCAAAATCAATTGATGAGAAAGGGACACAAGAAATTTCAGCACAAAGAACCCTATGATTAAAAGAATTAATCACAAATTACGAGAAAACAATAAGAACAAAATTTAATGTTTACAAAAAAATAGAAGGACATAATATACATAAAAAGAACCAAGCAAGATGGAGACTAAGCAATTTAGAAATTTGTGATATGTGTTATTTTGATAACTATGCATGCGAATTCAAAGAATATTTTTAAGATAGTTATTACACAAAAGAAGAAAATGGTTCAATCATTGACTCATTTTTCATAAAACTACCAGATCCATGGAGTATAAATATATATAGTGCATATGTAAATGAGAAAGTAAAATGAGAAATAGATACTTTAGGGTATAAAAAACAATTTGTAAAAGATTATAGAGATAATGTCACTACAAGAAATTTGCCATATACCAACGGACACCTATAGTGACGGATCACTAAAACCGTGGGTATAGACATTGTATACCTATAGACGTATAATAAACTGTGGGTATAGGTATCCTATAGCTTTAGAGTTTTTAATCCGTAGCTATAGGTTTTACCAACGGGATAAAACACCGTGGGTATATTCTATATTTTATTTCCCCCCAACTTTTTCATTTTTCCACCAATTCCCAAATACCCCCAATTTATACAGCTCTCACGCTCACGCTCACACCCATCTCTCTCTCTCTCCTCTCTATCTCTCACACCCGAATCCCCCATTGATCGCATCGCCGTCGTCGGTCTTCGAAGTCGCCGTCGTCGGTCTTCCACGTGGCTGCCATCGTCAGTCTTCCACGCCGCCGTTGTCTTCCCTCGCCATCGCAACAGTGTCTTCCTCTCGCCGTTTTCCTCCTCCATCACCCACCGCCACCCACCTCAGTCGCCCACTTCTTCATCCGCCGTCGTCTTTCGTTGTCCGCCGTCACCACCGCTTCCACCATCACCCGCGGCCATCTATTTTTGATTAATTTTGCAAACCCTAGGTATGAATCTGGGTGCTTCCCCTTTAGTTGATGAATTTTGATTTCCATGTTGTTGTTTATTGTTTATTAATTTAGAGAGTTTGGTGATACCAGTTGGAATCTTTATCGCTGTGACCAATTTGCCATAGATTCCTAGCATATTTGCTCCTTGCCCTTTCCATCAAATGACCAAGTTGTTAGTAACTGAGTCCGGTTTTTCTTATGGATCCCATTCTGACATTAGATTAGGCTCATTCATATTCTAAGGAAAAGTTTTCATGAATTGACTTTGAATTTTGAATGGTGAGGACCACGAATCAAACATTTACCTTCTTTTTCTTAGGATGTAAGTGTAGTTAGATTTTCTTGCCTACTTCTCTGTTTAATCTAAGCTCCATTGAATTTAAACTGGCTTAAAGTTTATCTATACAGCATACCACTTGTGTTTAGTGGTAATTGAAGAGTAGTTATATTTTTGCCTATAATATTTACAGAAAAGGCTTATGACTGACGAAGATGCAAAATATTTAAGACAACTTATGTAGCGTCTAGAGCGAAAGTGGATGCATTATATTTGCTCAATTACTACATAGCAGAATTATACTGTAAAATGTTCAGATTATATCATGGATATATAGTAAAATGCCAAATAACAAATACCAATTTTGGTATCAAGATGCATGTACTATGTGGTGTAGTAGGATATATATCTTGCTTTCTTCTTTCCATTTCAACTTCAAACAAGATAATATCATGAATATTACCAATGGGGCCACATCTGAGATTCCCCCCATCAACTTGCACTAGATCATAAAAGAGTTTTGAAAGTTCCTTTTAGTTTCAAGTAGATATTTCATCCTTTCTTATGGCATGCTCATGATTTTTGTTTATGACATGACAAACTTTATTAGAGGAAATGTATGATCATTATTATTCCAAATATATTATATTAATTTCTCTTTATGGTATCAAATGTTAGCTATTGAGGAAGCTGGATATGGCAAACAATTGTGTGCAGTCTCCTGTTATACAAAGGATATTGTAAGAAATGGATTCTTGGTAATTTGGAAATTCTTTTTTTTCCATTATTGGTCAAGGCAATTGCCCAAAGTGCAGAAGCAAAAGATAAAAGTAGAGGAAAGAAAAGAACAGTACACACATCCTTATAAATTCTATATATACTAAATTTCCATTTTCAATTTCCAGAACTTGAAGCTCAGTCAAGTTGGTAATTAATTTTCGTTTAAGTCAGTTCTCATAAATTAAACGAGGTGGCCTCTTGCCATCCTAGGAAGAAAAAATAAAGTATCTAGGTCCTCTGATTGAATACATTTAAAAAGAATGAGTTGAAATTCCTTTGATTGGTAGAACTCTTCTTCTCCATTTAATTTCAGTGATTACCATTTACTTCCTTTTTAATAGTCTAAGCCTTTATATGGTTCGCAAAATTGATCAAAGTTGAGTTGGAAATGGAAACCAGAAATTGGAACAGATACACCTTATTTACATGGTCGACCACTCTAATTAAAATATGTAGTGATCAACTAAAATTACATGGTCGACCACTCTAGTTGGTGGTCCACACATTTCATCTTGATCTATAAGTTTGGAAGGTCTGTGGATAAAATTTTTGGGTAATGAGTTTCTTAATCATCATCAAATTGTACCTTGTGCTCTATAAATAGCTATAAACTCTGTTCCAAATTGGTCAAGCCATTTAAACTACATGTTGGCCACTTTAAATGATGGTTACATCATTCATCTTGATTTGTATTTTGTGGAAGGCATGTGAACTGAAATATTTAGATATTAAGTTTCTAACTCTTCCATCAAAGGATAGCTTTGTCTCAACAAACAGCTTTTTGTTTTTTGCATCCATTAATGAATGAGTTGAAAAAACTGAAACTACATATCTTTTATCACGTACTTGTGATGCCACATTGAGTGCGAATAACCTTGAGAGGTGGTCTGCCATTGATTTTGTTAGTTGGAACATGCTGCAGAGTAATTATATATATTAGGCTTATGATGAATTGCTGATATAAAGACTGTATGAACGTATGATCAACTTTGGTAGTATATAAAGTTCATACGGTTGAGAGGCCCAACAAGAATGTTAGATGTGTGGGACATGGAAGATGGTGATTTCATAATTGTTAATTTAGACAAGTACGGTCGACCCGTTGGTGAGGAAGGGACAACTCTTACTCGTTTCATAGGCAGTATGGTTCGAAGGCATCAATATGCTCCCATCAGCTACAAATCCTGGAAAGACATGCCAAAGGAGGACAAAGATGCGATGCTGGGAATAATAGAGGTATTATAGTTGTATATTTAAATTATATTGTATCAAAAGCTGTAATATGACTCATTTTATAGTTTATTTATTTAACATCTTTCTTTTTTTTGTCCAAATTTGAGTTTGTTCCTCCTATAAATGACACAACAAGAGAAATGTTGAAATCTGAGTTGAATGAAAAGTGGAGGCAATGGAAGAGCGATTTAAAGTCAATGGCATATGACCCGAGTAAAACGGAAGAAGAAGTTGCATCTGAATTACCGGATGATAGGGTTGACCGAAATCAATATCGTGAATTGGTTCGTTATTGGTTTTCTGAAGAAGGACAAGTAAGTCATATAGCAAATAGATTTTTGCATATTATGAGTAATATTTTGACTTTGGTTTCTTCATTCGTCTGATAATTTGTTGTATCAATTGTAGAAAGTAAGTAAAATTAATAGACAGAATCGTGCTAAGTTTTAAGATCTCCATTGTATGGGTACAAAAAGTCTCCCAAAACTGATTGATGAAAAGGTTTGTTTATATTTGTACTTTTCATTGAGTAAAATTTAATTACAAGATACATATAACTTGTTTGTTTGATTTCAGAAAAAAAAGAGCAAAGGATTATCGCCTAAACGTAAAGAGATTTACATTGATACTCGCACTCGTAAAGATGGATCAATTGTCAATAAGAAGGCTGCTAGATTGATTGTAAGATTTGGTTCTCATTCACTTCTAAAGCTTTATTGTATTATTTGGATGTAGTTTAGCTTGTGATAATATTTATGCCTTGGAAGTTTTCTTGTTTCATCAGTAATTTGCAATAGGGATTGAAGTGAAAAATCAGAATTGCCAATTGGTGGAATTAACTTGGGAGTGCAAACCTGTGTATCTTGGCCACAATGTGGTCTTTTCAGTATCAGTTATCTTTTTCTCATTAAAAGTCTATTTACTGATTAAAAAATGAGATGGGGTGCTCTCTGATGGGTGGCTATAATCTATCAGCGACTTTACACATGGGATGACTCTAACTTATAGATCTAGCTATATGAACATATGCAACTGTCATATAGATGATATAGGAGACGATTGTTAGAAAAAAGGAGCTCGGGTTGGGATCACATACTCATGAGACCAATTTGGGTTATAATAGTAAATATATCCACTGAGATGCATCTGCGCTCCTTAACCATTATTAGTATAAGATTTGTTATATTTACTGGTAGACTAACCGACTTTTCTTAAGTTTTTCAGTTCTTTTGTTATCAAAATATCATTTCTTGTGTTATTTTCCATATTTATCATGTTGTTTTCAAGGGTGTGCGCCATAATTATTTAGAAATTTTCATTACAGCTTAGAGCTTCTCATTACAAGGTTGGGATCACATACTATTCAGAAAACCCTAGGCAACAGCTATCACATTACAAAGTTCTGAACTAGTTCTATAATAAGCATTACAAAGTTTAGAATGACTTAATGAATCAAGTTCAGAACTAGTTCTATAATCACATTACATACTATTCTGAACTAGTTCTCATTACAAAGTTCTCACATTATTCAGAAAACCCTAGGCAACCACGTTTCTAAGCTGGTTGCTGCGGTTTGCACAACTGATTAGAGAATAGGGATAAAACTGATTAGAGAATAGGGATAAATATAAAGAAAAATTCAGCCCATGTCTAAAAATTCAGCCCACGTCTAACTTATTCTCTTCTTTTTTGAGGGATTTGGTGCGGCATTCCTATTCTTAACTCTGTTAAACTTGATGGGAGTATTATACCCAAGTATGGAAAAATAAGAACACTTTAACAATTAAAATAATCTCTGTTTATATACCCCAAGTATTATATTTCCTAGTATATATTATTTATTCCCTGTAATAATCTCCATGACTAATCTAAGGTTTTTTTGAAGTTTTGTGAAGAGATGGACAACTTGTAGGATTATCTATGGTGGTGGTAGTAGTAGTAGTAATTGCAGTAGTAATAGTAGTTCTATTCTTCACATTTATCCCCATATGAACAAATTTCACATTTTTTCTCTTCTAATTGCAGGATCTAATATTTGTAATGTTTCAGGTTGAACTAAACAAACACAATAATGAAGCTGGAACATCTCAATCAACCCAAAATACACAAAGTCATATGCCTTGGAAGGATGACACATATTTCCAAGTACAAGGACCTGAAAAGAGAGGACGTGTGCGTTGTATGGGCAAGATTCCTAAGCCTAAAAAACAGAAGGTTTCTTTGTCTGAAAATCAAGAGTTACGTAATAGAGTTAAGCAAGTGGAAAGCCTGTTGACAAATGTTCTGTCGTTGATTCATAATCGATTCTCTGGAGAAGATGTGAATGACATTATACAGGCTGCAAGACAGGTATATTATATTTTACTCTTGGAGTTCATATTTCAATGTTATGCTTTGTATGAGATATTTTTGTATTTATTATTGATTTTCCATATGTTTAATTCTAATGTATTGCATTTGTAATGTCTTTTTTTCCATAAATTTTTTTCTTTAATGAATGATGGAAATATTTATTAAGAAGAGTCTATAAGCTGTATTTTATTTTTAATAGGTTACAGATGCTTCAAGTGCCCCTGACCATACGCATTTTCTAAATCCAGACGCTAATGAAGATATTGAAGATGGTATCTAATTAGTTTTAACTAATGCTTACTGAAATTTTTAATATTTCTTATGTTGAGTTATGTTGTGATTCATTTGTTCTTTTTGTTACTTGCAGGTGAGGATTAGAAGCTATTTTTTTCTTGATGGAGCAAACTTAGAAATTGAGTGGATGAGATTGTTACAAGACTTTATATGTTTATTATATGTCAGTATGGTACTCTTAGGTTGACTTTTCAACTATTTTGTAATCGACACTCTTGTAATACTTTATTTATTTTTAATATGATTGAAGTTTAATTTTATTTAATTTTGTTTCATAAACACATTTATTTATTTTATTGTATTCTTAGTTTATAATTGGATTAATATTATAAAAGAATACATTAAATTATCATAAGCGTAATTAATAAGAAAAAATTGTGTACAGAGCAAATTATGACCTATCCATAAAATTTGTTTGGGGGGGGGGGTATGTGTAAAAAATGTTGCTAAAACCTATACCAACGGATCGCACGAAAAGAACTATACCAACGGAATAAATACGGTGGGTATATATTCAAATAATTGGATGTGAAAACCATCGCTAAAACCTATAGCAATGGAGTTTCAACCGTGGGTATAGGAAAGCAAAAGGTGTCTTTAAAACCTATACCAACGGATACGAAACCGTGGGTATAACACCGATACCTATACCAACGGGTGAAAAAACCGTCGCTATGGGCTATAGTGACGGCATTTTGCCGTGTATAGCTAATTAAAAACGACGGAAAAATATGTCCGTTGGTATAGGTTTTACGGGCTATACCTACGGTTTTTCGCCTTTTACCCACGGATTTTTGCTGTCACTATATGTCAAATTCCTTGTAGTGTGTATGTCAAGAAGCTAAATCAACAATTAAATATTATAGAATATATAAACAAAGAATTTGTTGTGATGAAGCAAGATCAAACAATTAGGAATGTAATAATAATTACAACTATACAAAGAGACGCAAACATAAATTCCAAAAACACCAACCAAAATATAGAATTTTTTAAAGAAATATAAAAAAATCACTATAAAAGACACTTCATAAGAATAAATAAAAACAAACAATATCCAAAAAACCCAAAGAAATATAATTATTATATATGTGGACTGTGGAGAAGTAGGACATATATCACTAAATTGTCCTAAGAGAATGAAAAAGAAAATGTAAACTACGTAAAATAAATTGAAAAGATAAATAACATAAACTATGAACCTATAGAAAATGAGGAAGACTGTACATAAATTAGTGAAGATGAGGAAATAATGGTAATGGAATACGATAGTGGAAGTAGTGAAGATGAAAATGAAGAATGTGAAATAAATATTATTGCATAAATTACAGAAGAAGGTGAACAATTAGAAAGAGAAGAAAATAATGAAGTAGTAACGGAAATAATGAGGTTTTACATACATAAATAGGATAATAAGAGCAACCAAATCACATAAACCAAAAAGAGATATTTAAACTTCTAATATTTGAAAGAAAAAAGAATACAGTCATAATAGCCAGAAATAATGAACAACATATACACATTGGACAAGCCCAAGAAAAAACGATAATTCCATTAATAATAGAAAGAATAATAAGACAAGAAATGAAAAAATAAGTGAGAACACCAGAAAAACATTAAGACACGTACATTTATGAGCAATGCAAATAATAATAAAAGCTTATTCTAAGGAAGGAATAAATACATCCTTCGAAATTTACCTAATGGATGATAGAATAATATCAAGTACACAAGATGCCTTAATAGGAAAAATATAAGGAAACCTAATGTATCAAAAAAAAAAAATTACAATAAATCCTAATTTTTCTATAAGTATAGCAAAAGAAAATAAGGACAAAGTTTAGTCATGTACCACAGATTATCAGGATTATATAAATGATAGAGAAAAGTAAAGTTATGAGTATACAAATAAGAAATATTTATGCTTTCACTAGTAAGCATGAAGTAAAAAATAGAAATATAGATAGTTTTAAGATAGAACAACAATTCAGAGAAATTATAAGATACAATCCAGCTAGAGAAAACCATGAAATGACTATACCAAATAATATAGAATTTGACTTTAATAAAGCAAAAATATTGCAAAAGGAAAAACACCACAAATAATGTTCGGAAAGATATCACTATCAATAAGAAACAAACAATAAGTATTGCAATTAATACCAATAATAAATACATTAGAAAATCAAAATAATAATCAATTTAAAATAGAAATAGAATATTATGACAGTGGAAAATGGAATAAATAAGTAGTCCGTGTAGATATAGGAGCTACTAATTCACATATTAAATAAACAAATATGAAAACAACATAATTAATACCATTAGAGAATCCATAGACTATTATAATAATAGACATCTAATTGTCCATAAAATAATATTGCCAATGAGGATAAATGGTAGAAATGAAATATCATTATATTTGCATGTAGATTCAGAGCACAATGTTAATGAAATATTATTAGGAACTGACTTTCTTACATCAGTACAACCTTACTCAATACAAGAAAAAATAAATTACAATCATAGTAAACAATGAAAGTATAGTGATAAATAGAATATTGTGTAATTGAATCCATTAAGAGCAACAAAAAATACATTATACATACTAACAGAATTTGCCTATGAACGATACAAATCAAGAAACTATCATAGTCTAATAGGCATTGGAGCAGGCAGCTTATGTCGTGAAAATATACTACCAAGATGGAACAAGATGAATATAATAAAAAGGCGATAAACTGGATTAACTGGACAAACCGTCATACTTGATAGGTATCAACAAAATGTTACTATACAAATAGAAAAATACGTACTAAAAATACCAATAATATACCAGTTTGATGATATGAATAATGATGTACTATTAGGAAATTACTTTTTCCAACAATACTATCCTATAACTATATCACATAAATCGGTTATATTTACACCACTTTGTCAACACCAAGCATTAGCAATTAGAATAACACAGACTTATTTTAGAACATACCTACCATATATCAGAGTTTGTTCAGTCCAGCGTGGTGAATACCGATATTTACCAAATAAAACTAGAATACAACAAGTACAAATAACAATTACACAAGAAATTTTACAAAAATAACTAGAAAATCTTTGTGGAG
Source organism: Hemerocallis citrina (assembly GCA_017893485.1). Taxonomy (NCBI): domain Eukaryota; kingdom Viridiplantae; phylum Streptophyta; class Magnoliopsida; order Asparagales; family Asphodelaceae; genus Hemerocallis; species Hemerocallis citrina. The sequence goes on along the minus strand of CM030360.1, from coordinate 161,592,797 downwards.
AATACCCTTTAGCAAAATGTCACTTAAGTAAACCCACAACTCATATAGAACTAATAGATAAGAACAAAATAATAAAAATTAAACTCACCAGACAAACTCCAACAGATTTAGAAGAATTTAAAATACATACGAAAGAACTAATAGAAAAGAATTACATAAGAAAATCACAAAATCCACATTCATCACCAACTTTCATTGTAAGAAAACATTCAGAAGAAAAAAGTGAAAAATCTCGAATGGTAGTAAATTATAAGAAATTAAACAAAAATACTAAAAGATTTGGATATCCACTATCAGATATGCAGAACAAGAAAAATATATTTAAATTTGATTGCAAATCAGGATTTTACCACGTAAAACTAACAGAAGAGTCAAAACAGTTAACAATATTTAGTACATCACAAGGATCTATGGATGAAACATATTACCATTTGGGTATAAAAACAATCCAGGAGTATTTCAAGAATATATGGAAAGATATTTGAGAAATACAATAATTTTATACTAGTATATGTAGATGATATTCTAATAGGATCCGAAAACGAATAACAACATAAAGAGAATTTTACTAAAATTCATAGAAATAGTAAAAAATATAAGTATTATACTATCAAAAAAGAAAATGGAATTGTTCAAAACTGAGATAGAATTTTTAGGAACAAAATTATCACATGAAGGAATAGAACTACAACCATATATAGCAGAAAAAATAAAGACATTTCCTAATGTCCTAAAAGAAAAAAGAAAAGTATAAGCCATAATTGGACTACTAAACCAAACAAGATGATACATATCAAATATCATCAAACTATGCCTGTTGGGGATCCTCAAGTGGCACATCAGTGCAGTTAGTCTTTGACATTTGACAGACCCAATATAGGTTCACAGTCAATAACATCTTCACTTTTATCAGCAAATACAAATTGGTTACAAAAAAAACTAAAAAAGTTTAAGAAATGAGAATGGATCCCAGATGATGAAAAAAAACTTGGAATATTAAAACAGCAAACTTCAGAATTAAATAAGCTAAGATAACCTGTTAAAGAATGTTTATGGATAATAGAAACAGATGCATGTGCAGATAATTGAGGAGCAGTATTAAAATTTATTGAAATAGGTGAAAAGGAGGAAAGACTAGCCAGATATACTAGTGGGTCATTTACGAAGACCCAACAAAATTACCACATAAATGAAAAAGAACTATTAGCAATCTTAAAAGCTATAAAATTTTTTGAATTATTCATCATACATACAAAATTCTCAGTAATGAAAGATAATACACAAGCAAAGAGTTGGATTAACAAAATAATAGACCCAACTATAGAAAATAAAAGATTGATAAGATGACAAATGAAGTTAGCACATTATGACTTCTCAATAGAAAATATAAAAGAAAAAGATAACATTCTAGCAGATTTTTTTATCATGAAACTAACAATTTTGCTTTTACATGATGAAAAATAGAGTCCAACAAATAGAACATGATATAGTCTTCCTAAAGAATACTGTAGAGCAATTAAAAAGAACATTTAACCAATTACAATTACAAATATGTGGTCTTCAAAGTATATTTTACCACCATATAAATGCAGAACATATTAAGAAAATGAGTGAAGGAAGTGAGCTTATTAACCCACAAAATACAAGTGAAATAAAAAAAATGGTCTCATAAGAGGGAAGCTCCATATCCATACAACTAATTACCTACAAAGAGAGAAATTATTCCAAGAAGGGTTACTCTCATATTTGAGAGGTTACTCTCAGATCCTTCAAAATATTCCAAGAAGGGTTTATTTTTACAATATATTGATTATTCCAGACCACTCAGGTCAATCAATTTATCAAAACTATTTCATAGCAACATATGAACAAAGCGATTATACTATCAGGAGCAAATCCGAAGATAATAAGAGTATTATTCGAAAGAGGGCTTATCCGCTCCATATATCCATCCAGAGAATGCAAAAAACTTAGCCAGCTACCAAGAGAAGTATATAAATCTGCTAAGAGTTATTTTGGTTATGCAAGACCTCCAAAATATATGTCCGGATATTTTCAGCTATTTCAGAATTCCTTGAAGATGAATTCCTTGAAGATGACAAAGAACTACCCGCTGAGCATATTATAAAGATAGGGATGACCACATAAGTCCTGTTTAGAGAAACTAATATCATACCATATAAAAAAGAAGAATTTAAAAAAAAACTAATCACACAAAGAAGAGCTATGAAATTTAGAATAATGTATTGTGAACTGAAAACATACTAAATAGAGACAGTAACATATGGATCTATGATAGCCCAGACCACAAAAATAATGATTTACAACATAGCAAAGACTAAACAACCACAGTTAAAGAAAGAAGTCTTTGACAGCTGGTTTCAAATTATAGATAAAGGAGCCATGACAATGACAGAAGAGACAGCTGTCCACTACTGTAGATTGATGAGGATGGAACCACAGCAAAAATGCGGACAATGCAGAAAAGAACAAGATAAGGCTGATGACGAGTTATTTCTGATGTGAAACACATGGAGATGTTGGATAGAAAAGGATCTTTAAAAATGTAAGCAGTGACGTATTAGACTTAATTATTTACCTATGATGTACGCAGTGATGTAATCAGAACAATAATTGTAACTAATATAAAGTCATCCTGAGGCTGAGTAAGGGAGAAGGCAGAATATATAACAAGGAGAAATTCCATATAATCTTGTAAGGAGAGTTTGTTTGTAAGAAGTCTGGAATCAATAACGACTATATTTCTTGTTAAGCTTTTGTACATTATAAGGTATGAATAATTAGTCTCTTTCCCTCAAGGAGAGTTTTGTAAGGCTCTACCTGAAGGATCTTACAAAAAGATCCATTTGTAACCTTTTATAGTTAGACTGTACACCTAGTAGCAGAAAATGATCTAGGTTGTGGTTGTTTGTACTGAAGTGCTACTAGTTGTTCCATACTATCTCTTGGATAAAGCTCTTTTGAAGAGCATAATAGTCCTGAGATGGGAGGACCGTAAAATAAGCATTGAAATCAGGGTGCATGCCAGGAGTATATTATCCACTGGTAGTAACTGGTACATAGTAGCTCAAAGAGGTTTAACAAGATCGGAAGCATGATGAACCATTTTGTTTTGATTTTTATGGTATCCTTAGAAATCTCACCCTACTCCTGATTTCAGACTAGTTGTTTTAAATCACAAAATCGCTAAAAAGAACAATGGATAATAATAATTTTAATCCTGCCTCAGAAATTTATGAATTAATGACTAACTATCAAGGAAGTGATAGATGTTAGTTTTTAATGTTTATTATCCTTATAGAATAACTAACATGCGTGATTTTTATGAGTTCAAATTATTTTTCTTTAGCGTACATCGAGTAATAATTATAACAATACATCAAATTAATCCAGGAGAAACTAGCAATATAAATGTCCAAATAATTGATGATCTAACTTTTTATGAAAGATCATTATTATTTTATAAAAATGGAGAATTTGGTAGTTATATTTGGAGTTCTACAACAATAACTAGACAATTTCAAGAAGAAAATGAATCTATAGAGGAAGAAAATTAACATATGGAAGAATCCGAAGAACCCCCATATGATAGTGATAGTGAAGTATCAGAAACAGAATTAGAAACTATGAAAAATTTTGAAGTTATGCTTGATTACTTTAATATTTTTGGGATTGATAATGCACGTTATTTTCAAGAATATTATTTTACAGAAGGATATCATCTTTGAAGTTTTTTGATACTCTGTTTATTTCTCTTTATATGTGATTTCACATTTTGCATCCAGTTGGTATCAGAGCCAGTTCAGAGTAAGTAATTCTTACTTAATTTCTATAATTTTTCACAAATTTAATACTAATCTATAGGCTACAGAATAAGAAACATTGGAGAAATTATCCTAAAACCCACAAACTTTTAAAATTTAATAAAATGTCATATATCTTATAAAAAATATAATAGGAAAGATACCATAGAAATTTAATTACAAACTGGATAATAAATAAAATTAGTTATAAAACTGGATCGTTTTAGCAAATATTTCTAAAAGGTGGGTCACCTCTGGGGATGGCATTCGGGCCACTCGGGCCGGGTCACCTCGAAGACATCGCCGGTCGGGTCGGGCTGGGCTGGGGGGGAAACCCTGGCCCGGACCTGGTCCCCCGGCCCCAATGGTGGGGGTCGGGTCGGGCCGGTTCGCGGGCCGGGCCGATTTTTGAGGGAATTTTTAAAAAAAATATATTAAAGATCAAGTATTAAAGTGTAATTTCATAACAATTGCAAAGAACCAAGTATTAAATTGATTTAATAAATTTGAAATTCTTAAAAAAAATGAAGTACATGAATAAAATTTCATACAAATTAGATCAAATTACAAAACATGGGAATTACTTGAATTTAGAGATCGAGATGACCTCTATTTAGATTGAAGAGAATGCATTGGACTATTGTCGTGCACTTCTACTTAACCTAAATATAGAATCTCATTCCCATAAATTTTCTAATTAATTACAATATATTGTACACAATTTTAATATAAATCGACTAAATCTAATTGTTCATTCATCGCTACTTGTTGATCCAACTTGTGCTTTAAGTAAGTCTTGAGTCATCTCTTCCGCTTTCATCCAATCTTCGGCGCATACTAGCATCTCCAAAATTTTGGCTGTCAATTGATTCCTGTTCGGGCTCATTATCCTACCACCAAGAGAAAAAACACTTTTCGATTCAACGGTTGACACCGGTATTGTTAGCAAATCTCTAGCAATACGAGAAAGAATATTAAAAATAGCTTCATTGCTCTTCTAAAACTGTAACACATCTACTACATCTTCAATCGAACTTTGTGCATTATACTAATTCAACTCATTTGGTGAATTGGTTCTTGGTTTTTTTGATTTAATAAGATTTAAAATACTACTAGTTGCATGACTCTTTCCTTTAGCTAATATGTGGGAATAAGAAGAAGTAGAATCAACATTTTGTGTTTGTGTAATGTTAGATGAATAAAGTCTATCATAAGTATCATATATCCTAGTCAAAATATGCTCAAATTGACGAGTAAAAACAACATGATCAAAATCTTGTATTGCATTATGTGGGGCATAAGTGTAAAAAATTTCAATTAAATTTTTGTGCCATCTAATTTAATCATAGGATTTATTACACTAGCTGCACAATATAAATTTTTTGATTTCCTAAACTACCTCCCAAAACTAGCTAGTATAGATTCGTTGGGGGGCAATTTGGTAATTTAATTTTTTTTAATTTCTGAAAGGAAAAAAAATACCGTAGCAACGGTTGGCCCGAACCCGGCCTAAGCCCGGGCGGGCCGGTTCAGCCGGTCCCGGTCCTCAACCGGACTGGGCCGATCTGGGCTTTTGTCAAAAAACCTGAACCGGACCGGCCCCAAGGTATGGGGGGCCGGTCCAGGATTGAGACCACGAAACAGGGGGCCGGACCGGACCGGTCCCGGATTAGTCCGAACATGTTGCCACCCCAAGTCACCTCATAATTAGCTCAAAGGTTTTTGTGATAGAGAATGGGATGTAGTGGCATAAATTCCCCCGCATGCACAAGATAAGCTTTTGGCTTCTTCTTTATAGATGCTTGCCATATCTGTCATGTTATGCTAACAGGTCACCAGCAAATCTTGTAGGCAACTGTCTATTCATTGAAACTTGAAAGTCGAAATTTCTTCTTGCTGCTTTTTTAATTTTTATTCGAATCTTTTGCTACATAGGCATGGATTCGTCTACTTGTTCTCCTCTGCTCTCTTCAGTATATTTTATTTAGCAGCACATAGCAAAACAATCAAAGTTCAAATGTTTAATGGTATTTCTTTTAATGATTGTGACTTCTTATTGAACTTTAATTATGAAATTATATCTTGGGTGAATTTTACTAAATTATACATATGTTTCATCAATTTGCAAATAATCATAACTACATTTTTATGGATAATCATAACTACATTTTTTATGGATATATTATATTATTAAAGTTATTACGGTTCATTACTTATATAATTTTAGATGATTGACCATTATATTCCTCACTTTATCAAATTAAGTCTTCTATCTCTCACTCATAGCTTACCTTTTAATTATTTTTAATGATTAAAATAAACAAGTTCAAAATACATCTCAACCTTCTCTTTATTTTTATTTTTCTTTGCAATTTGTGTAACTATAAATCTGGCAATATTCACATTTAATTAGGAAAATAAGTTAATTAAACGCTAAAACAGCTAAGGGTATATTAGAAAACAACCAAAAAACATCCAAAACTTGTCACGTGATAGCACGGGATACCTGGATTCTCACGGAGTATAGATATCCACAGCAAGTATATGGACAGAGTTACTGTTCTGAAAAAGAAAAGGATATAGTTATCTGCAAATTAATGAAATCTGGGTATAGTTAGTGAAATTTACCCTTATATCTTTTAATTGAATCAATAGGCCTCATTCCTTGGCCCATTACAGAAGAAGCCCAATTCAGAATTTGAGCCTAGGAATCTAGGACTGTGTGAAGGGGCTTTTAGGAGAAGTATGCGGTGCACAAATGTTATTGTTCAAGTATGTGATTATTGATTAAGATTTGCTCTGATATAGTGAGCTCTTGTTTGATTCTGCTGCTTGCTCTATGTTAACCCCATTTGGGCCCAAAACTTCTTCTAAGCCCATCTCAGTTTGGGGCTTTTGTGGGCTTTGAGAACTCAAAATAACATAAGCCTATAAGGTAGAATCTTATGTAGCAACGTTACAAACACTTAGATCCGATCCGGACCCTGCATTGAACCGGAACCGACCAGGTTTATTACAGGTCAGATCCGGATCCTAAAATAGGATGCATTTTATTTTCGGACCCGGATCCGGGTCCGCTCAAAATGGACTCGACCCGGACCCGACCCCCAAAAAATCCTAGTAAAACAAAAAAAGAAAAGAAAAAAACCCAATCCCTCCTCCTCCTCCAAACTTCTTCTTCTCCTCCTTCTTCTTCCTCCCCCTCCAATCTCTCAACCCAAAACCCAATCCCTCCTCCAAACTTCGATCTCTTTTTCTTCTTCTTCTTCTTCCTCATCCTCCAATCTCCTCAACCCTAACATAAAATATTCTCCTAATCTCCATTGCCAATCTCCACCACCACCACCTCATCTTCAACTCCCTCAACCAACCGCTCGCTGCCGCGCTTACAGTGTCCGCTGCCGCTTCCCGCTTGCCTGCCGCTGCCGCTCCCTGCTTGCTTGCCGCTCCTCTCCCCCTGCTCGCACTCAATGGGTAAGAGCTTTTTAATAAGAACCGAACCTGGACATGGTTCTCGCAGGTCGGGTTTGGGTCAAATTTTTGGACTCGTAGAGGGTCGGGTCGGGACCCAGGTAGTGCAGGACCCGACATGACCCGATCCGATACCATTGTTAATCTTATGATGAGAAGTCGATAAGACAAAAATAAAAATCTTATGACAAAAAGTTTCAAGTTAAAGTGAAAAAATGCGGCAAACAGGGATTTCTACATGTACTTCCTATTGTATCTACTAATGTAATTGATGTGTTGAATTTCTACATGAAATTCAATTAGCACGAGCAGCTTACCATCACTTAATCAAATATTGGTAAATTGATTATTTTTTTGATTATACATACCATAACCATATTCCAATTGAATTACACATAGGAATTCCATGCATCCATTACATTACTGGGTACAACTAAGTATATTTATAGCGTTTGTTGTACAATGTTAAAACATGAAGAATCTGTTGGTTAGATGTCATGAAGCAACAATGCCACAACTATTTGTTGTGGAATTTGGAAGGAAGTATTTCATAGTTTTTAGATAAAATGACTTACACGCTCTCGTATATATACATGTTAACATCATGTTTCTGGGCAGGTGTAGCGGATGAGGAACCAGACTCATTTCGACACACCCATTAGAGGGTCACTAACCTAGTGTGAAACCAATATTGCTACAATCAAGATGAGTACATGTTGAGGTTATAAGTCTCATACGTATATATTCCAATATAATTATATTATTATGTGACGCATGTTGAATACGTAAGATCCGGTCATGAATATCAGAAATGTGGACTTATTGGACAAACCATGTTTGGTCCATAAGCTCGTCAAGTTGGTACTGACAATATATACCGCTTGGGAACATTATGCTAGGTATTCATAATAACTAGGGTATAATGATGCAAGTAAAACAATAGCCACCAAAGCATAAACCATAATTTCATATTCAACACCCTTTACAATCTCAAAGCATTGTATAGATTAATTCTATATACCAAGTGTGAGAGAGATCGTCAGATTCGTCATTGCAACATCATAGCCATCATGCTCAAATCCGCCCTGACTTCTCATCGACCTTGCTGCCGTCCTTGGCGCCGACTATCACCATCGCCGACCAAAACACCATTGCTACTGTTGCTAGGTCTTGTTTCCACCGCCAATGTTAGCACATGCAGCTTCCTCCACCATCGTTGTTGCTGCTAGGTTTCTCCGAAACCCTAGCTGTCGCCTCCTTCATCTTCAGTCTCCAACATGCAGTAACCTGAATCGGGCTTGCTATTTTTCTGCGCCCTCTCTGAACAGGCCAAAACAGGACCCAACTGATCGCTCTGCGCCTTCATTGAACCGGCCAGAATCCAACCCGGTCCACCTACTGCCCCCAACCCGCATAAGATCCGACCCGGACCCGATTCGTTTGTAGCATCAAACCGCTCCAGATCCAACCCGATCCAGACCTGATTGGAACCGTCTTATCTGTCGTCCCTGACCCACTCCATACCTGAATCGGTTAAGCCTTCAGATCCAAACCCGATCAGATCCGTTCTGACCCGTTTGATGTGCAAACCCGACCCGATCATAACTTCATATTCAAAACCCGAACTAGATCCAACCTGCTTTACGCCTCTTCCTCCTTATTTGTTTTAAATTAAAAAAATCAGATCAAATCCTGAAAGCCCTAATCCTCTCATCTTCTATACCTTAGTGTTAATTCTAGATGGCTAATAACTCATCTAAAGATAACGCCTTTATAGGAGTCATCACTCATAAAATTAAAAACTTCACCAGAATCGAGTTCAATTCATGGAAGGATATAATAGAACTTCAAATTAGAATCATGAAACTACAGTATGCACAATGTCACACACATGAGACTACGAAGCTGGAGATTTTAGAGGATGAGTGGGAGAACAATCAAAACTTGGTTCGTTTGTACTTGATCAATTGCTTGGATAAAAAAATTGGTGGCAATTTACAAGTTGTACACAATTACTAAGAAAATTTAGGAGGAACTGCAAAAGCAATTCGAAATTGAGGAGGATCTATCAAAAGTACACTACATCGTCAACTTCTAAGTTTTAGGTTAATCTAGATGAGAGTAAATGCATAATCCTGTTGCAAGATACTATTAGAGAAAGAAACAAAACTTAAGTTGAACTGCAGTCTTTCATTGGGAAGGCACTAGCGTTAGTCCTAGGCATTGGATCTTTGATCCAGGAGCATCAGTTCAAGCTACAAACGATAAGAGCACAATGGAACACATCAGCAAGGCAAAGTAGTTAGTGTCCATGGAAGATAAAACCTCAGTGGAAGTGGTTGGAAAAAATGTAATTAAGTGATGCTGCTGATTTAGTGGTAGGAGCAACATATGTGAGTTCTTATTATTTGTAAAGGAAGAGATAGATCTCAGCCATAGATATGGATCTGAGATCGGGGTTTTGTGAGGAGCAGGAGAGGTGGTGCTGCTGATTTCTGGCCACATCGAACACCTGCAAAATGCCTAGAAACGTTAGAAGAGATCCTGGTGACATGCCCTCTGATGATCTAGTCAGTCACTTGAGGAAATGAAAGCTAGGATTTGAGAGGCTAAAATTACATTACTTGTAAAATGAGGAAGGGACCTGGTATTAATAGGCAGAGAGAGGGAAACCTAACCAATAATGGGCCTGGTTGACCCTCTTCTGCGGGCATGTTTGGTATGCTGAAACAGCAGAAGGCCCATAGGGTCTACATGCCTGATTTATAGGTTTTGCAGATCTTGAGGAACAGATGGCTTAAACTGAGATGGATTTTTACCCACTTCATAGGCCCCCCACTCCTGGAGGGTTGTATGTACTAGCATCGAGGAGTAGCCCAATCTCGTGAGAAGACTGGTCGTCAGTGCGCATAAGGACGGAGCAGAAGATCCCCACAGGGAGCGACATGAGTTTGAGATCGAGCTCTGCGACACCAAGCTCCAACCCTCAAGCTTCGTGCTACCAAAGATAGGGGTGTCGAGTGTCGAGAAAAACACACTTGGTGGAAAAGCTTACGGCTGCCTCGAGGAACATGCCGAGTTTCGAGCGAAGTGCACTTGGTGAGAAAGCTTGCAGCTAGCTCGAGGATCATATCGAGCGTCGAGCAAAATGCACTTGTGAGAAAGATTGCAGTTAGCTCGAGGAGCATGCTGAGCATTGAGCGAATCACACTTGGCGAAAAAGCTTGCAGCTGGCTCGAGGAACATGCCGAACATCGAGCAAAGTGCACTTGGTGAGAAAGCTTGCAACTGGCTTGAAGAGCATGCCGAGCATCGAGCGAAGTGCACTTGGTGAGAAAACTTACAGCTAGCTCAAGGAGCATGCCAAGCATCGAGCAACGTGTAATTGGTGAGAGAGCTTGCAACTAGCTTGAGGAGCGTGCTGAGGATCTAGAGAAGTACACTTGGTGAGAAAGCTTGCAGCTAGCTTAAGGAGCATGCCGAGCGTCGAGCAAAACATTCTTGGTGAGAAAGCTTGTGGCTAGCTTGATGAGCATACCGAGCGTCGAGCAAAGCAAACTTGGTGAGATAGCTTGTAGCTAGCTCGAGAGGCATGCCGAGCGTCGAGCGGAGCATACTTAGTGAGAAAGCTTGTAGCTAGCTCGAGGAGCATGCCGAGCGTTGAGTGAAGTATACTTGGTGAGAGAGCTTGCTGCTAGCTCAGGAGCATGCCGAGCATCGAGCGAAGTACTCTTGGTGAGAAATCTTGTAGCTAGCTCGAGCAACATGCCGAGCATCGAGCAAAGTATACTTTGTGAGATTTTGATGGGTCAGTTTATGCTTACTGTGGCTGTAGTAAGCACGTGTATTGCACGTGGTATGCTAACATCATGATTTTGGAAATCGAGGTGTTGAAATCTTGTCCGCCGTTAGATCTAGATTGGGTGATTGAGATTGTTTATGGATATCGAGGCTTCATGGAGCTGCATATATATCCCCCACTCTCCCTATCATTTTCAAATTTACTTTCTCTCTCTAATTGTCAGATCTTCTCTCTCTAGGTATTGTTCAGTAACCGGCGATCAGTTTTTCGGCGTGCTTTCCGGCAACGATAATAGGTTAGTATATTTTTATATTATGTCAGGGGCTCGGTCCAGCTCCTCAGCTTCCATGTCTGGCTGGGGTTGCGACGATCATCTTTTTGACTCTTCGGACTGGGAGGAATTCGAACAAACCGAGAATGTATACAATATCAAGCGGCTTCAGACCCATAATCCCTTCATGGTGGAGTCAAGCGACTCCGATGAATAGGTCGAGGAAGTGGAGGTGGTCGATGATGGTGGACCAGTTGACAAAGGTGATGTGGAGGTAGAGGAAGTAGAAGATGACGTGGGAGAGGTGGAGGACGATGGTGAAGGTGATGAAGAAGAAGGCAATGAGGAAGGTGATGACCTCAAGGTTGATCCTTCTGGCGATACTTATCCATTGAGACCCCTGGCCGAGCCATACGATGTGAAGGCCCCTCGGATCCAAGGGATGATATTGAGGTGGTCTCTTCCAGATTGCCCGATGAACTGCCCGAATTCTTCTTGAAGCATGGTCTCGTCATCCCTTATCTTCAACAACTGGGTTCGATTAGGGTGTACCCAGACTACCTCGAAGACTTAGTCAGATTTTGGGTATATCTCGCTTCTCCGAGCCGTCCCAAGCTAAAAATAGATGGCAAACAGAGCGTGCTAACGGGCAGTGACCTCCCAGTCATACGAGCGACTTACTTCATCCCTCGGGAGTACGAGCTGATGCTGCCGAATCCTGGACTCCTGCCCACGGCTAACTTGGCCAAATGGTATTGCATGTTTCCTGTCGATGCCTTTAGCTCAGGGTTGCGACTGCCCTTAAATCCGTTTGTGAAGGAAGTATTGAACTGGGCTGGTCTGAGTCCGATGTAGTATGATTCAAATTCCTAGAAACAGCTGGTGTTCTTCATACTGCTCAGTGAGGAGAGGGGGTGCCGCTGTAGTTGTAATAATTCTGAGCTGCTCTTGGCGTCAGCTCATCGGGGGCACACGAGGGGATATATTACATCTCCCCTAGGCCCCATAAACGGGTAGTTCATGGGCACTCGAATTCTATTAAGGGGTGGAAGAGCAAATACTTCATCATCCGAAGTCAGACCCCTTGGGACATTCCAACCGAGTGGGCCTACTATAAGCCGAACCACAAACCCTCGAAGGAGAAGGAATTGACGGAAGAGGAGTGGGATGATGTGGAACGGGTTACTGAGGGACAGAGTATCCGCTGGCAGAACGTGAGTGAGAGACATTTGGCTCGGATTGGACTGAGCCCTATTGACTCTTGTATGTTTTTCGTTTCGTTTTTCTATCTATCTTTTCCTTCGTTCTTATAACATTAGTTTTCTTCCGCAGTAATGGACGACGCCACTATCGACACAAGGAGGGCCAAATTGGCCAAGCAGAGGGCAGTCGACCAGTCGAAGAAGCGGAAGAGGTCTTCTCAGGGAGGCTCCGAGGGGACTTTTGATCCGAAGTCCAAACAAAGAGCCCTCTCGGTCTCAGGGACCCAAAGATCGGCAAAGGCGACATCGATCTCGAGTAACCTTAAGGTTACCGACATGCTGAAGTGCGATATCTCGCGTGTCCACCCTGCGGTTCAGGAGGTCATGGGCGAAGAGGGGCTTAGACCATGGGCCCCTAATTGGGCTGTGAAGATGGCTGATTCGCTAACCGAGGGGCTGATAGCGATCGAGGTGGTACAATATCTGGCCACACCTTACGATAGGGAGGCTCTCATGACCGAGACTTTCAATTTGTGCTACATGAGGTAGGCTCAGGCCGATATGCTGGTGAGTATTTTCGAACTCCGTAATTTTGAAAATCAAACTTTTTCTTTTTTATTTTTCTAAGTCTTAGGCCCTCGATTGCAGGAAACTCTGGCCGAATCCCAATTGAAGAGGCTGCACACCCGTAAGCTCCAGCGGGAGGTGAAAACTCTCAATGGTACGAGCGTGAGATGAAGGACCGGAAGTTGAGGGCCGATGCTGCCGAGTATTGTGAGCGGGCTCTCATGGCCGAGCTAACTAATTTCGCCAAAGACCAAGCTCGGGTGGAGGAGGAGATGAAGAAGGCGGTTGGCAAGGAGAAGAAGAAGGTGAGGAACACCGCCATGGATAAGGTCATCGATGCCCAAGACAAGACGTACAACCGGGTTCTTGAGCACGTCCTGATTAAGTATCCCGAGTTCGAACTCGAAGAGTTCCATTACGACATGATACTTTCTGATCTTCCAAAAACCCCCGGGGGAGATAGCGAGGAGGGGGGCGAACATCTGCCTGGTGAGGAGGATGCAATGCCCGCAGCCGACCCTGAGGTCTATGCAGCGGTGGCTGAAGTGGTGCCTCTCTCATCTAAGCAGTAACTTCCCCTTTTCCACTTCCTTTTGTATTTGCCGAATGAGGACTAGCCATTGCTATTTTGTAATAATTTTGATGAATGAAACGGATTTTTGGCCGAGCTTTTTGACTTGGATTTTTTGGCGTAATATCCTCTAATGTGATGTTTTGTGATTTGGCCATGTTTGTGATTCTCGGAATGAAATTCCCTTTCCTTCTTTGTGTCAGATAAATGAGTCCTTCATGGCCGACTGTAAACCCCGTTCCCGCCAATATGTATTTTCTGTGCATTTTTGGTATTTCAATTTTTGTAAATTATTTTTCCACTTTTAAATTCTTTTCGTTAATATTTATTGTTGGATTCCCTAATAAAGTCAATTTTATTCATTAATGGTATTTTTCACTATCTTCAGTCGACTATATATTTTAATACAAGTCTATTTCAATTTTGTAAGTTATTCAACCTGAATCAAATATTTTATTATTCCAATAGAATCAAATATTTTATTATTATTGGAATATTTAAATAAAGTTGTTGTTGTTGTTGTTGTTCTATTGTATTTAGTAGTATTTGAGTATTAATTTAATGCTTACTAATTGATTTATTCGTACTACTATACTATTATTGATTTGTTTATTTAATTTTAACCCAAAACCATGTTTTCTCCCTATTGGATATAACCCAATAAAACGAAACCCGCATACCCTAACCTACCCTATTTAAACCCCCCCTAACTCTAGGCCCTGTACAACCCTATCATCTACAGCCACCACTGTTCATTCACCCCTACCCCCTTTTCCTTCCCCTGCAGCCCCTCCAAAATCCATCCCACCAGTGCCTTTGCCTCTCTCCGATCACCCCAACCTCGTCGCCCTCCACTTCCGAAGCGACCATCCAACTCCTCGTCGCCATCCCCTACCACTATCACCCATCATCACCACCCACTGCCCCTCATTCACCACCTACTACCTCTCCTCTCGTCTTCCTCATCTGTGGTGCCGAAACCCCGACTGCACCCACTTCCAGTCACCCATCGTCCTCGTCTCCCTCCTCTTCTTCTCTGGTTGATCCCAAACTCAACCTTACCAACCCCTTGTCGATGCCTGCCCTGAGCGTCACCCTCGTCTGCAACCCATCACCGTCCTCCTCGAACAACCACCGTCGTCGCCTTCCCCTTGACCTCCGCCACAGAATTCTCCTGCATCCACCCTTCACAGCCCTGCTTGACTCGACTCACCCCTGTGCACCACTGTCGAAGCCTATGCACCCATCGAGCCATCTCCCCGACCTCTAAAGCCCACAGTCACCGTCGAAGCCGACCACTACTTGCCCTAGCCACTGTTGTTGCTGTGGTTTGCTGTTGATCGAGTTGAGCACGTGTGGAACGTGCTTTCAAGGTGGAGTTGCTCACACGTAACGTGCACGTGCTCTCGCGGATTCGTATTTACAGATTTTTTGTCATTCTACAATCCAGTCAAGGCAAGTATTCCTCTTGTACAATTCGTTGTTCCATACAAGCATTCTCAAAATACCACATTTAGTTTGTTGTTAATTCCTCTAATTTGGATCTCAACCCGTTAACATACATATCTTGTTTTCAAAAATCCCGTATTCGTATTAGAGCACGAATACCCCCCTCTATATGCATGCATGACACGACACATGACAAAACAACACTACATATATGAACTATTAGAATTGATGGTATAACTTGGTTGTATGTGATTATGTCGAAATGTTGAAACATGATAGCGTAGCCATAATAGAATTTTCCCCATCTTGATAATGTTGAAATCATGCTTGAGTTGCTGATGTGGTAATTCAGTTGTCTCTAATTAAGAATTTATAATTGTTCGAGCCAAAATCAAGTTATTATGAATATTTTAGTTATGGAATACTGCTATCTTGACGTTGCTTGATGGTTCCGACCCTGTGAATGACAAAATATTGAGTTGGTTTCTGAATATGAATTGTAGCCCCATGTATCTCATTTTCAGAACATCTTACAGAATCGAATTCAGAGTTATATTTTATGAGATATTGCTATTTTAGTACTACTTGGTCTGAATTTCCAGATTCACAATTTTACTGTATCACTGCCTTACAATTTAATTTGAACATGTTATCAGTAACATAATAATATTAAATTTATATTACTGATACTAGAAATGCTAGGGAATCACCCTTAATTTTCTTAGATTTATTTGATGAGCTTTCAGACCTGATTCATGCATGTAAACATAACTCTAAGAATTTTGACTGAACACAAAATCTGCGTAGAATGTTGATTTGAACCCAGTTGCTGTAACGTTTATATATCATGTGTATATGCTCTACAGCCGGCAGAAAATGTAGTTTCTAGAACTTCTGACGGATCCAGATTTGCATTCCTGTAGCAACGGGAATTCTAGTTTTGGTGTAGCTATGTCCTGCTATCCAGAATTGAAATTCTTATTGTTTCTGATAGTTATAAGTTATTTTGACATTCGAATATGTTTTCTACCCAGCCCGAACCTGTTTCCTGTTTCCTATCATGTTTAATTGCCCTGTTTGTGCACTTTTGTGCCTGTTTTGATAAGAAAATAATAAGTAATCAAGCCGAGGTTTAAGAGAAAGACCTTAGTAGTGGACAATATAGGCAAGTTTACTCGGAAGGGGGCCCATGTTTCCCACCTGTTTGCATGGATACATGATTAGAAGTACATGGAGCTAAGTGCCACGTCCTGGATAACGAGGGGAACCTCTCGAATCTATGAGGGTCACCTCTAGAATCCATTACATGCTTACATGATTCATGAGCCTGTTTACCTGTTTTCCTGTTTACAAGTTATATGGAACTAAGTACCACGTAGAGCTAAGTACCACATTGTGGAATGATGGCGGCTACCTCTAGAATCCATTACCTAATTACATGACATGATGTGATTCCTGTTTACATGATACCTGAGTATACAGCCCAATAGAATCCACCATTAAGTTTAAACGTAACTTGATTGTATGCATCAAACATGTGGTATATATATGAGACACATGATTGCTGCACTAGTTAGGACTAAATTAAATGAGTAGACTTAAGTTGACACTGAGCATTTACATACTCCTGTTACATGTATATGATTCCTGTTTACATGTATATGATTCCTGTTAACCTGTCTATGTTTCCTATTTACCTGTATATGATTCCTGTCCACATGTTACATGGTCATTACTAGATTTATGATTCCCGTTTATAAGATGAAACTCATGAACCTCATTTGCATGTTTTATTTCCTATTACATGATTCATTCTTTGTACTTGATTCTGTTGCTGCATTCCTTGTTCGTATACCCTCGTTGCTTGTACTACTTATGGTCCGTAGCTTGCACTAACAGGTATCTTGTCTTTTGCTTTCTCTATTTCTTCCAAATGTTAAATACACAGGTTTTGGAGAACAGCTACCTGATAGAGTGAGTGATCAAGTGTTCTTAGCTTGGGCTGGAATCTTTATGCTTTAGTTTACTTTTGTTTTGAGTTTATAAATTCCTTATTACTACTTGAACTTGTATTGGGCATGTTGTCCCGAAGTTTATTATTATTACCAGATCTTGTTTTATTTGAGGATTTTGTATTTGTTTTCAAATAATTCTGTTGATTATGAGATTTATTTCATGCATGCGTGGATGTATATTCCTTATGTATTTCTATTTACTATTGAGTTGATCCTTACATCTTATGAATGATGAAAATCATTTGCTGAGCTTATCACGTACTCGTATTCCGTATTCTTTTGGAAAGTGGGGCGTGACACCGAACCTTATGATGTCGAGATGGAGCGCCATAGGGGTAAGCTAAAATCCATGGAGTCTATCTGAGCGCGTTATCACAAACAGACCCGGAATCGGGAAGCAGCTATTTCTTAGTTTATGAATAAGTCGAAGGAATTGAGCTTGGAGTCAGCTCGTCCAAAGAAGACGATTGCTGACCATGACTTGGGGAGCACCGAGACTAGATGGTCGATGTCTAGTACTTCCATCTGGCGACCGACCTCAAAATCGTTCCTTCGCGGGGTTATAGTGGAGAAGGAATTGGAGATACCAAGATTGAAGGTCACGCTCAGGGTAGGTCGTTCCCTAACTGCTTCTCTAGGAAGTGGCTGGCCATCTCTAGGTGGCCCATCTCCGACTTTCAGACTGGAGGCACTGAAGCCGTAAGATGCCCAAAGCTCAGTGGTCGGGACGTCTACTTTGTCCATCCCTAGGATTGAGGTCAATAGGCCTATTGGTGACCGAACACGCTCGGCAGGAATCGAGTTGACCTGTATCAGTCCCAGGACCCCCAAGCGGAGTTAGGTCGTTAGAACAACCTTCGCCACTTGTTGTAATTCTTATACTTCTCGTAATCTTGTAGTCTTGTAAGAGTCTTATCAATAAAATTTGACTGCTTCATGGCACTTACGGGATCTTTAAAAACTTCTTGTCAAGGTTGGAAGTCTTTTTAGAGTTTGAGGTCGACACCAAGCAGCGAGGACTTGAGAAATTGAGAAATCTCTCGTTAGCATTTAGGGTCGACACCGAGCAGTGAGGACTTGAGAGATTGAGAAGTCTCTCATTAGCATTTAGAGTCGATGCCGAGTGGCGAGAACTTGAGAGATTGAGAAATCTCTCGTTAGATTTTGGGGTTGATGCCGAGCGGTGAGGACCTTAGAGAATGAGAAGTCTCCCGTTAGTGTTTAGGGTCGACACCGAGCGACGAGGACCTGGAATATTGAGAAATCTCCCGTTAGTATTTGGAGTCGACGCTGAACGACGGTGACTTGAGAGATTGAGAAATCTCTTGTTAGCGTTTAGGGCCGACGCCGAGCGGCGAGGACCTGAGAGATTGAGAAATCTCTAATTAGAGTTTGGGGTCGACTCCGAGCGGCGAGGACCTGAGAGATTGGAAAATCTCTCGGTAGTGTTTGGGGTTGATGCTGAGCGGTGAGGACCTGAGAGATTGAGAAACTCTTGTTAGAGTTTGGGGTCGACGCCGAGTGGTTAGGACTTGAGAGATTGAGAAATTTCTCGTTTGGAGGAACAAAGTTGAGGCATTTCGACTTGATTTGAAAAGAAATCACATTGCTTTTATTCAATGTTTGGCTACCAAAAATAAAGGTAGCGCCTATTACAATCACTGACGTCTACATCGGCCCTTGTGGCCCTTCATGGAACTTGATAAGCTGCTCTGCGTTCTAGGGTCTCTTGACTACCCTGCCCCCCAGGTCTTAGAGTCGGTACGTGCCTGGGCATACCACTTGGGATACCTTATATGAGCCCTCCCAGTTTGGGGCCAGTTTGCCTTTCTTGGTGGGATCGAAAATGGCAAGCTTCCTAAGCACGAGGTCACCCTCCTTGATGTAGGTCAGATGGACTCGCTTGTTATAAAATCTTTCAATCCGCTGCTGATAGACATTTCTTCTGATGATAGATTTTTCACGTATCTCGACGATTAAGTCCAAGTTGGCCCTAAGATCGCTCGAGTTTGATTCATCGTTGAAACCCATAATCCTAGGCGAAGGGAGCACGATTTCCAGGGGGATGACAGCCTTTGTCCCATATGTCAGGTTGAATGGGGACTCGCCCGTAGGGATTCTCTTGGTTGTTCGATCTGACCAAAGGACGCTGGGTAATTCGTCGATCCATAACCCTTTGAGAGATTTGTCCAACCATTTTTTAAGGCCTTCAATAATTTGGTGGTTGGCATTTTCAGCTTGGCCGTTCGACTGGGGGTGTGATATCGATGAGAACTGCCGCTGTACTCCAAGGTCTTCAAAGAACTTTCAGAAATTCTTGCCGGCGAATTGAGTTTCGTTATCGGTAATGAGTATTCGTGGGATCCTGAACCGACAAATGATGTGTTTTCAAAAGAATTATTTGGTTTGATGCTCAGTTATTGTGGCCAAGGGTTCCGTCTTAACCCACTTGGTGAAGTAGTCGACGACCAATGAGGAAGCGCCTTTTGTAACATCCCTAAAAAATTTTAATTTTTAAATATTTTGCACGTGCATTGCGCGTAAAATTTTGTGCACTTTGGTTCCTAAAATTTTCTAGAGTCATGAACCTTTTTTCTTCTAATTTTTTTTGTCACAATTGTATGATTTATTTTAATAAAACCCATTAGGCCTAAATCCACTTTTGAAGCTCACTAAAAATTAATTATTAATTGAGGCCCATGATTATTTCTACACTTAAATAAACATTTTAAAATTTAGTACACTTATCATGTGTAACATACACCTAGCCTAATAATAAACTAATAAAAAAAATTAAATTGTATGAGAAAAGTGTGCATATAGAGTGCACGTGCACGTGCTTGTGCACATGGGAGAGATTGGCCGGCCATAAATGGGAGTGAGGGACAGTGGGAAGTTATTTTGGGTAGTGGGAGTCATCTCAACCACTTATTATTCCTATAAATAGCCCCCTCCTTTACCATGAACAATACTAAGAATCAAAATAAAAAAATAGAAGGGAAGAAGGAGATTTCGGTTTTCTTGCTATAGGAGGAGAAGGCAATCTTGTGTTGGAGCTTTGGAGCTTTTTCTAGGAGTTCTACTTACTAATTGCATCAAGAAAGAGGTGGGTGCTTCTTTTGCTTTCTAGTTTTTTGTAGAATGCATGCTTAGATAAATTGTGTTAGAAATGGAAAAATTGGCATAAGTTCTTTAGTTTCTAAACTTATTATGATGCATGTTGTGTTGACATCTAGAGTTTTAGTAGTAGATGAATATGAGAAATTAATGCATACTATTTGAAAATTACCACATGGAAGTGTCATGTTATCAAACTAAAATTCTTATTAGAGTGTTTTGTAGTGATGTCACGCGTATGGTAGTTAGATCATGTACATAAATTGTACATGTGTATAAAGTTGTTAACTTATGCCTAAAAATTGTGTAAATTTTGGGGTAGATTATAATTCAAAGGAGAGGTGTGAGTTTTCCATAAATCCAGAATAAATTGCTAAAAGAAAACTATATTCATGTTAGTTGTTATCAAAAGTAGTCTTGTTGGTTAATAGAAGTATGTGGGTATAAAAGTTCTTAAAATTACTATTTAAATTATTTGTGTAAAACTTCACTCTAATATAGATAAAATCAGTGAGAAATCATTTCTGGAAATCTATGAGTGTATTTTATGAACAAATATTTCAGAGAAAAGACTAGAAATCAAAAATGAATGGAGGAGTTAAAAATAAAGGGAAACAGAGAGCGAGTTAAAGGGTTTCGAACTCCTATATTATCAGAAAAGAGTTTGGGCATAGTGGTTAGTGCGTGCGCTTGGGGGGTTTCTTTTTCGCGGGTTCGAAGCCTGGTATGCTTTGCTTTTTTGTGAAATTTTTGGAAATTGATGAAATAGAGTATTCGGGGTATAAAAGAAACTCAGGCTAGTTTATATCACCAACAATGAGTCTGCTCACTGGTTTGTGTGTGTGGTTTGGTTGTTAAGTGGTCCTGGGTTCGAATCTGGGCATCTATGCTTTTTGGGTTTTATGACTTTTCAAGTTTTTATGTTGGGAAAATTTTATAGAAATATTTTAGAATGTTATTAGAATCCTTGGAAATAATTTCACACTAAACTAAGATATATTTTGAGAATTAAAAGTCATATTCATGTTAAATAATGTATTATATGAGTTTTGAATTCAAATCTAAAGAGAAATGTACATGATTAAAAATATTTAAGAGTTGGTTGTAGAATACAAATTTAGAACTCTTTTTTTGTGAAAATTTCATGAATATTAATCCATTGAATTAAGGAAATAGTTAATGTGAGTGATAATAAAATAAAAGCATAATTATGAGATGGGAATAAGGAATTTTTAGAGATTAATCTCGTCACGCCCCGCTTCCCATTCTACAGGAACACAGGCACGTAACTGAGGCCCAGCGAATGATATAAGTATGCAAACTCATATCATTCATAAATCGTACAATACCAGGTAACTCAATAGTATAATAATAAACACATAAACAGGAATATAATGCAATAACCAGTATCCGAAATATAAGGACTTACCAAAAGGCTAGAGAATATGCAGTGCAGTAACAGTTCAACGAGTTCTCTTAATAACCCATCGTCTGTACCTGTACAACATAACTCAAAGAAAGACAAATGAAGTACCCGTTAGAGCAAGTTGCGGGCCGCAAGTAGTACAAGCAAATTGGTACAAGAACGAAAATAATACATAGAATAAGAACCAAGATATAACAAGGAACAATGACAAGAATCAAGGAACGCGAAATAGAACGAAGTCAGGTGTGATACAAATAACTATAAACATATGAACAGAAAGACAGCAACTTGCAACTTGAAAACAAGTAATGGACATGGGTTCATGCAAAAATGTGAATCAAGATCAGGTGACTTCTAAATCAAAATCAGGTAACCTAATCATGTAACTTGTAACGAAATCAAGAAACTGGCAGACAGGATCATGCATGTGCTTAGTGTCAACTTAAGTCTATTCATTTAATTTAATCTTGTATAATGTAGCACTTCATGCGTCCCATTTATTTACTACATGGTTGCTACATGCAAACAAGTTACGTTTAGATTTCGTAGTGGATTCTATAGGACTGTGTACGTGGGTATCATGTAGTGGTGCACCATATCAAGCAATCCAAATCATATTAACCAAATCATATCGAGTAGCCCAAATTATCCAAATGTAATCCAAATCATCCAAATGTAATCCAAATCATGTCATGTAACCAAATCAGGTGCCACTATTTCAGGAAACACGGGCCCCCTTCCGAGTACATTTTTCTATATTGTCCACTGTTAGATTTTTCCCTTAATCCTGGCTTGTTACTTTTTATTACAAAATAAATATGATCAAGAGATAACGAGAACAAAATCTGAACAAGACAGGAATGTATTAAGAGCTTATATGATGCAAGGAACATGTTCTAAATCACAAAATATAAGAAACAACACCCAAATATTTAAACATAGCAAAATATCAATTTTGGACAGAAAGACGTTGCTGCACCAAAACTGAGATTCCTGCTAACACAGGAATGCAAATCTGGATCCTTCAAAAAATCTAGAAACTAGACTCTCTGCCGAATCCAGTGCATATAAAAAAGATACATAAAAGTTGTAGAAACTGCTGTCAAAACAACAAACTACACCGATTTTGTGTTCAGCTAGAAATTGTAAAATTGTATTTAGAAACATGAAACAGGTATGAAACTTCATTAATTAATTCCAGAAAAATTAGGGAAGGTTCTCTAGCGTGTCTAGTCTCAGCATGCAAAATTTCAAGTCATTATCTTACAGGTAGCATAGTTAATTTAATTTGTAAAACGAAGTGACACAGCAAAATTAAGAAGCTGATATTTCAGACATAGCAGCACTAAAACAGTAATAATTCACAAACCATAAATCGGAATTCAATTTCTTCAAAAGGGTAGTAAACTAGACATCTGGGGCTAAATTTCATGTTTAGAACTCAAGTCCAGATTCTAATGTTATCAGGGTCAATACAGCAGACCAAAAATAGGACAACAGCAAACAAGGATATTTTTGCATGAAATATATTATAATTATACTAGTTGTGAAACAGGTATATCAATGAAAGATTGTGACTCTTATGATCATAGAATTGATAAAGTTGGCAACAAGTAAAATGAGATCATCAAATGATAAGTCAAAGGGGAGTCACAACTACAATTTACTTGCGGTATTTATGCTTGTATGAGGAACAATAAAAATTCATACAAGTACTTGCCTTGGTGAAGATGATTCTGAAAAGAAAAGAATAACGGGAATGGATCCCGGCACACGGCGATGATCGCGAACCAAGCGAATCTCGATGAAATGATCACGATCGGGCACGGATCTCGATGTTGATGATCAAACAACAATCGGACGGATCAGCACGGATCTTGATGATGATCAAGATCAAGATTATCAAATGTAGATCAGACGGCTGAGATTGAATATAGAATGTATAAGAATTAGAAGAGTACCAAAGGAGTAAATATACCATGATTGACAAATTTATGAATGAGAACAAAAGTGGATCTAATGTTTAACTCACCAAATAGAGGATGAACGAGACGATTGTGATGATCAAAGGCCGAGATCAAGTTGATTAAGCAATCGATGGCCGAGATTCAAGGATCAAGATCAAAGATCGAGATCAAGTGTGATCGGACGGTCCAGATCAAGAGATCCAAGTTCAGATTTAAATCGACGGCCACGATATGATCTGATGATGATCACGATCTCAATCAAATGGGCGATAGGGATTTGGTGAGGCACTGTTTGGCTAATCAACAGAGGACCTTGATGACGATGAACCCATAGTCAAGGGGCTCGGGGATCGACGACAAGGCAATGGCAGGGCTGATGGCGAGGAGGCAATTAGGGTGGTGAGGAGGCAGGAGGTGGATGATGGCGAGGGCGAGATGGCGATGAAGGAGATGAGTTCGGCAATCCAGGGGAGAGGTAGAGATAGCGAGCGGGAGGTGCTCAGGGTGGCTTTGACTGCTATGGTGGACGAGGGTGGGGCGCAGGGGCGAGGCATGGCGTTGACGAGGCAATGGCAGGAGGCTGGGAGCTCGAGTGTGGCGGGTGGCGCGATGGCGACCGTAAGTGGCTGCAGCAGAGTCGGGGGTCGAGGCTGGAGGCCTCGATAATGGCAAAACAGGGGACGACAGCTTCGATGGAGGAGAACAGGGATGGGGGGACGATGTACGTGGGTTGCTTACTGGTGGCGCACAGTCAGGGTGGGCAGTCGAGAGGAGGCCAGGGCGAGGATGAGGAGAGGGAAGGTGATGGGTCGCGATGCATGGTCGAGGAAGAGCATCGGGAGCTTGAAGAAGAACATGGAACGTGGGTTTAGGCAACTAGGGTAATAAGGAAGATCAGGGTTAATTAGGGTTAGGAAGGGATACACAGTATATAATTAGGGTTAGTGGGTAACGAGTTGCGGGTAGGATCTAATAAAAAGTGGGTTTGGATAATAAATGGGTTTAAATCCAATAGAAAAATAAATAGAATATATTAGATAAATTAGGGTATTCAACATGCATAATTTAGATAGGTTGTTCAAAAATTTCAGGGTTCAACAAAAATTAAATTAATTGGAAGAATGCAATTGGATTAAGATTTAACTTTTCACAAAAATTAGAATAACTTTGTTTGTACTTTAAAATAATAATAACAATAATAATAATAATAATAATAATAATAATCACAATAAAAATAATAATACTAATAATAATAACAATAATAGTAATAATAATAATAACAATAACAATAATAATATTAATAATAAGATCATGTAACAAAATAGGGTTTGTATTACAATACATAAATTATTTGAAAATAACTACAAATACAATTGATGAACAAAAATGGATTTTAGCAGAAGATCCAAAATAAATTTAAGGCAAAATGAATTTAAGAAAACGGAAAATTTTATAAAGAATCCAAACCCAGAATTTACACAGAAAAATATGTATAGATGGAAACGGGGGTTACAAATCTTGAACTTTTGTATTAAGAAATATACTTGAAGTATAGACAAACATGAAAAATGTTATATTAGTCGAAAGAACATTGGATATTATTAAAGTGAATAGTTTGGGTGGTTAACCAAGAAATTGTCTACAAGAATTTGATTTGACAAATTGTTATCGAATGTCGCTACAAGAAGTTCAATACTTCATAATCTATAAACATAAGGAAAGTAGATAAAGAAGAAATGATGAATAATGAATGAAATGTTTATGTTGAGGTTAAATGTAACTGAAGTGATCTCTACATTGAGATGATTGTTGGAATCTAGAGGCTGAGCGAGACCCGTAGTGACCGGCAATTTGTGAATAAAGAAATTTGAGAAGTAGCCAGTGTGGGCTAATGTTCTCGTGTGTTGATTTAAGTCCGGTAGGGTAAGCTAGCTCTAGGTTGTGATGATTATAATTAAAACCTAAGGATAGGCACTAGGAGAAGATGTGATAAAACTTGGGCAAACATAAGTGGGGCGCCTCTATATAGTTTGATGATTGACGGTGGACTCCAGAACTGTAGTTGCTTGCAATGTGAGACGAGCCTAAATTAAATCTGAGACTACGATTGATCTAACGGTGGACTCCAGGATCATGAATAGTCGGGTGGATGGGAAGCAGATCTCTAATGTATATGCGTATACCGGGTCTAGAGGGGCACTTGCGGGATGTTCGCACGACGAGGATTCTGTATGGTTTGACGGTGGACTCCGGGACTGGAATCCGTACTTGTAAATATCTAAAACTTGCTTTTGTAAGCGTAGGAGGTTGTGCATGGCGATGATTAAACTCTATAATGAGAAGTACGATAAGGGCTTACCCTCGGACCTATGTAGTATGGGATGCATAGAATCCGAACAAGTATGCATTAGTGTCATCATAGTGTAATATCTGCATTAGGCATTAAGTTCATATCATACACTGACATGTTTAGGATAGTCACATTTTCGAATTTATTGTGCATTCAAGTTTGTGTTTGCTAAAGTAAGAGAATCACTGTATTATAGCATTGCGTCAGTTGTATGCAATTGACGTGCCCACAATTTTCCAATGCCGGATTTGGATTAAAAAAAGGCATAAAGATGAGTTAATACTGATGATTACTTCCAGATTAAAGTTGTTGAATGTTAAAGTTTTATATTTTGTTGTAATTTCTGTTGTGTATTTTGTAACAGACATTATGTAATGAAAAAGTTTTAAAATTTCTTGTAAATTTGTACGAACTGAAGTAAAAGATCATGTATTTGCTATGAATGACCTGTGTTTGGAATTCGAGGCATTACACCTTTGGCCCGTGGCTTTTGGGAAGGGGCCGACTAGATCCATCCCCCCATGGAAAAGGGGGCCAGACTGGAAAGCGAATTTAGCTCGGCCTGTGGCATGCGCCTGGTCGAGGAGAATCTTTGGCAGGGGTCGCATTTTTTACAAGATAATGGGCGTCTCGCAGTATGGTCGGCCATAGTACCTGTGGTTGAGTTCTTTCCTTGCGAGCGACCTACTTCCCATATGACACCCTCCAATACCCTCATGCAACTCCTCCAGCTCATACTTGGCTTCATCGGGACTCAGACAGTAGAGATATGGTCTCCTATCCACTTTAGTGTATGAACGCTTGAAGAGTACATCGTCAATCAAGGTGAATCTCTCTGATCAGACTCTTATCTTCCTTTCTTCGGCTGGATCTTGTGGGAGTTCGCCATCTGTCAAGAACTTTCGGATGGGATCCATCCAGTTTTTGCTTGTACGCTCGGGTTGAGGCAAAGGACCTCGGGGTTCTCGATGCTAGGCTTGAGAAGGACCTTGACTAGAACAGTGTGATCTCGACCTTCGAAGGATGATGTGGCAAGCTTGGACAAGGCATTGACCTGGATATTTTGTTCTCTCAGAATACGCTCGACAGTGGCGCCATCGAAGACTGTTAAGAGCTGTCTGACACACGCCAAGTGTTAAATCATTCGAGAGTTACGGGCTTTATAATCCCCGTAGATCTAGTTGACCATGAGCTTAGAGTCGCTTGAGGCCATCACTCGTCTTGCCCCTGCCTTATGGGCTAGCATGAGCCCGGCGATCATCGCTTCGTATTCCACCTAGTTGTTTGAGGACTCAAAGTTGAGGCATATGGAATACTGAAGGATGAAATTATCTAGACCCCTGAGTATGATGCCGACTCCACTTCAGCCCTCGCTGGATGATCCAGCTACATAGATATCCCAAATTGTTACATTATCAATTAGAGACTAAACCTGTTGTTGCTGCTTATTTTGGTGTAGGAGCAAATAGATAGTGAGTTTGGGGATAAGAAATTTGTCTTACAACCCTCATGGGATGGGTGTTACTCTTAGTGGGCCTAATCTGTCACTTTTAATGGGCTTGGAAGCGGCCCATGTCTAGTTAGATGAGTCTGAAGAAGGTCCAGACCTGTTAAAGAGGCCCATTATGATCAATCTGCCTGTAAAAACTTTGAGACATGTGGTAACACCCCTGCCCCTAGCTCAGACAATTTATATAATTTATAAGAAAAATTAGATACTATGTAGTACAACTGACCACCACAGGCAGCCTCTCAAAAGGTGGTTAACCGGATTGGTGACTCTTGATCATAGGCTTAGTTATTTATTAATATATTATTCTAGTTAAGTTTCCGATATGGTACTATAATACACTCATATCTCTTCTTTTAATCTTAATTCCCGGGTGGACCATAAGCCACGTCACCCTATGCTGACTGAAGTCAACAGGAGCAAACTTGCTCCTTTCACACGGTGCCCCCCCTCCATTCTACATTCACATATATTCAGTACATTATAACATACATCCACATATACTTACCATATAAGCCCCCTATGCACATATTTTCCATTTAATTAACATTTTTACCAATGCAGCATTCTATTTTATACTATTTGAAATTTACGGGGTGTTACAGAGAGAGAGAGGTGGAGCTTCGATTTGGGGGCTAGAGTTCCAAATCGGGAAGTGGAGAGAGAGAACGGAAGAGCTAGGGTTTATGGGTTCAGAATGGGAAAGCTAAGGTTTATGGGTTCAGAACGGGAGCTTCGATTTGGGGACTGAGGAATCAGATCTCACTATTCGAATCGCTCATGAAGGAGGTAGGGTTTTCTAGAAATCGAAGAGAGGCAGATGGGCGATTCGTCAAAGAGAGAGAGAACGGGAGAGATGAGAAATGGGCGATTCGTCAAAGAGAGAGAGAACAGGAGAGAATAGAGATGTGTTGAGAAAGAAAGAGTTTGAGAAATGACTATTTTTCCCTCAACATATCACTTCTCACCCAGTGGATGGGAGGATCAAATCTCAGCCCTCGGATCGGGATCGAACGACTGAGAACTTCAGCTCACGATAAGGAGCTGAGCTCACCATCTCATAATAGACTAACTCTCTCTCTCTCTCTCTCTCTCTCTCTCTCTCTCTCTATATATATATATATATATATATATATATATATATATAGATAAATAGAGAGAGAGAGAGAGAGAGAGAGATTTGAAAAAGTGGAGAGGAGAGAGATAGTAATAGAGTGAGGAATTTTTGTTTTGGGGAGAAAATTTTTGGAGGAAAAATGTCTTTTGGGATGGTGGATTTGAAAAAGTGGAGAGGAGAGAGATAGTAATAGAGTGAGGAATTTTTGTTTTGGGGGAAAAATTTTTGGAGGAAAAATGTCTTTTGGGAGGGTGAATTTTTGTTTTGGGGGGAAAATTTTTGGAGGAAAAATGTCTTTTGGGAGGGTGAATGCGAGCCATTGATTTTGTTTCAATTAAAGAAAAGTCACTTGATAGTTTTTTTCTTCAAGTTGACTTGTGTTTTATTATATAGATATCTCTTTATACAATACCCTAACAGTAAACCACCCACTAAACCTAATTAAACATATGGGCTTAAATTAAAAACATGGGCTTGGAACACCATCATGAAAGTTGAGTTCCAAGGAGCCATCACCCCCTTCTAACACCCCAAATTTTTTTTAACTATTCCTTATTCAAATGTTGTCTAACTTAATCTATTACTTATCTACACAATTTCTTACGTAGAAAAATATTCATAGATTTTAATTAAAATTTCGGCAGAGTCTCCCCTGAAATATTAGACCTTTTATAGATATTCCTTACGGAATTCTGCAAACAAATACATAAATCTCAAAACCTGTAATATATACCAATCCTCCCTAGGCCAATTCATTCAACAACACACAGACAATAATATGTGGGGCTCTGGGGGCATAATTCGTCATGATAAGCAAGATACTATTTAAAAACAAAAAATTATTTCGAAAACATATAAGATTTTTAGAAAAACTTTAAAAAAACCTTTTAAAAACCAACCACAGAACCCAATACTCCACGACGAGGTGGGTACGGGCTTTCTTACTTCATCACATCGCTATATATGTTATCATTCCTTACAGTTATACATATATTCCTCCATACAGCAAACTATCACCCAAACACTATCTCCATCTCTACAAAATTTAGGTTAATAAAATATATAAGAGATACATATACAACCCATTCGGCTACGAGAAAAGTATAACTATCAAAACCATAACAACTATCTGAACTCACTGCTAATCAAGACCTGCAAGGTAGTTGGGGTCATCCACCCTCAGGGAGGGACTCCCCTAACCCTCAGAAAACAACAGGAGCTAGCCATGTCTGGTGTGAGTATAATTTACTAGGTTATTAAATAAAATAAATGATAAGACAGACTTTGAAAGAACTTACGAACATAAGGATAATTAAATGTAACCTGAAATTTAAACATATAAACATAGTAAAAATGATTTGCACAAAAGTAATCCCTTGCATCTTCAACCAATCTACAAATCCATGTTCACTCACCCTACCTTGAAGTTGTGCCTCGGCAGCTAGTTCCTCAACACAATTCCAAGGTATTCAATATTCACATTAATTCTCGTCTCTAACATCATCATCATTCAATCTTATAACATTTCATTCAGTCAATCTCATATTATATTTATATTCATTCTCGTTGCATAAAATCACGCTCATTAAATCTTATAACATCTTCATATATATACTCATCACATAACTTCACATTTATTCATTCATATATTATCACATTCATTTTCATCGTATCTCATCACATGTATTTATTCTGTCGTATATCATCACATTAATTCGTTTTTATCGCATATCATCACATGCATTTAATCTCATAATATCACATTCATTTTCATCGCATATAATCACAATCATTTATATCTTATAACAGATATCATAAAATCTTGTAATACATTAACTTTCATTCTCATTATATATTACAATTGTAATCCCTGTTTTTCATTTTTTGTATTTTTTGAGTGTATTTTTCGTTTGGTATATTTTCTCTCTTGTATTTTTTTTTCTGAACCGTATATTGGAATTGTTTTCGATATATATTCGTTTTATTTCATTTCGAGCTCTTTCTATTGATTGGTTGTCTCTTTTGTTTCGTTCTTCAATATTTTGTTCTTTCTTTCATTTTGTTCTTGTCCCCCTTTTTTTTTGTGGGTGTTGTGGTGGTGGTGATTTGGTTGTCCTATTTATCCCCAATCGTATTTGATATCCCATACATTTGTATCCTATTTGAAGCCCAATTAAATAAATCCTATTACTACTCCTAATTACCCACAACCCAAATACCCATTAGCCCAACTCATATTTCTTAACCCTAATTCCCATCATGTATATATACACTCTCCTTCACAAACCCTAACCCTAACACCCGGCCTCCCTCCCTCTCTCTCCCTCTCCCGCTGCTTGCGCCGAGCACCAACCCGCACACAGCCCCAGGCTGAAACCCCTCCAGGCCGACCTACTCTTCCCGACCTACTCCACCCCGGCAACATCCCAAACCCGACAGCCCACTTCTCCCACAACCGAGCCCTCACTTTCCCCCTCCTTGGCCATCTCGACCACCTCACATCACCACTCAATCCCTCATCTCTCTCTCGTGGTGTTCTCTTGTGGCCACAAGCCGCTATTGTCTTTATCCCTCTTGGATCATCTCGCTATGTGGAGTTTTGTTCGTGTGGAGATTTTCGCTCTAGTTGCTTGGATTCGTTGATTCGCGGATTTTCATTCGTAGATTTTTCTTGTTACTCTTGGTTTTAAGGCAAGTAACTTGTACTCCAATTTATTTATTTGATACAAGTCAAAAATACCACCTATAGTGTAGTTGGGTCTAGAGACGACTCTTGTTTGTGATATGTTTGATGAGTTTTGTCTCTATTGTGGAAATTTGACCATAGATGACTCACGATACAATATGGACATGAATTAACTTAGGATTTACCCGTTCTTGATTTTGATCATGTATGTGAGACTTTTGTGAGAATTCGTGATTTTGGTTGAGACCCATGTGAAATGCTTGGTGTGGACATGCTAGATATCCTAATTCATGATGTTTAGACACTTGGTAGACTCGATTTCATATTTAGATGTATTTTGAACTAGTTTTGTATGATATATGTTGAGTTGTTGTTAAAGGGAGAAATCTGTATTTCGTCGCTGATCTGTTTTGTTTGCTGTTTGGACTGTCTTGAAATCAGTATCTTAATTTCGGCATAAAACATGCGTTTTAGATAATTTTGTCTATTTTCAAATCCCTCTGACCTTGCTTGATTTTGTTTTCGTATGAGTGAGTTATGACTGTTTTACTACAAAGGTGTCGATCTTTTCCAAATTTTGTTTTTCGATATTCTTGATGACTAAATGATTTTATTAACTATGCTACACATATTATTTTGATCCAAAACTTTGGTCAGTGTTCTTTATCTAGTTAGGGTTACCCAGAATTTTGGTGAATTTTATTGATGAGTTTTATGTGTTGTTTTATGCTCGTTTATGAAATCTATACTTTCTGTATTTTGCTCGCTGTTTTGTAAAGAACTTTATTTTCACTATGATTCCTTTTACTGTATGAAAAATATTTGTGAAATATGAAAGTTAGTATATTTTATCTATTTTCATATCCCTTTGGCGGAATTGGATTTCGTTTCATTGGTTGCGAGATATCTTAGTTTTCGTACAACAGTGTTGGGAATTCCAGATTTGCCAAACTATGGTTTCTTGATGCTTTCTTATTTTTGATGACTGATCAAATTTCACTGGAAAATTACGAAAGTTTATATTCAGATACTGGACATATAGGGGAATACCCCAGATTTTTCGTGGATTTATTTAATGTGTTTTATGCTGTTTTCATGTTCTTGAATTCGTTTTCCTAATTTCTGGCTGAACCTATTTTCTGTATTCAAATCAGTTTTGAGCTATGTTTTTTTGAATTAATATATGACTTATGTATATTCGCTAGATTCGTGTGAAAGTATATTTTCCAGATCCTTCGACGGATCTAGATTTGCATGTTTGTAACACTGGGAATCACTATTTTACTACAGTATGGTTTTGCTGTGCTGAACTTGAGATTTGTTATTTTAGTTCTTTTACGAGATATCTTGCACACATATATGTTTATCTTGCAACTTGAACTTATTACATGATCATGCCCTGATATACTTGATATGTTTTGCACACCTCCATGCTTGTTTGATATAATAATAAAATAACCAAGCCAGGGTTAAGGGAAAGATCTAGTAGTGGACAGTGCAAAAACGTGTACTCGGAAGAACCTAGTGGTTATTGAAACTTATTTACATGTGGAGCTTGACACAATATACATGACATGTACACACATGACACTGGAGCTTGTTTGGATTTTGGAGCTTGTTTACATGATACATGATTACATGATACTTGGAGCTTGTCCCTGAGTACACTGCCCTGTATGGTCCCGTATGAAATCTAAAGCGGAACTATTTGTTGTAGCAACCATGTAGTAAAAACCGGGATGCATGAAGTGCTACCTAGATAGTAATAAATACATGATACTTGATATATGACACATGAACATGATCCATGCCCACTTAACACTTGAATATGATACATGCCTACTTGACTATATGATACATGAGATTTGATACTTGATACATGCTACATGATTACTTGATTCTTGATACTGGTTACTTGATGCATGACACTTGTTTACTTGACACTCGACACATGCTACGATATTTGCTCATCTTGCCATGCTCTGATTTATATCCTGTAATCATGATTATACCTTGCTAGGTTTGTTACATAGATTTACCTATTCCATGTACTTGCATCCTACATTATATGTGGCCCGTAACTTGCAATTAATGAGTACTTGTTTTTCTTCTTCCTTCTCCTGCAATTTACTAATTGCAGATCAGGATGGTCGGCTGCCTGATGGTATTGGCGAGATGATGTACTAGTGCTGGATTTCATGCTTTATGATTTTATTATTATTATTGTTGCTTGAACTTGAATAAGATGTACTTGATTACTTGGATATTTATCTTGTATTTGGGCGATGTGACCCAGAATATTTGACTTGTTCAGAATTTGATTATTTGAGATTATTATATTGGTTTCAAGTAATTTCTGTTGGTATCTTATTTCAATTGTGCATGCCTGGTTGTATCTTTTGCTTCCGACTCTGATTATCTTGTGAAATATTGTAAAGATTCCTGAACAGCTTATGGATGATGAAAATCATTTGCTGGGCTTTTTGTCTCGTATCTGTATTCCGTATTCTTTTTGGGAAGCGGGGCGTGACAACAATTTATCTTCTTTTCATTCTGATTTCATCATATAGCTTGTTGGAATGCTCATTCTCATTTTATCATATACTCTACTTTATAATTCATTCTCATCCCATCATACAACTTGAGTTACTTCTCATTCTTATCAATAATATATCTCACTTTCATTTTCATTTACATCTCATTTTACAATTTTACTTTAACTTTTCTTCTTACCAAGTAATACACCGCACCCCAAACATAGTTTGGGTAATATAACATTGCACCCCAAAGCCAATAGCCTGGTTAATAATCACTGCACCCCAGATAAAATGGTTAATCATCACCACACCCCAAGTAGAACTTGGGTGATATAACATCACATCTCAAACCGATAGCTCGGTTATTACTTTACTTTATTTTCATTTTCATCTTAAATTTACTTTACTTTTCATTTCCATTTCACAGTATTACTATCATATAAAAAACTCACTGATTCACCCTGGGAGTTGTGCCAAGGCAGGTGGTTCCCACCATTTCCATGGAAATAGCAGGCGAGCAGTTCCTTGACACAATTCCAAGGTGCATCAAAATCTTATCATATCATGTTTTATTTTAATAACCATACTCATATTCATCACATAATACACTTTACTTCATGTTTCACCCTCATATTACATATTACTTTACTTTTCATTCATATAATATTATATCATACATACACACTTTCTTTACTTGTCATACTCATTTCAACACCGCAATTTCTTCAAGTTATTCATATTAATTCCCATACATACTTCCTTCACTTATATACTCATATACATAACACCATATTAATTTACATATATAAGTCCTTCACTTTCCATATTTACTCATATAGGACAATTGCTTCTCCTTCCATAGATGTGTACATAGCACAATTTCTTTCCTTTTCATTCACATTCTCATTCATACTTTATGTACTTTTCATATTTATTTACATACTCATAACACAATTTCTTCAATTCTCATCTTCATTCATATATACGTTTTCTTTTACTTTTTATATTCACTTCAATTCATACACTTGCTTCACTTTCTCATTTCCACATTACATTAAATACCTTCTTTACTTTCCCATTCTCATTTCACATCATATGCTTCCTTTACGTTCTCATTTTCACTTAATATGCTTTCTTGACTTTCTCATTTTCACTTCATATTAACTTATTTT
Organism: Hemerocallis citrina; assembly: GCA_017893485.1. Lineage (NCBI taxonomy): Eukaryota > Viridiplantae > Streptophyta > Magnoliopsida > Asparagales > Asphodelaceae > Hemerocallis > Hemerocallis citrina. The sequence goes on along the minus strand of CM030360.1, from coordinate 161,557,743 downwards.
ATTAATTAGTTGACCAGTGAGCCACAGTATCCCAATATACTGAAAGCCGAAAACCCAGTAAACACGCGGAACTCTGCCCCCGTGGGGTCTTACGCGTTCGAGGCTACGTCTTTCTCCCAGCCTATGCGAGTGAGGGAAACACCACACCCCAAGTAGAACTTGGGTAATAATCACTGCACCTCAAACATAGTTTGGGTAATAATCACTGCACCCAAAGTAAATGTCACGCCCCACTTCCCAAAAGAGAATACGGAATACGGATACGCGACAAAAGCCCAACGAATGATTTTCATCATCCATAAGCTGTTCAAAAATCTTTACAACATTCACAAGAATCATCAGAGTCGAAAGCAAAAGATACAACCAGGCATGCATAATTGAAACAAGATACCAACAGAAATTACTTGAAACCAAATATAATAATCTCAAATAATCAAATTCTGAACAAGTTAAATATCCTGGATCACATCGCCCAAATACAAGATAAATATCTAAGTAATCAAGTACATCTTATTCAAGTTCAAGCAACAATAATAATAACAAATAAAGCATGAAATCCAACACTAGTATCTCATATCTCCAATTCCATCGGGCAGCTGACCATCTTGATCTGCAATTAATAAATTGCAGGAGAAGGAAAAAGAAAACAAGTACCCGTCAATTGCAAGTTACATACCACTTATAATGTAGGATACAAGTACATGGGATAGATAAATCTAAGTAACAAGCCTAGCATGGTATAATCATGATAACAGAATATAAATCATGGTATGACAAGATGAGTAAGTATAATAGTATGTGTCGAGTGTCAAGTAAACAAGTGTCATGAATCAAGTAACCAGTATCAAGAATCATGTAATCATGTAGCATGCATCAAGTATCGAATCTTATGTATCATGTAGTCAAGTATCAAGTGGACATGTATCATGTTCAAGTGTCATGTATCAAGTCCTGTAATTATTACTATCTAGGTAGCACTTCATGCACCCTAAAAACATAACATATGGTTGCTACAACAAACAGTTTCACTTTAGATTTCATAGGGGACCATACAGGACAGTGTACTCAGGGACAAGCTCCAAGTATCATGTAAATAAGCTCCAAAACCCAAACAAGCTCCATTGTTATGTGTGTACATGTCATGCATATCATGTCAAGCTTCACATGTAAACAAGCTCCAATAACCACTAGGTTCTTGATGGAACTACGATGATTCCCAGGACCACGGATTGGTGTGCGTATCGATCATAAAAGCTTAACAGATTTAATACGTGATCTAACCCTTTATAGCGGAATCTAGGGTTCACAAATTATACCTGCGATGAGAAGAAGACGATAGTTTCTAGCAACCTCGAGCCGTCAGCGACCCCAAGATCTTCTGCACATATTCCTTCCTCGGGTTGGACGTCGTGTGGGCGACGGTCTACCAACCTTTCTTCTCCTTGGCTGACCTCTCTTTCTCTCCTTACGTGAATCACGAATTTAGAGAAAACTTCTTATCTCTGATAATGATATGACGGCCAGAGAATAGAGGATATATATATAAGGCTACGGCAGGGACCATGAGGAGAAATTAGGGTTAGGTCTCCTAATGAATCTGGGTATCCCGTGTTCAGCCTGAACACACAACCCAGGCCTATTAACAATAGCTCGGTCCACTAAAGAGCTATTGTTGCACTACCTTCCTAATTCCAAATTATATTTATGGGCTTCTTTTATTATATGCTCGTTCAGCTCCCCATGTTAAGATATCGAATGTCCGTCGATCAAATTAAGTTACTGACAACTATATTGATCAACATCTTTTATCCTTAAGTAGTACCACTCAACTTTATTTGTCATGTCGGGTGTAATCCACCTGCAGGGTTTACATGAAAATCCTTATGAGCTCCTTAAGGGGACATCATCAACCCGACGTATCGGGACATGGATTCCTTTTACAATCAACAGCCCATCATACATACAATGCTATTACCCAATTCATAGAGGTTGTTGATCCGTAATGAATCTCACTCTTTTATGAGTCAAAGTAATGCACACTGCATATACATGTCTGTTATTATATCTGGATTAAGAGCATAAGCATCCATAATAACAGAGGTGTTTGTTCTCTTTTGTAGTCAGTACAAAGAGAACAACCTCAAGTGGTCCTGTTCAATACACACAAAGTGTACTAGTGTAAACCTATAGTCAAGATAGACTAATACCAGATTACACTACAACCTTTCCAATGGATTGTCCAAGTCCGTCTAGGTTGTGAACTATTTATATATTCCATAGGGAACTGATAATATGATCTTCTGTGTGTCTCCTCACACCATATTATCAACCTTATAGAATATCAGATACTTGCATTAATATTATAATAAACACAATATGCAAACATATGCCCATATGATTCTCATTCAAAAAAAATAAGGAAATAAAGTTAATACAAAAGTGATGCTTTCAGTATATAACCCTAACAGTTCTTCCGAGTACACGTTTCTGCACTATCCACTACTAGATCTTTCCCTTAACCTCGGCTTGGTTATTTATTATTAATATCAAACAAGCATGTATATGTGCAAAACATACCAAGTATAACATGGCATGATCATGTGGCAAGTACAAGTTGCAAGATAAGCAAGTACGGGAGCAAGATAACACATAAGAGAACAAAATAACCAAATATCAAGTTCAGGACAGCAAGACCATACTGCAGTAAAACAGTGACTCCCAGTGTTACAAACATGCAAATCTGAATTCGTCGAAACCTGTAGAAAATAGACTTTCAACCGAATCCAGCGAATATAAATAAGTCATATACTAATTCACAAAAACATAACTCAAAACTGATTTGAATATAGAAAACACGTTCAGCCAGAAATCAGGAAATCAAATTCAAGAGCAGGAAAACAGCATGAAAACACATTGAATAAATCCACGAAAAATCTGGGGTATTTCCCTATATGTCTAGTATAAGAATATAAAGTTTCATAATTTTCTAGTAAAATTAGATCAGTCATCAAAAATCAGGAAATATCAATAAACGATAGTTTGGCAAATCTGGAATTCCCAACACTGCTGTACGAAAACTATAATATCTCGCAACCAGTGAAACGAAATCCAAATCTGCTAAAGGGAGATGAAAATAGATAGAATAAGATAAATTTTATATTTCACAAATATTTTCCATACAGTAAAAGGAATCCGAGTGAAAATACGATTCTTTACAGAACAGCAAGCAAAATACAGCAAGTATAGTTTTTATAAACGAGCGTGAAACGACATATAAAACTCATCAATAAAATCCACTAAAATTTTGGGTAATCCCTAAGTAGATATAGAAAAATTGACCAAAGTTCTAGATCAAAATAACATATGTAGCACAAGTATCAAAATAATTTAGTCATCAAAAATACCAAGAAACGAAATCTGGAAAAGGTCTACACCTCTGTAGTAAAAAAGTCATATCTCACACATACGAAAACGAAATCGATCAAGGTTAGAGGGGTTGGAAAGAAGAAGGATTTCTATACAATTCATGTTTTATATTGAAATTAAGATTTTGACCTTAATATGGTCTAAATTACTGATAAAGACAGATTATCGTCAAAACACAGAATTTCCTCAAAAACCAAAATCAACATAGATTCAACGAAACTTGATCCACACACAATCAAACATGAAATCGAGTCTACCAAGTGTCCAAATAACATGGATTATGGTATATAACAATTCCCCAACAAGCTAATCACATGGATCTCAACAATTAGTCAAATTTTCACAAATAGTTCACATACATGATCAAGTCAAGAACGGGCGAAAACTAGTTGTTTCATGTCGAATTTGTGTTGTGAGTCAACTATGTTCAAATAGCACAACAGAGACAAAACCCAACAAGAACTAACACACAAGAGTCGTCTCTAGAACCCAACTACATTATAGGTGGTATTTTTGACTTGTATCATACAAAGAAATTTGAGTACAAGTTACTTGCCTGGAAGACGACGACGGAACGAAGCAAAGAGCAAGAATAACGTGAACAGATTCCCGGGTACGAACACAACGAACGGATCGAACGAACCAAACACGAACACAAACCAACGAACGAGATGATCACAAACAAGATCACGAACATAATCGGATGGCTGGGATCTAATCGGATGATCAAGAGGAGATCGACAACCCACATCCAATCAAGCATGATGATCAACATCCAATGGAAGGCCAGAATTCAAACCATGAAGATCAAGATCAAGATCAAGAGATCAAGATCTGATGAAAAGGACGGCTAAGGATCAATCAATCAAGATAAAGATCACAAGATTATTATCACAACCAAACGGACGGCCCACATCCAACCTGATCAAACCTATGATCAACTGCACACTCACGGGGCTGCACTGCAGGGGAGTAGTACATCGCACGGGGTGGTGGCAGAGAAACTGAACATCGCTGTCGGCGTCGGGAGGAGCGTACTTAGGGGGCTGGTGCACAGCGGTTGCTGCAGTTGGACGTCAGGGAAGCGGAGCGACGGCCAGGGGGTAAGGTGAGCACAACGGCACGACGGATGGGTGCGGCTAGCCGCTGCTGCTGCTGTGCATCGGAGAGTCAGCCCATAGAAAAGTTGACGATGCTGCATAGGGAGCACGGGGCTGTGCTGGCTGAGTGCTGCACTGGGCAGACGTCGACGCGGTGCTGTAGGTGTTGGAGGATGGGGAGAAGGTACAACCAGATGAGAGCGGGAGAGGAGCACAGGGATGGGAGAAGGTCGGGAGGTGGAGAGGAGATGGGGCGGCTCAGGGGATGATGGGTTTAGGGTTGAAGAGGAAGACGAAACAGCGGGATATGGTGAATAGGGGTGTTATATATAGGGTATAAAATGGGTCTGGGGTTGTTAATGGGTAATGGGTTAAGGTTAAGTGGGTGTTAACGGGTATGGGTAGGAGTGAAGTAGGGTAATGGTTAGTTAGGGGTCAAATGGGTTATGGGTTTGGTTAATAACCGGTTGGGTTTAGGGAAATAAAATGGGTTGTGGATATCCAATAGGGTTAAAAATTAAATAGAAAAATAAATTAATGAATAAAAATATTGTTTATAATAAAAATGTAAATTGCATTAGAAAATAGTATTTATTTAAAATACTACAAATACAGTTAGTAAATAAAAGTGGATCTTTAACAACCAGTCAAAAATATTAATAAAAACAATAATACTAAACCATAATAATAATAAGAGTAATAACAATATAAAAATCACAGAAAATATTTACAAATAAAATCATTGACCGAAAACAGATTTTAATAGAAGAGTCAAGAATACTTCTTGACAAAAGAATTTGAAAACCGAAAAAATAATTTGCGAAAATTTTTAAATACCTAAAATACGTTTTTGGGAAACAGGGGTTACAAATCCTACCCACCTTATAACAAAATTTCGTCCTCTAAATTTGCTTAGGCGGTACATAGGACAAGGGAAAAGCAAACTTGGGGGAAGAGTAACAAAACAAAGGACTAAAGGGAAAGGAACAAAGCAGAGGGCAATCCTAGAAAAAGAAGGAAGAAGATAACAATGAGGTCAATGGAATGCATGAAAGAGAATAAATAGTATAAAAAAGAACGAAATAACACAAGATAACAAATATGATAAGGAGTAGGCAAAACTGGAATCGGAGAGAGAAAAGACAGGGAAGAATTGAATCAAATAATGAATGGGTACATGATGGCAAAATGGAATGCAAGAAAGAAGTAACCAGTATAAAAAATGAAGAAGAAATAACACAAGACTTGTAAAATAACAAAGCAAAGAGATGAAGAAATAGATAGAGCTGGAATCGAAGAAGGGACGGACAAGAAAGAGATGAACCAAGCAATGAGTTAACGGATGAGAACAAATGCAAGAGATGGGGAATCCAAACAATGCAAGGAAGGAGAAGCAACAATACGATCTTGGGACCTGTGGGTTATGGGCCCACCAAGCTTTCGCTGCGCCACTCTGATGGTGACGTTCCAAGCTGCAGACATGTCGTTGTATACCACGTGACACCAAGCGACGATCTGAGCAGGAAGAAAAGAATGAGACACCAGAATCAAAGAGAATATAGGTAGGAGAATTTGGGTTGGACTCGAGTTAGATATTAATAAACAATTCAATCAAAGGAAAATAAAATTGGGCTTTAATTTAAATAATTAGGTCAAAACTAATGGGCGTTAACAAAAATAATATTAATAATACAAAAATCAACACATATTAATAATAAAATAATAATAACAAAAAGTAATAAAAATAATAATAACAATAATAATCATCCTAATCATATGGGTAAAAATAATAATATTAATAAATAAAATATTAACAATACTGGTAAGGATAATAATGCAAGACAGAATATAATTTGGGGTTCCTCATTTTTGTGAAAATAATTCAATATTAACAACAAAAATAAAATAATGAAAACATTAATAATAATAGTAATAGTAATAATAATAATAATAATAATAATAATAATAATAATAATAATAATAATAATAATAATAATAATAATAATAATATAGAAAACAATAATAAAGACATCAGGTTGCAGGTTGCCATCTGGATATTCGGTTGCACACTTTGCCTCTCCGATATCCAGTTGCAATTTGCCTTTATTGATGTCTAGTTGCATGTTTGCCATATCAACATCCAGTTGTAACAAAACGATGAACGAGATGATGCAATCTTCCACGCGTACTTAGATGTTGATTGCTCAATTTAAGTACGAAGCTACGTTTTGAAATATGTGATATCAAAATACACAATTATTCGAAATAACAAAATTTTCGTTTTAGAAAACAATTTTATAGAAGATCCAAAATATAATAAATAATAATCGAAATACACAAAATATTCGGAAGAAATTATAAAGAAAATATAGGTAGGAGAAGAATGAATTTTATAATCAATAAAGAGTCAATAAAGGAGGATGGCTACAAGGGACGACAGAAAATAAGAAATCAAAGAATTGAATATGAAGGAAGAGGAACGAAGGGCACAAGCGGAATTTGAAGAGAATATGGTCGGGAAGGAATAACTAGCATGATACTCAAAATGAGTCAACAAATGAAGATGAATGCAAGGCACAGAAAGCAATGAATGATACACGAGTTGAAATAAGAAGGAATCAACGAGGCAAGCAGAAAATAAGAGATTGCTTGTACCAGAATCAAAGAGAACATGGGTACAAAAGAATGAATTCATACCCAAGGAGAAATCAATTAAAGAGGACGACTGAAAAATACGGAAGAATCAAGGAATGAAGGAAATCGAATAAGAAGGAATCAAATGAATGGAATAAGACTAGTATCAGATCAATGTTGATTATGATTCATTCATGCATGCATGGTTGGTGAAATGTTGAGCAGATCCCAGATCAAGCCAAGCTTGTCTAATATATTAGGCAACTAATACATTAGCCAAACCTGGTGCTCTGATACTATTAAAAATCCTGTCACGCCCCGCTTCCCAAAAGAGAATACGAATACGGATACGGGACAAAAGCCCAGCGAATGATTTTCATCATCCATAAGCTGTTTAAGAATCTTTACAACATTCACAAGAATCATCAGAGTCGGAAGCAAAAGATACAACCAGGCATGCATAATTGAAACAAGGTACCAACAGAAATTACTTGAAACTAAATATAATAATCTTAAATAATCAAATTCTAAACAAGTCAAATATCCTGGGTTACATCGTCCAAATACAAGATAAATATCCAAGTAATCAAGTACATCTTATTCAAGTTCAAGCAACAATAATAATAACAAATAAAGCATGAAATCCAACACTAGTATCTCATATCTCCAATGCCATCGGGCAACTGACCATCCTGATCTGCAATTAATAAATTTCAGGAGAAGGAAAAAAAAAACAAGTACCCGTCAATTGCAAGTTACGGACCACTTGTAATGTAGGATACAAGTACATGGGATAGATAAATCTAAGTAACAAGCCTAGCACGGTATAATCATGATAACAGAATATAAATCATGGCATGGCAAGATGAGCAAGTATAATAGTATGTGTCGAGTGTCAAGTAAACATGTGTCATGAATCAAGTAACCAGTATCAAGAATCATGTAATCATGTAGCATGGATCAAGTATCAAATCTCATGTATCATGTAGTCAAGTATCAAGTGGGCATGTATCATGTTCAAGTGTCATGTATAAAGTCTTGTAGTTATTATTATCTAGGTAGCACTTCATGCGCCCCAAAAATATAACACATGGTTGCTACAACAAACAGTTTCACTTTAGATTTCATAGAGGACCATACAGGGCAGTGCACGCAGGGACAAGCTCCAAGTATCATGTAATCATGTATCATGTAAACAAGCTTCAAAACCCAAACAAGCTCCAGTGTTATGTGTGTACGTGTCATGTATATCGTGTCAAACTCTACATGTAAACAAGCTTCAATAACTACTTGATTCTTCAGAGTACACGTTTCTACACTATCCACTACTAGATCTTTCCCTTAACCCCGGCTTGGTTATTTATTATTAATTTCAAACAAGCATGTATATGTGCAAAACATATCAAGTATAACATGGCATGATCATGTGACAAGTGCAAGTTGCAAGATAAACAAGTACAGGAGCAAGATAACACATAAGGGAACAAAATAACCAAATCTCAAGTTCAGGACAGCAAGACCATACTGCAGTAAAATAGTAATTTCCAGTGTTACAAATATGCAAATCTAAATCCGTCAAAACGTCTAGAAAATAGACTCCCAACCGAATCTAGAGAATATAAATAAGTCATATACTAATTCACAAAAAAATAACTCAAAACTAATTTGAATACATAAAACACGTTCAGCCAAAAATCAGGAAATCGAATTCAAGAGCAGGAAAATAGAATGAAAACACATTAAATAAATCCACGAAAAATCTGGGTATTTCCATATATGTCTAGTATCAGAATATAAAGTTTCATAATTTTCCTGTAAAATGAGATCAGTCATCAAAATTCACGAAACATCAATGAATGATAGTTTGCCAAATCTGGAATTCCCAACACTGCTGTACGAAAACTATAATATCTCGCAATCTGTGAAACAAAATCCAAATCATTCAAGGGGAGATGAAAATAAATAGAATAATATAACTTTTATATTTCAGAAATATTTTCCATACAGTAAAAGGAATCAGGGTGAAAATACGATTTTTTACAGAATAGTAAGCACAATACAGCAAGTATAGTTTTTATAAATGAGTGTGAAACGACATATAAAACTCATCAATAAAATCCACTAAAATTCTGGGTAATCTCTAAGTAGATATATAAAAACTGAACAAAGTTCTAGATCAAAATAACATATGTATCACAAGTATCAAAATAATTTAGTCATCAAAAACACCAAGAAACGAAATATGGAAATGGTCTACACCTCTGTAGTAAAACAGTCATATCTCACACATACGAAAACGAAATCAAGCGAGGTCAGAGGGGTTGGAAAGAAGACGGATTTCTCTACAATTCATGTTTTATACTGAAATTAAGATTTTGACCTTATTATGGTCTAAATTACTGATCAAGACAGATTATCGTCAAAACACAGAATTTCCTCAAAAATCAAAATCAACATTGATTCCGCGAAACTTGATCCACACACAATTAAACATGAAATCGAGTCTACCAAGTGTCCAAACAACATGGTTTCGGGTATATAATTAGTCCCCAACAAGATAATCACACGGATCTCAACAATTAGTCAAATTCTCACAAATAGTTCACATACATGATCAAGTCAAGAACGAGAGAAAACCTAGCATGTTGAATTTGTGTTGTGAGTCAACTATGTTCAAATAGCACAACAGAGACAAAACCCAACAAGAACTAACACACAAGAGTCGTCTTTAGAACCCAACTACATTATAGGTGGTATTTTTGACTTGTATCATACAAAGAAATTTGAGTACAAGTTACTTGTCTGGAAGCGACGAAAAAACGAAGCAAAGAGCAAGAATAACGGGAATAAATTCCCGTGCACGAACACAACAAACGGATCGAACGAACCAAACACGAACACAAACAAACGAATGAGATGATCACGAACAAGATCACGAACATAATCGGATGATCAAGAGGAGATCGATGGTCCACATCCAATCAGGCATGATGATCAAGATCCAATGGACGACCATAATTCAAACCATCAAGATCAAGATTTGATCAAAAAGACAACTAAGGATCAATCAATCAAAATGAAGATCACAAGATCATGATCACAACCAAACAGATGGCCTACATCCAACCTGATCAAACCTATGATCAACTGCACACTCACTGGGCTGCACTGCGGGGGAGTAGTATGTGTCACAGGGTGGTGGCACAGCAACTGAACGTCGCTGTTGGCGTCAAGAGGAGCGCACACAGGGGCTGGCGCACAGCGGTTGCTGTAGTTGGAGTCAGGGATGTGGAGCGACGGCCAGGGGGTAAGGCGAGCAGAGCGGGACGACGGATGGGTGTGGCTAGCTGCTGCTACTGCTGTGCGTCGGAGACTCAGCCCATAGCGAAGTCGCTGGCGCTGCATAGGGAGCACGGGGCTGTGCTGGCTGAGCGCTGCACTAGGCAGACGTCGACACGGTGCTGTAGGCACGACACAGGGAGAACAAGTGAGAGGACGGGGAGAAGGTACAGTGGGATGAGAACGAGAGAGGAGCACAGGGATGGGAGAAGGTCGGGAGGTGGAGAGGAGATGGGGCGGCTCAGAGCACGATGGGTTTAGGGTTGAAGAGAAAGACGAAACAGCGGGGTAGGGAGATATGGTGAACATGGTTGTTATATATAAGGTATAAAACGGGTCTGGGGTTGTTAATGGGTAATGGGTTAAGGTTAAGTGGGCGTTAACGGGTATGGGTAGGAGTGAAGTAGCGTATTGCTTAGTTAGGGGTCAAATGGGTTATAGGTTTGGTTAATAACGAGTTGGGTTTAGGGAAATAAAATGGGTTGTGGATATCCAATAGGGTTAAAAATTAAATAGAAAATTAAATTAACTAATAAAAATATTGTTTATAATAAAAATGTAAATTGCATTAGAAAATAATATTTATCTAAAATACTACAAATACAGTTAGTAAATAAAAGTGGATCTTTAACAACCAGTCAAAAATATTAATAAAAAAAATAATACTAATAACAATAATAATAATAAGAGTAATAATAATAAAAATAAGAATTGTGTTACGATATAAAAAATACAGAAAATATTTACAAATAAAATTATTGACCGAAAACATATTTTAATAGAAGAGTCAAGAATACATCTTGACAAAAGAATTTGAAAACCGAAAAAAATAATTTGTGAAAATTTTTAAATACATAAAATACGTTTTTGGGAAACATGGGTTACAGCAAAACTTAGGTAATATAACACCGTACCCCAAACAGAGTTTGGGTAATAATCACCGCACCCCAGACAAGTTGGGTAATAACCGGGCCTCAAGCCGATAGCTTGCGCGATAAAAACTCCGCACCCTAAACATAGTATGGGTAATAAACACCGCACCCTAAGCCGGTTCTTGAGTGTTACGGGGTCTAGCTCAAACCCCCAGGATTTCTGTAGGTACTGGTCAACAAAATTTATCTGTTATTATCATTTTCATCTCATTTTATCGTCACATATCATCTCATCTTTATTTCAACATATTAACAAATCTTTGGCATTTACCATGCTATTTATCGTCTCATTATACCACATATTTACATACACCAGGTTATATAATTTATAAGATTACTACATCATATTATTACATATCATGAATGCACCAAATTATTTATTTTGTCACATTATCATATATTATGAGTATATAATGTTATTTAGTTTATTGTATCAAGTTATCGCCCATTAATTTCACATTGAACATCTCTATATCATACATATACCAACTCATTAATTTCATCATTTATCATATCACTTCTCATTATGACCCACATATCATAAACATGCCCCATATTGGTCAACACATCATAACACCATATACTTATGTCATTTTTATTTATCATCCGTATATTATACGTACATCAACCCCAATTACTTCATATTATCATATATATACCCAATATATCACCCTTAACACCAAATATTCAAAATCATGTAAATTCACCATATAACACAATTTCAACTTTCCGTATTTTAAATTAAATCTTCATTTGGCTATAACTCACACAAATCACATCGAATCCGTATAAACAATTTTCACAATATAATGTATACCTAGAACAATCATACTCACCTGACGAACTGGCAGGAAGATACTCCTCGCTCCCCTGGACGCTAATCAAACTTCACTTTTTTAATACCTATTAAGAAAATTATCGAACCGGTAAGTCATTAACTCATAACACACATTATCTATCCCCCGAATTCAAATTAAACATACTCATACATCACATACAACATGCCTAAGCATTTCAAATCAACTATTCTCTAGACTTATAGTCAAATCCAAATTTTACCCCTCAATCGGAGGAGTTCTAATCAATATTTTATATTTTAAGGTTAAAATAATCCAAATTAACTTCTATATCCCAAAATTAACTCACATATGCATCTCGGGAATAAAGTTTATTATTTATACATATTTTCCCGTACTTGTCATATTTTCATATCAATAAACCCTATTTTTACAAATTCCCAATACCGGGAAAATTTCTTATAATTGTCAAACAATTATTAAAATTTATCATAAATGCTACTAAATTATCCCATACTATTCTACATCATCCAAAATAATTATTAGCATTCCATTGATGCAATTCTCCTTACCCTTCCTAAACTCAAACCCTAGGTTTAATAAAATTTCCATATTATTACCACAGGAATCAAAATCTTTCACCACTAGCATGTTCTACGACTAAACTACTTTCTACTATGATTTTTATGAAAAGAAATGAAAAGCATACAATTCCATAAACAACTATACAAATTATTATACCTTCTCGATGTAACGCCCCGAATCCCAAATACACTGAATTCGAGATGTTCTACAGGATCTTTCCGCTTTCTTTAGTACAATTTTATAAGGAAATTTAAACTTTTCACTTTACATCAGAGTTTACATCTGTATTACACTTTACATTGCACAGCGGAAGTAAAATTTGCAACAATAAAACAAATATACAACAACATTGAGTAATCTTTAAGCATTTGTTCCTCTTTAATCTGTATCAAGTCATTTACCTGCATATAAGACTGTGGGTACGTCAGTTTATTCAACCGACGATCATTATACACGGCCATCCTCTCTATGCCGGAAATAGTATAACTTATTTTCCATATTTAGCAAACACAAACTTATCACATATCAAACTAAAGGGGCTACCCTATTGATGTCGTGTTGTGATTGTGCACTTAGTCCTTAATGCATTTATTTATATTAGATGACACTAATGCGCACTTGTTCGGATTCTATGCATCCCATACTACATAGGTCCGAGGGCAAGCCTCTTAATCGTTCTTCATCATTGTAGGGTTCAATCCCTCGCCATGACTTAATCTACTACTGTAACTACAGTGAGTATCCTAGATGATTTATGAGTACAAGCTCGTGTACAGAAAATTCTGGAGGGGTATCCCATGCCATGTCTTGACTCATCAAACATGCATTCTGTGGCAATTCAGCCTCACTTCATGGCACACGATCCTCTTGCAGTCACCAAACATCCCACAAGCGTGGCTAAAGTCCGATCATTACTGAGTTGTGCCCATGCCATGTCTTGACTCATCAAGCATGCATTCTGTGGCTCACACACCCGCACCGTAACTCTAGTTCTCATACTCGTGTTTTTCTCTTACTTTCATCACGTCTTCACTATGCACTAATCCTTAGTTTTTATTAGAATCATGAACAAAATCAAAGCTCTAGAGTTAGCCTCTCCACTAAACCGGACTTATTCATTTATTCACACATGACCAACCTTGGTCTTTCATTTCAATATTTCATTTCATTTCTTTCCAAATGCCGGGGGAGACTTAGCTACTCTTTTGTTTCAATTTCAAATTCACAATTTCCAATTTGAGCATTTCCACTCATAAATTCATTTGTTGATTTGTCATACTCAAAAGTATTTCTCTTTTCCAATCATGATTTCTAATTCGTTCAAATGATCCATAGCTATAAAACTCAATTATTCATCATGTAACTCATGAAATGTTATTTTCACATAAAAACCCACATCACTAATTATTCAATCAAAAGTGAACCTTTACACTTCATAATTCTCACACTATTCTCAAATGAAAATAATTTGCATCACATCACAACAATATAATTTCTTTTTGCCACATTAATCTTCTAATCCTTCATTTCAAATCATTTTTGCAAGATATAATTTCACAACCATAAAAAATATAGAACCATAGTTCTATTTACACATTTTCTTCTCAAATCATGTTTTATTTCATGCAAATAATCCCCAATTTATTTTTATAAAGGCCTACATATTTTTAGAAGAATAACCATATTTTTCTCATAATTTTTTGACAATTAAAAACCCCAAAAAAATTGTTTTTCAATCTTACCGAGGGCAAGATTCGAACCCAGCACCCTAGAGGACACAGCCAAAAGCACCGACCACTAGGCCAAAGGCGCCAGGCGTCATAAAGAGAAGACAGAGAGTATTTAATGCTCTCGGTCGCTGATTCTTATATTTTTAAAAATTGTGAAACAAATGTGTGCCACAGGGATTCGAACCGGTCACCACTGGGAAACCAACCGCACACTATGACCACTTGAGCTACGTGCTCAGGTTGTCACTAGTATAATTCCAATTTCATTTAATCCATACTCTCTGTTATTTAGAACATTTCGGCGTTCAACAAAATTGCATATCACATTGTTCTTACTAATATACTGTAAAAATCCGAATTAATCGTTTTCCATCATGAATTTATTCTAGTATATGAAAAGAAATTCTTAAATAATTAAACATAATTTTCTCCATAATTAACACATTTCTACCATACAATTTGGTTAATGTGACATACTATTAATACATTTTTTTGACATTATAATTTCATCAATCTCTATACTAATTCTCTACTCTTATTCATTTCCCAAACATAAAAATTTCATCTTAATTTATTCGTTACCACGGCATACAAAGTTTCCAATTAGCACATAAAAGTGACATAGTCAATATACTAATTTTTTTGCACATAATTTTTCATGCTACTAACAAAGGTTTCTTCACACAACTTATAACCATATTCATATTGCACACAATCTTGAATTTTACTAATAGCAACACACATAATTTGCATATCAACAATTCAATCAATTAGAGATTATCTTTTCAATTAAATGTGCATTCTTATTAATCATTTTCATGCATTATTTTGATAATTAAATCTAGCATGCATTCCTATGTTAGAAATAGGAAAAATTTACCCACCTTGTATGGAGAGAAGAATTATAACTAGCAAATCCCTAGACGAATGTCCTTGCGACGAATGGCTCCTCCTTGAACACGTGCACACAAGCCTCCCAAGCACACCCAAGCCGAGCTCCCTCTTGATGAATGCCGGCCTCCCCTCTTTGTTGCAAGCACACTCCCACACACAACTCAATCTTTTAACTCACACAATCACCACTAGATAATATAATTGAACTATAGGTTTGAAAGAGAATAATTTTACACAAGAATAACTAACCATGGGGGGGGGGGGTATTTATACTAAAAATCAAGGAGAATGGAGGGCTAGGATCAATTGGTTGGTTGTAAGATGGAGGGTCAAGATGAAAGTAGGAGTTGCAATAACTACCCACAACCAAGTAACCACCACACCATGATCACCATTACAATTCATTACAATTTTCATTTCCCTCCAAAAAAGATTACAACCGGCCTAGTTGAAAAAGTGCATATTGCACGTGTACGTGTAGTGCACGTGCATGCAACTAGGCCCAAAAATTGTACATTAAATTTTTGTATAAAAAATAAAATAGTCTTTAAATTGTATTCTACATGACAAGTTGTATAAAAATAGATTAATCCATGGGCTTTAGTTTATGGGCCAAAATACTTATTATAAAAATAATAAATTAAATTAACTTTGGGCTTTTAAAAGAGAAGGCTTTTTGTCTAATTGAAAGAAGGCTCTATAGAAAAATAATTAAAGGCACATATTCAAATATCTATACTCATCACGATGAAAATATTTACCAAAAATATTGCACGTGCACACTACGTGCAAAATAAATAATTTTTCATTAAATGAAAAATCAGGGCATTACACTCGAAGCTCTCCCTAAAAATCGATGCTGCCACGTGAAGGAGCATGCAAAAATCTCCTAAAATCCCCCAAACAATTCAAAGTTTAAGGTGGAAGAAGGTTGGGATTTCGATCTTGTTTTCTTAGGGAAATGGGTTTCTTCGACTGGTTTCGGTCGGCAGAAAAGAAGAAGGAGGGGGAAAGGAAGAGGGAATGGCAATTTGGTAAATAGAAGGTTTTTATATAATTAGGATTTAGGTTTATGGGCTTAAGGCCCAAAATTAATTAAAATCAACATTACAAGGTTCATTTCAACCTCGAACTTCGAAATTTCTAACTTCTTGCTAGAACCATGCAATTCCTTCAAATTAACAATTATCCAACCCTCTAGTATGCACAAGTACACAGGAACAATTTCGGGTTGATTCGAATTCATCTGCTCTGAGAAAACTCACATCAAAACTCCTATATTTCCAAATTTTTCCGTTTAATCCTGAATTCCTATTTAATCATTCTAAAGTAAAATAAAATTGATTAATATGAGAAAATATACTCAACATCACAAATAACAATAATATAAATCAAATTTAAATTTTTTAAAAAGTACAAGTGTTACATTCTACACCCTCAAAAGAAGCTCGTCATCGAGCTACGAGGGTTAAGAAAACTCTTCGAATAATTCAGGATACTTCCTCTTCACTATCTCTTCAGATTCCCGAGTACAATCATTAGCATCAGAACTCCATTGTACCTTCAACAACTGAACATTTTGTCACCTTGTCCATCGCACTAATCGATCTATAATAACCACTAGTTTCATCGGATATGTCACATCCAGCTGGACTTCAATCTGTGGTAGCTCCACAACTTGAAATATATCTCTCACGCTTTCTCAACATAAAAACATGAAATACATTAAGAATGTCTGATATCTCAGGGGTAAGCTCCAAACGATATTGTCACACCCCGCTTCCCAAAAATATGGAATACGAGCACATGACATTGGCCCAGCAACATCACCCATAAACTATTTATCCTATCAACTCAACAATATAATCAATCCAGAACAATTGCGCAGGCAATAATAATAATCTCAAGAACAATAATACTAGGAATGAAGCAATATGAAATATCCAAATACAATAAACCAACGTCTAGAAACAAATAATAAAATCTGGGTTATAAGCCCAATACAATAATAAATCCCAACACAATAGTAATAAGTCTCAATACAACAAGTTCATTAAAATAATAAGCAATTAGAAAACATTAAGTCTTTAGAATGTCTATTCTCCAATCCCAGTAGGCAATTCTCTTTCATTATCTGTGAACACTTCATCTAAAAAGAGAAGAAAAATTATCCTTAGAGCAAGTCCTGGACAGTAAGTAGAGAAAGCAAGGAATAATGGAATAACGATATAACAATGAATCAATGGATTAATAGGAATCAATAACATGGGACAATAGCAATAATCAATATTATGATAATCAATGCAATGGCTATAAACAATGATTCACTACTCGATAATAATATTCAGTGATCAATATCAATAACACTTAGCCAATATTCGATATCAATAGGAACAATAATGAACAATATGCAATGTCGATGTGGTGTGATTCTTAAGTCTATTAATCATTTTAATCATAGCTAATGTAACACTTCATGCGTTCCATTTATTTACCATATGGTTGCTACATACAAACAATTTATGTTTATACTCAGTGGTGGATTTTATAGTTCATGTACTCAGCACGATAATAATGTTCCATCCATAACGATAATTTATCCATAAGACGCTACAAGATCTCAAGATCACAAGATCACAAGATCAAAAGATTACAAGATCACAAGATAACGATATAAGGAACCACGAGCCCCTTATCCGAGTACAGTTCCTATATTGTCTACTACTGGAGTCAACCCTTAAACCCCGGCTTGATTAACAATTCTATTATTGTAGTAATACAATACAATATGCAAACTAGAGACATTAGATGGATGATAGTAACAATAAGGAAAACAATGAGATGATAACTTGAATATGACAATGAAAACGATGAAAATAACTCATTGGGATCATGCAATGCAACACACATACTTTAATTCATGCAACAATATGATATAGAAATAATTAATCTATTGAAATCTGGATTATAAAATTCTGGACAACAAGAGTAGTTTGTACAAAAATACAAATTTTCGCTGTTGCAGAAATCGAAAACTGAAATCGTTAGAAATTCTAGAAACTAGACTTCCACACGGTTCCAACACATATTTAAAGTTTAAAATCTGATAACAGTAGCTAGGTCAAAGACAACATTCTTTACAGACTTCATGTTCAGGCAGAAATTCAACATCATGTTGTTAAAATTTTAGAAACAGCAAAAACTCGATATAAAATTCATTAAAAAAATTTATTAAACTCCTAGACATGATTACTAACAATATGAAAATTATCAGAGAAAAATTTCATCATTTGATCAGCCTTTTTACTGTTTAAACATGAAACGTACAAGATCTGGAAATCTAAAAGTAAAAACAGAGTTGTAGTAAAATGGGCATAACTTTTGCTACACAACTCGGAATTCCAAAATTCAAGATGTTCTGGAAACTAGAAAGATAAAGCTATAATTCGTATTTAGAAAATAATTTATTTTAAGATCTTTTACTGGGTCAAAAATAGAAGTCAACATACAGCCAACAAGCAATATATAGGTTTTGGGTACTTTTCATGAAATAATTTAATTAAACATGATGGGTATCAATTCTACTAGTCGATAAACTTCTGAATCAGCATGAAGGGTATAAAAACATGGTAAATAAGATTAAGAACACATACATACATCAATTTATCATCAATCAGCCATCAATCGATCAAACAACATACAATCTAGCAATTCTCTCTACAATAATTAATTTGTGTGATTATTATATGAACAACCCTATTATCAATTCTATATGCACACATAAAAGATTCAATCTTTGGAGTCAAAAGTGGCACGATGTCAAGTAAATTGGGGTTAGCTCGTATAAACCCTCAATATTCCCAACGGAAGAGATGAACAATGTATAATACGATAAACGAAGGGATCTACTTGTAAGAGTTTCAACAAAACTTGAATTTGATACAATTAACAATTCAAGAGGACAATGATTTGCCTTATAGAAGACGAAATTTACTAAGAATAACGAGATAAGGATTCCGAAGCAACGAACCCACGAACACACGAATCCATAAAATAGCACGTGTATAATACGTGCAAGAGGAGAGACAAGCAATAGCAGCAAGAGCAAAAAGGCAGCAATGGCAAAGAGCAGCAACGGCAGTAGACAAGGGGGGTCTGGCTCGACGGCGGTCGTCGCTGGCGTCGATTGGCGCGACGGTGACGGCGGTGCTACTGAGCAGCGACGGGCTGCTGGGTTGGGCGGAAACACAAAAGAGGAGGTCGGGGGGTCTGCTGGCGGTGCTGGGGGTGACGTTGGTGTCGACAGGGTGGCGTCGACTGGAGGTGGCGAGGGGGGACGCTGGAGTTGGCCGGGGAAGAAGGAGCGGTAGTGGGTTTGTAAGATTGGGCGGGAATCCAAAACGACGAGGAGAGAGAAACAGGGAGGAGAGAGAAAGAGGAGAAATTAGGATAGAGAATAGACGGCTAGAATTTGTAATTTTGTGTTCTTAGGATTTGTATTAGGGTTGTATTTATAGAATACAAGTAGATTGTTGGGTTTAGTGGGTTAGGATCCAATAATAGTGGGTTTGGGTTGAGAACAAACTGCAATTGGTTTTTAGGGTTCAATAAGAGATGAGTTTGAAGACAATAGAGTTCAAATAAAATACTCCCAATAAATAAACAAAACAGGATCGACAAGAAAATAGCCCAACAAGAAGAATGAGAGTAGTTCATGAATAGAAATTTAAATCAAAATAGATAAATAAATAATACAAATAAAAAGAATATCAATTGGGATTGAAAAAATAAATTGGAGTTCACCACGAAATTTAGATCAAGTACAATAATAAAATAGTTCGATAGATGGATTTTAAATAGATTATCAAGAAATAACAATTAATTATTATGATTATAAAAATAAAAAAATCATACAACACAATAATATTTGGGTTTAACAATTTTATTAAAATAATCCAATAATAATAGTATATTTGTTTTAGGCTCAAATATAAATAGTCGATCAATAAGATATAGAAAATAAGATCAAATACACCATTATTCGAAATGAAGAACATTTTTGATTAGAAAATACTTTAATACAAGGTCCGAAATGAATTTATTACAAAATAACTTTATAGAAATCAAATTATAGAAAGCACACTGAAAATACTAATTGCTGGGAATGAGGGTTACAGATATGCCACGGTTTCAATTCTTTCTTTATATCTGAAGGATCCAACAAGACTCGGGTCTAATCTTCCCCGGTTCCCAAAACGGCTTACTTCACGCATAGGGGAAACCTTTAAGAATACCTAATCTCTAACTTCCAATTTCAAGAGGCTTTCGCCGCTGATCTGCATAACTCTTTTGTCGACTACACACCTCAAAAGAGGCATGTCCACTCTCACCTGATAACTATTATCCTTCTTCCTTCCAGGCTACCAAAATATCCTTCTAAGATCTATACATCTTCATGCCACTGGGATAAATGGTACACTTAGTATAATGAGCAATCTCCATCACCCGCTACCATAAACCATCCACATCAAGAATACAAAGTCTACGATGATAACGAGGACCTCCTTCACTGCCTACTAACCAATCTGTAGGACATTCATCAACCTCATCCAGAATTAGGTTATGCATCATCTATAACAAGCAAAAATATCAAATCTTAGTTTGAATGATTAGCTGTAGGATAGACGGGTGTACTGATAAACTATCCAAATATAAAGTCATGTCACCATTTTCAACTAAGTAAAATCAAGTTGACCAATGTTCCTTATACCTTCCACTCCTAGGACATAATAAAAGCCAATATCTTTCTTCTACTTAAGGCATCCGCCACCACATTTGCTTTCCCCAAGTGATATTTTATTTCAACATCGAAACTACTAAGGAATTCAAGCCACCTCTGTTGCCTCGTGTGAAGCTCCTTTTGCAAAAACAAGTACTTCCAACTCTTATGATCCATGAAAAGCTGAAGCTGCTCCCCAACAAATAATGTCTCCATATCTTCATAGCATACACTACTGCCGCCAATTCCAAATCATGTGTAGGATAACGCACTTCATGGGGCCACAACTACTTGGATATATAAGCCACAGGCCTGCCTTCCTGCATCAAACTGCACCTAAATTAGTACCACGTGCATCATTATATACTTGGAGAAGCACTCCCTTCTCGGGGGTAATCAAAACAGGATCTGTAGTCAATCTTTCCTTTAACTCTTAAAATGCCTTTTCACACTGCTCGGACCATACAAATGGTACATTCTTCCTGCTAAGCTGTGTCATCAGTGCAACAATAATAGAAAATCGAGGAATGAATCTCTGATAATAGCCAGCCAAACCCAAGAAACTCCGAATCTCTGTCACATTTGTGGGCTGTTCCCAATCTTTCACCCCTACAACTTTCTCTGGATCCACCGCTAGGCCTTCAGCAGACACAACATGCCCCAAAAAATTTCACTTTTCCCTCCCAAAAATGGCAATTTGAAAATTTAACATACCACTTCTAGTCCCAATGTGTCTACAACACAATCTTGAGGTGCTATCTATGCTCCTCCATGTTGCGAAAATACACCAAATTATTATTAATAAACACAATCACAAACATGTCGATATAAGGACGGGCGATCCGATTCATCAAGTCCATACAAAGTACGAAAAGCTGTCATTGGGATACTTCCCTCTTCAATGCTCATCTGATGGTACCCAATCTACAAATCTAGCTGTGAAAACACTGTCGCTCCCCGCAACTAATCCAGAAAATCATCTATTCTCGGCAATGGATACTTATTCTTAATAGTCACTTTATTCAACTCCCTATAATCAATACACATTCTCAGTTAACCATCTTCTTTGTTCAAAAAATTGCCGGCGCACCCTACGGCGAATTACTTGGATCAATAAACCTTTCCAAAAGCATCACGTCCAATTATCTTTCATCTCTTCTCATTCCCAAAGTGCTACACTATAAGCTGATTTAGAAATTCGAGTCATACCAAATATCAAATCAATCTTGAACTCCAGCTCTCACCGAGGTGGACGACCAAGGATCTCTTCGAATACATTAGGAAATTCACAAGCCACATCAACATTTTCAACCTTCCTCTTGGGCATTTCCACCGAACCCAACGGACATATCTACATCGTCCAAGGTATTACATTCAAGTAAAACGGGGTTTCATCGGGCTTTCTTACCTGAATCCTTCCTTCATCGCACTCCAACTGTGCATAAGGCCTTCCCAACCAATCCATCCCCCAATATAAAATGATAACTACTACAACACATCACTATACAGTCTATAGAACATACACATGATCCCAAAGGAAAATGGCACATCTCGGCACACAACAAACAATATAATAGAACTACCCAATGATGTACTAAGTCTCACCAGTGCTTCTAAGAAAGACATAGAATACCATGATGCAAAACATATGCACAAGCTATGAAAGGTAACGCTGACCCCAAAGTCAAACAAAAGTCTAATAGGGATCACACTATTCAATAACCTAATCCATACTTAGCAAAACACTCTCAAATCATAAAACAAACTTCACACAAACTTCACATTCTCTACTTAGCGATAATGAACCCATACACACATGACAAGATCACTAGAATTAGCATGAAATTCCTAGTTAACCTAGGCTCTGATACCAACTGTAACACCCCAATTTTTTAATTTTTTATTATTTTTAATAACTATTCCTTATTCAAATGTTCTCTAACTTAATCTATTACTTATCTACACCAATTCTTACGTAGAAAAATATTCATAGATTTTAATTAAAATTTCGGTAGAGTCTCCCCTGAAATATTAGCCATTTTACAGACATTTCTTATGGAATTCTGCAAACATTTACATAAATCTCAAAACCTGTAATATATACCAATCATCCCCAGGCCAATTCATTTAACAACACACAGGAAATAATATGTGGGGCTCTGGGGGCATAATTCACCATGATAAGCAAGATACAATTTAAAAACAAAAAATTCTTTTGAAAATATATAAGATTTTTAGAAAAACTTTAGAAAAATATTTCAAAAACCAACCACAGAATCCAGTACTCCACAACGAGGTGGGTACGGGCTTTCGTACTTCATTACATCGCTATATATTATCATTCCTTACAGTTATACACATATTCCTCCATAATACAAATTATCACCCAAACACTATATCCATCTCTACATAATATAGGATAATAAAATATATAATATATACATATACAACCCATTCGGCTACAAGAAAAGTATAACTATCAAAACCATAACAACTATCTCACATTGCTGCCAATCAGGACCTGCAGGGGAGTTAGGGTCGTCCACCATCAGGGAGGGACTCGCCTAACCCCCAGAAAAGAACAGGGGTTAGCCATGTCTGGTGTGAGTGTAATTGACTAGGTTAGTAAATAAAATAAATGATGGGATAGAAATTGAAAGAACGTACGAACATAAGGGTAATTAAATGTAACCTGAAATTTAAACATATAAACATAGTAAAAGTGATTTGCACAAAAGTAATCCCTTGCATCTTCAACCAATCTACAAATCCATATTCACTCACCTTACCTTGAAGTTGTGGCTCGGCAGGTAGTTCTTCGACACAATTCCAAGGTATTCAATATTCACATTAATTTTTGTCTCTAACATCATCATCATTCAATCTTATAACATTTCATTCATCCAATCTCATACTATTTTTATATTCATTCTCGTTGCATAACATCACACTCATTCAATATTATAACATCTTCATATATATACTCATCACATAACTTCACATTTATTCAATCATATATTATCACATTTATTTTCATCGCATCTCATCACATGTATTTATTCTATCGTATATCATCACATTCATTCGTTTTCATCGCATATCATCACATGCATTCAATCTCATAATATCACATTCATTCTCATCGCATATAATCACATTCATTCATATCTTATAATACATATCATAACATCTCGTAATACATTAACTTTCATTCTTATTATATTTTACAATTTATCTTCATTTCATTATGATTTCATCATATAGCTTGTTGGAATGATCATTCTCATTTTATCATATACTTTACTTTATAATTCATTCTCATCCCATCATAAAACTTGAGTTACTTCTCATTCTTATCAATAATATATCTTACTTTCATTTTCAATTACATCTCATTTTACAATTTTACTTTAACTTTCCTTCTTATCAAGTAATACGCCGCACCCCAAATATAGTTTGGGTAATATAATACTGCACCCAAAAGCCGATAGCCTGCGTAATAATCACTGCACCCCAGATAAACTGGGTAATCATCACCACACCCCAAGTAGAACCTGGGTGATATAAAACCACATCTCAACCCGATAGCTCGGTTATTACTTTACTTTATTTTTATTTTCATCTTACAATTTACTTTACTTTTCATTTTCATTTCACAATACTACTATCATATCAACAACCCACTAGTTCACCCATGGAGTTGTACCAAGACAGGTAGTTCCCACCATTTCCATGGAAATAACGGGCGAGTAGTTCCTCGGCACAATTTCAAGGTGCATCAAACTCATATCATATCATGTTTTTTTTATAATAACCATACACATTCATCACATAATACACTTCACTTCATGTTTCATCCTCATATTACAAATTACTTTACTTTTCTTTCATATAATATTATATAATACATACACACTTTCTTTACTTGTCATACTCATTTCCACACCGTAATTTCTTCAAGTTATTCATATTAATTCCCATAAATACTTCCTTCACTTATATACTCATATACATAACACCATATTAATTTACATATATAATTTCTTCACTTTCCATATTTACTCGCATAGCACAATTGCTTCTCCTTCCATAGATGTGTACTTAACACAATTTCTTTGCTTTTTGATGAACATAAGAATATTCACATTTAGAAGCAATAATCTTATTATAAATGCACATTTAAAAGCTCTATATGTGGTATTTAACTCTTATTTTCTCTTTTCCATAGGAAACAGCTCAAGACAGCGAAACGAAGCAAATTCAGGATCTTAAGGATGAACTCAGAAGATTACAGAAGCATCCGTCGACTGGTTCTCCACAACAGGCGACTGGACAGAGAACTCAAGCTTACACAGATGTCTCGTCACATTCGACTTACTCTCAAGAACAGTCGACTAGTCTGATCAATTATGAAATCTTCAGAAGTCTCGACTCAGTCGACTGGTTCTAAGACAAGTCGACTGGTCTGCGGCGGAGTAAACAGATAAGATATTCAAAGATACACCTGCATCTAATTTCGAATCTATGTGGATCTAGATTTTATACGAAGAATCAAATCTAAAGACTGGGTATTTCCAAGAGCACATGGTTAACAGATAAGGAAGGAAAGAAG
Source organism: Hemerocallis citrina (assembly GCA_017893485.1). Classification (NCBI taxonomy): domain Eukaryota; kingdom Viridiplantae; phylum Streptophyta; class Magnoliopsida; order Asparagales; family Asphodelaceae; genus Hemerocallis; species Hemerocallis citrina. The sequence continues at coordinate 161,531,915 of CM030360.1, read as the reverse complement.
AAAAGAGAAAGAAATAAATCATCAAATAAAACAAAGAAGGAGTTTCCTGAAAAAGTGCAAAAACCCTAATTCTCAGCCGTGCTCTATAAATATCAGAAGAGAAGCATTATTCAGGAGATATCTTTTCCTCTGGGAAGCGACTTAATCACAAGAGTTTCTGCGCATTCAAGTCATCAACAAGGGGCATTATTCTATCAGCATCAAGGAAGGAGAGAGGAGATCCAGCATTCGAAGGCAGTCGACTGTGTGGCAGCCAGTCGACCTTATTGCCGGAGTTCATTAGTTTATTTCTTCTCTTTCTACTCTTTTATGTTTATCATGTATTCAAACTTGTTGATTAATAAAAATATTATTATGTGGAACTAAATTTCATAGTTGGGTAGATTGAAGCCGTAGTTATGTAGTGCTATATTCTGCTGAACTCTTCTAGTTTACTTATTGATTGAATCTGTTTGTATTGATATAGATTGACGGTAATCAAACTTGTTCTCAAAAGCCTGAGAGCAGTCGTCTGAGGTGAGAGCCAGTCGACTGACAAACAGAGCTAGAGAATATCAAGTTTGTAATACTATCTATCTGAATCTGTTATATGAGCATATTGAGACGACCCGTATCTCGTGCCCGTAATTGTAACAAAGGGATCTTTAGGGGTTCCTGGTTCAATCAACTTAAGGGATCTAGATCTGATACCAATTTCTAGAACCTTGAGTGTTTGTTCGTTTCCACTGATCTTATGTTTTCTTAAGTGCAACTTAGTAGATACCATGCTAAGGACTTAATGAAAGAAACGAATTAGAGTAGATACCATGCCTAATTCTTGGCCTAGGAAAACAGTACTTTAAGGAGTAGATACCATGCCCTTAAAGTGAACAAACATGAGTAATAAGAAGAAGTTCAGAAGGTGACTTAGCATTACTAACTATTGGTGGAGATCTAAACCCAACTATTTCATAAATATTTGTGATTCACATTTCTTAATTCAGTTTTAATCTTTTTATTTCTTTTAGACCTTTTAGAACAACTCTTTATGATTTTTATTCTCTTTATTGGTTGGTAAGTTAAAGTCTACAATCTCTGTGGGATCGACCCTTGCTATTGCTACGCTTTGTCAAACGATTCGTGCACTTGCGAGGTTTTTATAATTTGTGTCTAGTTAGTCTATATATTTAGGTAGCTAGATTAGCACAACACTTTTCATTCACGTTCTCATGCATACTTTATGCACTTTCATATTTGATGTGGCTAAAAATGGGAGTTTAATCGAGACCGTCCAAATTGGGCACGAATCCTGAAGCCCAGGGGTAAAACGGTAATTTCACCTACAAACGGGTCTGAAGCGGGTACTGGGTCTCCTCCCCAAAGAGCCATTAACCCGCGAACGGACCCACCTCAACTGGGTGCGGGCTTCAACCCGCAACAAACCCGGTCCAGCAGGATAGAATTAGGATTTCTGATTGATATTAATCAACGACCCTGATTCATATCTATCCTTTCACTGGGGATTAGGGATTACATTTCTTATCTATACACAGGAATTACATGCCTAATCTGTTCCCTAAGACGCCTATAAATACCCCCCATCCATCTCCATTAAGAGGTAATCAATCTTTCTCCAGTTTTTGCGCTCTTTCATAATCTTCCCTGATTACTGACTTGAGCGTCGGAGGATGCGTCGCCGGGAACAACCCCGGTGTCTCGCACTTTTTGCAGGTGCACGATGGGAGCAACGATCATACCCCGACGGAACAGGTATACAGGTTTACTATTCAGTTTCCCTAAGAATCCACAAATACTATCTGTTTGCCCCCACACCAAATTTAGCAGCAACAGATTGGCACCGTCTGTGGGAAACTAACGAATAGAGACCTCTCCTCTTCCTGGTGAACAGATCTTCTCCAGCCATGCCTCCTAGGAAAGTCAGATCAAGAGGGTCTAACAGAGGACCCAACCCCGATCCGCAGCAAGAAGTTCCCATCCAGCCTAACCAATAGCAGGGACAACTTCCTCCTCAAGTGGAGGACCCGCTCCAACAGGACCTACCTCCTCCAAATCAGCCGCCTCCAAATGGTCCTAACCCTAAAAAATAGCCTCTTCACCAAGACCACGTCTCCATCCACAATGCCTCTTCGGACTCTATGGCCTCCCATCATCCCCGAGCCTCTGGTCGCCACAATACCGCCCTCAATCGCCAGAAAGATGATGACCTTCGCCGCCACCTGGATGAGAAGCGGGCCCGAGAGGGAACCTCCCGCCAACACCGTCCAGACGAGCGGTCCCCTTGCCACTGGGAATATAGGAGGTCCCCTAACCAAAGGGGTCAGAAAGAATCCCCCGATAACTACCGAAGAAGGCCGCACTCCCCTACAGGTCGGCAACAGCCCAGGAACAATGAGGCACCCATCACACGTGCCGAGTTCCAGCAGTTCCAAGCGACCATCCTACAAGCTTTCAATCTCCGTCCCAACACCAACGCACCCAAGATTCCATCTCCTCCCCCGGTCCGAAGCCCTCGCCGACGGTCCCCATCTCCTCGTCCTGCTCCTAGCAACTCCCGGCGTACCCTAAGTCCTCGTCGCTCTCGAAGTTACCATCGCCGTATACCTCGCTCTCCCTCGTACGAAGACGAGTCTAGAGGCTCGGCTGATTACCGTCGGAGGGACGACACCATGTACCGCCATCTTCATGAGGTAGAGAGGCGCCTGGGCCAGATAGACCGAGAAGAAGAGCTTAGGGGGAGGACCCTACGTCCTAGCCGACCCCCTTTCTCCCGAACCATAGTGGATGCACCTGTGCCGTTCGGCTTCAAACCTCCCCAATTTGAGGCTTACACCGGGGAGACCGACCCCGTTGATCACATCGAAAGCTTTAAGACCTTGATGCTCCTCCATCAAGCTTCTGATGCCCTCCTCTGCAAAACCTTCCCCACAACTCTCAAGGGCCCAGCTCGAGAATGGTACTCTCGCCTTACCCCCTCCTCAATATTGTCCTTCGAGCAGTTCGAGACCCTTTTCGTCACCCATTTCGTAAGCAGCCGTAGAGCTGAGAAGACCAGCATCTCACTATTGCACCTCCACCAGAAGAAGGGAGAGAAATTGAGAGACTATGTGAAGAGGTTCACAGCTGAAGCCAGGTCCATAGCATCCCTCGACCAGTCGGTCGCTGCGGCAGCATTTCAATCTAATGTCCTCAATTCCAACCTCCGCTCCTCCCTCGCCAAGAAGCCTCCACAGAACTTTTCTGACCTCCTCCTTCGCAGTGAAAAGTACATCCGGGCCGAAGAGGCCGAGCATCGACCCAACTGGGAGGGGTCTTCCTCCGGGTTTAAGAGAAAGGGAACAGAAGAGGAAGGAGCCAAGAAGCTCCAGAAGGATAATGTCGGCCAGCGCCGACCTCCCCCCCAGATTCGAGAAGTTCACTCCCCTCACCACTAATGTCTCAACCATTCTCATGGAAGTCGAAAAGGAAGGGATAATACCTCCTGCTCCGAGGATGAATACCCCCGCCAAGAAGAGAGACAAAGAGAAATGGTGCCGTTATCACCGGGACTACGGGCATGACACCAACGATTGTCGCGCCTTAAAGAACGAGATAGAAGCCCTTATCCAGAGGGGGCAGCTGACCAGGTTTGTAAGAAAGGACCGAGCCAGACTTTCTCCCCCACATCGGGGGGCTAACAAGCGTCCGGAACGAGAAGAGACGCCCGACTTCGAGGAAGAACGAGTCCTCCACCTCATTCATGGGGGCCCAATGGGGGGCTCCTCAAACTCCTCTCGGAAGGCATTTATAAGAGAAGTCAACTCGGTCCGAACCACCCCTCCTCCCAAAGGCCTCGGAGTGCCTGTCACATTCTCCGACGAAGATCTTGAAGGAGTTCGCACCCCACATTGTGACGCACTCGTCATTAGCCTCCACATGGCGAATTTCAAAGTGGAGAGGATACTGGTGGATAATGGCAGCTCCGTGAACATCCTCTTCCTCGCCGCTTTCAAAGGCCTAAAGCTCTCCCGAGATAGACTCAAGCCTGTCGGTTACACGCTCCATGGGTTCACGGGAGTGCCAGTGACTATTGAAGGGGTGATTACCCTCGACGTAACCGCTGGCAAAACTCCTACCACTTGAACGGAGTCAATGGATTTCATGGTCGTAGATGTCCCAGCAGCCTGCAATGTCATTATGGGCCGGCCCGGCCTAGCCGCCCTTGAAGCCGTCCCTTCTGCCTACCATCTCAAAATGAAGTTTCCTACTCGGGCCGGAGTAGGGGAAGTAAGGGGCAATCAGGAAACGGCCAGAAAGTGCTACATGACCTCTACCCTCGGACCTGTCCTCTCCTTAGAAACTCTGGAAATCTCCCAAGACACTGCTCGGCCGACCTCCGAGCTAGTGGACGAATTGGAGGAAGTGCTCTTCTCTGAGCAGGACCCGACCCGCAAATTCTTTGTTAGCAAGACCCTCCCGTCCGCCCTATGCTCGGACATTGTACAATGCATCCGAAGGAACGAAGACCTCTTCGCTTGGTCAGCTGCAGATATGCTCGGGATCTCCGAAGAGCTCCTGGTCCACCACCTAAGCGTTGTTCCGGGGTCCAAACCGGTTCAGCAGGAGAGGCGCAAGTTCGCCCCCGAGCGTCAGCTCGCTATTAAAGAGGAGGTGGACAAGCTCTTAAAGGCCCGTTTCATACAGGAGGTGAACTATCCTGAGTGGTTGTCGAATGTAGTGATGGTGAAGAAGTCCAATGGGTCTTGGAGGATTTGCATTGATTTTACCGACCTCAACAAGGCTTGCCCCAAGGACCCATTCCCTCTTCCGAGCATTGACACCCTGATCGATGCAATCTCGGGACATGAGCTCCTCAGCTTCATGGACGCCTTTCAGGCTACAATCAGATCCGGATGTTCCCCCCGGATATCCCGAAGACTTTGTTTGTGGCCGACCAAGGCCTCTATTGCTACAAAGTTATGCCGTTCGGTCTAAAGAATGCAGGTGCAACATACCAACGCCTCGTCAACAAGGTTTTCCAGGCTCAGATCGGCCAGAACATGGAGGTGTATGTTGACGACATGCTTGTGAAAAGCATCCAGGGCGTTGATCATGTGACCGACCTCCAAGAAGCGTTTGACGTTCTGAGAAAGCACAATATGAGACTCAACCCGAACAAGTGTGCGTTTGGTGTCTCATCAGGGAAGTTCCTCGACTTCATGGTTAGCCAACGAGGAATTGAAGCAAACCCGGAGAAAATCAAGGCCATATTAGACATGGCCCCTCCTAAAAATGTAAAAGAAGTTCAGAGATTAACAGGCCGCTTAGCCGCCATTGGGTGCTTTCTCTCCAAGTCCGGGGAGAAATGCCTCCCCTTCTTCAAGGCCCTCAGAGGGGCTAAAGGTTTCGAGTGGGGGCAGCAGCAACAGGAGTCCTTCGACCAGCTTAAGGCTTACCTCGTCAATCCCCCTCTCCTCAGCAAACCGATCCCTGGTGAACCCTTCTACCTCTACTTGGCCGCCTCCGAGCAGACCCTCAGTGCAGTCTTAGTGAGGGAAGAAGACCGGGCTTAGAAGCCCATCTACTATGTCAGCAAGGTGCTTCGGGAAGCTGAGCTCCGATACCCAAAGATAGAAAAGATGGCTTATGCCCTGGTAATGGCCGCGAGAAAGCTTCGCCCGTACTTTCAGTCCCATTCGGTGGTCGTTCTTACCGACCAGCTGCTGAAGTAGGTCCTCCATAAGCCTGAGACTTCGGGTCACCTTATGAAATGGTCTATCGAGCTGAGCCAACACGATATAACTTATCAGCCTCAGACCGCGATCAAGGCTCAGGCGCTAGCCGAATTCATAGTTGAGAGTACTATCTCCGAGTCCAGCCAAACAGTAAAGGGACCACCCGTCTGGTCGGTTTATGTTGACGGATCCTTTTGCAATGAGGGAAGCGGGGCAGGAGTCATTCTGGCAGGCCCAGATGACTTCATCCTTCAATACTCCCTCCGAATAAACTTCAAAGCCTCGAACAACGAAGCTGAATACGAGGCGCTAATAGACGGTCTCGGAATGGCCCGAAATGCAGGGGCACAACGCCTGCGGATCTTCAGCGACTCTCAGCTTGGTCGTCAATCAGGTCCTCGGCGAATATGAAGCACGTGATGACAGGATGATCAAATACTTAGCCAAAGTCAAGAGCCTCATGGCGCTGTTTGAAGAGGCCCTCATCCAAAGAATCCCCCGAGAAGAAAATGCTCAGGCCGACGCCCTATCCAAATTAGCCTCCTCTTCCCTTCAAGGTCTCGAGCAGACTGTACTGATAGAAGTCCTCCTGAAGCCGAGCATAGAGGACGAAACACTGGACTCCGTGGAAACACTGCCTGTCCTCCTCGAAGACAATTGGATGAACCCCTCGTCGAATTCCTAAGGGACGGACTCCTCCCCGAGGATCCCAAGGAAGCACGAAGAGTAAGAACCCGAGCCGAGCGTTACACACTAATCGGAGGCATCCTATATAAACGCTCCTTCACCCAGGTGGACGGCCGACCCTACCTGAGGTGCCTCTCCCCCGGACAAGCCGACTACGCCCTGCAAGAACTTCATGAGGGCATCGGCGGGGCCCATTCTGGCTCCAGAGCCCTGGCACGCAAAGTGTTGAACTACGGGTATTTCTGGCCCACTCTCCTACGGGACGCCGAACGACACGTTCGGCAATGCAGCTCCTGTCAGAAGTATTCCGACATCCGACGCCTTCCACAAGCACCACTCACTTTTCCTATCAAGTCCGATCTCCTTCGCAATGTGGAGGATGGATTTACTAGGGCCGTTTCCGCCAGTCCCCGGACAGCTTAAGTTCCTAGTCGTGGCAGTCGACTATTTCTCGAAATGGATAGAGGCCGAGCCCCTGGCCACGATCACCGAAAACAAGGTCGTTCAATTCTTCTGGAAGAGCGTGATTTGCCGATTCGGCGTCCCCAGTGTCCTAATTACGGAAAACGGAACGCAATTCACGGGGGTTGCCTTTCGAGCTTTATGTGAAGACCTCGCCATACAACACCGGTTCTCCTCCGTCTCTCATCCTCAGTCGAATGGCCAGGCCGAAAATGCCAACCGACAGATCCTTTCAGGCATCAAGAAGAGGTTAGACAAGTGCTCCAAAGGCTTGTGGGTCGATCAGCTGCCCAACGTGCTCTGGAACTACCGCACCACGAAGCGGACCCCAACAGGCGAGAGCCCATTCAATCTCACCTACGGGTCCGAGGCCATCATCCCCCTAGAAGTCGGGTTACCCTCTTTCTCGTCTGATAGCTTATGAAGAAGAGCAGAACGCTAGGGAGCTCAGAGCAAGTCTAGATCTGATAGACGAAATCCGAGAGAGAGATGCCATACGCCAGCAAACTTACCGAAGAAGGATCGAGCTAGCATACAACAAAAGAGTCCGCCCAACGGACCTCAAAGAAGGGGACCTAGTCCTCCGAAAGTTGGCCATCTCGTTCCCTAGTCAGAAAAGCAAATTGGCCCCGAACTGGGAAGGACCTTACAAGATTTCTAAAGAAATCCGCCCCGGCACATACAGACTAGAAGATCTCGAAGGCAGGGAGATTCCCAGGACTTGGAATGCCGACCATCTCTTAAAATACCAAGAGAGAACAACAACGCCTCTCTAAGTAATTCGAGATGACGAACCGTTCCTTTCCTGTTACTTGTAGTAATTTTCTTTCATTTTTCCTTGTAATAACGGCTAACAACTTTAGAAGCAGCCGATCATTGGTTATTAATGAATAAAGTCTTTTCATATTTTTACTACTTTCTACATCTCTCTGCTTTTAACTCTTTAATCTAACGATGGTTCGGAGTCCAACACTTGGCTCGATTCTACTTCGCAAGTTCGCTCCTAAGCGAGCTAGAAGTAGCTCGCCATTCGGAATTGCTCCCACAACCGTTGAACTACACCGATGGTTCGGAGTCCAAAACTCGGCTCGACTTTACTTTCCCGGCTCGCCCATAGGCGAGCCAGGAGTAGATCGCCGTTCGGAATTTCTCCCACAACCGTTGAACTACACCGATGGTTCGGAGTCCAAAACTCGGCTCGACTTTACTTCCCCGGCTCACCCATAGGCAAGCCAGGAGTAGATCGCCGTTCGGAATTGCTCCCACAGCCGTTGAACTAATCTAACGATGGTTCGGAGTCCAACACTTGGCTCGATTCTACTTCGCAAGTTCGCTCCTAAGCGAGCTAGAAGTAGCTCGCCATTCGGAATTGCTCCCACAACCGTTGAACTAATCTAACAATGGTTCGGAGTCTAACACTTGGCTCGATTCTGCTTCGCAAGTTCGCTCCTAAGCGAGCTAGAAGTAGTTCTCCACTCGGAATTGCTCCCACAGCTGTTGAACTAATCTAACGATGGCTCGGAGTCCAACACTTGGTTCGATTCTACTTCGCAAGTTCGCTCCTAAGCGAGCTAGAAGTAGTTTGCCATTTGGAATTGCTCCCACAGCCGTCGAACTAACCTAACGATGGATCGTGGTCCTCTAGCTCGGCTTTACTTCCCCGGCTCGCCCTTGGGCGAGCCGAAAGTAGATGGCTGTTCTGAACTGCCCCCATGACCATCGAGTCGAGCGGACGAGGGACCGACCCTCGTATATGGCAAAAAAACCCTCCGAGGTGGAGTAGCCATTAGATTTCCTCAAAATGTGTGCTAGAGTGTGATGAACGGATCTGATTATGCCACGTGCCCACAAAACGACAAGATAGTGTTTTCTTGGGAACTGGACCCGCCTCGAGATTCGTGCAACCATCCAACGACCGTGATCAACTCACTTCGCTCGGCTCCAATCGCCGAGCGACAGGCAACCGGAGCCAACCTTTGGCAAAAGTCACTCCGGCCACCAAGCTACATGAGCACAGCCGGTACGCGCCGAGCAAGTGTCCAACCGAGCTCGAAAGAAAGTTTGGGTTGGGGTTTTAGGGAACCTTCCCCTCAGTCCCGGACTTTGGTCATCACCTCATCCACCATGATCTCCCCTGACCCTGACACCCAAGTCGGAGCCGTTAGAGTCAGGAGAAGATCATGGTGGAAGAACGACAACCCATCCTCCCGAAGAACCTTTCCCTCGGGTCCGGACTACGGTCGCCAACTCTTCTGCCTTGTCCTCCCTCGACCCTGACACCCACATGGTGGTCGTCAGGAGTGGGAGAAGAACAAGGCAGAAGGGTGACCACCCCTCCGAACCTCTCAAGGTGAGAATTTTTCACAAGGCTGGCATTCGCCCAAGGGCAGACACCATCGATGCCACTAGAGTTCAAGACTACAATGACTGAAACCACAAGGGGGTGTGGTACTTATAGCCGTCCCCCAAGAGACTGTCATTATGACCCTCGGGAGCCCAACAGTCACGCCTAGGGAACTGAAGCGTGCAAGACTGTCATTATGACCCTCGAGAGTCCAACAGTCACGCCTAAGGAGCTGAAGCGCCGCGTATTTATTAGAGGGCCCCACTCTCAACGCCCTCGGGGAGGGGGAACACCCCCACAGATCCCAGAGCACCATTTAATGCTGTTAGGGAACTGGTCCCATCTTTTCAGCACGACGCACGAAATAGCTACACCTCAGCCGCGGCACCGAGCCCCACCGGAAGGTGCCGAGCAAGATTCAGAAACCCGGCTAAAAGCATGGGTTTCGAGGCCAAGATGCTCGACGAAGCAAACATTCGCCTCGCGATTCAATTCAAGCCTACCCCAGCTAGCACAATTACAACACTACGACAAGCAGCACAACTCCAATTTTATTAATATAACTTGGATAAATTTACAAGAAAGATTACAACAAAAGACAGTTCGGGTGCCCGAAGACACGACACGACTCGTTTACTGCCTCCGCGGGAGGGGGACGCTCCAGTTCAGCGATACCTTGGGTCGGCGCTTCTTGACCTCCGAGCTCGTCTCTAGGCCAACGAATCGAGACGCCCCCTCACCGCTGGCCCTGACGGTCGCTCCAACCGAAGCACCGCTCGAGGATACCGCTACTCCACTTTGGGCGTCGGCTGCAGTCCGACCAACGATGGAGGTTCGGCTCGCGAGTTGATAGAACGTAATCCCCCGCTCGATCTCTTCGCGAGTGCAAGAGGTGTTCCGGACATTAGCCCTCACCGGCTGAGGTTTGAGCCGAGCAACCTCTTCCTCCAGTTCGATGATCCGGTCCTTCAACGTGTCGTCCTTCACAATCACTTTGAACCGAGGAAGTTTCGCCGAACCAGGATACTCGGCGCTATCAGATATGACACGGCGCAAGTGGGTCACCTCGATACTCTTGTCAACTGTCACTCTTTGCAGCTGTTCCACCCTCTTCGCGAAGTCATCTCGTTCGGCCAAAGCCTGGGCCAACTCTTCCTCCTTCGCCGATAGTTCGGTCTCGACTATCCGCAGATGGTGCAGCTCGGCCAACAGCTCGCTGTTCCTCTTCTCTACATTATGAAGTATTCTCCTCGTCAGATGGACGTCTCCCTCGAGACGATCCTCCCGGGACTGCTGAAATAACTCTGCGTGGCACCGAGCCGCCGCATTGACAAGAGTCTGCTCGGCAATCTGAAATGAAAAAGGAACGACATTGAAGTGCTACCGGCCGAACCAAACACTTAGACAGAAGTCCAAATTCAAACATTTTTCATTCATGAAAGCGGTGGCCAGTTCGCAAAAGGCATTACACTGTTTAAAAAAGAAAAACAAAACAAAAAACTACAAAAATTTGCGAGGGAATCAGGGGTCCACCTGCGTCGCCGCTTCGACCACGGGCGCGTCGCCAGATGGCCCCTCGATCCTCCCCTCGACCTGGGCGTTCGCCACAGGAGGGTCGGCCTCCTCCTCCTCGTCATCGCCTTCGACCTCGTTGCCTTCGGCTCCCTCCTCCTCACTGCCTGAGGGCGACCCGGGCCACAGTCTGTAGCCGACCCGCTCGAAGCCGGGGACACGATCCTGAACATGGTCGAGTGCCCTCTGATAGGACCTCTCCATGTTCTCGGCCATGTGTTTCTTCGCCTCAGCCTCGGCCTCGGCTTCTACCTCGGCCCTAATCTTCACGGCCAGCGCCTCCTTCTCCGCCTTCAGGTCGGCCAGAGACTTCGCCGATGCGGCCAGCTCCTCGGCAACCTTCGTAGCCTTGGCAGACTTGCATCAAGTCGCCCCTTGACTCTCTCCAAGTCGGTCACAAGATCGGCAACCCGGACTTCTAGGGCCTCGACCCGCCTCTGCTCGGCTTCGAGTTGCCGAACCGCCTTGACCTTCTCCGCCCTGTCCTTGTCGCTGGTGGCCCTCAGCTCCTTCTCGTGCGCGGCGAACATCTCGAGGAGGTGGCCGAAGTGGCAAGTGGCCTGCGAAGACAACGGTAAGCGCAATATACAAGCCGAGCAGTAAACTTGAAGAAATTCGCAAGGAGAAACTTATCGAAACGAGCGACCGAGCCACTTCGTAGGTGTCGTCGCCGACCGTCCCAGCCTTCAGTGCAGCTCTGTCCTTCGGGGTCGCCAGGTGCTTGACGACATGTACCGACATCTGCGAGTTGCCGAGGAATCCGTCATGATTCTTCACCCGCCAGTTCGGCACGAACAGCTGCTTGTGCTGCTCGGTCAGGAACTCCTCGGCCGCCTCCGTCAACCTCGGAGCCTCGAGCGACAAAGCCGCGTTGACATCAAAGGCCCCCTCAATCTGGGCCGGGGCCACAGGGACCGAAGGCTCCTCGGTAACGACCACCTCCGAAGGTGCCTCAGTAGTCGGAGGAGGCGGGGTGGCAGTCGAGGTGGCCTTGGGCTGCGGAGTCGACGAAGCAGCCGCCGTCGCCCTCTTCCTCTTCCTGCCCCCGGCCAACTTGGACCTATCGACCATCATAGCATTGAAATCAATCTTCATCGCTTCTGCATCACACAACAAAAACCGAGTCAGCGAGACGAGCTAAAGACTTGAAAGAAAAATGAAAATAAATGAGATGTCAGGAGCATACTCGGGTCGATGGGGCTAAGACCGGACCCGAACAACACCTCCTCCGTCAACTCCCTCCAACTCAGCAAGGGGAGGGCCATGATCTTCCTCACCACCTCCTCCTCGGCTGTAGACAGTACAGGGTCGGCTCTCGCAAATTTCGGCACCTCCGGTTTCCACCGGGTCGGAATTTGCAGTATTGGCTCCCCCTTAATATAAAATACTTCTCTTTCCAACCTTTAATTGAGTCCGGGTTCTCAATGATCCTAACACCCTTCCTCGGCCCCAAGTAGTACCGATGCTCTGTCTTGTGCATCCGGTTTATCCGATACAGGTCTCGGAAGACCGTTAGGTCCGGCTCGACTTCAGCTTTGCGGCACTGAAGCAGGAAAGCATTCATGTGATGCCATGTGTTCGGCATAAATTGGGTCGGCGCGAGGCAGAACCAGCCGAGGATCTGGAGAATGAAAGGATGCAACGGAAAACGTAGTCCGGCATTCAAGGAGTCGAAGTCGAACATGCACATGTCCGACGATGCCAGCTTGGAATTCGCTCGCATCCCGGGGCCGGGGATCATCAGCTTGTACTCCGGAGGGATGGCGAATCCCTTTCTGATCCGAAGGAGATCCCTCTCGGATAGCACCGAAGTAATCTCGTCGGCTTCGGTAGGAAGGACCGGGTTGGGTTCTTCGAGGATTTTCGACTTTCCGTAGATCGCTTTCTCCAAGAGGTCGCCCTCGTACTGCCTGACCCCCGAATGCCCGGACAGGACAGAGGGATATCGTCCCATCTCGGGGGCTTGCTTCGGGTGCTCCACAATCTCCTCGACCACAACAGATTGGGCTGTCACCCTCTCCTTCTTCTTCTCCTTCCTCGCCTCGGTCGCGGACGGCTCGACGACTTGCTTTCCCTTCCGACGGATCTCTGCCCTTCTCCTCTCCTCGGCACCATCATCGCCCGAGGACGAGGCCCCACTCCCCGAGTTCACTCGTGACATCTCTAGAAAAAAAGCTAAGGCTAGTAGACTGACCTTTGAAGTGACGTTCACGGTCAGAATGTGCTCGCCGGAAATCGCCTGGCCCACGCGACAGCTAACGTCACCACCTTGGAGCAAAAGTAGCCGCTAGCAGAGAACTTAGAGAGCAAAAGTGAAATCTTGGAGTAAAAAGTGAGAAATGAGCTTGGGGGTGGGAGAGTGAAAACTTATAACCCCGAGTGATGTTGGGCCTCCTTGGGAATCTCAAAGGCCCACTAAGAAGCCAAAGCGCCAAGCGGAAAGTTGCGACGTTTCGAAAAGCAAAAACCTCAAATCACTCAAGTCCACGACTCGGCCACCGATCTGCCAAGCCAAGCTATCGAGCAGCCTGGCTAAGCAACCGAGCTTCCGAGCCCTTCAAAGAACAACTCACTCCCTACCTCGGCCAACGCCACTTAGACTCCGAGCCGAGATGACGAGGAACCGACCCTCGTATATGGAGAAAAATCCTTCCGAGGCAAAATCACCGTCGGATCTCTCCAAAATTCGCATCAGAATTCGATGTGCAGTTCAGATTGCGCCACGCCCACAAAATGACAAGATAACGTTTTCTCATGATCCGAACCCCATCCTCGTGATTCGCACCATGATGGGCGGACCAGATCCGGCCACGTGTACCTTCCGAACTGCCTGCCATCGGCCTGCTCAACCGTGCTACCGAACAGCTTAGTCGAGCAGCCGAGCTACTGGGCTCGGAAAAGTGGAACCAATGAGAGACGCGTCCTATAAAGTACCCAACTCAGCGCCTCGGCCAACGCCAGTTAGACTCCGAGCTGAGATGACGAGGAACCGACCTTCGTATATGGAGAAAAATCCTTCCGAGGCAAAATCACCGTCGGATCTCTCCAAAATTCGCGTCATAATTCTATGTGCGGTTCAGATTGCGCCACGCCCACAAAACGACAAGATAACATTTTCTCGTGATCTGAACCCCATCCTCGTGATTCGCACCATGATGGGCGGACTAGATCCGGCCACGTGTACCTTCCGAACTGCCTGCCATCGGCCTGCTCAGTCGAGCTACCGAACAGCTTAGTCGAGCAGCCGAGCTACTGGGCTCGGAAAAGTGGAACCAATGAGATACGCGTCCTACAAAGTACCCAACTCAGCGCCTCGGCCACCGCCACTTAGACTCCGAGCCGAGATGACGAGGAACCGACCCTCGTATATGGAGAAAAATCCTTCCGAGGCAAAATCACCGTCGGATCTCTCCAAAATTCGCGTCAGAGTTCGATGTGCGGTTCAGATTGCGCCACGCCCACAAAACGACAAGATAACGTTTTCTCGTGATCTGAACCCCATCCTCGTGATTCGCACCATGATGGGCGGACCAGATCCGACCACGTGTACCTTCCGAACTGCCTGCCATTGGCCTGCTCAACCAAGCTACCGAACAGCTTAGTCGAGCAGCCGAGCTACTGGGCTCGGAAAGGTGGAACCAATAAGAGACGCAACCTTCAAAGTATCCAACTCAGCACCTCGGCCAACGCCACTTAGACTCCGAGCCGAGATGACGAGGAACCGACCCTCGTATATGGCAAAAAAACTCGCCGACCCATATCAGCCGTTGGATCTTGTAAAAAAAGCGCGCTCGTCATGATGGACGGCCCGGATCCTGCCACGTCCACTAAATGACAAGATAGCATTTTATGGGGATCCACGCTGAGATGAACGACCCAGATGATGCCACATACCTCGGAGGGCCCGAGCCGAGGAGCCAATCCTCCGAGCCGAGGAACCAATCCTCCGAGCCGAGGGACCAATCCTCCGAACCGAGGAGACGAGGAACCGACCCTCGTACCTCACAAAGTATAAGGCCGAGCCGAGATGACGAGGAACCGACCCTCGTATATGGCAAAAAAATACGCCGACCCATATCAGCCGTTAGATCTTGTAAAAAAACGCGCTCGTCATGATGGACGGCCCAGATCCAACCACGTCCACTAAACGACAAGATAGCGTTTTATGGGGATCCACGCTGAGATGAACGGCCCAGATGATGCCACGTACCTCGGAGGGTCCGAGCCGAGGCGCTGATCCTCCGAGCCGAGGAGCCAGTCCACCGAGCCGAGGCGCTGATCCTCCGAGCCGAGGCGCTGATCCTTGCCGAGGACCCGACCCTCGTATACGGCAAAAAAGCCTGCCGAGGAACGGGGACCGTCTGATCACTCAGAAATTCGCGCTCCGTGCTGATCGAGGGTCCAGATTACGCCACGTCATAAATTGGTATTTAAAAATCGATTTTCATTTATTTAAATTGTTTTATTTATTTAAAAATTGCGAAAAATTGCTAAAAATTTGGGAAAATTAGCTAAAAATTCTAGGAAATAATTAAAAATTCGGGGGGATATTTTTGAGCCCCTGAACGAACAATTATTGCCTAGAATGTACTGTTAAGCCCCCCGAATGATTAGTTAACACATCGCAAAATTAAATAAATAGCCTGAGAAAATAGATAAAAACTCGATACGGCTTCAGAACATCTTATGGCTTCAAAAAAGAAGAAGTTACCTCACTACCCACTTCAAGATTCAAAATCCCCCATTCGGACTCTGATACAACTCCACTAGCCACTAAAACAGTCAAACTACTCCTCAAAGACCGATCATCCCCAGCCTTTAGGAGTGGGGGGCTCGTGATGTAGCTAAAAATGGTAGTTTAATCGAGACCGTCCAAATTGGGCACGAATCCTGAAGCCCAGGGGTAAAACGGTAATTTCACCTACAAACGGGTCTGAAGCGGGTACTGGGTCTCCTCCCCAAAGAGCCATTAACCCGCGAACGGACCCACCTCAACTGGGTGCGGGCTTTAACCCGCAACAAACCCGGTCTAGCAGGATAGAATTAGGGTTTCTGATTAATATTAATCAACGGCCCTGATTCATATCTATCCTTTCACTGGGGATTAGGGATTACATTCCTTATCTATACGCAGGAATTACATGCCTAATCTGTTCCCTAAGACGCCTATAAATACCCCCCACCCATCTCCATTAAAAGGTAATCAATCTTTCTCCAGTTTTTGCACTCTTTCATAATCTTCCCTGATTACTAACTTGAGCGTCGGAGGGTGCGTCACCGGGAACAACCCCGGTGTCTCGCACTTTTTGCAGGTGCACGGTGGGAGCAACGATCATACCCCGACGGAACAGGTATACAGGTTTACTATTCAGTTACCCTAAGAATCCACAAATACTATCTGTTTGCCCCCACACCAAATTTAGCGGCAACAATATTCATTTACATACTCATAACACAATTTCTTCAATTCTGATCTTCATTCATATATAAATTTTCTTTTACTTTTTATATTCATTTCAATTCATAAACTTGCTTCACTTTCTCATTTCCACTTCACATTACAGTGTTCTAAAAAGCGGCCTAGGTGCTTGGCAGCACTGCAACGCCTCGCCTAGGGGCTAGGCGTTTAAGAAAATCGGTTAATGGTTCTAGGCGGTTAAAAACGGGTCTAGGCGGCGCGTAATCGGTGTAAGCGAGTCTAGGCAGGCTAGATCTGCTTAGACCCTCTTAGGACTTAATTATTAAAAAAAGGGACTCGACTTTTTCCAACCCGACCCGCTCTAATACACTCAAACCCCTAAAACTTCTCTTTCTCCTCTAAATCTCCCGTAAAAAATCCCCCAAATCAATTCTATTCTCTAAATCCCTAATTCCTCTTCTCTAAAACCCCCAAATCACCTCCTCTGCCTCCCTCCTCGCAGTCGGAGGCTCGCAGCGCGCAATGCACTTCAATTTCAACCTCCTCGCCTCCCTCCTCGCAGTCGTTGCTCACAGTCGTCAACACAACCTCCTCCACCTCCCTCCTCACAGTCGCAGCTCTCACTCACTCTGTCACTCAGTCGTCAAAACCTCATCATCCACCTCCATCCTTGCAGTCGCAGCTCGCTTCAACTTCAACCGACGTTAACACAACCTCTCTCTCCTTTCTTCAGCTTCAAAGTCAAGTCGTCAACACAACCACACACTGCCTTCCGCCTTGCTTCACCTCCGACGTCAACACTACGTCCTCCTATTCTCTTTCAAACTTCTCCTGATGCAACCCTCCCCCATCCCCCGACTCAAGCCTCCCGCTTCCCCCACATTGTTTTCTCCTTGGACTGGAATAGCCGAATAGGTAATCACCACTACTGATCTTCGTTATAGATTAATACTAGTCTAATAGATGAGTATAAGACTATACAAAAAAAAAGACTAATAATAATACATTGATTCGATTTTGTAAAGCTATCATGCAATTGCAAGGAGAAATACCAAGAGTAAGAATTGGTAACAACAGAACAAAACAAAATACTAAAATATATAAATAAAATATATACATAAATAAATAAATAAATAATATATAAATAAAACCGCCTAGTGCCTAGCCGCTTAAGCTCCGCTTACAAGGCCTAGGCGCTAGGCACCCATCGGCCGTCCGACTACCGCCTAGCGACTTTTAGAACATTATCACATTAAATATTTTCTTTACTTTCCCATTCTCATTTCACATCATATGCTTCCTTTAACTTCTCATTTTCACTTCATATGCTTTCGTTACTTTCTCATTTTCACTTCATATTTACTTATTTTATTAATTTATCGACCAGTGAGCCACAGTATCCCAATATACTGAAAGCGAATAGCCCAGTAAACACGCGGACCTCTTCCCCCCCGGGGTCTTACACGTCTGAGGCTACGTCTTCCTCCCAACCTTTGCCAACGAGGGAAACACCACACCCCACGTAGGACTTGGGTAATAATCACCGCACCCCAAACATAGTTTGGGTAATAATCACCGCACCACAAGTAAAACTTGGAAAATATAACACCGCACCCCAAACAGAGTTTGGGTAATAATCACCACATCCAAGAAAAACTGGGTAATAACCGTGACTCAAGCCGATAGCCTGGGCGATAAAAACACCGCACCTGAAACATAATTTGGGTAATAAACACTGCATCCTAAGCCGGTCCTTGGGTGTTAGGAGGTCTAGCCCAAACCTCCAGGATTTCTGTAGGTACTGGTCAACAAAATTTATCTGTTATTATAATTTTCATCTCATCTTTGCATCTCATTTTATCATCACATATCATCTCATCTTTTATTTGAACATATTATCACATCTTTGGCATTTACCATGCTATTTATCTTCTCATTGTACCACATATTTACATACACTAGGTTATATAATTTATAAGAATACTAAATCATATTATTACATATCATGGATGCACCAAATTATTTATTTTGTCACATTATCATATATTATGAGTATACCATGTTATTTAGTTTATTGTATCAAGTTATCGCCCATTAATTTCACCTTAAACATCTCTATATCATATACATACCAACTCATTAATTTCATCATTTATCATATCACTTCTCATTATCACCCACATATCATAAACATGCACCATATTGGTCAACACATCATAACACCATATATACATGTCATTTTTATTTATCATCCGTATATTATCGTACATCAACCCCAATTACTTCATATTATTATATATATACCCAATATATCACCCATAACACAAAATATTTAAAATCATGCAAATTCACCATATAACACAATTTCAACTTATAAAAATTTCGTATTTTCTATTAAATCTTCATTTGGCTATAACTCACACAAATCACATCGAATTCGTATAAAATTTTATCACAACATAATGTATACCTAGTACAATCATACTCACCTGACGAACTGACAGGAAGATACTCCTCGCTTGCCCGGACGCTAATCAGACTTCACCTTTTCAATTCCTATTAAGAAAATCATCGAACCCGTAAGTCATTAACTCATAATATACATTATCTATCCCTCGAATCCACATTAAACATACTGATACATCACATACAACATATCTAAGCATTTCAAATCAACTGTTCTCTAGTCTTATAGTCAAATCTAAATTTTACCCCTCGATAGGAGGAGTTCTAATCAATAGTTTATATTTTTAGGTTAAAATATCCCAAATTAACTTCTATATCCCAAAATTAACTCACATATGCATCTCGGAAATAAAGTCTATTATTTGTACATATCTTTCCATACTTATCATATTTTTATACAATAAACCCTATTTTTACAAATTCCCGATACCGGAGAAAATTCCTTATAATTGTCACACTATTATTAAAATTTATCATAAATGCTCATAAATTATCCCATAATATTTTTCATCATCCAAAATAATTATTAGAATTCAATTGATGCAATTCTCCATACCCTTCCTAAATTCAAACCCTATGTTTAATAAAATTTCCATATTATTACTATAGAAATCGAAATCTTTCACTTCTAGCATGTTCTACATACTCTAAAATACTTTCTACTATGACTTTTATGAAAAGAAATGAAAAGAGTACAATTCCATAAACAACTATACAAATTGGTATACCTTCTCGAAGCTCTCCCTAAAAACTGATGCTGCCACGTGAAGGAGCACGTAGAAATCTCCTAAAACCCCAAACAATTCGAAGTTTAAGGTGGAAGAGGGTCGGGATTTCGATCTTGTTTTCTTGGGGAAATGGATTTCGTCGACTGGTTTCGGTCGGCAGAAAAGAAGTAGGGATGGTAGAGGAAGAGGGAATGGCAATTTGGTAAATAGAAGGTTTTTAAATAATTAGGATTTAGGGTTATGGGCTTAAGGCCCAAAATCAATTAAAATCAACATTAAAAGGTTCATTTCAATCCCGAATTTCAAAATTTTTAACTTCTTGCTAGGACCATGAAATTCCTTCAAATTAATAATTATCCAACCCTCTATTATGCACAAGTACACAGAAAAAAATTCAGGTTGATTCGAATTCATCTGCTCCCAGAAAAGTCACATCAAAACTCCTATATTTCCAAATTTTTCCGTTTAATCCCAAATTCCCATTTAATCATTTTAAATTAAAATATAATAGATTAATATGGGAAAATATACTCAACATCACAAATAACAATAATATAAATCAAAGATTTAATTTTTTTATAATTACAGGTGTTACACCTCCTACCCCCCTCCCGGTGACCGGCCACTACTTGAAACCCCCCATATAAAACCTAGGGTTGTTTCACAAACGACTTCTAAATTTTTTCTATAACCCTACAATCATCCTTCATACTTCAGTTCACTTCATTTTCCCATTCTATGCTTTCCTACACTTCAAAATTTTCATCATCAAGCCTAGTTTAGAATTTGGTGAAAGAGTCAAGTAAGACGCAAAAGAGCTAGGAGGAGAAGGAAGCCAAAGCAACAAGAAGAAGAAACTTGAAGAAGGAGGAACTTAGTAGTATAAATATTCTACTATAAGTAGGTGTCTTTCTAAAACACTATGCATGCTTGATTTGTTTTAAATTATGATGAATGTTACTGATTTGGCTTGCATGATGATGTGAATGAAAATAATTGTATGATTATAACTTAATACAAGTACTAAGTATACTAATTACTAGAAAAGGCACGATCTTGTAGTAGTTTTGCAATAATAGATAGAGAATTTCATATCTATGTGATCTATTAGAATTTGGGGTTGAAATTTTTACAGTAGCATCTCACATATGTCTTTATTAACTCCAAAAAATTTCATAAACTTTGAATAAGGTTTGATATTTTAAATAAATACAATTAATTACTGGAACAAAAGCTTAATTTCTATTTTGTCTTAATTGTACATGTTTAGTTTCTAAAAATTATATCTCCATAACCTTTTGGAATTTAGAACAGAAAATTTTTCAGTAGCTTCTCATACATGTCTATAGTAATTCCACCAATTTTGAACTCTCAAATTATGGAATTACAACAAAATAACAATATGACCTTACATGAAATTTTTGGGCAATTTTATGCTATTTAACTAAATACAACAAGTGATTCAAAAAATTATGATTACCACTAGCTAGTAAAAGTACATTTTGTACACGGACAATCAATAAATAAACATAGAAAGTTAGTTCATGTGTTTTAGCATAAATTTCAATAATTTATAATTAAAGATGTACGAAAACTAATACTGTACAGTACTATCAAATATTCGGCAATTTTTCATAGTGTTGATCTGGATCTACATTATCCCGTTGTCTCCCTCAGAGACTCTTCCCCTCCCATGGAATCCCTTATTCGTCCTTTTCTCATACTCTAATGCTCAGTGATCTTTGCCGACCCTGCTCCCTCCCCTCTTCGACTCAAGCTTTGAAATGGTAGAGGAGTTGGTTTTTCCTCATTATTGGTGACTCATTAGGTACTATCCTTCCAACATGTTGGTTTGTAAGTGGCTTTTGTGGTCTTTATTTGTGTAGTTTGATCTAGATATGAGATTCCACTATTAGATTCATTCTTTCTTTAGATCTCCTCTTAGACAGTGTTTGTGGTTTATTGCCTATTATTGTTCTAATTGCTATTCTATTAGATGTTTTTAGCATCTATTTTTGGATGTTTGATCTAGTGGATCTTAACTTCTCCACTCTCCCTCCTCTTGGAGTTGTGGGTTTACTGTTTTCTGTTTATTTTCTGTGATTTTGGTGCATTAGATTTATTCAATCTCTTTCTAGATCTATCTTCTCGCTCTGTTTTAGATCTAATCCTCTTCTTTTGTGTCTGAGATTTTTCAGACCTCGCTTGTTCTTTGAGTGGTGATTTTTATCTATTTTTGCAGCCTTTTTCTATTTCTTTAGATTCGTTCTATTTCTTCTAGTGTGATCAGTGATTGAATTTTATTGACCTAGTCAACTTTATTGTTAGTTGCATTATTCTGTGGACCATTTTGTATTGGAATTTTTTTTGATGTAACGGATAGAGTCATACGACTCCAGCCCGATCAAAAAAATATATTAATAAGCAATAAAGTCTGTACAAAGGCGGATTAGAGCCGTTTTACGAGAGGTAAAAACGGTTCCCTAAACCACAAGGCTAAAGAAGGTACAAGATAAGAGCGCAGAAAAAAAACCTACAGACTAGAGTACAACAGAACAAATAATCAATTAAAATGGCGAGGAACTTGGATCGGCTGGTATGGCGGCCCTCGATCCAATGCTAGAGTACGCTGGACCCTTCATCGACGTGGGAGTGAGCTGAAGACATCTCGGTGGCCACCGTGCCAATAAACAAAGAAAGCGCAATCATGGTGGATGACCAGACTCGCCATACGCACCATGGGGACTCCGCAACTGGGCCAAGAAAGGCAAACACACAGGTTGCCGCCATCAGCACCATGGGGACTCCGCAAAAGCCGGGAACAATAGACAGCCAAACAAACGAAACATTCCCCAAACATGCCTCAGATTGAAACAAGCCAAGGCGCTAGAAACCTACCAAAGCCCCAAACAGCCACCGAAGAAAAGTCACAAAGGCCCCGCAGGGCATCGAAAACACAGAGATGCTAGCCAAGATAGAGCGCTCAGACCCACAGACCACAATAAGACCTAACTCATTACCAAACAGACAGAGAAAACCTACAGATAGTAAGAGCAATCATTGCCCTACCACAGAGATGATAGTCCAGATAGAACGCACAGTACACACAGGCAACAAAAAGACCAAGTTCATCACCACTCAAACAGAGAAAAACAACATAAAGCAAGAGAGATCATAGCCCTACCACATTGAGATGGATCAAGTTAATACAGATTAAAAACTGCTCCATCGTGAGCGAAAGCAAAAAAGTAATCTAAGTCCAGGAGATAGAGCGCCTAGAGCACATAAACATGCGCTCACCCACCTAACTAGAGACTACTCAAAAGGCCACCAAGCTGACGACCCAAGATGATATAGTCGCTCGATACACAGATAGACAGAGCAGAAAGAAACCCCGATCAACACCAAAGCCAAGTTATCATATTGAAATACCCTAAGATTAAAAACCAAGCACCAGAGGCAGAGAACAAAAGATAAGGAGCACGCCATGGAAGCTTCAAACCTGTAACCCAATCCAAAAAAGAAAGAGAATAGAGAGTGAGAAAAAAGAGAAATAACTCTAATATCAAAAACCACAAAATACTGATCAACTCAAGATAGTAGAAACAGTCAGTAGCTCAGAGCAACAAAAAGTGCAATGCCGAGAAAAAGGACAGCCTACATTAGAGAGCGTTAAGAATGGAGAGGACTGATCGAGATTCCTCTAAACGATTATAGTAAAACAACTTCCGCTTATCAACTTTTAGCTGCGAAGTCCATAGGTTGAAAAAGAATAAAAAGTCATCCGTTAAAGACACGATCGGTGCAAATTTGTGTGAGAATATTCTGCGGTTCCTCTCTCTCCAGACAACCCAAATAATAATATGAACCGAGAGATACCATCCCTTGCTATAATTGGGTAAATTGGATGGGGAGCCCCAACAGGCTCGAAGGTCGGAGGGAATAGCTGGGTTTCCCCAAGCTAGAGCAGCAATTTTCCAAAGGGGACGAATGGAGGGGCAGGAAACAAAAAGATGATTAAAGTCTTCGGATGCTTCCGAACAGAAAGGGCAGCGTTGCCTCCACGCTAGATTTCTGGTGTTCAGCACCTGAACAGTGAGGAGCTTATTGTGGATGGCTAACCAAGAGTTAATTTTAACCTTAAGCGGAGCACAGGAACCCCAGATGAATTTAGCAGCGGGGGAGCCCACACCACGAAAATTGAGGAAGTTATAAAAGGATTTAACCGTGAATGATCCTGAAGCGTTCCAACGCCAGGCTATATCTTCCTAATGATGCCACGGAAATAAATTGAGAGAAGCAATGAGCTGTTGAAATTCCAATGCTAGATCGGGAGGTAACTGGATAATAAAAGGGATACTCCACGATCTCGTGGAGTCGATCCCAGTAAAGGAATCGCCAATAGAGGCATCAGGGTTAGCCGCAAGCCTGAACAAAGAGGGATGGGTTGAGGCAATGGAGATATTGCCAAACCACAGGTCGGTCCAGAATTTGGTTCTAGAACCAGCAGGGCAGAGCCTATAAATGCCGGACTGGAAGGCCATGGAGACCTTCCAGACTCCCTTCCAAAAAGGAGAGGCCTGACGATGGATAGGGGAGCTAAAGCTCCACCAAGGAGAGGAGTCAAAGTAATGCTCTTTGATACATTGGACCCAGGGTAGATGAGGAGATTTATGGAATCTCCACAGCCATTTACCTAATAGGGCAATATTATGATCCCTGAGGTTGAGAACCCCCAGTCCCCCGTGCGCTTTGGATGAACAGATGCTATTCCAATTACACGAGTGGGAGCCCTGCTTATAAAGGGCCTTGCCAGACCAAAAAAAATTGCTACGAATCTGGTCAATCCGCTTTATAACCCAGGAGGGAAGGTAATAAAATGACATCATGTAGAGCGGCATGGCCGAGAGAACAGAGTTAAGAAGTATGAGCCTGCCACCTCTAGAGAGAATCTTACCGGTCCAAACATTAAGTCTGGATTCAATTTTGTCGATAATAGGGACCCAGTCAGTTCTGAGGAGCTGACCCCATCTCAGAGGAATACCAAGATAAGAGATGGGAAAGGTGGCGATAGGGCAATTAAAGAATTGGGATATTTGGGCATGACGAGAGTCGTCACCTCCTAGCCAATACACAGAAGATTTGTTGAAGTTAATGGCTAGGCCCGAAGCCTGTTCAAAGCAATACAGTAATAGTTTCAGATTGCGAAGAGTCGCCTGATCAGGTTTGGCGAAAATAATGGTATCGTCCGCATATTGCAAGTTAAGAATACCATCAAAATGACGGTAGCGACCTAAACCTTCGATGACATGTGCATCGCGAGCGTTACGGAGCAGTTTACTGAAAACGTCCGCAACCAGGGAGAAGAGCAAGGAAGAAAGGGGATCTCCTTGACGTAAGCCACGTTTGGTTTTAAATTTGTGCCCCTCCGAGCCATTGATAAGGATAGAAGAATTACCAGCTTTTAGGCTGGATTTAATCCATCCAATCCATTTTGGGCCGAAACCCCGGTGATGCAAGATCTCCAAGAGGAAGTCCCAGTGGACATTGTCATACGCTTTTTGGAAGTCGAGTTTGAGAAGGATTCCATCTAAGCGGCGGTGATGACAAAGAGTAATGATCTCTTGGGCAGCAGCAACGCTGTCAAGAATGAAGCGATCCTTGATGAAGCCCGATTGGGCTGGATCAATCAAAGGCGAAATGATAGAACTAAGTTTATTAGCTAGAACTTTCATAATAATTTTGAATGAAGTGTTAATAAGACTAATGGGTCGGAACTCCGACACCGCATTGGCACCCTGTCTTTTGGGGATCAAGACAATGTGGGCATAATTAATGCGATCAAAGGAGAGAGCTCCTTGATGCATGTCCTGGAAGAGGTCGAACAGGTCATCCTTTAACCAAGGCCAGAATTTTTGGTAGAAAAAGGCTGGGAAGCCATCTGGCCCGGCGCTGAATCACTTTTTAAGGCAAATACAGCAGACTTGATCTCATCCATAGTGAAGGGGTCCTCTAGGGGGGATAAATCAGTAGATGGGGGACCATAAAGTTGCTGCCAGTCTAATGAGAAAAGACGCGGATTAGAGGAACCAATGAGGTTTTTGTAGAATAAGTGAAAAGCACGGTGTATGTCCGGGTCAGAGGTTAACTCTGCGCCCTGATCAAGGAGAAATGAAATATGGTTGCATCGTCTACGATGTGAGGCAAAGTGGTGGAAGAAGGCCGTATTACCATCACCCTCTTTCAACCAATGAATTCTAGCTCTTTGAGCCCATTTCGAATGCTCTTGAAGGAGGATGTCGGCATATTCGCGCTTACACGCTAGACGCTCTTGAAGGGCGTGAGTCGAAAGCGGGGCCTGTTCTTCCATTAGGTCAAAAGCCTGAATGGAACCTAGCAGAACCTCTTTGAGAAAATTGGTGTTTGATTGGCGTTCACGACGCCAGATCTTACAGCCAAATTTAATAGCGTGAAGCTTAAGGAGCAAATTGCCCACACCGTGAGAACCCGATATGGCAGTGAGGCAATCCTCGACCAGTTTAACAAAAACTTGATCTTGGATCCAGAACTTTTCAAAACGGAATTGAAGATGAAGGGGGAAGTGGTAATGCGAGATGAGAGCGATCGGCGCGTGATCAGAGGATGGGTTAGGGAGAGCTTTCGCAAAGGAATTGTGAAATTGCGTGAACCACTGGTGAGATACCAGAAATCGATCTAGTTTGGCGAGAGAAGGCAATTGTCATTGGTTAGACCAGGTAAAAGCCCTACCATTAATAGGGACATCCAATAACTGGAGTTCCCGGATGCAATTGTTGAAGATGCACGATTGGGAATCCGAGGAATGAGAGGTGACGAAAGAGGATCTTTCAGACGCAAATCGGGTTACGTTGAAATCACCACAGAAGAAGACGAGTCCCTGAACAAAGGGTAGCAGCGAGCGAAATTCTTGCCAAAAGAGGGGGCGGCGCTCCGAAGTGGATGGCCCATAAACCGAGATAACTGTAAGATCACAATTAAGCGTCTGCCAGTGCAGCTTCACAACCAGAAAAAAATTCCGGCGATGGATCTCTATTAAAGAGAATACCGATTCTTTGAACCCAAGAAGTATCCCGCCTCTAGAGCCTATGGCATCTAGCGAGAGCCAATTAGAAATCGAAGAACCTCCTAGGGCACGAAAAAGGTTAGGGGAGGGAGATTCAATCTTAGATTCTTGGATCGAAATAATGTCACAGTGGGAGGAGGCGATAAGGTCAAAGACCGACCTCTGTTTGGCGGGGCAATTGAGGCC
The DNA here is from genome assembly GCA_017893485.1 of Hemerocallis citrina. NCBI lineage: Eukaryota > Viridiplantae > Streptophyta > Magnoliopsida > Asparagales > Asphodelaceae > Hemerocallis > Hemerocallis citrina. The sequence goes on along the minus strand of CM030360.1, from coordinate 161,505,238 downwards.
CCGGATATTCCACGAGATACTAATCATGATGAATAAAGAACTCCTGGACTCGGGAACGTTCTAAAGCTCGAATGTAGGAGATAGGGGAGGACGAATCGGGGGTAAGGGAAAAGCCTAAGGATTTGGATAGGGACACCAATTCAGGATCCGATAGCGCATTGAACTGATGATGGTAAAGAGATCCCATAGGGGGGGGTTTGGAAGAGGGGAGGAGAGGGGAAAGTCCACCGGGGATGGTAAACGTTTCGCTTGAAAACGGGCGCTCGATCGAATCAATCGAAACGAGCCCCGACCCACGAAAGGAGGTGGGGGACTGGTAGGAAACACCTGTTCTGGGGTGGGGGATCGAAAAGTACCGAGAGGACTCATCTCCTCACCCAAACAGGCGCCCTTAACCGGAGATTTGGGATATAAACAGCGCAATTTCAAATTGTAACAATTGCTCACGATAGGTAAAACCTCAGTAGACTGATCCTTATAAGATCCAAAGAGAGAAGACAACAATGCAGAATGACGACAGATAAGAGATAGTGGGAGAGGGGAAATAGATAATAAGATCCTCGGCATGCGAAAAGAAGAGGATTTGAAGTACGGGAAATAAATTTCCAACTCATATGAAAAATTGCTAACCAATAATGAAAACTGATAAAGACAATTGAAAAAACAAGGAGATGAGTAAGAAGTAACCTGTTTGGCAGATTGGGCACTTTCCAAGGCTGCTACTTCTTCTCCTAAGAGATCATCATGCTCCGTCCATTCTGGTCCTTTAGCGCTAGCCTGAGCCTTAGAGGGTGGAGAGTCAGTATTAGAACGAGTAGCATTGGAGCTAGGGAAATGCGCCGTACGCTGGAATTGCTCCCAGTCAGAGGCAAAAGAGGGATTGACATCCCATGCCGGCCAGGACTCAGTTAAAGTGGACGAAACTGGCGGAATATTAGCTCCGGAGACCGGCTTCAGCTCTGAAACCTCCTGAACAGAGGGGGAGGGGATTGGTGGCTTCGGGAGAGGAGGAGTAGTGCGATCCGGGTTGATCCACACCAAATTGGGAGACTTCACAGGAGAAATTTTAGGGTGGACGGAAGTAATCGCAGGAATGCGAGGGAAAACAGGAGACTTTTGAGTCGGGGGAGCAGGGTTGAAACTTTTGGAAGTAGATGAAATCTTGGGGTCAGAGGAGGAGCCGGGATGAAACTTTGGGGTAGGGGAAAGAACAAAACCTGACTGCAAAGAGCCCTGAAGAGAGGAGTTCTCATGGTACTGAACTGAGATGTTGAAAGAGGAGGATCCATCGTAAAGGCAGAAAGCTTCGATGCGATCCTTAGGGGCGGGGCAACGAAAAAGAGCTTCAACTTGAACACTACCCGAGGCTAAGCGGGCGCAAGAAGTAAGGCTAATAATCTCTCCAATGCATTTGGTAAAAGAAGCTACCAGCCTCAGCGAATCGCAGAACGGTGGAAGACCAACCAGAGACACCTTGGTGGGCGAGGAGTCGAGCACAATAGAGGATGAGAAGTTGGAAACCCATTTACGGATAGACATAGAAATAGTGCCTATAGAGAGAGATTGATTAGCGCAGAGTTCGTCGAGGACTTTCGAAGAGGGGCACTGGATTACAGCATCACCATTAGTACAGGAGTAGAGAACCCATTCCCATTCCCTAACATTACAGAAGTTGCAAAGGAAGGCATTGAGAGTGTAGAAGGGAATGGATCCTCCCGAAAAAGCTATCGCACCAAAGTTACTATAAATCTTCAGACGATCTGATAGTTCAGAGTTGGATAAGAAAACCTTAGTAACCTGAGGTTTGACCAGGACAGGAGCAGATGACGACATCTTTAATGGGGTCGGAGCCACAGGGTGTTGAATACGGAGCTCCGAGGCAGGGGTAGGAAGGAGGGGAGAACGGGAGGGGGCTTACAGTTTCTTGGGTTTAGAAGGGGGGAGCTCGGCCAGTTTCTTTTGTAGAGATGGGAAGTCAAGGGCATCCAACACCGACTCCGCAATAGGAACACCGACCGAAAGGCCCAAAAGTTTCTGGAGAGAGAAGCAGCGTTGACGGGAATGCCCATCCTTGAGACAAAATAAACATTTCATTTTAGCAGAGCACTCAAGTTTCAGGTGACCTGGTTTAAGGCACCGACAGCAGTAATAAGAGGACCGATTGCTGAATCTTAGAGAGGAAGAGGAAGATGAGGCGGTGGGGAGATGGGGAAGGCGGGAATGTATATGGGGAGAAGAATCGAGAACTGGTGTACGGAGCCCAAAAGTGGGCTGCGGGCCAGCCCTGTTGAAGACCAACAGAGATTTGGGAGAAGGAATTTTCTTGGACTTATTTTTTTTTTTTCACTACTTCAACCCATGATCTGTCCATGGGCTTAAAAACAAAGCCCACCAAAGGTGGACGAGTAACAATGGCAAAAACTTAGAGAAAAAAAGAAAACACCTCTGAGAAGGTGGAGAGGAGTGAGAAATCGCTGCGAAGAAAGTAGAGAGGGGAGAAGATGGCGAGAAGAGATGGAGGTGGCAACCCAAAAGGGCCGCAAACAATCAGAAACCACGCTCGATCCCGAGCACGGAAGCTCCCCAAATGAAACACCACAAACAGAGAAGCACACAGAACACACAAAGCTAGAATACAGGAAATCAAAGCTAAAAAACTGCAGCTCCTAAAAACTGAAAATCAATAGTGAAAATGGCGATACTTACAGTGGTTGGAGGCTACCAAACTAAAAGAACACCTGACGACAGGGCTTACTGTGAAGGAGAGATCACCTAAGAAGAAGGAGCCACTAGCCGGAGCCGGAAGCGCAACGAAATCGTCGACAGAAGAGCTGGGGGAGATCCAGGGCCACGAGAGCGCGAAAGGACACCGCCGGAGATCCACTAGCCGGAGCCGGACACCGCCTTGGAGCACTGGCCAGGGGAGACGCCTGCGAGCTTCGGGGGAAGAAGAAGCCACTGGGGAGGCTGACCAAACACAGGGGCGAAACTAGGCGCGGGGATGAACAAGGGAGGAGGGGGACCGGCAGTGAAACAAGGGAGGGGGGGGGGGGAACAGGGCGGAGGACGAAGGCGTGGAAAGAAAGGAGGGCCAAAAGAGACGAGACCAAAAGGGTTAGTAGAGGGCACAGGGAGCACCACTTTTAATGAAAGGGAGGGGGGCTGATCGAACGCCGATCCGGCGGATCTGGAAGGAGAAAGATAGGAGAGGAGATGAGAGAAAAATCGCCTACTAGTCTTTCCTACTTAGAGAAAAATTTGTATTGGAATTTCAAATTGTACTGTGCTTTGGGCCTTATCATGGCAGAGTCCTGGATGGAAATTTTCAACAACAAAAAAAAAGAACCCTCCAAAGCCCATTTCTTTTATGAAGCCCAACTTCCCAAAGCGCATATTTGTCCCTTCCTCTGCCTTTTCCGCTCACTCTCTCCTCCTTCTAAAACCCTTTTACCTTCCTCCGCCCACTCCAAATCTTCCTATCAACCTTACTGCTTCCAGTGCCTTCAACTGGGTCATTTCAAGTTCTTTTGCGGCAACAGTATGGAGTACTTATTTTGCGATAAACTCGGTCACTCTTGTAATATGTGTTTCTTGCTTTAGCAACTCCTTGGCCTTCTTATTGGTTCCCCTATTTTTGATCAGGTGATATCCGCTTTAGACTTCCCCTTTCTCCAATCCAAGCTTACTAATCTCCACGCCAAAAAATACTAAGTGTATTAACATTTCTGAATCTTCTGCTCTTTTGTCGACACCTCCCTCTTCTCAACTATTGTCGGTTTATCCTTCACCTCTATCAATCGATCCCTTCCTTATTGTGTACTATGACTTGACTCCTGATCTGGTCACTATAAAAGAGAACCTTGAATGCTTTGGGGCTATCTCGATGTTTAGAGGTAATATTTCCAATTCGATGTTAGATTTCTTTTTGTGCAATACTTGCAATGTCCCATATTAGACTTGGGGTGTGAATTCTTGCTCGAATAGTGACATAATCATCAAGTGGGATCAATTTGCATCTTGTCTTCTTCAGGTAGCTAAAAAATCCTTTTCAGTGGGATCAATTAATTTTATGATTCGTAAATTGCCTTTCTTGAGTTCGGCTTTACCGGAGCTCCAATCTCATCAGACTAAAATCACTATCTTAGGCCTACCATCATTCTGTGACACCCTCGTCTGGTAGCTTCCATGATTAAATGCTTTAGTGAACTCATTTGCACGTTGTCTTCTTCTGTGTTTGCTTCGGGATGCCTTCAAGTGGAAGCAGAGTTCTTGTGTATTAACAAATATAATAGAGTTTATGCATATACTTTGAGAATCATAGACTCTTTCTTCTCTATTTCAGTTACTTATCCCGCTGCTTTCACTACAGCGTAACTACTGTCTCTTCTTTCCTTCCCATTTTAGGAGTAATTGGGGCTTCCCAGCCGACTTTTAAATTCAAAGAAAGCATCTATTCTACGATGCCCCCCTCTATTCCCACGTACTCTTCGCATTCCAAAAATAATTCGAGAACGACTTTTCGTGGTAAAAAAAATATTCTTATCAGCGTGGGACGATCTCAGGATATTCTTTTCCTGTTCAGGCCCCTTCCCATTCGAAATTGCCGAATCTTGTTTGGATTAATCCCGTGATTTCCTCTAAGGCTCCACCCCATCCTACTAATCCTACCCCTCATTCATCTATTTTGTTAACATCCTCCTCTTCTCAAGTGATGATCCCGAATGATTCTGGTACTACTGATGCTCCTATTCGTCCTACTATTTGGAAACTTACTGACTCTATGGCATGGGATCTCATCTCTCCTTCCAGTACAGTCCCCCCTAATGATGACAAAGTGTCTGATTGGATTGTGAATCTGCATTTCACTCTGGCTTGGAATTGTTACAAACGTTCAGTGCAAGCCTCTTCTGCAATTACTTCAAAATCTAATTCTAAACATTTTGGGGATATATGAAGATCAGTGGAAAACCGTTGATTGGTTTGAGTTAGATAATATTCTTTCTGAGGAAGATACAGAGCTCTCTAGGAGCCAGTCTAACCTTAAGGTACATTACCTCACTTTTATTTCTTTCGGTACCTTTTCTTTATTTTCAAATAATGTTTCTATTTGCACTATTATTTTGCTTGGGTGTCCATATTCTATTTTAACATCATTATGTGCACATTTTCTCAATTATGTTTGCTGAGAAATGCCTCTATAGATTCGCTCCTTCCTTTTCCTCTTTTATTCAACTCTTAGCTCGTCCTCATTTCGGTATTGAGTACATTAACTAGAGTTTCGTTGGGCAGGTTAGCAACTTATTGAATTCAGACCCTTTCCCTTATGTCTCTTATCCTCTTGCTCTCACTTCTTCTGATAACTCTTCGGAGTTAACGAACAATAATGTGAATTCTTCCATTATTGCCTATCCTTTAACAGCTAGATCTCCTTCTTCTTCCAAAAGAAAGTACTCGAGAAAAACTATAAGTCATCTCACATCTGTTTGAGTGCATGTATTCGTGCTAAAAAAGCTGCTTCCTTATCTATCCCTGCAACCGCTTCGTTAGCAGCCAAAGTTAGAAATCGGAAAATTCCACCCTTACCTGAAGAGCTTAATCAAATTTCCCACTTGATGTCCGTTTACTAGATCCATTTTGATTCTCTTTCTAACAACGATATTCTAGACTTTACGTCTCATATGGGTTTTCTCGCCGATCCGACTCTCTCCTCGGAGATTGATTCTATTCGTAACTTAGAAATTTTTAGAGCCTCGGTGAACTCGTGTTTTAATGATTAACGTCTCTTGGAATAGTCGTGGTGTGGGTAGCGCCCACAAGAAGGAAGCCAATTTTTATCTCATTTCCTTCCTTCATTCTGACCTTATTTCCATCCAGGAATCGAAAAATGACACCATCTCTCCTCTATCCCTCGTTCACTGGGTGGCAAGATTGTAACCCAGTGGATTAGCCTAGATCCTATTAATTTTTGTAGTGGCATCCTCTTAGGTTTTCAAACCTCCCTCTTCAACCTACTTTCGGTCCTCAAAATGAATTCTTTCCAGTTGTTTTTCTTGAATGGTTAGAATTCAATTGCATCCGGACCATTGAGCCGGATTACTTCTAATCTCTGCCACGAATTCTAGATTTCCACGTTTAGAAACTCTTTTGTTCAAGCTCTTCCTGATCCGAGCTCCGATCACGTCCCTCTTTGCCTCCATTCCAATTTCAACTTTTCAAAACCTCATAAATTTAGCTTTGAGAAATTCGGGCTTGAAGACCAAATTTTTGTGAACATGATCACCGATTGCCTTTCTTCGGTGGTCGGTTCACACGATCTATCCCGGATTCTTCTCAAACTGCACTTTGAAAAAAACCGATGTAAGATTTGGAGAAATGAATGATTTGGCAACTCCAATGTTTTGAAAAATTATTTTCTTTCAACTATTCATTCTATCGACCAACTTCAAGAGTTAGGTCACATCTCTGAGGGTGATAGGAAAAAGATAACTGAATGCAAGATTGACTACAATTCTCTCCATCACCTCGATCATGTTAAATGGGAACAATGTGCCAAAATTAAATGGCTATCAATTTACCATAACTTTGCATCTCATAAACAACGAGTTAATCATATATCTTCCATAATGGAATATGTTATTGAACTGCGCTTGCTTTCCGAACTTCAGTTGCTTTTCTCTCCTTTTATAAAATCCACATGGGTACCCTGTAGCACCCCGAATTTCATAATAGGAAATACGTGACACAAATCCAGAATCTTTACTTCAATGTAAACCAAACACAACACAAAATACAAGGAAATTTAAAGTTTTCTTTACAACAGTCCATATTACAATACACAGCGGAAATTTAAACACATTTTTATTCAACCAAATCCATTTCAACATTTAGACTTCAGTCTTCTTAAAATCCAAGCTTTAACCCTTGTTCCAAGCACTCACTTTGCAATACTGCAAAACTGTTAAAACTGTGGGTACGTCAGTTGAATGCAACTGATGCAATGCTGATAAAAGTAGTGACTCTCCAAAGTCTTACAACCCCACACTTGTTGCCCAAATAAAACGATAATTAAAGAATCATAAATTAACAATAAATACTGAAATTGGAAGAATAAAATATGCGACACGAAAATATTGAAATGCACAAGACAAGGTTCAAGGAAAACACAAGTGCCTACGATGCTTACTAATGCATGCTTGTTCGGATTCTATGCCACTCATACAATATAGGTCCGAGGGCAAGCCCTTAGTGTTCACCACATTTTGGGGTTCGATCCCATGCTATGCAACCTACAGCGATGACTACTATAGGATTAAGACAAGTTACAAGTATTGGTTCTGGCCCCAGAATACTGAAAGTCAGACTCTATCCACGGAACATCCTGGAGGCCTTCCCCTCTCATCCGGGAACTCTTTTAGAGAATACCTCACCCCACAGGTCATTCTGGAACCCTCATTGGACAAATGTCCCATGAGCATCGCTCTCGTCCCAGAATACTGGAGATAATCCCACTCTGCAGATCATCCCGGAGCCTCTCATACCCTCATCCCAGAATACTGGCGATTCATCTCACTTCGTGGATCATCCTGGAGCCCACATACTCACATTTGCTCTTGTTTCATCATATCACCATCTAGTGTCTGTCCTTACGTGTAAAAAGGAGTAGCCTGAGCCACCTACAACTAGCTCCATCCTATCGGACTTAAATCCACAAAACTAGGAATACTAGCATGAAGAATTCCTATAATCAAATAATTCATTACGAGTAATCCTGGGTCCTACTTAGCCTCTAATGCTCACAACACAAAATCCTCAATAATCTTTCTAGGGTTCTCACAATAATCCTAAATTTCAATATGAACCACCACTTGGTTTAATCATCAAAACATTCTTTCTTTTATAGATATATGGAAACACCACATTTCCACCAGTACTCAAACGTAATTTTAACGTCTCATTTAAGATCATGTCATATCAAATATAAGCATTCATTTATCCATAATCACTCTATCATAACTCATTCCTCATTTAGTAAACAATTCACTTCCACAAAGACCTCTTCGTTTATAGAAACAAAACATTTTTTCAAAACATATTCATTGCCCAAATATTCTTTTCCATATATTGAAAGCCCAATCAAATTTCTAGGATATTTTTCAACTTTAAAACTGAAATAACCCTCTTTCAATTCTGGGATTTATCTTAAAAATCTGAAATTACATAGTTTCAAATTCTGAAAGTCACACCTCTTTAAAACTGAAAATAACTCTTAGAATTTTGAAATAATTATTCTTCAAAACTGAAGCACATATTTCCCTAAAAAGTGAGAATTTCATTCCCAAAATTATCTATATAATAAAACACAAAGAAAAGGTATCAAGTGGCTCCCCTTCAATTGTAACCAAATCAACGACTCAGATTCACCCTCCCAAAATATATTTTTCCTCCAAAAATTTTTTCCCCCATAACCAAAATCCCCCCCCCCCCCAAATAAATAAATAAAAAACTAAAAAAACTCATTACTTTATTACTATCTCTCTCTTCTCCCTTCACCTTTTCATATTTCTCCCCTTCTCCCCCCCTCTCTCTCATTCTCTCTCTATTTACTTAGAAATTTAGATTTTCAAATTTCAGGTTTATAAATTTTAGATTTTTTATGTTTTTTTTATTGTTCATGTTACATTGAAAATAACAAATATCTCCTCAACGGTTAAATTTCATCATTTTCCACCCTCAAAGTTCTAAGAAGTTGGATTTTACACCCACATTTATAATTATTTTTCAAAATATACTAATGGAAACATGGACTTTTATTTACAACTAATTATTGTCATACTATTAAAACTTGAACTACATAATTGTTGTTTTACTGTTTACAAGACTTTTCGTATGCTATATCGTTTCGAAGACGTGCCGTAGGCACGTGCCCACGGGCAAATCTAGTAGTTTTATACATTCGAAATCACAACTCAACTTGCAAAAACTGAAAACTCATTTATCTTTAAATCTAAAATTTATGCGTTCTTATCCTTATGAATAGTCCATCCAAAATTGAATATTTAATTCTGAAAAATTAAGTTTATACTTACTCCATAAACATAGATCACGTCACCAAATTTATAATCCATTCGCACAAAAATTGAAGCTCTAAATCATCAATAAACTGAAACTCAATTTTTTAAAAAAAAATCTGAAACTTGCAACTTTAGAATTGGATCAACAAATCACTTTAAACCTCACATTCTTTCCAAATATAATCATATACATACATACCCATATCCAACCTAGTGTTTTCAACCCTAGTGCACAAACGAAACCCTCACAAACACCTCCAAACCCCCGGCCATCACACACAGCCGAAACCCTTCAAAACAGTAGCCTCGGATCTTCAAAGTGCTCGGGTTTGCATTGTACCCGAGTACTGTTCAGCCCCGAAACCCCTTCCCTTGATTGGTATTTTCGATAGTTCTTGACATTTATACATGCTATATTCAACCCCAAACAACTCGAAATGAAATATATAAATTTTTACACATTTAAACATTAATTAGTCTCCAAAGTTTCATCTTTATACATCACAACATAGATCTAAAATCACACAACAAGATCTAATATCTAGAACAACATATGGGTTTGTTAAATCAATTTTATGGGTAAAGATTGTCTTTTCATGCTTGATAATATTCAAGATTCAAAAGCAAGTCAAATAAGAACATCATGCCATCAAGATTTAATTTTTTTCCCTTCTTAACAACCAATCTCTATATCACAATCAATCTCTATAATCTTCTCATAAAAAAAATCAGATTCATGCTAGATCACAATCATAGATTAATAAAAATAAATCCTAGCATAATCCTACAACATTCATGAAGAAAATAAACATACAAGAGAGTTAGAGAGACGCCCACCTCGAGTTGATCTTAAGTAGAAACTCCAAAATGCCTTCTCCTCAAAGCGAAAGATCTCCCTCAAGCCTCCAAAAATGACAAAAATTGGCCAAAACCTAAGAGAGGCTGAAAATACTGTTCCTACTCTCTTTTATATGGTCGGGGTCTGAAAATTAGAGTTTTAATTGCAGGTTTGCAATTAAGTCCCCCTACAATCTCAAAATTGAAAAAAATAATTATTTATCCAATCAAATCAAATCAAAATGGGTAAATTTCATCCTCAAATTTATCTACTGAAAATCGGCCCCCTAAATGCAGCAAACAATTTTTTTTGAATTCAAATTTTACCTCCAAATGACATTTTTTTACAAAAATGTTACATTCTTTCTAAATATTTACAAATGCAGTTTCTTTTATTCAGAAAAATCCTAAAAATTCAAATATATACAATTATAAATAATAGAATTTATTTAGAAATTCAAAATTTTAAAAATTGCAATTTAAAAATGTTTGCACGTGTTTTGTGCGTGCAAAATGACGATAAATTCATTTAAAAATTATTTATTAATTCAAAATATTATATTTAAAAATTATGGGGCGTTACCTACCCCCTCCACTTGCTCTATCAATCTCAAATGTGACGCTCTCTATGGAGATGAATCACACGATTTATCGAGTTTGGAAACTCCCTTTACTTTGGATGAAACAAATTGGCTGTCTTCTCCATGCTTAGGGATTCATCTCCTGGCCCTAACAAATTCCCCAGTTTCTTCTTCCAAAAATTCTGGAACTTGCTTAAAGATGATATCTTGGTGATGTTTTCAGATCTATACCTGTCACGACCCGCTTCCCAAAATATGGGAATACGAGCACGTAACAAAGGCCAAATGAATGATGTGAGCATCATTCATAAGATGTAACAGATTAACTCAACAATCTACAAGATAAAATCACAACCACGCAAGAAACAATAACCACATAAACAATGAATAAACTCCAAAATAATCATGAAATAAATTCATAAAATAATATCCAATATCTGGGAGAAAAACAAACTTCGGGTCCTAAAATGCCCGGAATAACAATGTATAAAAACAATAGTAGCTACTAGAATAGTACGAAACAAGAAACTAAATGCATGCTAACACATGAATCCGACTTCATCATCTAGGATAATCGTTCACCAAGCCCTTCAGATGATTCATCTTCTGTACCTTTGAATTCAACATCTAGAGTGGTGGAAAAATGTCCTTTAGAGGAAGCATCAGACAGCAAGTAGCAGCAAGTAGTGAACAAGGAAACATGCATGACAAGGAACAAGCAACGTGAGCAAGAAAACAGGCATGGCAAGGAACAAGAAACGTGAACAAGAGAATGTGTAATCAAGCATGGAATAAGTAACAAGTGTATCAAGTAAACGAGTAACAGGAAGCATGTAAACGAGTAACATGAAGCATGCACGTGCTCAGTGTAAATCTTATGTCTAACATTCTTTTATAAATCCTAACTAATGCCAGCAATCCTGCGTCCCATACCACTGGTCGGGTACATGCAAACAAGTTAATGTTTAAACTCTAATGGTGAATTCTATAGGTTCATGTAATCGGGTCTTCCAGTGACACTAACAAGAATCATAACGTGTAACCAAGCATAATGTTAAGTAACCAAGAATAGTGTCATGTCATGTAATCATGTAATAGATACTGGAGGTGGCCCCCGTCGGCTCTAGATGTAGCACTTAGTTCCATATAACTTGAAATCGAGTGTCATGTAATAATGGGTCACTATTACGAGAAACACGGGCCTCATTCCGAGTACACTCTCCTATATTATTCACTACTAGATTCTTTCCCTTAATTCTTTTCACAATAATTAAACATGAACATGCATCACCGAGGACGAGTATCAAGAAAGGATCAAGAGGATATCAAGAGACATGTAATGCAGGATGTAGGATACACATTATAAAATGCGAGAATCAAATATTTATATTTGTATGCATGAAGATTCGAATTCTGTGCAGTAGGACATTGCTGTACTAAAACAGGTTTTCCCGTTGTTACAGGCAAGCAAATCAAGATCCGTCAGGAGTTCTAAAAACTAGACTTCCCACCGGTTTCAATGCATATACACATGAAATATCATAAGCACATAATCTAGGTGTAAATTTTCATTCTTTACTGGTTTCATGTTCACGCAGCATGGTTGGTGTCAAATTCGTATATGTGAAAGTTGATCATAAATCTATTTAAAATAGAATAGAAATTATAATCAAATTCCTAACAGTGTACAACGACAACAAAACAAATCCCAGGTCCTAATTATTAATTTAATCTACTTTTCCACTAGTTACACATGATAATGCATTTTTTAGTCTATATTCTGGAATGCAGACGTTACAGCACGAAAATCTGAATATCTTGCAATCCGTAAATCCAATTGCAAAACCGTCAGATGAACTGGATTCCAGACACAAAGAGCTACAATTCTCATTCAATAAGTTTTAATCAATGACAAATAGAATCAGTTCAAAAATGAGGTTCTTTACTGAACTAATGTTCAGGCAGCAATCTAGAGTCATGTTCACACATATATATAAAGTCTAAAAATTTATCAAATAATTCCACAAAAAATTAGGGTGACTCCTAATCATGTCTAGTAGCAATCAGATTAATATCAAATCTAAATTTTACCGTTAGCATTTATTTTAATCAATAATTCATGCCAATGTTCTTGTAGACATAGATATGAAAATCTGTGACCCAATAGTATTAAAAGTATGATATCTTACAAGTTACAGATCGGATTCCAAATCTGTCCAAGTCTGGGAAAGTAGATTCATGGGGATACAGAAACTATTCACAGGGTTTTATCAAATTCACACAGAAAGTGGTTCAGATATTCGATGCAATGTGAAACAGGTAGCAGACCAGCGAGCAGATTCATGTTAATTGTCAACTATTTAAACATGCATGTATACAATCCAGTGGCAATTAATTTTAAAAATTTTTACTTGATTATTGGGATGAATTTCCCACTGTGAACAGGACCATATTATCTAAATCACAGCATTTAATTCGACGATCAAATTCAAACTCAACAAAAGCATTGAAATCAACCTACTGTATAACATGATTCTAATTATATTCGTGTAGTGTATGCACATGATGAATGCAATAGGAATTGGGTTTGAGTCAAGGAAACATGCATGAAAAGAGGACTACTACTTGGTTTCGCCGATGAATCCGTAATAGTCTATTTGACGGGTAACAAGCAGACAAAGACATGACGAACAAATAACGAGCTACTTGCAGAAATCAAAAATTAATTCTTGAACTAGAAACAACAAGAGGTTTCAAGAGAGCTTGCCTTATTGACGATTAATCCTAATACAATGAAGATGATATGAGAAATCCAACGGCGGCAACACGTGCAACCTACAGGCAAAGCACGTGTGAATAGAGAACACGTGCAACAACAAATACACATGCGACACATGTGCAGTGATGGAGGACCTCGGCGGTGACTGCAATGGCGGTGGCAGTCAGAGTTCGTCGGCGATGCAGGCTGGCGGCGGTGCACATGGGTTGACGGCAGTGGAAGGTGTAGGGTGAGTTGCGGTGTGGCTGCAGTAAGGTGGTCGAAGGTGGGTCGCTGGCATGGGTCGACGGTGCAGGGGGAGTAGTCGACAGTGGTGCACAGTCGCGGTGGCGGTCGGAGTGGGTGCAATAGGTGGTTGAGGAGGCGATGGCGGTTTCAGCAATGTGGATGGAGGTTTTTGTGGTGCAGGGGATGGCGATGAGGGAGGACAGGGGGGAAGGAGACGGTGGTAGGCGGTGATGGCAACAGGATGGGTTGTATAGGAGAGGCAACGGGAAAAGGCATAGGCGTGAGGAAGGAGACGGGTGAACAGGGCTCGGGGGTTAGACGGCGAGGAGATTAAAGAGATAATTAGGGTTAATGAATAATTAATATTTATAGGGAAAATTGAGATGTTAGGTTAATGGGTTTCGGGTTATCGGGTATGGGTTTAGGATCTAATAAGAATGTGCTATAGGGTTAACGGGTTTGAGTTTAAATCCAATAGAAAAATAAATAGAAATATATTAGATAAATTAAAGTATTCAACATACAAAAATTTAAATAGGTTGTAAAAAAATTTCAGGGTTTAACAAAAATAAAATTAATTGGAAGAATACAATTGGATTAAGATTTAACTTTACAAGAATAATTAGAATAATCATATATTAATAATATACTTTGTTTGGACTTTAAAATAATAAATAATAATAATAGATGGATTAGGATCTATGGACCTTCACAATTTAATAAACAATCAAGAAAGAATAATAATAATAATAATAATAATAATAATAATAATAATAATAATAATAATAATAATAATAATAATAATAATAATTATTATTATTATAATGATAATACTAATATATATATATATATATATATATATATATATATATATATATATATATATATATATATATATATATATATATATCAAAATAGGATTTGAGTTTAACAAATTTATTAAAATCCAAATAGTAATAAGATATTTGATTTGGGCTAAAATATAAATAGTCGATCAATTAAGAATAGAAAATAAAATTAAAATATATCATCATCGAAATAAATATGATTGTCGATTAGAAAAGACTTTGATAGAAGATCCAAAATGAATTTAAAACAAGATGAATTTATAAATAATCAAAATACAGAAAATACTTAGGAATATGTATTTGCGGGAATTGGGTTACAATACCATGGTCAATTTTCTTTTGATATGATTAACTATACCCACATTATTCTTATCCCTAAAATCATTGGGGCTAATAAAGTCTAGGAGTTTAGGCCTATTAGTCTTCTTAATTCTCTTTTCAAAATTGTGATGAAAGTCCCAGCTAACTGATTGAACTCGGTCATCTCCCCTATGATCAACCATGCTCAATCTAGTTTGATCAGGAATAGATTTATCTTAGACAGTGTCTTTTGTGCCCAAGAGATTATCTCGGGGTGTCATAAGTCTAAGTCTGAAAGGATACTTATGAAATTAGATTTTGAAAAAGGCTTACGACAAAGTTAACTGTGATTTTTTCTTTGATATTCTTATCCATAGAGGTTTTGGCCGTAGATGGATCTACTAAATTAAATCTAGTCTTTTTGCTGGAACCTCGTCTGTTATCATTAACGGAATCGAAGAAAAGAAATTTAAATGCTAGCAAGGGGATCTTATTTCTTCCCTCTTATTCTCTTTGGTGGCTAATGTTTTTTTGTAAAATGCTCTTTAGAGCTTGGGATGCTAATCTTATTGACGGTTTGGGTGGTTTTCAAGGGTTTAAAGGTGTTTTAAACATTCAATATGCTGATGATACCATTCTCTTTGCCAAACCCGAAGGTCCTACCCTTTGTAACCTTAAACTACTTCTTTATCTTTTCGAAAAGGAGTCTGGTTTATCTATTAATTTCAATAAAACTTCTGTCTTATGGCTTGGCGGTTCTAACTATAGAAAACTTGAGATAGCTCACTTCTTCAGCTGTGCCTCTGCTTCTTTTCTCATTAATTATCTGGGCATTCCTTTAAGCTGGGGCAAACTTTATAAAAAAGATTGGATTTCAATGATCAAAAAAGTCAAATCTAGACTTTATGTCTGGTCCGGTTGCCATATGTCTCGTGGTGGCAGATTGGTGCTCATTAACTCAATTCTTTCATCGATCACTCTTTACATAATGTCATACTTTTATGTTCCCTCTTGGGTTATTAAATAGATTGATAAGTTCAGAAGAAATTTCTTCTGGTTTGGCTCTTCCATCTTGTCGATCGGAAGACAACTTTACCATTGGAAGAAATTGTGTAAATCCAAAAAAGAAGGCGGTTTTGGTATCCTAGACCTTAGACACCAAAATTTAGCCATTCTTAGTAAATGGTTGTGGAAAGTCATCAAACAAGATGGCTTGTCTTGGATTAGACTTGTTAAGCACAAATATCATAAACATCGCAAAGTTTGGGACCTCCACACCAAATTGGTGATTCATGCGTCTCCTTTTTGGAAAGGGGTTTGGAAAGAGGTGGAACCCTTTAAATGCCATTTGAAAAGATTTTGTGGAGATGGGTCCACTGGTATATTCTGGACCGACTTCTGGATCGAGTATAACAAAATTGTGCCGCTATTTCTGGAGTTATTCGATCTAGCCTCCAACCCTCATGTTACAGTTGCCTCCTATCTCTCCATTCACAATAACTTGAGATAAGGGAACATTCCATTTAATAGATCTCTCTCTCTTCCCCTTAACTGACAATACATCTGCTTACTCGTTCTTTTAGGTTCTCATCAATGATAAAGAAAAGACGATATTAGGTGGAGGTGGTCTAATACTGGCGCTGACACTTACATGATTAACTCTTTTTATACTTTCCTCAATTCTGACGGCATTATCTCTTCTTTCTACAAACATTTATGGCAAAACATTAGGGATGGCAAGTGGGCCGGGTCAATCGCTGACCCACCTGCGACCCGCATGTATAACCTGGCCTGCGAAATGGTGTCACGGGTTCGGGTCGAACCAATGAATAGTAATGGGTCGACACGGGTCTCGAAAATAACGGATTCAACCCGCGCAACCCGGCCCGCGAACCCGTTTAAATAACCCAACCCGCCCGCCAACTAGCGGGTCGACCCACGGGTTGCGAACCGTTAGACCCGAACGGGCCAAACGCTTGACCCGTCACGGGTCGACCGTTGAACCGCGGGTCCAACTGGTCGAAACGTGTCGTTGGGCACTGTTGTCCAGAGAGCCCTTAACGGCTTTAATTGCAGTTTTTTTGTTGGTTTTTTTAGGTTTTTTTTAGCCTATAAATACCCCCCAAAACCTCATAAAAAAATTCACAAAAATCTCTCTTAATCTCTCTACTATTATAACTCATTTCTAAGCAATTTGTGAACAATTGAAGTATTGAACAAGCAATTCTTGAAGGCATATACACAATCAAATTCCGATCGTATCGAAATCAAAATTCAACAATGTCTTCAACTCTTCAACTCTCATCCAACTCCAAGTGATCATGTCTTCAACTCTCCTTCAAGCTCTCATCAACTCTTCAATTCCGGAATCGCTTATTTCTACTTCTACTTCTATTCTTATTTTCACGGATTTTTTTATATACGCGTATCCACGGTGAACGAAATGAAAATTTCATACCTCTCTTCTTATTTAATTTTTGTTGTAGTTATAATTTTGGTTGGTTTTTTGATCTTCTGTATCTCAACCCTCTTGTTTTCTAGATTTTTTTTATAACTCATCGCTCCAATATTGTGTAGTTTTTTTTATATACATGACTACATTATGTCTAGATCACGCGGTAGCGGTCGTAGCCAAAGTTGGAAAGATTCCACCGGCACTTCCTGTAGGCCACCAATTGTCCCAATTAGTGAGCTCGCCGAAGAGTACCATGATCCTCCTACCCAACAATGAGGTACACACGATGAGGTTGTAGGGTACATACAATTAGAAGAAGAAGAAGAAAATAACAACCAATCGAAACAACACAACCCCGTAGTGGTAGGAAAAGTAGAGGGAAAAGTAGTGATTGGAATAAATTTTACGAATTTTTTCCGGATCCGGGTATAGGTTTGAAAGTTTGTAAAACATGTTTTAAGGCATACAAATTCAAGAGGGGTGATGGCACCGGTACAATTAGTAGACACATCCAACATAACCATAAAGACCTTCTTGTTGAACTACCCGGCCAACAAAAAATCAACCCTAGGACCGGTCTAATTGATAGCCACCCTTATGATCTCGATCTTGTTCGTCGAGAAATGACCCGATTAGTAATAAAGGAAGAGTTACCATTTTTCTATCCCGAGAGTAGGGACTTGGAAAATTTTAATCAAACGGTCTTGAACCCTCATTTTAGAAGAATCCCAAGAAATACTTGCAAATCGGATAATTTTAAAGTGTACAATGAAATGAAGGACGCTTTGATTGCAATTTTATGAAGTTTAACTTGAAAAGTTAGTTTAACTTCGGATTGTTGGACGGGTGTCAACAATATTTCAATAATGGGAATAACCTGTCATTGGATCGATAATGATTGGATTCTTCAAAAAAGAATCATATCACTTGCCACGTTGCCCTATCCTCATAGTGGCGCTGAAATAGCAAACCGTATTTTAGAAATTTGTGATGTTTTTCATGTTCGCGATAAAATTATGTGTATTAGTTTTGATAATGCATCTAATAACAATGCAGCAATTACTACTTTAAAATCCGCATTAAACCCTCCATCTGACAATATTTTTTATATTAGATGTGCATGTCATATTTTAAATTTATGTGTTCAAGATGCATTAAAAATAGTCGATCCATATATCCTTAAAATTAGAAATTGTGTACATTTTATTGTATTAAGTCCCAGCGTATTTCAAGAATGGAAAAATTGGTGTAGGATTTCAAATGTACCTTTTAGAAGATTTCCAAAGGATGTTAAACACCGATGGAACTCTACTTTCGATTTTCTACATGTTGTTACCGAATATAAAGCTGTTGTAAATAATTTTTGTATCGCAAAAAATATGCCAAATTTTAAAATGACTCCCACCGATTAGTTTTATGCCGAATCTTTGTTGAAATTTTTAGAACCTTTTAAAACCACAAATTTTCAAAATCATATGAATCTACTTCTAGTAGCATTTTTATTTCAATAGTTACTATGATGCAAACATTTAACGGAATGTTAAATGATACTTTTGTTGGTGATATTGTAAAACCTGCATATAAAAATTTTTTGAAGTATTTTTATCCTTCTCCTATGTTGATTTGTGTTGCTACTGTTATGGATCTCCGTATCAAATTAGAAGGTACGAAGAGTTTGATTGAAATATTTTTTGCATTACTTGGGAAAAATGTAGAAATAGAAATAGAAATTGATTGCGCTTATTTCTTAGTTAAATTTGAATCTACATTAAATAAATTGTATGATTATTATGATAGATCTTTTGCTTCTAGTAGTACAACTTCTGTAGTTAGTTCTTCTTCTGGTAGTTCCAAAGGTAAGGGTAAGAGTAAATTTGATGATAGAACATTTAATTTACTTGCACAAATTCAATCTAAAAAACCTAGGACTAATCAACCAAATGAATTAAATTGGTATAACCAACATGATTCTGAGTCTTCTTCTTCTTCACTAGATATTTTACAATGGTGAAAAGACCATGAACACACTTATAGTATTCTTAAATATATGGCTAAAGATTTACTAACTCCTCATGTCTCTATAGTTGCTTCTAAAAGTGCATTTTCTTCAAGTGGCAGGCTAATTACAGGAATCGCTTGAAGCCCGACTCGTTAGAGATGCTCATTTGCACAGAAGACTGGTCGAAGACTGAAAATAGGACACAAGGAAAAACATTATCTACGTCCATAAGTGGGAGCAACTCGCTGGAAGAATAACAACAACAACAACAACCACCAAAATGAAGAATTCAATACGGCAATACCAATAACTGAACAACAACAAGTCAACAACAACAAATTGAATGCCACCAACTTGAAGACAATTGTAAATAGTTAAAAAAATTGTATTAAATCTTTGCTTGTTATTTCAAATTATAAATATTGACGTAAATTGAAATTGTATATAAGAAATACGTTTATAAAACAAATTTTTGAATTCTTTATTTCTTATTAGAAATTGTGAAACTTGTATAACTTGAAATCATATGAATAATATTTCAAATTTTTTTTGCAATTTCACTCTTACAATCTTGTTATTATTATTACGATTTTTACTGTTTATTATATTTATTATTATTTTTTTAAGGTTAAAAAAAAAACCTATCTAAACGGGCCAGCCCGCGATCCGACCCGAACCGACCCGGGTTGGACCCGAAAGGGTTCACGGGTTGGGCGGGTCGCCATTTCTACTTTTCGACCTGGCCCGGCCCGGCCCGAACCCACCCAAGTCAACATCGAACCCGGGCGGGTCCGGCCCGACCCGGCCTGTTCAACCCGAATGCCAACCCTACAAAACATTGTGCTGCTTAAGGCCAGAATCCTCACATGGTTGGACATTCACAACACACTTCTCACTGCGGAAATTCTTAATAATAAAAACCTTGCCTTAGGCAGAAATGTATTTTGTGCAAAAACAAAATTTTAGGCACTTATTTATTTATTGTCCCTTTATTCAACCTTTATGGTACATCGGGGAAAAAAAAAAAAAAAAAAAAAAAAAAAAAAAAAAAAAAACTGGCATGTGAATGGCAAGTTAGGCTCTGTTGTTTCTTGATGGAGCTGTAGGAATTTTTCTTGGTGGAGCTGTTGGAGGTCTAAACACTTGAAACGCTCCTTTCGTACTTCGTCGGATTTATCCATAATTGCGTTGCTTTGGGTCATTGGTAGAATTACTACCATAAACGCGAAAATACAGTTCTATAGAGACGGCTTTCAGGATTGATTCTTGATTCAATTGACGGACTAACCAACCGACGAAGTTGGGTCAACTCTTTCGTATTCCGAACCCGATCTTCCAACTTTTCAAAAAATCAGTTCACTGCGTGCCCACCCCGTAAGTATTGTGTTGGAAAGAAAGAAATTGTAGAATCGTTGCTAATACTTCCCATCCTATTGATCACTTAATCGAATATCTTATTTTCTTCACTAATTTTTGGTCTAACATTCTTTCCCTAGAAAATTAGCTAATATCTGATTGGCTAACTTAAATGATGTTGTAGCTTCTCTCATTCAGCAAGGTATACAATCTTCTTTTTGATTATTTGTATTATGTTCTGATTTTGTGAGTTTTTTGTATAGAGCTGAGTTTTTTCAAGTTTCAGAGTACTCATCTGTCCTTTTTTGCTCCTTGCGGCATGCTGTCTTCGCCTCTTTTGTGTTATGGCAAGTGTTGTGTCTGTCCTCTACGTGTAGGTAGCATTTTCTTTTTGTCATGTGTGTTATGTTCTTTCAATATATGGTGGAGTATTTTGCTAGATTTCTTGTTGCAGCGCTCTTAGCTCTGTTTGATGATGTTGTTGACCCACTTTTCGGAATTTATGGAAGCCTGTCTGCCGTTTCTAGCTTATGCTGACTGTTTTATCGTGGTGTTCTTCTCTTTTTAGACTTGTTTCTGTTGTGTTTTATGTCATTCTGCCGAATGTTGTTGATAAAGTTTTATTTGTTGTGACTATTTCGTATGTTTGAACTCTCTGTATGTTGGACACACACCACACACACACACGTGCGGGCGCGCGTGCACGCACACACACATACACACATATATATTGCGACTCTTTTAAGTTCTATCCAAATGATAAAAAAAAAATTGAAAAAAAAAACTAATACTGTGTAGATGTATAAACCCCATCATATAACAAGATAATGGACACACACACACACATACATACATACATACATACATACATACATACATACATACATACATACATACATATATATATATATATATATATATATATATATATATATATATATATATATATATTGCGACTCTTTTAAGTTCTATCCATATGATAAAAAAAAAATTGAAAAAAAAAACTAATACTGTGTAGATGTATAAACCCCATCATATAACAAAATAATGGCTTGCATATGCATATTCTGTAGTCTCCCTCGACTCTATTCATCTCCTGACAAGGCTTATTAGTTACTTTAACGAAACTGGATAAATATAATAAAAAATAGCCCCAAGATGCAGCAAATGTGAAGAGTGATGATGGTCTAATTGACCCCTTTTCCTTATCATGCGATGTGAGTTGTGCTTGTTCAGCATCCAAAAGCTGGTCTTTTTCACTAATCTCAAGTTCTAGCTGTGTCAAAGCCCAAAGCCCAAAGCCGAGCTAGGGCGGGAAAATGCATGCACTCGAAATACTCACCGAAAAATAACTACTAAAATTTCAGTATAATTTTTGATTTAATAAACATTAATGTGCTCTAATAGTTCAGTTTTAAATGGCAAATAACCAGTGTCATTAAGTGTAAATGTATAAATAAATTGTTAGGATATAGAAGTTCAACTATCGAATCATGGACACATGGAATCCTCTTCAATTGAAAAAGTAAAGTGGCTCATATGAGGTGTTTGCTCAATTAGAGTTGAAGTAGACCTAATCTTCGTAATTTCTTATTATATGTGATATGGGTTGGATGACGTGCTCCCTCTTGGGCCGCAGGATCCCCTAAAAATGCGTGCACCCTCAGATCATCCAGATCCGCCACGTCAGCACCGAAAAATTGCCCGGACCTCTGCCACGTCGCCCGGGCCCTTGCCACGTCAATCCTATACCGCCCGGCTTTCCACCGCTTCAACCCCACGGGCAACCGGGTCCAGATCCGGCCCCAAATGGGTCCAGACCCGGTTAGGTTCTCCTATAAATACCAGACCCCTACCCCTTGATCTAGGTAATCAATCTTTTTCCACTCCAACCCTAGTTACTGTTACTCTCTCTCAGTAGCTGAATAGATCGTCGGAGGGTCTGCCACCGGGACCAACCCCGGTGTTCCTAGACCGTCTGCAGGTATACGAGACCTCGGATTCGAGCCTCTCGATCCGAGCCGAGCATCCAGCCTCCACCTCACTACCACCTACCTCCGTACCGTTCGCCCGGCCGAGGGTCGTCTGCATAGGAGCTTCCTCTATCAATACAAATCGAGTAAGAACTCACACCTGGTGCATCCACACGCCTCCCAAAAACAAACCGCATTAGGTTGGCACCGTCTGTGGGAAACTCTCTATTACAGACGCCGACCCAAGCTTCGCCGTCAATGGTGTACAGTCAGTCCGAGCTCACATGGCGCCTAAAACCACGAAAGCTGTTACCTCTGCACGTCGGCAGGAAGTCCCTCCACGGAGCTTCGCTACCGACGCTCAGGGATCCAACCATCCGGGGGTCAGTCACCCACATCAACCGAGTGCCTCCCGTCCGGTCCAGCTCGACTTGCGGGGGGTAATCCTGAACCGACAGGCTAGCCGCAGCAGGGGAGGAGCCGCTTCCAACTGGCTCCAAACCGTCCAAAACCTCCGTCCCAAGGGCGGGGGCCGGCGCTCAGCCATATCGGTCAGCAACAGTCCGCTCAACCAAACCGAGCCAAGCGGGCCCCGGTCACTCACCAGGAGTTCCAAGACTTCCGGAGGGAAATCCTGGAGGCCATCCGGGGGACCCCTGTCGATGAGAACATCCACCATTCCCATATCCGGTCGGATGCCGAGGCCAGCATGACTCGCGTCCCATCTATCCAGCCGGAGTATGACATTGACCTCCTGAAGCGCCTCCAAGAAATGGAAGACCGACTCGACAACTTCGGCGGCGGCGACCCTTCACAACAAGCACGACAACCACCTTCGGGGACCGAGACAATCAAAGTTCAGAAAATCAAATGTTCTTATTACCACTCATCGCTTACAACTCAATGAAAGTCAGTATAAATACAAAGAACAACTTGCTGCTCACTCATACTCGGATTGAAAACTCAAACTCGGTGCTTCCTTCGGGGCTCCTCTCACGCTCGGCCGGACCGAACTGGGTAGAGACTCCTGCCACCGAGCTTCCTGCGTCATCTGGCTGGGCTGCTTCAAATAAAAAAGTCGGAGACCGCCCCGGCGTGGAGTTGCTCGCCTCCTCGATCAGACCCGCGCCCAACACCAACTTCAGCCTTTGGATCTCCAGCTCTTTCTCAACCACAGCCTCGCAAAGGAAAGACTCCGAAGCCGACCGCCCGCTCGAGACATCCGAGATGGACCAGTCTGTCTTGATTACCCACCAGTCCCGGTCGGCTATAGCTTTCTTCAGATGAGCCACCTCCAGACTGAGCTCCCTGGACTTATTCGTAAAGTAATTTACAGCGGCCACTCGATCACGAGCCAGTTTTCGCTGGTGAGCCAGAGCCACTTCCATGGCCTCCTTCCCTGCTTGGACCCGGGATACGTTGGCAGAAACCGGGTCGGCTCAGTCTCGTGCATCTATCCAAGGACAAGAAAAAACAAATAATCACAAGGAAAGCGAGAAAAATGCACAAGTCACAAAGCCTCGGCCCAAAAAAGTATATTTCGTTTCTTTCAAAAAGTTGATACAAAAGCCGCGGTGGCCAGTCCGCTCGAGGTATTTACATCAAAAACAAAAAGAAAGAACTAGTCTATTCTTGAGGGGGGGGGGGGGGTGGCACCTCATCTTCGGCCTGGATGCCCCCCGTTTCGTTGCCACCCGGGGTCGGCAGAAGGTTCGCCTGCCAACCATAGTAGAGGTGGTCCACGCTCTGCTCTGGGTAGATCTGCTTGAAGTGCGCCTTAGCCTGATCATACGCCTCGTCCTGCGCTATAATCAGGGCTTCCGCCGAGGCCGCCTCCATCCTCTTCAGGGCCTTCTTCCCCTTCTCCGCCTCCTCCTCGATCCTCTTCTTGAGACGATCCACGTCCGCCTTATGGATGTCGCAAAGCGAGGCTATCTGGGCCTCGTGGACGGCAACCATGCTCTGAGCCTCCTTCAGCTCGTCAGTAGCCTTGTTCAGCTCGCGGAGGTACTTCTCCGCGTTCCTCCTCTCTATGTAGATCTCCTTCTCCAAGCACTTTTGAAAATGCTGACCGTGGAGCATCGTCTGTCTGAGGGAGAAAAGATCAGAAAAATTCCACCAAGTTCAAAACCAGGGAAAAAGGTGCTGAACTAACTCACCGAAATATGCGTCTCGGACCAGCGCATGAAGGCCTGCTCGGCCGTCTGCGATGCCAGCACCATGTAGTCACGCTCGGTGCCGACCTTCGTGACGAACTCGACCGCCACAGGTCCGTCGAGCAGACTGTCCCCCTGCACGATCGACCAATCGGGGGCGAAGGGCCGCAGTCCCTGTTGGCCCACCATCTGCTCGGTGATGGGGCGTGTCATGGGAAGCCTCTTCCCCGGGGCATCAATAGTTTTGCCTGAACTGCCCCTGCATCCCGGGGCACCCACGGCGTGGGGGGGTGGTGATGCTTCTTGGCCTTCTTTGCGGGACAAGGCTACTCGGCTACCGGGGCCATCCCCTTGGCGGACCCCCCGGCCTGAGCGGCCAGCTTCTCCCGCTCTGCCTTCTTCTTCTTCTCCTTATCCGCCCTCGCCTTCGCGGTAACGGCCAGCAAGGCTCGCCTATCGTCCACCTGTTCGAAAGTCATCTCTGCAAGAATGAAAAAAGAGGCTAAAGTTAACACGAAGGCAGAAAGATGAAAAATTCAGAACGAAACATACTAGGGTCGACCGGGCTCAGTCCGTCCCAGATAAGGTGTAGCTCGGTCACTCGAGGCCACGCAATACTGTGCCCTCCTACTATCTTCTCCACTCTCTTTCACTCCTTTGCTGTTAAGTTGCTTCACTTCGGAGGTTTATGGTTCGGCTTAAAGAAACTCCACTGGGTCGGTATTCCCCAAGCCTTCTCACTCCGCACCACAAAATACTTCTCTTTCCACCCTTTGATGGAATCCGGATGGCCGTGCATGATCTTCTTGTGCGGCCTGGGTGAGAAGTAGAAAATCCCATCCTGATCTCCGAGCGAACTGATCCCTAGGATGGCTCGGAAGTACGTCAACCTCGGCTTCACCCCCTTCTCTTGGCACCTCAGAATAAAGCAGATCAAGTGCTTCCAAGAGTTTGGGCCGTACTGCAGGGGCATAGCTTCGCCCAATTCAAGACCCTCTTGACGAAGGGATGTAGTGGCAGCCTCAGGCCCGAGGCGAAGGCGTCCTCAGGGAATATACAATAGCCCGGTGCCAGGACCGTGGTGGGCCATATGCCGGGGCTCGGGATGCGGGGCTCGGGATGAAGACTTCGAACTCCCGCGGGATGAAATAAGAGGCCCTCAGAATGTGGAGATAGTCCGCCCTCAAGATGCACGGGATGCTGTCCATCCGAATCTTCACCCGGCTCTCTTCACCTGGCATGGGAGGGATGGGGTCGATGTCCTTGATATCATCAGGATACGTCCGGATCGACCCCGAATTTTTGAAGGAGACTCGGGGGAACTCGAGCCCCGGTCTGGGTGCATATTCATCCTGCGGAGGAGGACTGTCTGGGATAGTTAGCTTCCTCTTCTTCCGGTGAGGACGAGCCTTCCTCTCGGGAGACAGCGTCGACAAGGGTGGGAGAGGTGGAAGGTCATCCCGACTAACCTTCCTGCTGTGCCTTTGCCAGCACCTTCTTGAGCGCCCTCATCCTCATCATCAACAGCGCCCTCATCCTCCTCATCCTCATCGTCGGTATCCGGATCCTCCTGATCCTCATCCTCCCCCTCCTCTTCGCCTTTGGCGCCCTGGTCCTCCTGACCCCTCTCGTCCTCTCCCTCCTCCTCTTCGCCTTCGGTGCCCTGATCCTTCTGATCCCCCTCATCCTCTTCCTCCTCTTCGCCCTCGCTTACAGGCTCCTTCCCCGGCCTTCGAGATCTCAGTGGCGACACTATGAAGACTATGTCGTCACTACTAGCCGACCCAGGGTCTGTCAGGACCTCCTGCTTCACCTTATATTTGCTAAAAGAAGAGGACGTCTCGGACTCGGACTCCTTCGCGGAGCGGCCCGACGAGCTGGCCTCGGATCCGGACTGAACGCGTGACATTACAAAATACAGAATACTAACCTGAAGAGTTTACCGAATGATCACCGGAAAAAGTCGCCGACGGCAGGTAAAACCCTGTTCTTGAAATAGCGGAGAGTGTGAGTAAAGAAATGAAGAAGAAAAAGTGAAGAGGGGGGAGGGGATTTATAAGGAGAAAGCGACTCGATTTCCGCAATTAAGATCTGGCCGTTGGATCTTAACTGTCAAGATCTAACGGCCGCTAAGATCTGGAGACGCTTCAATCCTTGCGCTCCTGACGTCAGCAGTGGGCGTGGAATTATCCAAACTACCTCAGGTCTTTCTTTCCCACACAGCGGACTTTCTCGACAAGTCAATGAAGCTTGGGGTTCGGATGGCACCGCGAGCCACAACTCCTCTCTTATTTCACAGAAGGGTCGATGCTCGGATGGCACCGCGAGCCACAATTCCTCTTCTATTCCACAGAAGGGTTGACGCTCGGATGGCACTGCGAGCCCCAACTCCTCTTCTATTCTGACGGAAGGGTCGACGCTCGGATGGCACCGCGAGCCACAATTTCTCTTCTATTTTTACAGAAGGGTCGACGCTCGGATGGCACCGCGAGCCACAATTCCTCTTCTATTTTTACAGAAGGGTCGACGCTCGGATGGCATCGCGAGCCATAATTCCTCCTCTATTTTTACAGAAGGGTCGATGCTCGGATGGCACCGCGAACCACAATTCCTCTTCTATTCCACAGAAGGGTCGACGCTCGGATGGCACTGCGAGCCCCAACACCTTTTCTATTTTTACAGAAGGGTCGACGCTCGGATGGCATCACGAGCCACAATTCCCCTTCTATTTTTACAGAAGGGTCGATGCTCGGATGGCATCGCGAGCCACAATTCCTCTTCTATTTTTACAGAAGGGTCGATGCTCGGATGGCACCGCGAGCCCCAGAATCATCCTCTATTTATACAGAAGGGTCGACGCTCGGATGGCACCGCGTGCCCCACCTCTATTTTTGATCATAAAGATCGAAGCTTGGATGGCATCGCGAGCCGCAACTCCCCTCTGTATCATTCAGGAAGCTCGAAGCTCGGATGGCGTCATGAGCCACAAAACATCATCCCCTATTCACAGGAAGTTCGAAGCTCGGATGGCATCGCGAGCCACAAAACATCATTCCCCTATTCACAAGGGGCTCGGAGCTCGAATGACACCGCGAGCCCCTACAGCCCCCCTCTATTCCCAGGAGGCTCGGAGCTCGGATGAAATCGCGAGCCCCAAAAATTCTCCTCAAGCGAGGGGCTCACCGACTGACCCTCTATGCTTGGCGAGCCGATCTCCAACCCAACAGGCGTTGGCGTCCCCTTGCTCTTCCAACTAGCGAGGGGGTCGTCTGCTGATCCTCGATGCTCGTCCACCGACCCTCAACGCTCGCCTACCGACCCTCTATGCTCGGCGAGCCGATCTCCAACCCAACAGGCGTTGGTATCCCCTTACTCTTCCAACTAGTGAGGGGGTCGTCTGCCGACCCTCGAAGCTCGTCCACCGACCCTCAACGCTCGCCTACCGACCCTCTATGCTCAGCGAGCCGATCTCTAACCCAACAGGCATTGGCATCCCCTTGCTCTTCCAACTAGCGAGGGGGTCGTCTGCCAACCCTCGAAGCTCGTCCACCGACCCTCAACGCTCGCCTACCGACCCTCTATGCTCGGCGAGCCGATCTCCAGCCCAACAGGCGTTGGCATCCCCTTGCTCTTCCAACTAGCGAGGGGGTCGTCTGCTGACCCTCGAAGCTCGTCTGCCAACCCTACATGCTCGGCAAACCGAGCCTCAATCGAACGGACCTCGACGTCCCCTCGCTCTTCCAACTAGCGAGAGAATCGTCCGCCGACCCCCGAGGCTTGTCTGCCGACCAAGGGCTCGTCTGCCGACCCTAAGGCTCGGCAAGCGTCACTCCGACCCCTCTACACAGCATCCTGTGCAAACTCTGATGAGGGATCCCTTCCTCCTAACCCCTGGCCTCTTCTGGAAGTAGCAGATCCTACTTTCTCACCGCACCTTCCACCCTGCTCTTCCTATAGAGGCAAAGAACCACTCCTACACGGTTGGTTCACCCAGCCCTCTAGGAGTATGGGGCTTGTGATATGGGTTGGATGACGTGGCCCCTCCTGGGCCACAGGATCCCCTCAAAATGCGTGCACCTCCAGATCATCCAGATCCTCCACGTCAGCACCGGAAAACTGCCCGGGCCTCTGCCACGTCAGCCCGAAAACCGCCCGGGCCCTTACCACGTCAGCCCTATACCGCCCGGGTTTCCACCGCTTTAACTCCACGGGCAACTGGGTACAGACCCGGCCCCAAATGGGTCTAGACCCGGTTGGGTTCTCCTATAAATACCAGACCCCTACCCCTTGATCCAGGTAATCAATCTTTTCCCACTCAAACCCTAGTTACTGTTACTCTCTCTCAGTAGCTGACTAGATCGTCGGAGGGTCTGCCACCGGGACCAACCCCGGTGTTCCTATGTGAGCCCACATAGATTATTTGTTAAGTCACATATGTGAGCCCACATAGATTATTTTCCAACACATGCGTGTCTACATGCATGCATGCAACCTCTTCGCTGACCTGCCCCTTCCTCAAAATCCTACACACTTTTATAGACGTGCATCGCACGTGCATTATACTAGTATAATTGATCAGGTGCGAACTGGTTCGCACCTGACCAGGCGCGAACTTCTCCGTCATCCGTTGGATCTGCAATCTGATCATGGAAGTGATCCAATGGCGTGCAATTATTCCGCTCATCTCACATGGTTCTGGGGGTAGTTAAGTCACTTAACGTATTTTTCATCTCTCTACATCTCTCCCACTCCAAATTGCAGATCCAAACCTTTTCGCCTCTGTTCTCTCCTTCTCCCCCGGCCTTCAAAATACCTTAGATGCCACGCTCTCTCCACCCCCACTCGACCTTCGAAACCCTAACCCTAGCTTTCCATTTCCTAGCTCCGAGCTCCAGATTCCTGCCGCCGTTTGAAATCCCCTACACCCCGCGCTCTCTCCACCCCCACTCGACCTTCGAAACCCTAATCGATCTCCATCTCTAACTTGCATAGAGGTAAAATTCCAATGCTATTTTTTTTAATTGTTTATATACATCCAAAATCAGTAAAGTTTAGATTTTTATCTGAAATACCCCATTATCAAAACCCCAGTAAAGTTTAGATCTTTAATTGTTTATATATGCCCAAAACCAGTTCTATATATCTCTAGATTTTGTTATGATCTTTGAACCCTAGACTAAAATATGCGTTGTTGGAAGCAAAGATCTTTACCTTCGTACCTTCAGTAATTTCCTTCCGAGTGATTTATGTTTATTATCTTGAAAAGCATATAGTTTTCGTTAAATAATTTGAGCAAAGAATGCAATAGAGTTCTTTACAGCATGTATTTGCTTTTAATCAATCATGAACTATGAAAACTTGGAGCAGTTTAGCATGATGAAAGCTATTTAATTAGTATCTGGCTTCTAGTTCCCGACATAATGTTACTAGCTAGTTTGAAATTCTTCTTAAGCATACTTTTTGGTAGCAATTAATTCCTTTTCTTTTGTGTCTTTGTATAGTTTGACAAGCATTCAACTTTTGTAAATTCTGTCTATCTGCGTTTGATAGACAGAATAATTGCATGCCATTGGATCACTTCCATATGAGAACTACTCCCCAGCACCATGTGAGATGAGCAGAATAATTGCATGCCATTGGATCACATCCATGATCAGATTGCAGATCCAACGGATGGCGGAGAAGTTCGCACTTGATCAGTTCTATATATATATAGAGTAGAAAGGTTATTTATCTTCTTTTTTTGTCAACCAAATTTATGTTCTCATTTATTATCATTTGTTTTAAATATTGAGCTTGACTAATTTCATCTTTATTGTTATTTGTTTAGTGAAACTGATGCTCAAGAGGTGGATTGCTCCACTGGAGACAATGAGGATGATACTTCTGATTATATGAATTGAGGGAGGCATTTGGTTTTGTCTAAATTTTTTGAGTTTTACGTCCCTTTGAAAGAGGTGGTGGTTTAATATGCTTTTATGTCTAAATTTTTTGTCCGAATTTGGGCTGAAGATGAACTGCTTCTTTTAATGCTCATGATTTGAACTCAATAATTTAATTATGGTTGTGATGATATTCACACTATTATGCTTTGAACTCAATATTATGATATTCACACCATTATACTTTGAAACTGGGCAATGATGAACTTAATTTGGGAACACATATTATGATATTCACACCATTATACTTTGAATATGGCATTAGTTTTGACATTGCTTCTCTGAATATGAGATTGGTTTTAACATGGTATATTAAACTATTGGTGATGCATTCATTATGCTTCCTCGGATATTTTTCTAAGGTTTATAAAATGTGATATTCAAAAAGTTCTGAGCCTGGATAGTGAACAAATTAGTGTGATGCTGAGCCATACAGTTGTATTCAGATTTGTGTTTCTTGCATCTTTGATAATTTAAATTTATCCCATATCATAACATCACACTTTTCACTGTTTATGCCTTTGAAAGTTTTGAGTTTCAACCTTCCGTTGGATCTACAATTTGATCATGGGAGTGATCCAGTGGCCTGCAATTCTTCCGCTCATCTCACTTAACATTGGGGGTAGTTAAGTCATTTAACTTCTCTTTCATCTCTCTCTCAATCTATGTAGTTAAGTCATTATGATATTCACACCATTATGGCTCTGATGATATTCACAGTCAATCTGGACTAAAGATGAACTAAAGTTGCGGGGTTTTAGTGATTGAAGATTTTCTGAATCTGGGCAATGATGAACTTAATTTGGGTCTCTTTAGTTTTGCACTTGGTTTTGACTTCTACAATTATACTTCTGGTGCTTCTATGAATATGGCATTGGTTTTGACATTGCTTCTCTGAATATGAGGTTGGTTTTGATATGGTATATTAAACTATTGGTGATGCATTCATTATGCTTCCTCGGAGATTTTTCTAAAGTTCATGAAATGTGATATTCATAAAGTTCCGAGCCTGGATAGTGAAGAAATTAGTGTGATGCTGAGCCATACAGTTGTATTCAAATTTGTGTTTTTTTGCATATTTGATAATTTAAATTTATCACCTATCATAACATCACACTTTTAACTGTTTATGCCTTTCAAAGTTTTCAGTTTCTGCTTCAAGGGAAAAGCTTTTGATGAATTTGATATGTGCTATAACAACTGAGAAGAGGCAGAGCATCAGTAGAGCATCAGCAGCAGACAGTTTTAAGAAGAATACTACAAACAATGACTATTTTTTAATGCTATTTTTTCAGTAGTACGCTATTTTTTCAGTAGTACTGTTTGTCTGAAATATTCCATACACAGTACTGATCCTATGGATTGTCTATGTATAACATCATTCTCTGTTTGGTAATTGCCCTTTTGTTCAAAATTTTTGGTTTACTTGTATATCTTTCTGGTAAGTTATCTTGCCTCCAAAAAAAGGAACTAAACTTGTTTTTGTTGAGCTCTGTTTGTTAATTCTGGTTATTCTCTGTTTGTTACTTCTATATTTTTAGTTTTGCAGTTGGCTTATGCGGCTTCTCTGAAAATGAGATTGGTTTGAGTTGCATCTCTGAATATCATTTTTGGTTTTGAGTTGCATCCCTGAATATGAGATTGGTTTTGTCACTTTGTGTTACTTCTCTGAATTTGAGATTGGTTTTGCTTCCCCAGATACTGAGATTGTGAGATGTGAGATGTGAGATGTGAAGGGAAACCAAACAGCTGTATCAGGATTGAAGGGAAACCAAACCATGTGAGATGTGAAGCCATGCAATTTCATTCAGTTAATGCCTTTCACTTCATTGTCCCAAATTGGGAATGGCCAAATTTTGTTCCCAAGTCAAGAACACGAAATTACACAAACTAAACATGAATAACTCGGGGTAATGTGGAAACATAAATAAATGGTATCAGTTTGACTATTTGAGAACACTTTCCATCTCTATACAAAAAATATAGCCAAATTTACATACAACAGATACATCATCAGCCTGGATTTACCTATAACATCATCAGCCAAATACATCATCAATGAAAATACATCAACGAATTTACATATAACAAAATTTAGCCTTGATGTGCAGGTACTTCATTGCATACAACCATCATCATCTTCCAATAATCCAAGCCAGTATCACTGTCCTCCTGGCCTTGATCAATTGCTTTCTTCTTTCGAGTAACTTCTCCTCCAGTGAGAAGAGTGCTACTTGACATGATCTTTTCAACGTCGTGTCTTGTTATCTCGAAATTAGTGATAGCACTTGCCTCTCGGAACTTGATGGCGGCAATGTCATAAGCTTCAGTTGCACCCTCTTGAGTACCTGATCATAGGCCGCAAAATTAATTCCATCCTTTTACCAACTTGTAATGACCAGTGAGTGGATCGACAAAGGCATAAACAATAACCATCTAATTAAAAGATTATAAACGCTACCTACTACTACTATTATTACATACTACCATCCCATACAGATGAAGTGTAGTAGTGTGTTTGGTTGTGCCAACATATATATATGATGATTAGTGGCATTCCTTTTATATCTTTATTTGTCATACCGGTTTTCAAGCGACGATGATGATATATAATTACTATCTATTTGAAAGAGAATTGAACGACCAGTTTCTTTTGCCTCCTTTTGTGATTTGAAGAGTAAAATTTTCAATCAACCAACAACTTATAATTTGCAGAAACTTGAAATTCAGCCTCGTGAAAAGTTATAATTAAATTATTTTTTTTAAAGGAGGAGGGATTACCATCAAAAGCAAATAGACAGAATTTACAAAAGTTGAATGCTTGTCAAACTATACGAAGACACAAAAGAAAAGGAATTAATTGCTACCAAAAAGTATGCTTAAGAAGAATTTCAAACTAGCTAGTAACATTATGTCGGGAACTAGAAGCCAGATACTAATTAAATAGCTTTCATCATGCTAAACTGCTCAAAGTTTTCATAGTTCATGATTGATTAAAAGCAAATGCATGCTGTAAAGAACTCTATTGCATTCTTTGCTCAAATTATATAACGAAAACTATATGCTTTTCAAGATAATAAACATAAATCACTCGGAAGAAAATTACTGAAGGTTCCAAGGTAAAGATCTTTGCTTCCAACAACGCATATTTTAGTCCAGGGTTCAAAGATCATAACAAAATCTATAGATATATAGAACTGGTTTTGGATGTATATAAACAATTAAAGATCTAAACTTTACTGGGGTTTTGATAATGGGGTATTTCAGATAAAGATATAATCTTTACTGATTTTGGATGTATATAAACAATTAAAAAAATAGCATTGGAATTTTACCTCTATCCAAGTTAGAGATGGAGATCGGTTAGGGTTTCGAAGGTCGAGTGGGGGTGGAGAGAGTGTGGGGTGTAGGGGATTTCGAACGGCGGCAGGAATCTGGAGCTCGGAGCTAGGAAATGGAAAGCTAGGGTTAGGGTTTCGAAGGTCGAGTGGGGGAGGAGAGAGCGTGGCATCTAGGGGATTTTGGAGGTCGGGGGAGAAGGAGAGAACAGAGGCGAAAAGGTTTGGATCTGCAATTTCGAAGGTTTGGATATGCAATTTGGAGTGGGAAAGATGGAGAGATGGCTTGAGAGAGTGAGAGAGACAGAGAGGATTGACAGAGAGATGAAAAATACTTAACTACCCCCAGAACCATGTAAGATGAGCGGAATAATTGCACGCCATTGGATCACTTCCGTGATCAGATTGCAGGTCCAACGGATGACGGAGAAGTTCTTGCCTGATTAGGTGCTAACCAGTTCTCACCTGATCCGTTCTCTCTCTATATATATCTCCAGAATCCCCTTCGGTTGCACACTACTTTTGGTGAGCACTCCGCGAGCACTCATGAAATAAAGATCCTATGAAAAATTTGAATCGCTCATATTGTTCTATATGCCTAAGATAGCCTAACAATAAAAAATCAAGTAATTTGAAGTTCATTTGCCCATCCATCATGCTGTTAGAATTTTCAGCCATACAATTTTGTGATGATGTAAATCATGGACAAATGAATTTCAGATTAATTGATTTTTTATTGTTAGGCTATCTTAGGTATATAGAACAATATGAGCAGTTCAGATTTGTCATAGGTGGTCTATTTCGTGAGTACGCACAGAGTGCTCACCAAAGTAGTGTGCAACCGAAGATTTCTCTCTCTCTATATATATATCTATATAATAAATTACAAAGAAAGCTATCAAGTGGCTCACAATCAATCCTCCCTAAAATTAAAGGCCTAGATCAAACCTCACAAAACATATTTTCCCTCCAAAATTTCAAACCCAAAGATCAAAATTTCCCCCCCAAAACTAAAAAACTTATTACTTTATTACTATCTCTCTCTTCTCTCTTCACTTTTTCATATTTCTCTCTTTCTCTTTCTCCCTATCTCTCTCTCCCAATCTTTTTATATTTACTTAGAAATTTAGATTTTCAGAATTTTAATGTTTTTTTTTGCACATGTTATATTGAAAATAGTAAATATCTCTTCAACTCCACATTTAAAGTTCTAAGAAGTTAGATTTTATAACCCCATTTATAATTATTTTTCAACATATACTAACGGAAACATAGATTTTTATTTACAACTAATTATTGTCATACTATTCAAACTTGAGCTACATAATTGTTGTTTTACTGTTTACAGGCTTTTCGTATTTTGTATCGTTCCGAAGACGTGCCGTAGGCACGTGCGCACGGGCAAATCTAGTCTATATAATAAATTACAAAGAAAGCTATCAAGTGGCTCACAATCATTCTCCCCCAAAATCAAAGGCCCATATTAAACCTCACAAAACATATTTTCCCTCCAAAATTTCAAACCCCAAAATCAAAATTTTCTCCTAAAAAACTCATTACTTTATTACTATCTCTCTCCTCTCTGTACTTTTTCATAGTTCTCTCTTTCTTTCTCTATCTCTATCTCTCTCTCCCATTCTTTCTTTATTTACTTAGAAATTTAGATTTTAAGATTTCAGTTTTGTAAATTTTCAGAATTTTTATGTTTTTTTTATTGCACATGTTATATTGAAAATAGCAAATATCTCTTCAACAATTAAATTTCATTATTTTTCACACTTAAAGTTCTAAGAAGTTAGATTTTATACCCCTATTTATAATTATTTTTCAACATATATTAATGAAAACATAGGCTTTTATTTATAACTAATTATTGTCATACTATTCAAACTTGAGCTACATAATTATTGTTTTACTGTTTACATGTATCGTTCCGAAGACGTGCCGTAGGCACGTGCCCACTGACAAATCTAGTATATATATATATATATATATATATATATATATATATATATATATATATATATATAAGGAAAAGGATCGGTTGAGCACTCCTCTAGTGCTCACCGTGTGAACACTAGGCCTTCGGGCGTTCATATCGAAAATCTGAACCGTTCACATTAATCTACACATCTAAATTAGTCTAAATATGTAAAATCAAATCATTTGAAATTCATTTGCCCATCCATCATGTGACTATAAAAACAATGATTTTCAGCCATACAATTTTGTAACACTTCAATGAATGGGACAATGAATTTCAAATGATTTGATTTTACATATTTAGACTAATTTAGATGTGTAGATCACTGTGAATGGTTCGGATTTTCGATATGAACGCCCGAAGGCCTAGTGTTCACGCGGTGAGCACTAGAGGAGTGCTCAACCGATCCTTTTCCTATATATAAAACTTTCGTTGTGCACTTGGCCTTCGGCCTTCGTATCGACGATCTGAACCATTCACTTGATCAAATCTAAATTAGTCTAAATCTGTAAAATCAAGTCATTTGAAATTCATTTGTCCATTCATCATGTCATTACTAAAAAAAAGATATTCAGCCATACAATTTTATAACACTTCAATGCATGGACAAATGAATTTTAAATGAATTTATTTTACATATTTAGACTAATTTAGATGTGTAGATCAATATGAACGGTTCAGATAGTCAATATGAAGGCTAAAAGGCCGAGTGCACATAGTGGCGAGTGCACAATGGAAGGGGACTATAATAATAATAATAATAATAATAATAATAATAATAATAATAATAATAATAATAATAATAATAATAATAATAATAATTATAGGGTGGGACTCTTCTGATTCCTATCCATGGAAGTAAAAAAAAGGGGGCTTTTCCTCCTTGTATATCTTCATTCTATTTGGAGGTGTTATAACTGAATAAGTGTTGTTTTACTTTTTATTTAGTCATGGCTTATTAATAAAATAAAATGTATTGTAAATACATAATAGTTGATGACCACCATAAACACTCATTTACATCCATCATATAAAACGTCTTATAAAATTAGCTATAAACACTAGTTTACATTCATCATACAACTTATCTGCACGTTTGCAATGTATGCCCAAACAAATTTTTTTAAAAAGTAAAAACTATGACTGTTATATAAGAGAGAGAGAGAGAGAGAGAGAGAGAGAGAGAGAGAGAGAGAGAGAGAGAGAGAGAGAGAGAGATTACTTACATTGAACCCCAACCCCATAAATGAAAGATTACACCCCGAAAATAAGATCAAATTCAAAGAAACACCCATCTCAATCCCCAAATTCGAGCATCCAAACCCTACCCATAAACCTGATAGAGAGAAAAAGACAGAAACTAAAGATGAAATCCAACAAAATACTTACCTACCCCAATCTTGATCATCCAAACCTTAACCCCTTGCCTAAAAGATGACAGCCCAAAAATGAGGTCAAATCCAAAAAAACAGTCACCTCGTTCCCGAAATCCAACTTATGATTAGGCTCTTATATCATATCAACTACAACATTGTAATCCACAAATGCGCGAAAGCCTATGTGACTACATATAATTAGACTTCAAGCCGAATAGATATTGGCGAAATCGAGTCTTTGTCTTGTCCTTTGGGAAAGCAGGTTTCAAGAGAAAATACGGGTTTTCATGACCACCTGTCTCTCCATTCGCTATCTCCCAGCCGGTTTGCCTACTAATAGGCGTCGATTTCAAACTTATAACATCGAGCTCCGGAGAAGAACCTAGTATTCCTCAGGTTCACAGTATTCTTAGGTTGTCCTTGTGGGACCAATTCCTCTATTAGGTCTTTTCGGACCAGCATCAGATGCGCCTTCTTGTGCATTCCCAGTGCCCCACCATCTACAAAAAGTTCAATCACTTACCAAATTCCTTAGTACAAATAAAATAATGCCCAATAGACGTAACTATAAAATCATTGTGCAATAGGGATAGAATCACCTAAACCCTTCTAATATTTAGTAATTTAAGATTTATCGATAGGCAGCACCCGCTCTTATGCCATCTTCAAACACCACCCATATACACCCACACAGGAAAAAACACAACACTTGTTAATTTATGCTATATACTACCTTCAACTCCCCTAACACCCAACCACATTGATACCAAGCAATTGTTGCTCAAACTAAATATTTTCGTAATAATAGTCACCTTCTCATTTTACCCCAAAACCTCGATATTTTAAGTAACATCAAGTGCACAACACTAATGCCCAAAATGGGTATTTTCTTACCACATAACATACCACACTGAATCAGTTCCCTCTACAACTTCAATCAATTTCATGTAAATATGAAAGCATCATTTTGAAGTATTCTAATCATATCAATTCATAACTTTCATAAATTAAATTGAAACTTTACATAATGATTACAAAATCTAACCTGAACCTAAAATACCCTTGAGATCGTCAATGTACCTGCCAAGCTCATGAACCTGCACCATTAAAAATTACCAAAAAATGGTTACAAAATCGAACCCGATCCGAAGATGCTTTTAGCATTTTAAGAGTACCTTGTACAAAATCGAACCCGATCTTCATGGTGCAGGTTCATGAGCTTGACTTGTACAAAATCGAACACGATCCAAAAAATGGGTATTATAACCCGATCATCAATGTACAAGCCAAGCTCATGAACCCGCACCATTATCTTACCACAATTTTCTTTCACTCTCTTCTTACTTAATAATCTTAAACTGCTGGAAATCCAATCTCTCATTCTCCGGCGATGTAACCCTCGTTTTCGATTATATGGATTTGTATTTTCTTTTTTTTTTCTTCTTCGTATTATTGTATTTTCATTTTTTCGTAATTCTTTCTGTTCTTTTTAACCCTATTGCATATATTTGAATAATCAATTATTTTTTCATTGCCCAATTCATTACGTAATTTATTTAGATGTTAAATTTTTGTAAACACATTCTATAATGTCATTCCCATCAGCATATCCGACCTAATTTAATAGCAAATGGAGTCGCAATACATTGATTTTTTTACTCTGCTCAAATTTCTCGAATTAGATCGAAAGGATAAGAAATCAAAACTTTTTTTTTGAGAAGGAGACAACCAGACTTGAACTGGGGATAAAGGATTTGCAGCCCCCCACCTTTTTTTGATTATTTGTTTATTTGTGTAAGCCCACAATTTAAATCCAGCCAAATCCACTACCCTAACCCGACTCGAAATCCGTTACTTTAACCTACTTGAACTCCCCTCACCTGCCTAATTATGAGTAATGCTACATCCACTACCAATTTCACTACATTTCTCTTCATTACCTTAGGTGGCACACTCCAATAGGTAGGGGAAGATAGAGTAGGTGGGAGAGCTCTCCAATAGGAGTATGCCACCTAAGGTAGTGAAGAAAATGGTAGTGAAATTGGTAGTGGCTAAAGCATAACTCAATAACTAATCCCCATCATTCTCCCTAGTAATCCCAAATCTCACTCCCGACCTCTCTTCTCTTCTTCTTATTCACCTTCTTTTTACTTCTCCATTTTTTAAACCCAACTCCCGACTTCTCATCTACTGCCATTAAAATCCAACACCCATCCATCATCTTCTTCTCTTCAACCCTCTCTCCTTCACCATTTCCTGCACAACCCGACCCTCTCACCCCCCTGCCTTCATCCCCACCGCGCCTCTTCCCTGTCTCAACCCGAAGACACCATGCGACCACCATTGCGACCACCGAACTCCGAAGCCGCTTTGCTGCAGCCCACTTCCAAACTCCTCCTTTCCCGTACTCACCTCCTTCACTAACAATAACTACCCCCACAATCTCCTATAATTCTTTTCCCATTATTCTATTATTTTCCTAATAACCTACTCCAAACCACTCTCCTAAAACCCTAAACCACTCTCCTGTCTCTTTCTTCTTTTCTCCTTCTATTATCCCGAAAGTCTCTCATATATTATATATACATACTCCACCTCTATCACACCCCCTCCTCATCATCTACTTCTTTTCCTTCTTCTTCTTCATCTTCTTTCTTCTACACCAACCAAGCCTCACTCCATTCCTTCATTCACTACCTCCAAAACTCCATCCCGAGCCTCCTTCTCCTCTAACGTGACACCACCCCGAGCTCTCCTCACTCTCAAACCCGCGCCTCCATTGCAACCATCAGCCCATCTCTATCTCTTCCATCAAAGCTCCACCAAAATGCCACTTTGTACCTCATCCCTTACTACGATTCATCCCTTAACTGCACCACCCCCACCGCCACAGTTGCTTCCATCACCTCCTTAACATACAACCACTAGAAGCTCTACCATCTCACCTTCATCTCATCTGGATGCTTACTGTTGCTACTGCATCGTTGCTATCATTGTGCAGTCGCGGCCCTCTTATTGTTGGTGTCTGTTATTACTGCGTTCGCTACTATCACTGCTTGCTGTACTTACTGTTGTCGCCATGATCTTGCTGTCTCACTGTCAGAGTTGCTACCTTGCTTGTTGTTGCTATCGACGGTCATTGTTGCTGCCGTTCTTGTTGTTGTCGTCGCTTTTGGTCACTGTTACTAGTACTCACACGCTCACACTTATCATAATATAGGCAAACATTTCTTGAAGTTCTTTTATTGTTCATGTTTAAGAAATGTTATTGATTTCCACAAGTAGTTCTTTACATTGATTATTGCATCTCATCAAATTGTCGTAATTCAAAGAAAACTATTATTTATTGATCGGCGAATCAAAATAATAGTTTTCTTTATCGTGCCATATCATAGATTCAAACATTGAACCATTAAGACACTTCATATCGTACTATCGAATACATGAAAGTTTTGCTCTATCGTTTTTCTAAAATTGTACTGATATTTTGACACAATTCCCAATACTGAAATTCAAAACTTTATACATGAAATCGTATCCCTTCGAGTGTAGATTCCAGAACAATTTATGGTTTCACAATTCGATTCATAGATTATTCGATATCATTGTTTTAATACTACCACATCAAAATTTCCAGAATAAAGTCTGTGCACGAAATTAGTAAAGAATGAATTTATACACATGGCTACTGTCCTTAGAATGTGTCGTGTGAATATGCGTTGGATACAGCAGAAGTTTACTTTCTACAGTTTCTGACGGAATCAGTTTTTCTTTCCCGTGGGAGTAGGAAAGTGAATTTCTATAGGGTGGTTTACTACTGTCCATAATTGCATCATTATGTTCTTGTATATAAATAAGTTATTTTCATATTTAATGAATTGAACTGACATAATAGATAGATATACGACTCTATATCATGTATTGCATAATTATTGATACTACCGTTCACACTGATTATATCGACTGCATGTTAACGATTGATCACAATTGTTCCACTGATTATATTGACTGCATGTTAATGATTGATCATAGTAAAAGAATAACAAGTTGGGGTAATAAAGGGTACGACTTAGTAGTGGATAATATAGGGGACTGTACTTGGAAGGGAGCTCGTGGTTTCCCTACTGTTACCGATTACTGATGATGGAATACTGACTGTAGTATCCCAATTACTGTATACTAAATACTGAATACTATTTACTGTTTACATGTTTTCTCAGGTACATGATTCTACAGAATTCACCACTTATGTCAAAACGTTCATTTGATTATTTTGCACCCGAATCTGTGGTATGAAACATAGGATTGCGTGCATTACATAGGTTAATAAAAGACTGATAGACATAAGATTGACACTGAACATTGGCATCGATACTGAATAATGAATACTGGTTACTGATTACTGAACACTGAATACTGAATACCGAATACTGAATACTGAATACTGAATACCAATTCCTGATTACAGATTCCCGATCACCGTCCTATTGACTGATTATACTTTACCGATTATTAATTCCAATTGTATCGTACATGATCATATTATTTCAGTTCATTGCTTATTGTTATATCGTATTTTATTGTTTCACTACTTGTCGTCCGTAGATTGCTCTAATAACCCCCCCCCCCCCCCTACACACACACACACCTACCACCAACACCACCAACTCTAGATGTTGAGATTACAGGTACCGAGAAGGAACCGATGGAAGGACTTGGCGACCAGATCATGTAGAGGATGGAGTTGGACTCACCTGCAGTAGTTTATCTTATTTCATATTTCTTTTCCTAGTTATTATTCTTGTTAGTTCATGCATTGTATATTTGGGCATTTGAACCAAAGTTTTATGTTCCCAGATGTTTGTTATTGTTGAGAATTATTCCTTATGTTTCTTGATCATGTGATTATTTATTTCCTGCGTGGATGTGTCTTATACTTGTTGAGATTTAACTGTACAGCTTATGGATGATGTAAGTTTGAAATCTTATATCATTTTCCAGGTCTTAGTTATGTGTTCGTGTTTCTGTAAATGGGAAACGGGGTGTGACAGGAGGTCAAGGAATGAAAGAAAGCTAGCTTATTTTATAAGCCTTCTAAAACTAGATCACTCAAAACTTTTTCTATACTTAATTCATTTAGTACAAATGTCTTCTTCAACTTGAGGAAGTTTAACAATTAGCCTACCATGGTTCTCTCAACTTGCAAAGATTCAATTATGTGCACTGTTTTACAAATTAGCCTTAAATGAAGGATTCAATATCACATATCATACCTGGCCGTTGTCATGAAAATACCATTCCAATTTGCTCACAAAATTACAGTAATGCTTCTACTTTAACATAAGAAAAATTACCAAAATATGGTCATGAAATTGAACCTGATCCTAAGATGCCCTTGAGATCGTCGGCAGATGGGCTGGTGTTGGGGAGACGAGATCGATAGTGACTGAGGAAAAGGCAGCAATGACAACGTTGATGAGGGTGCGGTGATGGTGACTTGAGGAGGAGGTAGCGATGATGACTTGAGGAGGCGGCAGCGATGGAGATCGAGGAGTGGCGTTGACGGTGACGTTGAGGAAGAGGCAGAAATGAAAATATTGATGAGGCAGCAGTGATGGCGACTTGAGGAGGCGGCGACAATGGCGAAGGGGCGACATCAACAGTAAGAAAGATGATAGCGATCGAAGTCAGGATTTAAGGTTTTGAATCTAGGGAGTTTAAAGATATGGATTTGATCGATTTTGGATTTGGGGGATTAAGGTATTTTTTGATTTGATTGGGTTTTGAATTTGGGTGGTGAGGGTTGGATGGGTGAATTAGGGATGTGAAAACAATACGTGCAATGCATAGGTTTGTCTGTTTACAACATTACAACTCCAAATCTCCCATTCTAATAGTAGAGATGAATCTTGAAACATATGTTATAAATGATATAATTATTTATGTATATCATGTAAGCCTATAATAGAAGGCTTATGAACATGAATGAAATGAAAGTTTTTGGATTTTGGGGATTACTATTTTCTCTATTCTCTTAATATTTCTTTCAATTTATAACATGTTATCAACATGAGAAATACAATTTCCGGCTAAAGTTTGCAGGCTTTCATTCTGTTATTGTATTTTGTACTATACTAGTTTCTCTTCACGTTCATTGTTCGTTCATTGTTCATCAATTTGTTTGATTGTTTTGTTTTTTTGTGCATACAAATAATTTCAATTATACAAGATAATCCAAACTTGAGTACTTGAGTTTAGATTCCTTAAACCCAAAGTTTAAATCAAACAAATGTACAAATAATAGAACTTGAAGTTCTAAATCAAATTATATATATATACATTTGTTTGATTTAAAATAAACTATATATATATCTCTACTATTATAATGGGAGAAGGGGTTAGTGTCATCTGTCATTGTTGTCATTTTGAAGCCAACACGTGCAGCGCACGTGTTGACAAAATGACCCACTTTGGTAAATATTTTTGAAAGTGGACCAGTTTGGTAAATATTTTCGGAAGTGGATCAGTTTGGAAATTATTTTTCTTTTTTTTTCGTTTTCCCTTCTTCCTCCACGTGCAGGTGCGAAAATGGACCAGTTTGGTAAATATTTTCGACAGAGGATCAGTTCGGAAATTATTATTATTTTTTTTGTCTTTTTCCTTCTTCCCCCACGTGCATCGCACGTGCATGATACTAGTATATATATATGGAAAAAGGGGTATGAGCAATTTGCTCATTTAGTAAATGAGCAAGTGATGAGGTGGCATGCATGTGATTGGACAATCTTTAAAGGGGTTAGTTGTCCAATGTATTACATGCATGCCACATAATTAATTGCTCATTCACTAAATGAGCAAGTTGCTCATATCCCTTTTACCCATATATATATATATATATATATATATATATATATATATAGGGCGTTGTTCGGTTGCAAACGGGCCGGAACGGGTCGGTTCGCACGGACCCGTGCGAACCTCGATCTGGACCATTGGATCGAAGATCCAACGGTTCAGATTTTTTTTCATAAAATCTTGCCTTAACCCGTTCTTGC
Organism: Hemerocallis citrina; assembly: GCA_017893485.1. Taxonomy (NCBI): domain Eukaryota; kingdom Viridiplantae; phylum Streptophyta; class Magnoliopsida; order Asparagales; family Asphodelaceae; genus Hemerocallis; species Hemerocallis citrina. Next base: position 161,460,960 of record CM030360.1, on the reverse strand, counting down.
CAACGACGGGTTAAGGCAAAATTTAATAAAAAAAGTTGGCCTTAACCCGTTCTTCGGAATAACGGGTTAAGGCTATATTTTTCATTTTCGTCGACTTACAGTTCGTCTTCTTTCTTCCGCTCTCTTCTTCTTTCTTCGACGAACCCAGACCCAAACGACGGAAAAAAAAAAAACCCTAAAAAAACCCTAGCTCCGACGATCGAAACCCTAGAACTCCATCTTCTCTCCCAACTCCGAAGATTGAAACCCCCTAACTCCGACGTTCGAAACCCTAGCTTCTCTTCCCCTCTTCGGAACCCTAGATACGAAATTGGAACCCTAGTTCTCTTCGAAAACCGATTGCTTGGCTTGATTTCGATCTATTCCGTAAGGTATACACTATTTCTTGAACCCAATAATCTACATTTGTAATTTTTTGGTTGAATTTGTGTGTAGTGATTTATTTAGAAATTGGAAAAAAAATTAAAATGTGTTAGTAGATTATAGATGTAGAATCGGGTTGACCTCAAGTATATTCAATTGCCGAATTATGTTTCTTGCATTAGTATCTTGTAGAATTAGAATTGTATATACGAAATTAGTTAGAATTTTCAGTGCGGTTATGGTTGAAAACCCTGCGAATGACCGTAAAAAAATACGAAACTTTCCGAGTAGGTTCGTCTCACGTAGTACAAGCCACACCAACTTGTAGAAACGAGTTTTGACTCACGGTTCGAGAGATACGGCCGCGTATCGCTTTCGGTTGGAAAAAACCAAGTAGAGCGGTGCACGGCCGTATATCGCAAACCGTGACTCGAAACTCGCTTCTACAAGTTCGGGTGGCTTCGCCTACGTGAATCCTACCAAGTGGGAAAGTTTCGAGGGTTTTTGGAGGCCGTTTGCGCGGTTTTCTCAACTTCTTCGCACGATAGTTTTTCGTATTAGAATTTTGTAAGTGCGGTTAGATTAGATTAGAAAACCCTTCAAACGACCTCCAAAAAATACGAAACCGTGCGAGTTGGTTGGTGTCACCTACGATAAGCCACCCGAACTTGTAGAAGTGAGTTTCGACTCACGGTTCGAGAGATACGGCCGCGTACCGGTTACGGTTGGGAAAAAACCGAGTAAAGCGGTAGACGGCCGTATCTCGCAAACCGTGAGTCGAAACTCGCTTCTACAAGTTCGGGTGGCTTGTCCTACGTGAATCCGACCAAGTCGGAAAGTTTTATAATTTTCGGATGCCATTTGGGCGGTTTTATCAATTTCCTCGCATTACAAGTTTGAGCCTAAGAATTTTCTAAGTGCGGGTAGATTAGAAAATCCTTCAAACGGCCTCCAAAAAATATGAAACTTTGCGATTTGGTTGGTGTCACCTAGGAGAAGCCAAACCAACTTGTAGAAGTGAGTTTCGACTCACGGTTCGAGAGATACGGTCGCGTATCGCTTCCGGTTGAAAAAAACTATTATAAAGCGGTATACGGTCGTATCTCGCAAACCGTGAGTCGAAACTCGCTTCTACAAGTTCGGGTTGCTTGCCCTACGTGAATCCGACCAATTGGGAAAGTTTTAAAATTTTCGGGTGCCGTTTGCGCGGTATTGCTCTATTTCCTCCCATTATAAGTTTTATAATTAGAATTTTCTAAGTGCGGGTAGGTTAGAAAACCCTGCAAACGACCTCCAAAAAATACGAAACTTTGCGATTTGGTTGGTGTCACGTACGAGAATTGACCCGAAGTTGTACAAGTGAATTTCGACCCACGGTCCGAGAGATACGGGCGCGTATCGGTTTTGGTTCGAAAAAAAACAAATAAAGCGGTAGACGGCCGTATCTCGCAAACCGTGAGTCGAAACTCGCCTCTACAAGTTCGGGTGGCTTGCCCTACGTGAATTCGACCAAGTCGGAAAGTTTTATAATTTTCGGATGGCATTTGGGCGGTTTTCTCAACTTCCTCGCATTACAAGTTTGAGCCTTAGAATTTTCTAAGTGCGGGTAGATTAGAAAACCCTCCAAATGATCTTCCAAAAATACGAAACTTTGCGATTTGGTTGGTATCACCTACGCGAAGCCAAACCAACTCGTGGAAGTGAGTTTCGACTCACGGTTCGTGAGATACGGCCGCGTATCGCTTATGCTTGGAAAAAAACCGAGTAAAGCGGTAGATGGCCGTATCTCGCGAACCATGACTCGAAACTCGCTTCTACAAGTTCGGGTGGCTTCCCCTACGTGAATTGGACCTGGTCGGAAAGTTTTAAAATATTCGGATGCCGTTTGCGGGGTATTGCGTCAATTGCTCAAGTGAGAAGTTTTTGACATAGAATTTTGTAAAAAACGGGCCGATTAGAAAACAATTCGAACCACCTCCCAAAAATACGAAATTTGGCGAGTTGATTGGTGTTACCTATGAGAACTGACCCGAAGTTGTAGAAGTGAATTTCGACTCACGGTTCGAGAGATACGGCCGCGTATCGGTTGGAGGTTGGAAAACAACCTAATTAAGCGGTATACGGCCGTATCTCGCAAACCATGAGTCGAAACTCACTTGTACAAGTTGGGGTCGCTTGCCCTACGTGAATCCGACATAGTCGTAAAGTTTTATAGATTTTTTTGTTTTCATTCATGCGTTTTTCAGTATAATCTCGGTATGTTTGTTTTGTTGTCATCTTTTTTAACAACTTTTTAATTTTTTACAGACGGGTATCTAAATGGCTAGAACAAGGCAACCAAGAATCGAGTCCGGGAACACCAGTGGCGCACCAACTACTGAGGTAAGATCGATTACTATTATTGGTTTTAAATACAAACATGTAACATTATCTCAATAATAACATTTGTTATATTTATTCGTGTAGGTTGGTGGCCGTCAATCCACATCGGCTGAGGCAGGTCCGTCGTCCTCGGTTACATCACCCGGACCTGTGGACACAAGTGTACTCACCCTGCAGGGCAAACACCGATCGGAAGCCGTGTGGAATGGGTCCGATAGAAAACTAAATTTTCGGAAGCACACAGTTCTTCCTTGGGATGAACGTATCACGCCGTACGTGGTAGAGGCCGGTTTCTACGGAGCAAGATTCATTCACTCTGTGAAGCTAGATCGGCCACTCCTCACAGCTCTAGTCGAGCGATGGAGGCCGGAGACCCACACATTCCACCTGCCTGTGGGTGAGATGACTGTGACCCTGCAGGATGTGGCAATGATAACAGGACTACCAATCGATGGGGTTGCCGTGACGGGAAACATGGACTTCGATCGAGTTGAAGTCGTTCGGGACTTACTCGGTATCGACTTGCAGTTGGTAGTTCTTGAAGAACAAGAGAAGGCCGAAAAAAATATCCGCAAAAATGCCCCCGCAGATTCTGATGAAGATTTATTGAATGAACAAATAGAAGCTGCGAAACAAAAAGCGGAGGAAGAAGTGATGGATGACGCTTTCGAGGGTAAATCACTTTACATCACCTGGTTAAAATACCAGTTCGAGGAGGGATATTTGAACCCCGAGTCGGGTGAGGCTGACCTAGTGTGCTATGCATGTGCATACATTTTTAGTTTGATAGGGGGACTTATCTTCCCGAACTCATCCGGATCAACCGTGCCGTTGATGTACCTACGGTTGTTGGAGGATTTCCAGTATGCGGGTCGCTATAGTTGGGGGAGTGCGGCACTGGCGCTACTATACAGGAGTTTGTGCATATGTTCTTTAGGTGGCGCACAGATGGGTGGCCCAATGGTGCTGATGCAGATATGGAGTTGGGAACGCATCCACATCGGACGTCCCCGTATTACTCAGCCTATACCGGAATTTTTGGCCGACCCAGGGGCAGCAGAGTTGTTACCTCCTGTAGGAGCATATTGGGCCGGCCGACACACGTGGACCGATAACCCACGCCATTCGCTGACCTACTACAGAGATGAGTTGGACAACATGCGGGACGAGTTCGTCACATGGGAACCGTACTCGGCCGATAGGTTGCAACGCGTTCCTCCAGTCTGCCTAGACAGATCCCTTTGGTTGACGGCAGCACCTCTTGTGAACTTTTTGGTTGTGGAGTTTCAGTATCCTGACCGGGTCTTGCGGTAATTCGGATATCAACAGAAGATTCCCGATGTCAGGTCGTACGATAAAAAGTTGCACGAGGTTAGGGGAACGGGACGGGTGCCCAACTTCGATTGGGCTGATTTTCATCGTTACCACGTAGCCAACTGGAACACCATGCGACATCAAATGACACTGAATTTGATGTTTGTCGCGAGACCATACGATGGGTCCCTCCAGCAGGCATACATGATGTGGTACAAGCGAATAACCCGGTTGTTCGTTTCTCGAACGGTCGCCGTACCAGCTGGGGTGCAACTTCCGATTCCCGAAGCCCAGGTAGAACCACCTCCAGCATATTCCTCCTCCCAGCCGATGTACCAACCGAGGGCTGAGGCACATCGAAAAGCGGTCAGTCCAATTTCATATAGTTTGTATATTTGTACTGTGTTCAATTGATGTACACTAATTTTGAATGATGTTTAAATTGGAATTTTTCACCAACTGTAGATTGACAACGCATGGGAGGTTGTCCGAACAGCTGCCCGCCACCTGAAGACTAGAATACCCGAGAGCTTAAAGACGGTAATCCGGGAGATGTTAGCCCCGTGCCGTCGTACTCTGGAGGACGCGGGTGAAGGTCCACAGGTTGAGGCCTATTTGAGCGCCAATGTGCCGACAACACCCTTAAGGCGAAAACAGGTTGTTAGTAGGGCAATTACAATCCCTGGTCGTCAACAGGGTACTGATGAGGAAGAGTCGTCGGATGATTCTGACTCTCCCCAAACACATCGCGCACGGCGAAATCCTAAAAGGACCAGGCAACCTCCCAAACAATTCACACCAAGCGGTCGCAAGCGGACTGGCCGTAGACGGTAATCTGTAATACTCTGTAATAGCGTGTCTTTTGGTTGGTGTTTTTGTCACTGCAGTAACTAACGTATTGTTTGTTTCAATGTTGATAAACTGTTGTAGGTGAATTTTGGTGCGCCGGATGCAAGCCAAATTCGAGAACGGCTTCATTTGTGAATAATTGTCTTTTGGCCATGTGCAGTCTTATATGTATAATTTTGTTGTAAACTCTTGGATTTTGTGAATATTGAATTCAGTTCAAGTAATTAAGTAGTTGGTCGTTATTGGACTTTCGTATGCCTTCAAGTTTCTTTTGAATATATATGTTGTCTTATTTACTTTGATGTGCTTTCATTTGTTATTTTGTGAACCACATTTAATTAGTTATATTGCTGCCAATATCTCTGTACTTAACCCGTTATCAGCAAGGACGGGTTAAGTGGAGAGATATTGTCAGTCCTTTGGAAAACTACTCAAGTAGTACATGAAACAAGTGCTGCCAATATGGGTCTTCCTAACCCGTCACTGCCAACAACGGGTTAGGTTAACTTAACCCGTTCTTGGCGACAACGGCTTAAGTAGAGAGAGATTGGCAGCAATATAATTCATACAGGCGAAAGTGCTGCCAATATGGGTCATCCTAACCCGTCGTTGCCAACAACGGGTTAGGTTAACGTAACCCGTTCTTGGCGACAACGGCTTAAGTAGAGAGAGGTTGGCAGCAATATAATTCATACAGAAACAAGTGCTGCCAATATGGGTCATCCTAACCCGTCGTTGCCAACAACGGGTGAGGTTAAAGTAATTCGTTCTTGTCGACAACGGCTTAGGTAGAGAGATATTGGCAGCAACTAACCACTTCTACAAATTTCTCTTATCTCTTTGCGAGAACTGTCTCCGGAACTGTGCAAAGTGACATTAATATGCCCATAAATTGTTTATTATTTTTATAATTTTCCCATTATTCGCCCGCAACTAACCACTCTAAATTTGTAACATGATAAGTTTTGTGAAAGTAAAAAAAAAAAAAAATTTACGAGTTCTGTTGTAAAAAAAAAAAAAAAAAGTCATATGTATTTGTTTTTTCCCTGTTTATATTTATTTTTTTAATTTCTTGGCTAGCCACGTAACTAACCAATATAAAATTGACCACATCAAACGGATATTCAAATACAGACAAATGTATTAAAATTGAGCACATCCCACATGTGCACTATACGAGGGGAAAAAAACTTGTAGACTCTCTAATGTGGGTACATGGGGCATGCATTTATTGTGGGAGGACTGACAAGAATTATTTTAGGTTATCTGGTCGGTCCTCGTTCTAATTTCCCGTTGATAGACTCTCACTTCTGCTTCTTCTCATAGTAGAACAAGTTTAATATCAGAAATACCACTTTTAGATCCCACATGTAGCCCATGTGGGAGAAACACCACATGTAGATCCCCACATCAACGTACAAAAAGACCAAGTTAGGGTTTGGAACAATTGTAATGATGAAAATATTCCTAATGGAAAAGCCCCTCTGTGTTATTATTGAGCGCAGTGCCTCCAGGTTTAATATAGAGGGCTAACAAAAACTGCCATCTTTTACCAGAAATGACAATACAAATATGTTTTCCACTGTCTGTGCAAAAGATCCCCTGTTTAATAAATGGGGGAAAATCCACATTTGGATTCGCACATGTAGCCGTTATGGAAAAGCTATATGTAGGGACGTACATGTGATGTTGTAGGCGGGTGTTGAGTTCTACTTGTTTAGCTTGGTGCGTTTTCCCACTAAGGTGTATGTTAAAAAAAAACGTTGCCTATATGGAGCAAAAACCACACGTACATCCCCACATTTAGCCTATTTGGGGGAAAAACCAAATGTACATCCCCATATGTAAAGATTGTGTGAAAAAAAAACATTTACATGCCACATGTAGGCTTTAACACATGTACAAAAATATTTAGATCTCCACATGTAGCCCACATGGGGAAAAAAAAACATGTAGATCCCCACATGTAGCCTATACATGGAGCAAGCCATATGTAGATCCCCACATGCATGTAAAAAAATTCCAATACATATTTGGATCAACTGTGATGATGATGGTATCCCTAATGGAGAGATATGAAACGGTAAAATCTCTGCTACAACTTACAGTTTGTAAGACTGTTAAACCTGTTAGTGTTCCATATATCTTACGGTTCTCTTCAGCGAGAAAGAGTCTGCTTACCAAAGCTGACAGAATTGTGTATCTAAATTGTGGAAGGCCGGATAAGAATCATTTTGCGATTTTGTTGCTGGTCCTCAGACAAAATTGCGGTGCTGAGATCCCTCATGAATATGCCTAACCAGACGCGTCACGTGATCCGCATCTCGTCCTCAGATGAGATTAATTGGCTATCAAGAACTGGATCTGTACATGTGATGAGATTACTTAATGTGAATTTTTTAAAGGCTTGTGATTCCCACATGTAGTCTGTATGGGGAAAAACTACATGTAGAATCCCACATGTATCCTATACAGGCAAAAAACCACATGTACATCACACATGTAGCCTATGTGGGTGAAAAACCACATCTAAATCCCCACATGTAGTCCATGTATGGTAAAAACTATATGTGGATTGCCTAACGTTGGTACATGAGGGATGCACTTATTGTGGAAGCAAGTATAAGAATCATTTTATGGGTTCTTGCTGGTCCTCATTCTAGTTTGCGGTTGACAGGCTGTCACTTCTGCTTTTCTCCATATTAGAACAAGTTTATTATTAGAAAAACCACATGTAGATCTCACATGTAGCCCATATTAGAACAAAATCGAATGTAGATCTCACATGTGGCCCATATTGAAGAAATAACACATGTAGATTCCCTTAACATGTGGGAGTAGATATATTTGATTGACTGATGGATTGATGGATTGATTAGTGTGGGAATTTAGAACGGCCTGTTAATTTACTACAAGTTAACGATTCGTACAAAAAACCGTTTAAGGAAATTTTTTTACCTCGACAAAACTTATTATGGTAATAAAGTTAGAGTGGTTAGTTACGGAAGAATAAATGGAAATTAATAAAAATAATAAACAATTTATTACCATATTAATGTCACCTTGCACAGTTCTGGAGACAATTCTCGCAAAGAGCGAAGAGAAATTTTTGGAAAACTAAAAATTTATTCAACACCTTAAACCGTTCTTGGTAATCACGAGTTAAGTTAACTTAATCCGTTATTCCCAAGGACGGTTTAAGTACTTCGATTTTTGGCAGTATAATTTGAAAACTTAGAGAGCCCCCTGGCAATAACACTCTACATAACCCGTTCTTGCGAAGAACGGATTAAGTTAACTTAACACGTTATTACCAAGAACGGTTTAAGTACATCGATATTACCAGAACTATATCAAGGCTTGGTTTGTACGTAACCCGTTATCACCAATAACGGGTCAGTTGAACTTAAACCGTTATCACCAATAACGGGTTAACTAGGGCTAATTTACAGACACTGTACAAGTTGAGATGTGTATCAATTTGGTGGGGACAATTGTTGTCCTTACTGCTAATTTTTCAACATGGAGTGTCAAAACTTCGTTGACTAACATTTGATGGCATCTTGTCATCTTTTAATTATTTTTAATCCAGCCATGGCCATCCTTTCCCTGCTAATCCATTCCCTATTTATCAACACCCCTCTCTACATTCTTTGGTCATGTCATGCTCCCCAATTATTCGGTTAGCCATCTATATGAGGGAGTCTCCTCTCCCTCATGCACTTCAAGAGGGAGTCTCCTCTCCTTCTATTGCCAGGAGAACTCAAATGGGGTCTCCTCATTTGAGTTAGGGGTCTCCTCTTCTCTTCTAACTGTTTGCAACCAGGGCCCTATCAATGTTCTCCTCTTCTCTTCAAAACCCATCTTTAGTTCCCAATAGGGAAGACAAAGATGAAGCTGAAGCTGAAGTTGAAGCTGAAGTTGTAGAAGACAAAGCTCAAGATTAGAGAATGGCTGCCGGCTCTCTCTCTTTTTTCTTCATATTTTTCTTAGTCTTCTAATTTGTTAGTTTTTACAATTGTTAGCATAAGCTGCATTTGTACGCCTTTCATACACATTCGTTCTCTATTGTTACACAGAATGCAGAAATTCTCTGCTTTCGCCGGACGGAGTAGTGGTGAGTGTCACGGTGTATTCATGGTACTTTTCGACTTCTTGGCATGCACACCTCACAATCGTGCCACAAATATCACGATTATGAGGAGTGCGTGTCAAGAAGTCGTTAAGTACTTTGAATATGCGGTTACACCCACTACTACTCCGGCCGACGAAAGCAGGGGATTTTTGCATTCTGTGTAACAGTAGAGAACGGGTCTTGTATGCAGGGGGTACAAGTGCATGCTCGGTTTCTCTCAAGCGGTAGGGAGGGCCGTTGGCTCTGCCTTTTTTTCCCCACAGTGTGCGTTTCTTTAGTCTTCTATTTTTTTTGCAAGACCGGGTGTGTTTGCATATGTAGCAATTGTACGCCTTTCATACACATTCGTTCCCTATTGTTACACAGAATGCAAAAATTCTCGGCTTTCATCGGACGGAGTAGAGGTGGGCGTCACGGTGTATTCATGGTACTTTTCGACTTCTTGGCATGCACACCTCACAATCGTGCCACAAATATCACGAATATGAGGAGTGCGTGTCAAGAAGTCGTTAAGTACTTTGAATATACGGTTACACCCACTACCACTAACTTTCGAAGGAAGCCGAGGATTTTTACATTCTGTATAACAGTAGAGAACGAAATTGTATGCAGGGGGTACAGCTGGCTACTTATGCAATCAAAAAAAGGCAGAGTCAACAGTCCTTCCTTCCACTTCCGAGAAGAAAGCGAGCATGCACTTGTATACTAAATTAATTTCAACTTCAAATTTCTGTATCTTCAAACAATATGTTAGTGCCAGTATGTAATGTTCCTTTATATGAATAAAATTTGGTTCTGCAAATAGCCTGTTGTGAATGCAATATCTTGTACATGTATCAACAAACGAAAATATGTCTAACTTGATGGTGTCCCAAAAAATTACAAAACTGTCAGGTTTTGTTGGTGTCACCTACGAGACGCCAAACCAATTTGTTGAAGTGAGTTTGGACTCACGGTTTGTGAGATACAACCGCGTATCGCTTACGAGATCGTTAAAAACCTAGTCTTGGTACAGACCAAGTCTTGGTATAGTTCTGCTAATATGGATATACTTAACCCGTCACGTCTAACAACGGGTTATATTGCCTTAATCCGTTCTTCATGACAACGGGTTAAGTATAGCGATGTTGGCAGACATTTAATCGCCCTTAGATCAAAGTCCTGCTAATATCACAGTACTTAATCCGTCGCTGGGAATAACGTGTGAACGAACTTAACCCGCTGTTCGCAAGAACGGTTTATGGAGAGTATTATTACCAGGGCCCTATCCAAGTTTTCAAACTATACCCCCAAAAATGGAAGTACTTAACCCATTCTTGGGAACAACGGTTAAAGGTTATATAAGCCGTTCTCGTGAATCACGGTTTAGGGTGTTCAGTTAATATTGGGTTTTCTAAAAATTTCTCTTAACTCTTTGCGAGAACTGTCTCCAGAACTGTGCAAGGTGACATTCATATGTCCATAAATTGTTTATTATTTTTATAATTATCCATTTATTCTCCAATAACTAAGCACTCTAAATTTGTTACCATATTAAGTCTTACAAAATAAAAAAAATTAAATTACGGGGTTTTTTTGGAACGAGGGTTAGGGTTAGGTTAAAGTAGGGTTAGTCTAGGGTTAGGGTTAGGATTAGGTTAAGACTAACAAAGTTTATCATTATTGTCTTCTTCACCTTCATGTTTCAGCATTCATTGTCTTAATTGAGAGACCCATATCTCCTCCCTGTTGATGAGCAGTGATCCATATAGCCTTTGCATACAAGTTCGTTCTCTATTGTTACACAGAATGCAAAAATTCTCTGCTTTTGTCGGACGGAGTAGTGCTGGGTGTCACGGTGTATTCATTGTACTTTTCGGCTTCTTGGCATGCACACCTCACAATCGTGCCACAAATTTCACGATTATGAGGAGTGCGTGTCAAGAAGTCGTTAAGTACTTCGAATATACGGTAACACCCACTACTACTCCGGCCGACGAAAGCAGGGGATTTTTGCATTCTGTGTAACAGTAGAGAACGGGTCTTGTATGCAGGGGGGTGCAACCGGCTATTTATACATTCAAGGCAAGCCTCTTCAGTTCAAGGATGGTCGCCTACAACCGGAACTACTTATCTATCCAAAATCAGGCAGAGTCAGCAGTCCTTCCTTCCAATTCGAGAAGAAAGCGAGCATGTACTTGTATACTAAATTAATTTCAATTTAAAAATCCGGTATCAAGGGATGACTTTGTAATGTCAACTAGCATGCGGATCATGTACAATTTTAATATCATTCTTCAAACAATATGTTGTTACCAGTTTGTAATGTTCCTTTATATGAATAAATTTTGTCTTGCAAATGGCTTGTTGTGAATTAGTAGATTTGTATATTATCTATATATCTAGATAATAAAACACAAAAAAAGCTATCAAGTGGCTCACATTCAATCTATCCCAAAATCAATGGACCAGATCTACTCTCACAAAACATATTTTCCCAACCAAATTTCAAACTCCACAAATTTAAAAACACACACACTCTCTCTCTCTCTCTCTCTCTCTTTTCCCCCAAAAACCAAAAACATGCCCCCTTCTCTCCCTCTTTCTCCCGCCCACTCTCTAATCTCCCCGCTCGTCACTCTCTCCCTCCTCCGCCCTTCCGTTCTCCTCCATCGGCGCCCCCCCCCTCCCCCCTCCAACCTCCCGATCCCAAACCCCCCTCATCCTCCCGACCTCCCGCTCTCTCACTCTCTCCTCCGCTCTCTCATCCTCCACCTCAGATCTCCCAGCGCCGTTCGCAACTTCCCAGCGCCCGTCTCTCCATCGCAGCTTCCGTTCGCAGCTTCCTAGCGCCGTCTCAGCGCCGTTCGCAGCTTCCCAGCACCGTCTCTCCACCTCAGACCTCCCAGCGCCGTTCGCAGCTTCCCAGTCGCTTCCGCGAAGTCCCGTCGCCTTCCCTTCGCCTTCCGCACTCAACCATCGATTTCATCTCTCAGGTATACAAAATTTCTCCATTGATTTCACCTTCCCGTCGCCAACATCAGCAGAATTTTTTTTCTTCAATTGGAATTAGGATGTTTTTGATTTCTTGATTACTGTGAATTTTTGCTGTGAATTCCCTGTCCGAGGAAAGGGTTTGCTGTTAATTTTTGGCTTAGTTGATTCTTTGCTTTTATCAGTTTCAGCTTAGTTGATTTGCTTCCATTCAACAGAAATTAGTTGTGATGATTAGTTGTGATGATTTTGGGTTTTATCTTTCTAAGCCTAAGTTGTTAATCCCGTCGCCAACCTCAACAGAACCATTCTTTGCTTATATCATTTTTAGCTTAGTTGATTTTTTTTTAATTAAGAGAATTGAGGTGGGTTTTTAGGGATTTGAGATGGGTCTTGAAAAAGTTTTGATTGTGTTGGATTTTTTTCAGGGGATTTTGATCCGGAATTGAGATCGGTGCTTGAATTGGCGACGGATGAGGAGTTGTTAGAGCTCGAAAACATTCTGTTTGGACCCAGGTAACAACATGGACACATTCATATCGAGTTGGAATTAGTTTTAGTTTTCGATTATTACATTATTTTTTTTCGGAAGAGTATCTGTATTGGTGATGATTTCGTGTGGTGTGATTGTAAATATGAGAGTTATAGCGGGCGGCCGCGATCACTTCTACCTCACAAAGTGCGCATCTTTGGTTGTTTTTTCTTCTGGGTTTTTAATGATTTGAGAGGGGTCGTGAAAAAGTTTTGATTGTGTTGGATTTTTTTCAGGGGATTTTGTACCGGAATTGAGATCGGTGCTTGAATTGGCGACGGATGAGGAGTTGTTGGAGCTCGAAAACATTCTGTTTGGACCCAGGTAAGAACATGGACACATTCATATCGAGTTGGAATTAGTTTTAGTTTTCTTATTATTACATTATTTTTTCGGAAGAGTATCTGTATTGATGATGATTTTGTGTGGTGTGATTGTAAATATGAGAGTTACAGATCAACTAGGTAGAGTTTGATCGCATCGCGATATGCCCATATGAGGTTTGATTTTGGAAGCTTGGCTTAGAAGTGATCTAGATACTCAGAATTATGTCTGCATGGTCAAGCATGATCTAGATCTAAAATCTAAAATCTCACCTGAGAATGTCTGCATGGTCAACCATGATCAGTATGAGGACTCTTATCTATTCAAAATATTACTTGAGAATCTCACTTGAGAATCTAAAATCTAAAATCTCACTTATCTATGAAAACAGATTGATTCTGATACCAATGCACTTTAATTTGTGCACAGGTCCAAGTAATAAGTTGCAAGAATTTTTGGAAACCGAGTTTGCGTATCATTTCTTCAGTGAGCGCTTTGAGAACTACATGAAAGTAAGTCTGCTCTTATTTTAAATATTCGGTATTTCTTCGTTTTGTGTTGTTGCTTATGTTTAGTGTTGTTAGACACATTCTTCCTAAATACTAATCCTAATACCAGCAATAACTTCTCATTTATAAAGAACCTATTAAAAACAAAATTCTATACTTATTTATGAATACTTCAGAATTATTTGACTTCCCAATTATGATGTATGATATTATGAAAATACTTTGTTTTTAGGTGAAGAAAATTTGATAAACGTAGATTACACAAAATTAACAAGCTTAAATTAAGCAATATTTTCTTAGACATGTACCTTTGAATATTATCTCTTATGCACGCATTATTATCGTTTATGCACACATTTTTTGAATTTTGCTATTTCAACATTAACATTATTTTTAGCATAATAATTTGTGTATTTTTGAATTTTAAATGGACCGAAGTACAACTCGAATTTTGCTATTTCATAAGCATTCAACATTCATAAAAACTCAGATTGTCCTTCTCATTCAGTCTGAAGAAGTTGCCCGTGCATTTGGAGTTGTCTGCACACCTTAGTTTTTTCTCTTCAGAAAGGACATATTTGTCAATTGTAAATGTTTTTTAGATCCAATTTCTGAGGTGGAAGAGTTTTACTTTAAGGTTGATTAACTAAATTTAAATTTTAGATATGAACTAGGTCACATGGATACTTAATCGAGAATAGTATGATGGTATTAAGAACAAAGCAGTACTTTGGTCTCGTTTGAGATTGCCTTATGATAGAATTCAGTTAACTATGTTACCGTACCCAAAATTTGTTCCAATGCTCACTGTGCTTCTATTGCATATTATTTCCATTATACTTAAAAGGCTTCTTACACAGTCCCCTAAAATGATTTATATTTTCAAATCTGTCCTTTGAATTCTTCGCATTTACATACTTTCCTTAGAAGAAAGTGATCTTTGAAAAACTCCTGACTGTCAGATTCACTTCTGAAACTGAAATAGCTACACAATTTTACTGTCTTACCGCTTCTTCCGATCTTTCTGTATAGCTCCATCTTTCTCTATAACACTTCTAAAACTGAAATAATCTACACAATTTTACACAAGTATCTCATTGTAGTTAATCATCAAAGAAGATAGGTCGTAGTAATCAATAGTAGTTAATATGTTTTCTTGGTTGGTTTGTTAAAATAATTACAACGTCAATTGCTCCAATTGAAGAACTTCAATTGGTTAGTTAATATGTTTCCCCTCCTTTATATACAGGTCAATTGCTCGATTGAAAGAACAGCAATGGATGACATCACTGCCAATATGGCCATATAAGTATCTTCTTTTTTTTTAAATAAAATCTACAACACGAAGATACTAGTAATAAGTTGTTCTCATTTTTACTTCAGCCATTGTGTTCTATTTTGAAGACCTCAACCATTGTGTTCTTCTACAACCCTGTAATTATTTTTTTTATTCATTCGGTTGGTGTTTAGTATGGTGGAGGTTGTAAAAATTGTAATATTTAGCATTTTGGGAGATGATGTAAGTAACTGTATATAATAATGATATAATATAGTTATGTTAATACCCGTACCCGCAATTTTGTGGAGTATTGGGTATATTGTTTGGTTTTTTAAATGTTTTTCGAAGGTTTTACAAAAAAATTATTACATTTTCAAAAGAATATTTGGTTTATATTTTGTATCTTGCATTATATTCTGATTTTTTCCCCCAGAGCCATATATATATGTTGCATGTGTGATGTTGCTCGGTTGAGCCTGGGGAGGATTTATATTTATTGCGTGTGATGTCATATATTTAACTGTTAGCAGAATTCCGTAAGGAATTTTTGTAAAAGGGCGAATATTTTAGGGGAGGTTCTGTCAAATTTTTTTTAAATCTATTATGTTTTCCTAATACTTGAGATTGTGAAATTGTCATCATTTTGTAGGTTCAGTGAAGATTTTGTAGGTGGTACACTTGAAGCTTGAAGCTTTCAGGATTCAAGCTTGAAGATTTTCTAAATTTGTAGCTTGAAGATGAAGATTTTGTAGGTTCAGTGAAGATGAAGATTTTGTATCTTGAAGCTTCAAGATTTTGTAGGATCATTAATGGCTTGAAGCGTGAAGATTTTGTAGGTGGTACACTTGAAGCTTGAATATTGCGAAAGTGGTACATTTTGTAGAATTGTGAAATGGTGAACTTTTAAGAGATTGTGAGAATGAGTTTTCTGCATTGTATGTGAGGACTAGGATTGCCCGTGAGACGTGCGTACGGCACGTATTTAAATGAAGGTAATGGTAATGGTATATAAATTTAAGTTAAGGTATTGGTATATAAGTTTAAGTGAAGGTAATGGTATATAAATTTTATGAATAATGAAAGATAAATTTTATGTATATTTCAAGCAATAAGAGAAGTGCCAACCTTCATATTAGATGGTAGAACAATAGATAAAATCCGCAACAGAGTTAGTACAATCAAAATGGCACAGCGAATAGAATTCACACAGGACTAATATGAGTTGCCAGGAGAAAAGTGAATTTACTTTGTGTAAAACATAACGGCCAACCTTGGTGTTTGAATATCATCACACAGGACTAAGATTGACAGTGAGAATTGAATATCGATTTAAAAATTGAGCTTGAATATCATCACTAACATTGACAGTTTACTAACATCATCTTCAAAGCAAATTACATAGTTATGCATTCACACAACACTTGAATTCTGGCAGTGTGTACGTACATTTGTTATTTAAGATTGGATAACATCAACTAGATAGTTACCATCACTAACCATACAAGTTTAGTACCAATCATCTGGATGCCAACTACACAGTATTTATTTCGTTTGGAACAACTCAGTTTTAGTATTGCTTCTAAAATGTGTCAACGGATTAAGTAGAGAGATATTGTCCGATCTAACACCGCTATATGTGAAGTATTGAACCGAAGTACTGCCAATACCTCTCTACTTAGACCGTTATTGCTAATAACGTGTTATACTGTATAAAACCGTTACCACCAACAACGGGTTAAGTAGAGAGATATTGGCCGAACTAAATCCCTACATGTGTATTATTGAACCGAAGGACTGCCAATATCTAGCTCCTTAGCCCGTTATTCCTGATAACGAGTTAGATTGTATAAAACCGTTACCAATAAGAACGGCCTAAGTAGAGGGATATTGGCCGAACTAAAACCACCGTATGTGAAGTATTGAACCAAAGTACTGCCAATGTCTATCTCCTTAACCCGTTATTTCCGATAACGGGTTAGATTGTATTAAACCGTTATCGTCAAGAACGGGTTAAGAAAAGAGATATTGGCCGAACTTACAGGTGCAGTATTGGTTATGCACGAAATACACAATCGCCAACACAAATAAAAAACTGTTCACATTAGCAGGCGGACAATTTTCCTTAACACAAAATTCCCAAACAGAACGAGTTCCCCAAATTGTATACATCTACTAATTTTACATTTTCCGACTGCAATAAGCATTCACAACCAAATTGCCTGGTCAAAATGCATAGTAATATAACTTTGTTCACAAATACACAAAATACACTGACGTACAGAAATTGCATTATAATTAAAAACATGGTTAATTTACTTGTACCAAACAAGAACACGGCAATTATCCACACATATATACAAACCAAAAATAACACAACTTTTCAAGGCGGTGCGTCTTTCCATTTGGGCGCGTTAAACTTGTTTCATTCCGGACCTATACCAGGGAGAAAAAAAAAAGGTTAACAATCCAGTCGAAATTCAAATAAATCGGCACGAATCAATTTAAAATTTGGCAATTATTCGGTGATTATTTCCTAATTTTGACATGACATACATATTAATAAATTTCTTAAAGCCCCCTTAGCACGAACCTTCGCCTTCGTCAGCATCACTCTCTACCGCGTTTGGAGCTTCTTCATTGCCCACCGATCCACTAAAAAAAGAAGGAAGAATGAGTTAGTACTGACCAAAAATAACAAAGTTTGAGTTGAATAAACAAATACAAAATGTCTGATATAATACCTTCCTAAATTTCTGGGGCAATTCCGTGAATCGTGACCTACGACACGAAGACATGTCCTGCAAAGTCTTGGCCTCTTTGTTTTTTGGCATTCTCTTACCGACTTCAACCGTTTCCCTTTAGGCCTACCCTTTGTGGTGCACTGTACAGGGTCACCTACATGTGCATGTGTATGTGCTTGTCCACCACTCTCAGGTTGTGCGCTACCTTCGTGTGGTGTGCTGTTCACTGGATCAATCTCCGCAAAGCCTTCAATTCCCTTCAGCATGTGGTCGAGCATGTACTTGTATCCTCGCTCTGAAGAACAACCAAGATCGACCATATGTCTTGAGTGCATACTAAGTTCGCAATAACGCGATGCAAAATTGTCGCCCATATTATTGCCCACCGGTATACTGCTTCTCCTCATTTGATCCCTGGTCCATCGCCTACAAATATATTGTTCAGGTAGTGCGGTGTGATCTGTGAACCGAATAACTGCAAGTAGATGTTTGCAGGGAATGCCTACGAAGTAGTACATGGAACAAGGGCATTTAGCAATTTTACTGATTTTACAATAAGAAATCACCCTCCCCGGTTCTGAATTTCCACAAACTGTTACAGAATAAGCTGCACTATCCGGTGTATCCATACTCGCAATTAAACTCACATTAAGTAATAAGATTTTGACCACTTCTTGTTGAAATTTGTAGAAAATCTTCAAAGTGTATGTCCCTGCCATTTGTGACTCCAATGCCCACTCGGTCTTCAATTTTGGCCGCTCCTCGCGATTACGATGTGTTTCTTTAAGTTCATCGTGTCTTTGTTTTACTAAGAGTCGGTCAAAGATGATAGCAAATTCATGTAGTGAGTACTTTTTATGAGTATGGTGCTTCAAGGATGAATGTAGCGATTCGCTACGTTGGGTACTCAGCATGCCCCCCCAAAATGAGTCTCTTGCGTACACCGGGGCCCATTTTTCACGGATCTCAAATTTTTCCTTCAACCATCTGTTATTTTCTAATTTGTACTGACAGATCAAATTTTTCCACTTCTGTTCGAATTCTGTTTTAAATTCCGCCGTATAAATAATAGTCTTCAAAGCATCCCTGAACTCATCAACGTTATTCGACATTCGAACTTCATGCGGTAGCTTATCCAAAATATGCCAAATGCAATATCTATGTGACGTGGTTGGGAAAACTTTGGAAATTGCAGAAGTTATCCCGCGATCCTCATCTGTCACGATGTTGATCGGATCAAAAGGCATTGCAGCACGCCACTTTTCAAAGAACCACTCAAATGAGGATGCCGTCTCATTGGGGATGAACCCACAACCTAGGAATATTGATTGCCAATGATGGTTGAATCCAACAAATGGTACGAACAACATCCCGTATCGGTTTGTGTTGTAGGTAGCGTCAAAGCAAAGAACATCCGCAAATACTTTGTAATTATTTCTGGCGATACCGTCCACCCACACACAATGTGTCAATCGCCCTTCGGGGTCACATTGGTAGTCAAAATAGAATAAGGGATCGGTCGCCTTTTTCGATTCAAAAAACTCAAGTAGCATTTGTCCGTCGTGACCTTTTAAACCTTCCATCTCGTCTCTCTTGAAATTTCTTACATCGGTTTCGGTGAATCCAATTTTCTCATTACCTCCACTTGCAGCTTCAAAGAATAGCATTTGTTTGCATACAGGGACATTAGCTTCGGTCATTTGACCAATTACATTTTTAACTGTCTTAGTCAATTCACGGTTTCGAGGTAGCAAGTGACGTCTACCGGGTGAAGTGAATTCGTGATTGTGTGCTTCATTTAACGAATAAATAATCCATGTATTACTTTGTGAACTACTATGTGGGTTTATTTTCACACGGACAAAAGCTTTGCAACCCGTTCTAGAAGTTGTACCTCGTCTGGTTTCATTATAGCTATTCGGTGACTCCCCGGCTTTATTACAGACGTATGATTTATCCACTACATCGTTTCCCTTATATTTATTTCCACCCTTACGCATAGCGAATCCCGCACATTTGCAATATGATGAATAAAATTTTTCCGCATCATCAAGGGTGGGAAATGTCATACCAATCTTCGGTTTTAGGTGCTCGTCAACATGAGGAAGATACTCGCCAAGTGGTTATGCACGAACAAATTTATCCCCGGCAACAGAACTTCCTTCGAAACTGTCCATACCTACGAAACGGTGAAGAGGAGAATAGTTAGGGGTACTAAACCGCTGTATTTGGTGTTTTTGTAACTGCGCAAGCCACCACAACTTGAAAAGGAGAAAAGTTTCGTACTATTTGGAGGTAGTTTGAAGTGTTTTGTAAACGGTCCGCACTTAGAAATATCTAATTCTCAAACTTAAAATGTGACGAAATAGAGCAAAACCACACAAACGGCATACGAAAATTACAAAAATTTCCATCTAGGTGGAATTCACGTAGGGCAAGCCACCCGAACTTGTAGAAGGGAGTTTCGACTGACGGTTTGCAAGATACGACCGTATACCGCTCTATAATAGTTTTTTTCAACCGAAAGCGATACGCGGTTGTATCTCTCGAATCGGGAGTCGAAAATCACTTCTACAAGTTTGGGGGGCTTCTCATAGGGGACACCAACCTACCTGCAAAGTTTCGTATTTTTTGAGAGGGCGTTTGAAGGGTTTTCTAATCTACCCGCACTTAGAAATTTCTAAGTTTAAAACTTGTGGTGCGGGGAAGTTGAGAAAACTGCGCAACGGCACCCGAAAATTAAGAAACTTTCCGACTAGGCCGGATTCACGTAGGGCAAGTCACCCAAACTTGTAAAAACGAGTTTCGACTCACGGTTTGCGAGACATGGCCGTGTACCGGCTTTAGTTGTTTTTTTTCCAACCAAAACCGATACGCGGCCGTATCTCTCGGACCGTGAGTCGAAATTCACTACTACAACTTCGGTTCACTTCTCGTAGGTGACACCAACCAAATTGCAAAGTTTCGTATTTTTTGTAGGCCGTTTCAAGGGTTTTCTAAGCTACCCGCACTAAGAAAATTCTAAGTCTGAAACTTATAATGCGAGGAAGTTGAGAAAACCGCGCAAACGGCACCCGAAAATTTTAAAACTTTCCCAATTGGTCGGATTCACGTAGGGCAAGCAACCCGAACTTGTAGAAGCGAGTTTCGACTCACGGTTTGCGAGATACGACCGTATACCGCATTATAATAGTTGTTTTCAACCGAATGCGATACGCGACCGTATCTCTCGAACCGTGAGTCGAAAAACACAACCCTCCAAGTTGGTTTGGGTTCCCTTAGGTGACACCAACCAATTCGCAAAGTTTCGTATTTTTGGGAGGCCGTTTGAAGGGTTTTCTAATCTACCCGCACTTAGAAAATTCTAAGTCTAAAACTTGTAGTGCGAGAAAGTTGAGAAAACCGCGCAAACGGTACCCGAAAATTATAAATCTTTCCGACTAGGTCGGATTCACGTAGGGCAAGCCACCCGAACTTGTAGAAGCGAGTTTCGACTCACGGTTCGGGAGATACGGCCGTGTACCGGCTTAAGTTGTTTTTTTCCAATCAAAACCGATACGCGGCCGTATCTCTCGAACCGTGAGTCGAAATTCACTTCTACAACTTCGGGTCACTTCTCGTACGTGTCACCAACCAAATCGCAAAGTTTCGTATTTTTTGGAGGCCATTTGGAGGGTTTTCTAATCTACAAAAACTTAAAGAATTCTAAGTCTGAAACTTATAATGCGAGGAAGTTGAGAAAACCGCACAAACGGCATCCGAAAATTTTAAAACTTTCAGAGTTGGTCAGGTTCACATAGGGCAAGCCACCCGAACTTGTAGAAGCGAGTTTCGAGTCACGGTTTGCGATATACGGCCGTGCACCGCAATACTTGGTTTTTTCCGACCGTAAGCAATACGCGGCCGTAACTCTCGAACCGTGAGTCGAAACTCGCTTCTACAAGTGGGTTTGGCTTGTACTACGTGAGACGAACCTACTGGGAAAGTTTCGTATTTTTTTACGGTCGTTTGCAGGGTTTTCAACCATAACCGCACTGAAAAGTTTATAACTAATTTCGTATATACAATTCTAATTCTACTAGTTACTAATGCAAGCAACGTAATTCGGCAATTGAATATACTTAAGGTCAACCCGAATCTACATCCAAAATCTACTAACGCATTTAAATTTTTTCCCAATTTCTAAATAAATTACTACACACAAATTCAAAAAAAAATACAAATGTACATTATTGGGGTAAAGAAATAGTGTATACCTTACGGAGTAGGTCGAAATCGAGCCAAGCAATGGGTTTTGGAAGAGAACTAGGGTTCCGATTTCGTTCCGAAGAGGGGAAGAGAAGCTAGGGTTTCGAACGTCGGAGTTAGGGGGTTTCAATCTTCGGAGTTGGGAGAGAAGATGGAGTTCTAGGGTTTCGATCGTCGGAGCTAGGGTTTTTTTAGGGTTTTTTTTTTTTTCCGTCGTTTGGGTCTGGGTTCGTCGAAGAAAGAAGAAGAGAGCGGAAGAAAGAAGACGAACTGTAAGTCGACGAAAATGAAAAATATAGCCTTAACCCGTTATTCCGAAGAACGGGTTAAGGCCAACTTTTTTTATTAAATTTTGCCTTAACCCGTCGTTGGCAAGAACGGGTTAAGGCAAGATTTTATGAAAAAAAATCTGAACCGTTGGATCTTCGATCCAACGGTCCAGATCGAGGTTCGCACGGGTCCGTGCGAACCGACCCGTTCCGGCCCGTTTGCAACCGAACAACGCCCATATATATATATATAAGAAACTTTTGATTGCAAACGGGTCTGTTTGCACAGATCTGTTGCAAACTCCCCTATCAAACTCATCTGTTGCACAGATCTGTTGCAAACTCATCTTGTTCAAGATCTGACGACTGAGATTAACCCCGCCTAAAACCCCCCATTTCTCACTTACGTTGTGAGGGGTATAATGGGTATTTCACCCCATTATATTCCTTCAACTTTTAACTCTCTCTCTCTCACACTTTCTCTCTCTCATACCCCTAAAGTTTTTTTTTTTGGGAAAAATGTTACCTTATGCTGTCGTTGGAAACAACGGCCCAAGTTAAAAAAATTTATTTGGCAAAACTTTAACTTAGACCCTTGTTGCTAACAGTGGCTTTAGTATATTTTTTTTAAAAAAAAGTTAGAACTCGATCAATCTTCACTTTCTCTGTCTCCTTACTCTATCTATCTCCTTCCCGAACTCAAACCCAAACCCAAACCCAAACCCAACCTAGGCCACCACTCCGGTGCCTCCTCCTCCTTCACTTCACTCTGTCACTCTTCTCCCTCCCTCTCTTCCGAAGGGTCTCCAGAAACCCAAAAACCCTAACCATAACCATCTCGCAAACTCTCTTTCTCCTACATCTACAGTTGCTGATGCTCCTCCAATCTCACAATCTCTCTCACTCTCCATATATCCTCCAATCGCAACCATTCCTCCTACAATCTTTAAAAGCAAATTGGGAACTCGAAACCCTAGTTTGGCAATTAAGAACACATCGTCGACAACACCTGCATTGTGCAAGGTAATTACTAAATCCTGGCTTAGTAGTTGTATTTATGTTTAATTTTATGTTTTATAATTACTTGACCGATTGATTATTGTGATGCATAATTATACATTGTATGTAGTTTTTTGATGATTGTAGACAGTGAAATGTAGACGTGGTTATTGTTGTTCGCTCAAATTATAGATGTAGTCGTAGTTTTTATTAATCTATATTAGTAAAACCGTACAAACGGTAAAAAATAATTCCAAAACTTTGTGAGTACACCGGAATCATGACACACAAGCTAACACAACTTTTAGGATTGAGTTTCGACTCATGGTTTGCAAGGTACGGTAGTGTATAGATTTTGGTCAAGAAAACCCAAAATAAAGCGATACACGGACATATCTCGCAAACTGTGAGACGAAACTCACTTCTAGAAGTTGTGTTGGCATGTGTGTGGTGAGTTCGACCTACTCGCAATGTTTTGGAATCTTTGGATGTTGTTTGTGCGGTTTTCTCACGTATATCAAATAACAACTAAACTCTGAAATTTTTTTTAGTACGGTAACACTAGAAAACCCTACGAACGACATTCAAAAATTAAGAAACTTTGCGAGTAGGTCAGACTCACCACACACACTCCAACGCAACTTATAGAAGTGAGTTTCGACTCACGATTTGCGAGATACAACAACATATAGCTTTCCATTCTTCTTCGTGAATGAAAGTGATACATTGTCGTATCTCACAAACCTTGAGTCGAAACTCACTTCTACAAATTACGTTGGCTTGTGTGTGGTGAGTCTGACCTACTCGTAAAGTTTTGTAATTTTTGGATGTCGTTTGTGCAGTTTTATATATTTTTGTAACAACGACAACTTTGACAACTAATTTTGGATATTTTTAGTACGGGAACGTACAAAACCTCACAATCGGCAACCAAAAATTTCAAAACTTTGTGAGTAGGTCGGATCCCTACATACAAGCCAGCACAATTTCTAGAAGTGTATTTTGACTCACGGATCGCGAGATATGGCAATGTATCGCTTTATTTGGGCTTTGTTGAAATAAAGCGATACACAGCCGTATCTTACAAATCGTGAGTCAAAATGCATTTCTATAAGTTGCATTGGATTGTGTGTGGTGATTCTGACATACTTGCAAAGTTTCTTAATTTTTGGATATTGTTTGTGTGGTTTTCTCACATTTTCGCTCACTTTTTACAATACCAGTGACTTAACATAAATTGGAATACTTATTAATTAACCTTGGTATTAATGTTGATAGAGAAATTATGAGATCTAGGTGACCGAGAAGCCCTTCTAGTAGTGCTAGTGGCAAACGGTTTATAGAAGTAAGATTGATTATTATTATCAGTTTTGAATATGAATATGTAACATTGTATTAACAATAACAAGATTTATATTCGTTCGTATAGGTTGGTGGCCATCATTCTTCATCCACCAAGGCCGGTTCATCCGCTTCGGTTATACTTACACCTCCAGGGCCGGAAGACCAAAGTGCTCGCATTGTAACCCATACATAGATCCCAAGCTGCGTGAGATGGGCCCGCAAGGAGGTGTAGCTTCCAGAAGCACGCAATTATTTCCCTGGACCCCCATACCACTCTGTACTTGGTCCAAGCCAATTTTTACAGAGTCATATTTATGAGGGGTGTGAAGCTTGATCGGCCTTTACTTACAGCTCTTGTGGAGCGATGGAGGCTGGAGATACACATATTCCATCTACCGGTAGAAGAGATAACTGTCACTCTCCAAGATGTAGCAATGATTACCAAGCTTCTTATAGATGGGGTGGCCATGAAAAGAAACATGGACTACGGCCGAGTGGAAGTTGTACGTGATTACCTCGGTAGTTGAGCTTACGTCAGATTATTTAAAGGAGGAGTTGGATGCAAGAAAAAAGAAAGTTGCTGAAATTGTAGCTGAGCTTATGTCAGATTATGAGAATGATGTCATAGAGCAATCGATAGAGGAAGCTAAAAATGACGAAGGAGAAAATTTTTGGAATGAAAAAACTTTCGACGGTAAATCACTCCGACTTGCATGGTTGAAATCAAAGTTCACACGGTATTTGAAAGAAGACTCCACTGACGAAGACGTCGAGTACTACATACGTGCATACAATGTAATTTGATGAGAGGTGTGCTCTTCCCAAACTCCTCTGGTATTTTCATGCCACTAATATATGTACAGTTGCTGGACAACTTTACTATGGTCGGCCGGTATAGTTGGGGAAGTGTGCCCTTAGCATCACTATAGGTCGTTGTGCACATGTGTATATTCCCAACAGATGGCAAAGTAGATGGTTTTGTTGCAGATTTGGAGTTGGGAGTGCATCCACACCGGTCGTCCCAGAATTTTTGAGCCATTAGTAGGTTGGTTGGCCAATACGTCAATTCCATAGATGTTGCCTCCTTTAGGAGTGCACATCTCTGGCATACTATAAAGATGAGTTGGATGCTTTGCACAAAGAGTTCGTCAATTGGGTTTCGTACACCCCCGATAGATTGCAACGAGTTTCGCACGTTATTTTGGCCACATGAAGCTTTGGTTAGCGTGTGCCCCACTCGTCAAATTCTTTGTTGTGGAGTTCTGCTATCTGGATAGAGTAATGTAGCAATTTAGATTTCAGCAGAAGATTCCTGAAGCCCACTCGTATGACAAGAAATTGCACAAAGTGAAAGGAACGGGTCGCGCGCCCAATTTCGACTGGGTGGATTTCCATAAGGTAAATGTGGCAAATTGGAACACTTTAAGATATCAAATGGTATCAAATCCCCTTGTTGATCGAATGCCCTACAATGGCTCATTTCAAGGACTGTATATGACGTGGTACAAGCACAATACAAAATTGTATGTATCTCTGCATACCATTCTACCAGCAAGAATCTAGATATTGATTCCCCCGACAGAAGAGGAACTACCACCTATGTATTCCTCTTTTCAACTGAGGTATCAACCGAAGGTATCGACGTACGAGCCATGGTTAGTGTACTTTTATATTTAATTATTTTTTGAATGGATGTATTGTTAAGAGAACATTTGATATTTATGAAGAGGGTTTCCTAAAAATGTTGTTTAATTTAAATAGTTCAACTCATTGTAGATTGATAACACATGGGGGACAGTCCGAATAGTTGCTCGTACATTGAAAAGTGTCGTACCCGAGAGTATGAAGGAGGTAATGCGGGAGATCCTTAAACCATGCCACTGTAGTCTTGAAGATGTTGGTGAAGGGGCCAAACTTGATGCATACTTAAAAGGTAACGTGAGTAGTTCTCGACGGAAGAGCGTGGTAAAGGAGGAATTTGCATTGCCCAGCCACAACAACCGCAACAACAAGAACCGAAGGTGTCAGAGGAAGAGAAGCAAGCTTCAGATGAATCAATAGAGCTCGCGACACAAGTTAGACATGGGAATCCCCCTCGAAAGAGGAACAAGCCCGAACCAAATGGACGCAAACCACGTGGCTGCAAGAGGTAGTAGCTAATACCTTGTAAATGCATGTATTTAGTTCTCAGGTTGAATTTATGATTCCTTTGAAGTTGTTAAGTTGAATTTTGTATTTGGTTTATTATTTCACCTCTTAAATGACTAATACATCTTCTTTCCTACATTTATCAATTTTGTAGATGAATTGAAGGGCATGTGAGGAAGACGGTGTAGGTGTGTGACCTATTAGATGAATTGAAGGGCTATGTATGTAATTGTTGTTATTGAACTTGAATTGCATGTATTGATGGAGATTATGTACTCGTTTGATATATGTTTGGAGAAATGATAAGTTGAGATTATATATTTATGTTGGATTTTGTTTATTGAAGTTTTTGTATTTATGTATTGTTATTGTTGTAGATTGTGGTTTGTTTTAGTTTTTGCGTAGATTATTGTTGCTGTTATCGGATGAGAATGATGGTGCTGTGTGAATATTAGAGTTGATGAGATTTGGTATGCAGCAGGTTTCTACTCTGAATTTGAAATGTTTAAGTAATATTACTCTACCTAGCCCCTATTGGAAATAACGGGTTAAGAGAACTTAACCCGTCATCGCCAATAACGGGTTAGGTTGAAGAATTTTGACAGAGTATTTGATATTCTTCAAAAGATGCTCTGTTAAAATCATTCAACTTAACCTGTTATTGCCAATAACGGGTTAAGTTGAATTTTTTTTACAACCTAACCCGTTATTGGCGATGACGGGTTAGGTTCACTTAACCCGTCATCTCCAATAACGAGTTAGGTTAAAGGATTTTGACAGAGTGCTAGATAGACTGTCAAAGATTTACCTAGTCAATTATTGACGATGATGGGTTAAGCATCGCCAGTAATGGGTTAGGTATAAGATAATTTTTTTACAAATTTTTATCCAAAAATCAAGTCCTATTAAAAATTTTATACCTTTTTTTTGTGTGTGTGTCGGGGAGGGGGGGGGGGGGGGGTTGGAGAGGTTGTTTATTTTAATGAAGAGGTTGATTTACAAATTTTTTAAAAAAATCGGAAGTGACAAGGTTACCATGTTGAGGGTGTTGTCATCCTCATCCAACATAACCCAGTACATATCAGGATACAAATAAAAAAATGAAAATAACTATAAAATATCTAAAAAAAATTGAGAGGTTTTTATTTTATTTTATGAAGAGGTTGATTTACATAATTTTTTTAAATCAAAAGTGACAAGATTACCATGTTCAGGATGTTGTCATCCTCATCCAACATAACCTAGTACATACAAGGACGTACATGTTGTCATTAAAATAAATAAGAATTAATTAAAAAATAGAAAATAACTATTAAATATCCATAAAAATTGAAGTCTCCATATAAATTCTCCATAAAATAATAGTAACTTGTCATCATTCTTCATATACATTGATTTCAGTATAAAGTGAGAGTTAGGGCTAAAGTTATAGCTAGGGTTAGGTTAAGGGTTATAGTTAAGGATAGGGTTAGAGCAAGGGCTAGGTTTTTCGTATTTTTCAATTAATTATTAAATTTTTTAATGAGAAATTAATTAGTTTATTAATGCTTCACGTTCTTCGAATTTAAAAGCGAAAAAACCTCAATCTTTACAATATGTCTACAATCACTTTATTTTTTACAATATGTCTACAAAAAATCTTAAATCACTTTAATTTAAAAATTATTTTATTCTAAAGTTCTCAGTATGATGTTTCATGTGACTTTTTATGTCATCACATTGAGGATAAAGTTCTCAATAAAATGTTTAATGTGACTTATGTTGGTTTTAATTCAAAAAAAAAACACTCTCTTCATAAACACCCCCCCCCCCTAAACCCAAAAAAAAATTAAAAAAATAATAATAATTAAAAACCCCAAAATTATAAAAATCTAAAACCGTGAGAAAAACATGCGTATATAAGAGATTTCTTCAACTTATACCGTTATTGGCCATAACATGTTACATTAACCTAACCGGTTATTGCCAATGATGGGTTAGGTTGTAGAAATTATTTTCAAATTTTGGAAATTTTTTTTGAATGCACTTTTTTAACTGGGGGGGGGGGGGTTATGAATAGTGTGGAACAATATTTTTTTTTAGGATTTTTTATTTACATGTTACGAATAATAGGTGCTGGAGTTTCTGAACTCACAATTACGAATTGTGTGGAGTCTTTCAAAGAAATAAATCCAACAAATACTTTACCACCAATGTATTTCCCTATACTTAAGCGGGTATATATATATATATATATATATATATATATATATATATATATATTATATAGAAAATATATAATAATATATAATAATATATAATAATATATTATTATATATTATTATATATTTTCTATATAATATCTCATATATATATATATATATATATATATATATATATATATATATATATATATATATATATATATATATATATATATATATATATATATATATATATATATATATAGGGAGCCCTTCGGTTGAGAACTAATTTTGGTGAGAACTCCGTGAGAACTCACCAAGTAGACCCCTCATGAAAAATCCAAACCGACCATCTCGTTCTACATGCCTTAGATAGCATAACATAAAGAATTCAAATAATTTGAAGTTCGTTTGCTCATCCATCAAATGGAGTAGAATTTTCAGCCATACAATTTTGCGATGATGTAAATCATGGGAAAATGAACTTCAAATTACGTGATTTTTTTATGTTATGCTATCTAAGGCGTGTAGAACGAGATGGCCGGTTCGAATTTTTCATGGGGGGTCTACTCCTCGAGTTCTCACGGAGTTCTCACCAAATTAGTTCTCAACCGAAGGGCCACCTATATATATATATATATATATATATATATATATATATATATATATATATATATATATATATGTATGTATGTATGTATGTATGTATGTATGTATGTATGTATGTATGTATGTATGTATGTATGTATGTATAATAATATGAGATGAGTTGTTAGTTTCAATGGAATTGATGATGAATCCTATAGGATGGTCTATAGGGCATACGCATTAAATGATTGGAAAAAATGAAAGTGTGCATGCATGGAGAGTGTGACGTGGGGTTCTTGGGAAAGTCCCATATCGGAAATGAATAGGAGAGAGAGAGAGAGAGTGTGTGTATATTAGGATCCAAATGATAAAGGATAACCTATAGGGTATACCCCTCTTTTGATGGTGCCTGTGGTGGGCGTAGCTAGAGTTTTGTGTCTGTTCTTTCGCGTGCACGCACACGTAGCCGTGTGCGCAGCTGAGCCGGGCTCGGGACGTTACAACCAATCTCTTAGAATAACCATATTCCTCCAATAACTACCCTAACCCTCCAACGCAAACCTTAACCCTCAAACCCTAACCATAACCCTAGCACTAATCATAAGAATAAAAAAATACCAAAAATAAATTATTAAACAAAATATTTTAAAAAGTTAATTAAAAATTAACAAATCAAACAAATATAGCAGTCAAATAACCAAAGCTAATATGTAAGGGTTAGGGTTAGGGTTAGGGTTAGGTGTTAGGGGAAAGGGTTAGGATTATGGGTTCGACTTGGAAGGTTTTGGACCACTTGCCTATTCACTTCACCCCTACTAGTTGAAATGGCTCCATCCGTTTGACCAGTGAAAACTACATTGGTCACCATTTTCGTAGGCTACATTCGGTTAAAATCAATTCTCATTATCGTAGGCTTCCAACATAAACAACCCACACCTTTTGTAATGTCCCGAGTCCGGCTCAGCTGCGTACGCGACTACGCGTGCGCGCACACAAAAAATATATCCTAATAACTGCCCACTGCAGGCTTGCCTAACAAAAGATGTTATAGCTTTCAGCTAACCTTCGATCACTGGCTAATCTATTTATACACACACTATTCTTACATTCCCGCCGATGTTGGACTTTAACGACAACCCACTACCACTTAACACACTTCATATAACACGTGCATGGCTCACCATGCACAAACCGACCATGTGCAACCACTTTTGCCACTCACACTCACATTCATGGCCCAAACTTCATACAACCAAGCCCATAATCTCTCCTATAGGCCCACCTAATTATATATATATATATATATATATATATATATATAATAAAACACAAAGAAAGCAATCCAGTGGCTCTCATTCAATATAAACAAAATCAACGGTCCAGATTAATTCTCACAAAACACATTTTTCCGTCCAAAATTGCAAACCTCAAAAATAACTCAACCCCCCCTCCCCCCCTCTCTCTCTCGTCCCGAGCTGTCTCTGTCTCTCTCATCGCTCCCGACCCCCCTATCTCTCTCTCTCTCATCGATCCCCTCCCCCTCTATCTGTCTCTCTCTCTCATCGTTCCCCCCCGTCTCTCTCACATCGATCCCCCCTCTGTCTCTGTGTCTCTCTCTCCTCCAACCCGAAATCTCCCCCCCTCTCTCATTAATTCCGAAATCCCTAACCCCACCGGAGCTTCATCGTCTCTCTCAAACCCCCACAGTCCAAGGCCAATCCCGAAATCCCTAACCCCCACTGTCCAAGGCCAATCACGAAATTCCTAACCCCCACCGTCCAAGGCCAATCGAACACCGAAGCTTCACCATCCCTGTGTTTTTTTAGTTCAGTTCCACCGTCACCGAAGCTTCACCGTCCAGGCATCTCAGGTATACTATATTGCCTATGTTTTTTTCGTACTGTGTTGGATTGGTAGTTTGAGTTAGATGAAGTGAAATTGGAAATTTTGGTGGTATTTTGGAGTTGCAAACTGGGGTTTGGATGCACAGATATGGCCTTTCTTATTACCCATTTTATTTTGCCAATATTGAATGTATAGATTTTTTGCAATCTCGGTAATCAAGATTGCAACTTCAGTATGTTTCTTATTACCCGGTTTGTGTTGAATTTGTTAAGGGCAAGTTAGAATAACTCAGTGATCTTTTGGGTTCTATCATGTGTAGTTGCGGTAATTGCGAGTTTAACATGTGTAATTAACAATAGTAGATGTGGTTATTGCGGGATTAGCATCTGTAATTAACAATAGTAGCATGTGTAATAACTCAGTGATCTTTAGGGTCCACACTAGATGTGGGTTTAGCATGTGTAATAAAACACAACCAATGTGTTAGTTTTGTTTTGAAAATGTGTTATGTGGGTGTGTCCGTGCTCATAATTCTTAGTTATAAGTTATAGATGGTTACAAAAATGGTTTTACATGGATATATTCGAAGTTTTCAGTAAGCTTCAGATTTGTCTTGAAAATTTATATGATTGATTTTAGATTGAATTTGGTTAGGAGGGCATTTTGATGTCTATTTTATTTACTTGGTTAAAAAAGTTAGAATTATGGTTCTTATAGGCTATTAGTGAAATATGTTCATTGAATATCACACTTGCAGTCATGCAAAATTAATTGCCTCTCTGCCACATGATTTATAGTATACTAAGAAAAAAACTTAATCTTGCTTGCATGTAGTTATTCCCTTATGATCTTTCTGCAGTCTTTCATGCATGATAGTAATGGCCTTCTTCATACAAAAAGATGTTACTTTCATAATTTACTTCAAATCTACTACGAATATTAATTTATGTCTTCGACATCTAATTAATTGTTGCATTCCATATAGAATGATGAACTTCAGTGTCAACCTTTGAATTTAATATTTATATTTCTTATAATGTTTCTTCGGAATTTGGTTTTGCAGAAATCAGGGAAGTACAAATCGGGTAGTCATAAGAAATCTGTGCTTGGTCTTGCTTGGAATAAGGAGTTGAGGTGATACATAAGTTTCGTGATCCAACTCTTCCAGATTATACTATCTTTCTGCATAACTGATGCAATTGTGTCTTTCCTTCAGGAATGTCCTTGCTAGTGCAAGTGCTGACAAGTCTATCAAGGTTTGGGATTTGGGAAATGTGAAATGCGTTGCGACAGCTAAGCACCATACAGACAAGGCAATTAGTTTCCTTCTACTTTACTTTTGAGATTCTACTAATTTTTGTATTTCTACTTGGATAATTGTTTGCATTTCTACTTAAATTTAGGCACATTTGGAGAATTCTGGCTGATACTTAGATCAGTCAATTGTAATTACCTTGACTTATGTTATGTGAGATGGACTTTGGATTTTACACATTAGTATGCATGTATGTCGGCCTTTGAACTGTTCAGAATTTATAAACTGATCACTGATGTGTATTTATCCTGGATTCTCATTTGCATTTTGAATATTATAGATGTTTTACATACTTTTGTTGCATGAGCGTCAAGCTTCTCGGTTTCACCACTTCATGTGGGTTAGGATTAAAGTCTTTGTAGCGCCACTTCACATGTTTTCCTTAATTTATGTTGCTTATCAAACATTATTTTCATTATGATGGTATCTGAATTTTTATTCAGTTCTCTGGAAACTTTCTTGGATTCTCTTGCTAATTCTAGCTACATAAAGTTGGGACTGACGAATTTGTTTGACCTCTATTGCAGGTTCAAGCAGTAGCATGGAACTTGCATTCACCAGAATCACTTTTTAGTGGATCATTTGATCGATCAAGTATCTTGGTAAGGGATCATTACATATATCCTTGAGTACTATCTTCTGCTTCGTAGCAATTTTGGATACCCCACCTATAATTAGTTACTTTAAGATTAATAATACTTGCATTTTTATTTGCCCAAACTTAATTATTTGATGCTTGATGATGAATGCCATTGTTTGCCACTGTAACATACACATGAAGTGTTGGGGAATGTCACATATTTTTAAGAAAGAAGTGTTGGTTCGTAACATTGGCTGCTAATTTAGTTGATAATTGTTTTGCTTCCTTTATATGGAAAAAAGGGGCCTTTGCAGTTTGCTAAATTAATTGAGAATTGTTTTGGTCATGTAATGGAATCAGGGTGCTAAATTGCTTTCCAAGATGTTTACAGGATGAGACGAGTATTCTTTGGGATTTTTGGTGTCTTGGTTATTTATTTAGTAGAGGATTATTGGGAGTGAAGACAAGAAATCTCAAATGAGATGTGTTTTGTCTTTTAATTTAGAAACATCCCATTGGGTCTAAGAAAGAAGTGTTGGTTCGTAACGTTGGCTGCTAATTTAATTGAGAATTGTTTTGGTTCCTTTATATGGAAAAAAAGGGCCTTTGCAGTTTGCACTTATGTTTGCCCCATGTGTTGGGAAATTATGATTGTTCTCATTGATGTGCATTTGCAAATGTTATTATGTTAACTGTACCTGGGAGGAACTATGTCAATGTAAGGTTTTAGAGAGAGATGTACTGTTAGTAGGTGCTAGATACAGGACTCAACTTGGGTAGTGCTAGGTGTTAGTCTGGTATTTATTTGTTGTAGAAATAATAATGGCAACAACATCAACATGGTTTTTGTTTAGAAATAGATGTACGAATCTCTCTTCCATCCAACTTCATTAAACTTCTCTATCACATTAATGACTACTGTACCTCTTTTAATTGCATGAATTCAAGTTCGTGCAGGTCTACCCTAATTCTACTTGCATTATTAACTACCTTCTATGTTCATTGAATATCAGGTATATTTGAGCATCTCAGGTTTATATACTATATTGCCTAGGTTTTGTTGGGTTTGTGTTAGATTGGTAGTTTGAGTTAGATGAAGTGAAATTGAGGATTGCTGTTTGTGTTAGATTGGTGTTTGTGTTAGATGAAGTGAAATTGAGGATTTTTGTTTGTGTTTGTGTTAGATGAAGGTAATTTGCAATCTGGGGTTTGAATGCAAAGATATGGCCTTTTGGATTGCTGTTTGTTTCATACTTGGGTGAAATTTTGATTAACCATTTTATTTTGTTAGATTTAGTTCCCTTGTCGAGATTGCAGCTTGAGTTTTATTTTTCGCAATAATAGAATATAACCCGTTTGCAGCTTGAGGGTGAAGTCATCCCTCTATATCATCCCTCCTTAGTCAATCTTTCCTTCATCGATAACTTCTTAGTATAGAAGCTCTACCCTGAAGTTTGAACTTGAGTTGCGACCCAATCAAATGTTTGAGTCTTTTGCAGGTGAAGCCCTCCGCTAAAAAAATTGTATTAGGCTTACATTTATTGAGTCAAGCATATATTTTCGATTGATATGCAACTCGGTCCCCATGGAGAAGGGGACAACATGAAGTATGTCTCATAATAATATTTTTAGCACAAAGCTGATGAATCTAAAGTTATTTTCATAGTTAAACAAAACATACTTAAGCTTGATTCAATCCTAATTCTTTGTAACTGAAAAGATTATTTCTGCAATCAAATGGTTGTTTAGTCACAACCATATTAGTTTTCTACAGCAATTTTATATTTTCGTTTGTTCATTGGTTGGTTGCAGTGGCCAAATTATTAGTTTTGAAGTGATGGATGGAGGGATGATATGTTCAAGTGGCGTCTGTCTCAAAGCAATGGGAGATAAAAATGATGACTGCTACTTAGTGAATGTTGCGGTATATGTTAGTTATTAATGTTTTGATATGCACCTTAATTGAATTGATGGATGGAGGGATGATATGTTCAAGTGATGTCTGTCTCGGAACAATGGGGAATAGATTTGATGGTCTCTATATAGTCAGTGATGTGCGATATAGGTTGGTTATTAATGTTTAGGTATGCACCTTGATCACCGAGAACTTTTCTTTCGTCTCTGACTTTCTTAAATTTATATTATGAGATTTACACACAGTTTTGTTCCTGTAGTACTTTTGCATAATAATTTTGCTTTTAAAGTTAATTATGTTTGTTTGGAAGCTTTTATTTTGTTAATTATCTGCCTAATAATTATCAACAACATATGATAACACACGATTTTTTGTAATAGACATTAACAAACAAATACACATCATACCTATAAACATTACGAGGATGTGAGCGAAGGGTTTTATCTTGGCATTTATATCTCCCTTAAAATCTGGTTCTTGCTTGGAATTGGATGGTTACATGTAAAGAATCTTTTTTTTGGTGTTACGAAGACTATTGAATGGGAAAAGTTCAATATGATTTTTTTAGTCAAGTGATGGTTGTATACGTCTGTTATTGGTGACGATACTACAGGAGTCCTATGATGCAATTATTAGCTACAATTTTAGTTATAGTCGATTATCTTAGCTGCTTCGTTGCATTGATAGGCTGTTTTCTCTATAGATGTTGGAATCTTGAACTTTCCCATACTCCACCAGAAGCCATAGGTTGCTTTTTTTTCATATAATTGATCATGGAAAGCCTGTAATCTTTAATGTCACACGAGATGAAATTCACACGGAGCTCAGGCAGGCAAACAATTTCAGACTAAGAGATTCGATACAGGTTGATGCAAAACCATTGATACACAAACCTCGGAAGTCTTCCGAATTTCATCTTTGAGTGAATCATCATTTATATTTGTACAAAAATTAATAGAAAAAAATGATATTTTCATTTGGTTCATCTCATTGTTGTAATTTTAAAGATTTAGGGTAGACACATAAAAGAAGAATATCCAAATAGAAAATATTGAACTACACGGTAAAGGTAAACACATGAAAATCAAAGTTATGTGACATCAAAGACTAAGAAATGCACAAATTTACATTAGATAAGGCTAACTGAAGTTAGATCAGAATCTCCATTTGACACATGTGGACTAAACATTGATTATTTGAAGATTTTGAGCATGAAGCTACGACGAGAATACTGAACAATTGAGACCCTTTTTTTTAGCATGATCTCAAAACAAAATGTCTATTTAGCTACTTTCAAAGAGTGATCCGATGCCAGTATTGTATTTGAAGGACCGTTCTGGGAAACAACAGGAAATTGGACATACTGAAGTCCTAGCGAACTCACTGGATCCTCTATTAGGATCACAAAATTCAACGTCAACTACCGGTCTGAGACAGTTCAACAGCTGGTGTTTCGAGTAATATGATATTGACACCAAATACCACAATACATACATTAAGACGCACACTGAAGTTGCAAGGTTATTTTGGAGATGCTTCTTATATACTCGAAAAGGCAATCGTTGAACTATCTCAAACTGGTAGTTGACATTGAATTTCGTGATCCAAACAGGATCCCGCGAGTTTGCTACGAACTTAAGTATGTCCAAGCTGATTTGCAAAAGTGTCCTACAAATACAATATTGACATTGGATCACTCTTAGATAAGTAGCTAAAGAGACATTTGATTTTGAGATCACTAATTCATTAACAGTTCATTTTTATTTTGCTTACTAATTCATATTCAACCAAAAATTATGAATGCTATGCCTTTAGTTATGATCAAACTTAGTCGATATAGTCAAGAGGAGGTCACTTTATGTTGCATGTTATTTGTTAAAGAAATCATATTGGTGAAAGAATAACTTCTACATAAAAAATATGCCAATCTGCCATCCTGAGAGTCTTAACCAGTCTAATCAAATTTGTAGTGCAAATGTTGTATGAGAATCCAAAAGAATACAGTGGAATTGAAGTGATGGTGGAATTTTAATTGCAAGTTAAAGAAATTGTGATTAACATGAATAATTGATGTGGAGATGATACAAGTAGAATATCTGAGACTGAGAGTTTGTGTTCATGCCTGATGAAGATCATTCGAAAATTATGTCGATTTCACTACATTACTACAGTGACATTATGCTGAATACAGTTAAACTCCAATGTCTTAATCTTGAAAAAACGTGCTAATGTAAGTAATTGATTCGTTTAGCTTAAAACTGGGTCATCTACTGGTTGTCCAAATTATGTGTTAGATTTTAGCTAATGTAGGTTATTGATTGGTTTGTTAAGTTAATTAGAACATCAAAGTTAATCATCATATATTTCCCCTCATTTATATACAAATCAAGTCCTTCATCATAATTAAACAACAGTAATGGATAACATCATTATATATGGCCATGTAAGTTTCTTTTTTTTTAATGACATTTACAACTCTTTCATATTATATCAAAAAATTGTTTCTTTTCTGTTCTTCACATTATAATGTTTACTTTCATACCTTACAGGTTGATGTTGACTTAGAAAAAACAGTAAGTGAAGCTTTTCATTGTCTCATTATCAAATTAATTAATTGTCCACTTACATTCAAAATTATTTTTTTTCCCATTACATGTGCAGTTCCATCGACAAAAAAATGTAGGGGTTACCATTCGAGATGAACAAGAGCTTAATCTGATATCCCTTCGCAAGGTAAGCTTAACCCCTAATTATATTAGATGCTCATTATTGATATATTTTTAATTCTTACTATTTGTTTTTTTAATTATCACTGGTTTTGATTGTTTCTTGAAAAACACTTACTGTTTGTTTAGGCTCACTGTTTCGTGATAAAACTATCCATATTGAAGACTCGAGCATTGTGTTTGATCCCTATTGTAACAACCTTGTAATCTTTTTTTGGTAGTGGGTTGGTGGATGATGTATTAGTTCAATATTTTGTTAACTTAAGTTATGTAGAATGAGGGATTATGTAATTCTGTATAATATTTACTATTTTGGGAGATTATGTAAGTATCTGTATAGGATGATGATATAATATAGTGATGTTAAAACCCATACCCGCAAAGTTGTGGAGTATTGGGTTATGTGTGTGGTTTTTCAATGTTTTTTCTAAAAATCCATTACATTTTCAAACGAAATATTGGTTTTTATTTTGTATCTTGCATCATATGAAGATTTTTGCTCCCAGAGCCTTATATATATGATGCCTGTGTGATGTTGCTTGGATTGGCCTGGGGAGGATTGATATTAACTGCCCGTATGTTATATTTTTAATTGTTATCAAAATTCCTAAGGAATTGCTGTAAAAGAGGACATATTTTAGGGGATACTGTCGAAATTTTTACTAAAATTTATATTAGTATTCTATAATAGAAATGACCATTGGTTTTGACTTGATTGATTCTTTTTTCATTATAATGATTTTTCATCCTTGATCGTGATTTTTGTGAGATTTAGACGTCAATCCATCTGCAATCTTCATGTTCTCATAATGTTTGAAATGTCTGATAGTTGGGCTTATGTGTTTTGTATGAATCACTCTGTAATTATTTCGGGGAGTTGGGACTAATGTTGCCGTCTCTGTTATTAATTATACCTGCGTGTATCTATTTTTCTTAATCTATAACTTACATCATCTCTCACACAAAACATAGAAGCCCAAGAATGTAAAATATCTCATACACTGAAATATATAAAAAATTGGGGCCAACAAGCCTGTTTCAGTTCAAATTTGCAGTAGGCTCTCCAGTATATGGATATTAGATATATTAATATGGAGATGTAACTGTACTTGATCACATTTAACAAAAGGTCTTCAAATGTACATCACAACAACCATTCTCTCACTCTCTCTCTCTCTCTCTCTCTCTCTCTCTCTCTTTTAACCTCTTTTAAAATCATACATAATTAACTATATCAAAATATGCTAATGAGGAATTAACTCATGCAGTTTAAGGCAATAACTGCATTAGCAACTGAATTGCTACTTATGGCATGCTACAAATCAAATATGAAATCTCTTATGTTGAAGTCACATATAGAAAATGATTTTGATCCACTATTTTTGTAGATTTACAGTACTCTTTTTCAATCCCGAGTTCGTGACAAATGATCTTGCAAGATATAAACCAATAAACAACTTAATTCAGAATACATTAATGTCTATTGCCAAATACACATTTATATAAATCATTTTTCACGAAGACGTGCATATATTAAACTTTTACAGGGCTTTTAATATGCCGCATCATTCACGAAAACATGCCGTAGGCACGTGTCCACGGGCAAACCTAGTATATATATATATATATATATATATATATATATATATATATATATATATATAGGGAAAGCTTCGGTTGTGCACTACCTCCAGTGCACATGGCGTGTGCACTAGGCCTTCGGGCTTTCATATCGACGATCCGAACCATTCACATTGATCTACACATCTAATTAGTCTAAATATGTAAAATCAAATCATTTGAAATTCATTTGCCCATCCATCATGTGACTATAAAAAAACAATGATTTTCAGCCATACAATTTTGTAACACTTCAATGGATGGGAAAATGAATTTCAAATGATTTGATTTTACTTATTTAGACGAATTTAGATATGTAGATCAATGTGAACGGTTCGGATCGTCGACATGAACGCCCGAACACGCCGTGTGCACTAGAGATAGTGCACAACCGAACCGAAGCTTTCCCTATATATATATATATACATATATATATATATACATATATATATATATATATATATATATATATATATATATACATACACGATGTATTACACTTTTAATCAGAATTTTTTTAATTAACCCCCCCCCCCCCCCCCCAACAAAATAAAAAACCATTTATACTTAACCTGCTATTATCGATAACAGGTTAAATGTACTTAACCCGTTGTTGTCAATAGTGGGTTAGGTTTGTGCACAAAATAAATAATAATAATAAACTCTTGCTCTCTTTAACAGAGCTTTGCCTTTGGATTTGCATGATTCCAATAGAAGTGTCCATGTGATTCCTAAGAGATGTCATAACATTTTTAAAATAAAAAAAACCCCTAAAAATACATTATTAATCATAATACATGAACTACCCACACCATTAATCAGAATTTTTTAATAAAAAATACACCAATTTTTTTTAAAAAAAAATTATATATATCCAACTCATAAATTTCTTGAAAAAATATCTTCAACCAACCCCTTTATTGTTGGCAACGTGTAAGGTTCACTTAACCCGTTATCCCCAATAGCGGGTTAAGTATAATGATTTTAATAGAACTTGAGATTGAACCTATCTAGTACTCTGTCAAAATTCTTCAACCTAACCAGTTATTGGTGATGACGGGTTAAGTGAACCTAACCTGTTATCGCCAACAACAGGTTAGGTAGAAGTGAATTAGTACAATTTCAAATCCAACAATCTCAAGTTCTGTTAAAATCTTTATACTTAACCCGCTATTTTGACAAAGTACTAGATAGTCTGCCAAAGATTTTCTAACCTATTATTGGAGATGACGGTTAAGTTTACTTAACCCGTTATCGCCAATAACGGGTTAGGTTGAAGGATTTTGACAGAGTACTTGACGGGTTCAATATCAAGTTCTATTAAAATCTTTATACTTAACCCACTATTGGGGATAACGGGTTGTTGCAAATTGTAACCTCTATTGCTCATAATTGTATTTTTAATTATAATTAATGAAATTCTTGAGTATTTATTTTTATTTCTGGTTGCATTTAATTTCTTTTCATGGCATAGTGTGTTATTTTTCTCTCTCTTATGATTCATTCACTGTTTGATACAGCTTTTTGTTCTCATTTATTTGGCCTACAATCAGTTCTTGATCTTGTCTAATGTTTAAACCTATTTCATGGCCTATTTGCCTCTTATTGGATTCTTTTTACCCTATTAGATACTACCAGTTCACCCAAACCCATATTGTCCCTATATAAACACCCAAATTGAACCCCTAACCCTAATTATCAAACCCTAATACAATCTCTCTCTCTTAGCCATCGCCTACCCCTACCCCCGACTCCCGAACTCTCTCTCCTGACCCTTTGGCTGTCGTCGTTCTTCCGACGCTAGCGACCACACCCCACCGACCTCCAGACCCCTATCTCCAGTTCTCCCTCTCTTCTTCCCCTTCGCTAAGAGCGCGACCCCAGGCCAACCCTGCTGTCGTCCTCTCTGTGGTCGAGCACCACCGCGATGCGCCCCCTCACCATCATCGTCTTCCCTGTTGCTGGCCGCCGCTCTTGCTGGTGTTGTTGCTGCCGGATCTTGCTATTGTTGGCTGCTGTCTCTTTGTGTGTGTGCACGTACATCGTGTGCACGTGCTTCGGGTGTTGGATCTCATTTTCATCTCTTTCGTTCGTGTGTCCTTGTTCGGGATCCGTTCCCGTTATTCTATTCTTCGTTTTCATCGTCTTCATAATCAGGTAAGTAACTTGTATGTGTTCTTTTTGTCATACAAGTCAATACTGTAAGTAATCTAGTATAAAAATATTTTTACTCTCATCATGATCCATATTTGTTAGTTTAACCATTGACAACATCTCCTGATCATGAGTAGTTACAATAATTGACACCCATTGTATGTAAACAATTAGATTAGTGGACATCTTGATTGTATGTTTGTGGCACACCATAAATTGTAGATGACCGTTGTATAAATATTTGTTGGTTGTATTATCTCATTGTCACGCCCCGCTTCCCAAAAAGAATACGGAATACGAGTGCGTGACAAAGCCCAGCGAATGGTTTTCATCATTGATAAGCTGTAGGATCGACTCAGCATCATAACAA
Source organism: Hemerocallis citrina (assembly GCA_017893485.1). NCBI lineage: Eukaryota > Viridiplantae > Streptophyta > Magnoliopsida > Asparagales > Asphodelaceae > Hemerocallis > Hemerocallis citrina. Next base: position 161,419,255 of record CM030360.1, on the reverse strand, counting down.
GAAATATAACAAAATATATTCAACCACGCATGCATGAATAATTTATTAATCAGCAGAAACATTTGAAACAAATATAAATATCCCAAATAAATTTACAATCTGGATCAAAAGTAAAAACTTCGGGACTACAAGCCCGTTACGAGTTTTAAATAGCAACAAGAATTAGATAAATCAAATACAGATAACTGAAACAAGCTTTCCCAAGCGAAGCCTAGAAGGTTTTCCCACCAACTCCAGCAGGCAACTCGTCTCCAAAGTCTGTATTATCATGCAGAAGAAAGTGGAGAAACAAGACAAACGCCCTTAGTGCAAGTTAGGGCCGCAAGTAGTACAAGCAAGGGTATGAACATAAATGCAAGAAATATGAAACAAGATTTGGAATCAAGAATATATAACATGATATGATAGGGACGCAACAAGTAGTGGAGTTCAAAGGGCTATCTAGCAAGTAAGAAAAATCAAGTAACAGGAACGGGTAACAAATACAAGTAGTAGGATCCAGTAACAAGTATCAAGTAAGGTTTCAAGTGTGTACATGTGACAAGTCATTCTTAAGTCTAATATTTGATTCTATCTAGGTAGCACTTCATGTGTCCCATGATTTACCATATGGTTGCTACTCACAAACAAATTTCGTTTAGGCATAGTTGTGGATTTTATAGGGCGGTGTACTCAGGCATCAAGTATCAAGCGAGCATGTTCATGAATCGGGTAATCATATAACTAGTCATATGTCAAGTAATAATATGACAAGTCATGAATCAAAATATACTAGTTCATGAATCAAGTAATAACAAGTCCATAAATCAAATAATCATATACTAGTTCATGAATCAATAGTAACTAGTTCATGAATCGAATAATCATATAACTTGTAATCCCCATTTTCGCAAATACGTATTTTCGTGAGTATTTTTTTTCTTTCTGTATTTTGATATTTATATATTTGTTTTTGTTAAATTCATTTTGAATTTATTGTTAAAGCTTTTCCTAAACAATTGTTATAATTATTTTGAATAAAAACTTGTCTCTATTTCTACTTGATCAACCATTTGCATTTTAATCTCAAATCAAAAATATTATTATTACTGTTTGGACTATTTCAACCCATTTCCTATTTTTAATATACAGATATTGCTATGATAATTGTTATGGTTATTTTTATTATTTTTATTATTATTATTGTCACTATTATTATTATTGTCAGTATTTTATTCATAGTGTTATTATTCTTACTAATTGTTATTGTTAGTAATATTATTTTTGTTTACATGGCTATTTCTATTCTTATTGTTACTATGATTATTTATAGTTATTATTGACTATAAAAACATATCGATTCTTATTTAGTAATTGTTTTTTAATTGTTTCAAGTAATCTATGTAATGTGATCCAAATTGTATCTTCGGATAGCTTACTCTTTGTATAACAATGTATTTTTATTATTGGATCTAGTACCCAATTGCCCAAAACCCAATATCTTCCTTTTCCCTATAAATAATCTAATCTAAATTCCTAAACCCTAATCCTATTCTTAATTCCCTAACCCTAGCCGCCTAACCCTAACCCCTATACTGTGTAGCCCCCTATACTGTGAAGCCCTTCCCTCTACCCCGCCTCTCTCCCTCTTCCCTATTTCCATCCACCGCATCCCATTTCCCATCACCCTTTCCATTGCTCCGACCACCTTCAACCATTCCCTCGTCAACCTCGTCGCCATCTCATCCTCTCCTCTGCCCAACTCCGTTACTTCGATCGCCCATCGTCTCGAATCTCCATCGAAACCCAACTCAACCCATTAACTCACCTCGCCGCTCATCGCCTTTGTCGCCATCGTTCCACCGTCTTCGTGCCCCCATTGTCATCGTCGACCCACTCCGTGAACCCCTCACATCAACAGAAGTCCCCTCCTAGCGCCCTTGTCGCCGTTCAGCCCAGTCATCATCGCCCCTGTTTTACAGCGGAAAACAGAGTCGCTCATCGCCGTTCTCCTCGCCGCTGCCGTCACTTTCCGACCACAGCAACGTCGTCGCCGTTGCCCCACCGTAGAGCCGCGCCACTGCAGCTGCCCCAGTTGCAGTCGTCGCACCGCGCAGTCGCTCTCTCTCTCCGATCCGAAGGTAGAAGACGCGATCCTAGTGGCCAGTTTTGGTGTCCCATGTTCCATCCGCATTGGATCTTGAATGCTGTTCTGTGTTTGGCCAGATCCGGTGTGGAGTTCAGTTGCTGAGTTGCTGTGGTTTGCTTCGTTTGCTGGTTGTTTCTTTGCCGCTCTTTGCACGTGTTTCTTTAGGAGTTTGCCCGGGATTCCAGTCCTGATATTCTTTACTATTCAAATTAACCGAATAACAGGCAAGTCATCTTACTCAAATTGTATTGTATCATGTTCGAGTTCATTTATTGAATTCCGCAAGTAGATCCATCTTTAATATCGTATATTGTTATTGTCATCTATTGTTGGGATACCACGAATTTACACGAGTGAATCCAAGTGGTAGTCTTGACTTCGTGCCATCTTTTTACCTCTAATGTATAGGGATCTTATATGCACTAATGTAGTTAGTTATTGAATATAAGAATAGAGAATTATTGTTACATTTCATCTCATGACATTATACATAACTATTGTAGATTGAATATTAGGATTAATTGTTCATGTGACTGATAATGATAAACTAGTTGATTGTAATTAGTAGAGCTATGGACATTTTATATCTTAATACCATGTTCACACAGGATTGACTTGCTGTGATTAATGATTGTTAAACACCAATTCATCGTTCTTAACATTTTCAATTGTTTTACTCAAAAAGAATATATTGACATTCTGAAAATTACGTCAACCTGAATCTTGTCGTGCTGTTTCAACCTAGATAACATCATTAAAATCAGTCACTTCCTGAATATGAAACGTAGCCCTAAGTGTCTAGATGTCAATAATATCCAGAATTTTCGAATTCCGACTTGTTTTGCCTGAGTTATGACCCTTTTTCTACTGTTGCGCTGAAATTTCAGATTCATGTATATATACCATGCTAGGCTGATGAATTAAGTGAACCAATGATCAAATATTGCCATAATAAATTCCAGATTGGTAGATAACACGCTTAGGGTGATCAAAATTATTTTTACTGATTTTTACAATGATTATTTACTGCCCTTACAACTGAAATTAGTCAACATCGATAACCAGCCAGAAACTAAAATCTGTAAAGAACACTGAATTTCACCTAGCTACCATTGTCGGAACGTAGACTTTAAATATGCGTTGGAACCGGGCAGGAGTCTAGTTTTAAGAACTTCTGACGGATCCACATCTTCTATCTTGTAGCAAAGAAAATTCTGATTTTGGTACATCAACCTATTGCTGTCCAGAATTGGGTTCCTATGTTTAATAATATGGAATTGAATCTATAATGTTATATTTGGTGCATTTAATTGTATAGAGTATGTTGTATGATCTTAGGGTTGTTTTTTCATCTTTCTAGTTTTCCTTATTAATCGCATTATTGTATGTCAACTGAATAAAGAATGTTAATCAAGCCGGGGTTAGGGGTTGACTAGGGTAGTTGACAATATAGTGATTGTACTCGGATGATGACCAGTGATTATTATTATTATCGGTATCGTGTAATAAATTACATATGTCCAGTGTTTTATCGTTATCAGCATCATGTAAGAAATTACACATGTCTAGTGTTATTACTGTTATCGTCATCATACCCAGTACATGAGCTATAGAATCTACCACCTTAGTCTAAACGAAATTGATTGTATGAATCGAACTTGTGGTACGACACATATGGGACACAGTAGTACGTGCATTAGCTAGTATTAAAAAATGAATAATAGACTTAAGACTTTCATCACATTGTCATTGCATATTGTTATCTTTATTAAACAGTGTTATCGTTATTGTTACCATTCTTGTTATTGTTTATTGTTATCGTGATAAATCATCGTTATTGCATATTGTATTGTTACCACTTTGTCACTATTCAATACTATTGATTTCATCGTTCATTAAATTCATTGCTATACTATCATTGTCATTGTTTCTCTGTTTCTCTACTTGCATGTTCAAGACTTTCTCTAAGGACATTTTCTTTTCCACTCTAGTTGATCCAGTTACAGGTGAACAAGGAGAATTGCAAAGAGGCATTGGTGAGCAGTTCTTCTAGGATTAGAGCAGGAGCCTCTCGAGCTATTTGGTAAGTTGTTATATTCCAGATGTTGGATTTATTTCATGTTGGTTATTTATGCTTAAAATTTCAAGTACTGTTATTTATGTGATTAATTCTTTTATTGCATGCGTGGTTGTATTACTTTATGTTTTATATTAATGAGTTGAATCAATGACAGCTTATGAATGACGCGAGTCATTCGCTGGGCCGTGTCACGTGCTTGCATCCCGTATTTTTTGGGAAGCGGGACGTGATAAGGTTTTTAGTGATATCAGAGCCAGGTTTGACTCTAACTAGTATGGGGATTGGACCCTGATTAGTTGAGTTTAACCGGTTTGACTCAACAATATGTACAACACGCGTGAATCACATGAATAATTGATAACCAACATATATCTGGATACTCCTCTTATTTGATTCCTTTTTGACCCCTTCATATTCAATTCCTTCATTTCTTAGTTGTTTCGTCCCTTCCATTCATTCACATTCATTGATTCCCTACTGGGTATAATTTTATTCTTTTGTGTCCATATTCTTTTGATTCTGGCGTTGTCCATTCCAATAAAAATATTGTTTATAATAAAATGTAATTTGCATTACAGTATAGAATTTATTTGAAATAGCTACAAATACAATTTGTACATAGAAATCAATTTTTAATAACCAGTCAAAATTAATAGTAATAATAACAATAATAAGATTTGTATTACAATATAAAAATCATATGAAATAGTTACAAATAAAATTATTGATTGAAAAATAGATTTTAATAGAAGATCCAAAAATACATTTAAACAAAAAGAATTTGAAAGCGAAAAACTAATTTACAAAAATTTGAAATACCGAAAATACATGAAAAATACGTATTTATGAAAACACGAGTTACACTCATTATGGACCGTTTATTCACATACCATGCTAATTTGAGTAACCCACATATACCATGCTTTGTATGACATCTAGGTTGGACCGTTTGTAGTTAAGTTGTTTGATATAATGCATAAAAGAACTTTTGTTCACTGCTGTGCTATTTTGTACAGTAATTTTGACCCTGTTAAATTCAGTAAAACAAATAAGTTTGTGAACATGATTTGTAGCCACTGATTTCTAGTTTCCAGAACTTTCGACAAATCTAAATTTCGAGTTTTTATGCATGAGTTATTGCAGTTTTACTACAGTCTTATCATATTTTCTATATTCTGAACTATATGTATTATGTATGGAATTTTATTTTAAAATTGACATTTAAAATAGAATTTGAACTCTATATTTTGCTGAGTATGTTTAGATTTGACTGGGAAAATTCCTAATTTTTGTGGAATTAATTGATGACTTTTGTATCTATTTTATGCTTTTCAAACCAATCAAAATAATCCCAAACTGCGTGATATTTAGTAAAGAATTATATTTTTCAACCTGATTCTTTTCGTTTTTGATGAAAACCTTATGAATAAGAACTGTATCCTTATTTGTCTATTTTGTCACCCTTTTGATGGATCTGGATTTCAAATTATACTTTATGAATTATCTCTGTTTTGGTACTGCTATGTCTGAATTTCAGAATCGAGATTTTGTTGCATTATTCTGTTTTCCAAATTTTGTTGACCATACTATCTGTAATATAATTGCGTGATATTTTATTTTTTCAAATTATATATGTTAATGAATCTTCCAGATTTTTCTCAGATTTAATTATGATGATTTTATACTCTTTCCTTGCTTATAAACATGATTTTGAATTTTTGGCTGAACATATCTTCTGTATTAAACGATATTTTCGACCCTATTTCTATGGCTGATATGTGACTTATATATATGTGTTGGAATCGGAAGAGAGTCTAGTTTCTAGGTTTTTTGACGGATCTAGATTTGCTATTCTGTAGCAACGGGAATCTCAGATTTGGTACAGTAGTGTCTTACTATCCAGAACTGAAAATTTCGTTGTTTTGACTATTATTAATTGTTTTTATCAACCGTTGCAATCACTACTTCATCTTAGACTTATTTCCTGTTCTTTCCATGTGTTTAGCCTGTTTGTATTCGTTCACACATGTTTATTGATAATAAAAGAAATCAAGCTGGAGTTTTTAAGGGAAAAGATCGAGTAGTGGATAATATAGAAATACATATTCAGAAGGGACTCGTTTTCCGACTGTTTACTGTGGTACCTACTGTTTATCTTTGGATGCATGAGGGCATAATCCATGATACCATTACTATTTGTTATTAATTTTAATCGTTACTGTTTGTCGGAATATATTGCCCTATAGAAGTTCCACTACAAAATCTTAAAACGAAACTGTTTGATGTAGCAACCATGTGGTAAAATCTGGGACGCATGAAGTGCTACCTAGTTAGTAATAAACATTAGACATAAGAATAACTGTTTACACTGTCAAATCCTGTTACTGTTACCATTAATTACTGTTGCTGTTAATTACTACTACTGTTGACATACTATTACTGTTGATCTTTACTATTACTGTTATCACTACACTGTTTACTGTCACTTGTAGACTGTTATGCTTACTGCTTTCTCCATGTTAGTGTTACCTATTTAGTTTAGTTTCCCCCATTTTCTTACTTGCATTGCTTGTGGCCCGGACTTGCATTTAACGGGCGATATGTTTTCCTGTTTTCTCTATTTTTCTTGTAATTGCCATATGAGCAGGTTTTGCTGATCAATTTCCTACTGGAGTTGGTGAGTAAAATTTTTGAGCTGCGCAATTGGAATAATTTTCTTAAATGTTTTGATGAACTAGTTTATTTCATGAACTGTGTTGAGATTGTATTTGGGCTTATTGTCTGAGGATTATTGTTTTGTTTCGGATCTAGTATTTGTTGGAATATTTATTATTGGTGTAATAAATACTGTTGAGTTATGATTGTTTTGCATGCCTGGTTGGAGTATACTGTTATATTTACTGTTATGATGAGTCAAGCAGGTCCGTACAGCTTATGGATGGTGAAAACTATCCATTTGGCTTAGTCACGTACCGTATTCCGTATTCTTTTGGGAAGCGGGGCTTGATAAGATTTTTAGTGGTATCAGAGCCTCAGGTTTTACTAATGTGTTAGTTTGCCTAATACATTAGGCAGGCTTGACTCAATTAGATTTACTTGACTCCCAACAGGCCATGCATTGCACAAATAATTATAATCAACTTGATCTGAATACTTGTCTCATTCCATTCATTTTGATCTCTTCTTATTCGATTCCTTGATTCCTTGCTTCTTCCGTCCCTTGCAATTGCCCTCATTGCTGATTCCTTATTGGGTATGAATTAATTTCTTTTGTACCCATATTCCTTTGATTCTGGTATTCTTTTATGTTTTTCTTTTGTTGTTCTATTATTTGTTTCTTGTTTCATTTATTTCTCTTGCATCTTTCTTCATTTTGTCTTTCCTGCATCATTTTTCCTTGGTTATTTTTTATCTAGTTATCTTTTCCCTTGTTTGGCTCTATCTTATGTGTCATTCTTGTTCATTTTGTTCCTGCTCATGTTCTTTTTGATTTTGGGGCAACCCATTCCTTCGTCTTCTCTTGCTTTGGATCAGCATCAGTTGGTGTGCAGTGAGTTTCCAGTTGCTTGGCATATCACTACAGGTGGTGGTGTTGTCATTTGTTCCCGGGAGTGCAAGCAGAGTCCGTGGTGATTGGGAGTGTTGATTTCAGAGCAGATCTTATTGTGATTGGCAGTTCAGGGTTTGATGTGATTCTCGGCATAGATTGGTTGGGTGAGACCCACGCGGTCATTGATTATTAAGCGAAGAAGGTTGTTTTCAGGATGTCAAGCTGTGAGGAGTTCGAGTTCCATGCTGGGGAGTTACCTTTTAGGCGTGGTCAAGAAGTTGTTGTCGTTGTTGGTTGTGCAATGGAGTTGCATTTAGACTGTGAGGCTGCACCTCTTATTGTGCAGGATTTTGTGGATGTGTTTTCTGAGGAGTTGCCTCGGCTACCCCCTGATAAGGATGTTGAATTCGGTATTGATGTTCATCTTGGTACTGCGCCGATATCGAAGAGTCCTTATCGAATGACACCCGTTGAGCTAGCAGAGCTGAAGGTGCGGATTCAGGGTTTGCTAGATTTGGGTTTCATCAAGCCCAGTATGTCCCCGTGGGGCGCTCCCGTCTTGTTTTTCAGCAAGAAGGACAGGAGTTGTCGTCTGTGCATTGTTTACCGTGAGCTGAACAGTGTTACAGTGAAGAACCGGTATCCACTACCCAAGATTGATGATTTGTTTGGTCAGTTGGGTGGAGTTGCTATCTTTTCAAAGTTGGACATTCGCTCTGGTTATCATCAAGTGAAGGTGAAGGTAGCTGATGTACAGAAGACTGCGTTCAGGACCAGATACGGGTACTATGAGTTCTTAGTGATGCCTTTCGGAGTCACGAATGTGCCAGCAGTGTTCATGAGTCTGATGAACAGAGTTTTCTCATCATTTTTGGACAGATTGTCGTGGTCTTCATAAACAACATTCTGGTGTATTCTCGGAATCGGAAGGATCATGCTGATCATCTGAGGTTGGTTCTGCATACCTCGAGGGAGAATCAGCTCTATGGGAAACTCAATAAGTTTAAGTTCTGGCTTGAACGAGTTACCTTTACACATTATCTCAGGCGATGGTATTTCTGTTGATCCGTCCAAGATTTCAGCGGTGAAGGATTGGCCTGTTCCTAAGTCAGTTTCGGAAGTGAGAAGTTTCCTTGGTTTGGCCGGGTATTATCGGAAGTCCATCCAAGACTTTCTGAAGATAGCTGGTCCATTGACTAAGCTGACTGGGAAAGTTCAGAAGTTTATTTGGGATGGAGCTTGTGGTGAAGCTTTAGCTGAGTTGAAGTGCTGGTTAACGTCAGCGCCAGTGTTGACTATTCCAGATGGTTCGGGTGGTTTTGTAGTTCACTGTGACACTTCTGGCAAGGGCCTAGGTGCAGTGTTGATGCAGAAGGGTCGAGTTGTTGGTCATGCATCTAGACAGTTGAGTTCACACGAGAAGAATTATCCTACCCATGATTTGGAACTGGCTGCCATGATTTTTGCTTCGAAGTTATGGAGGCATTATCTACTTGGAGACCGAGTGGAGATCTTTACTGACCAAAAAAGTCTCAAGTATGTGCTCACTCAGAAGGAGTTGAACATGAGGCAGAGGCGATGGTTGGAGTTGATGGCTGACTATGACATCAGTTTGCAATACCATCCTGGTAGAGTGAACTTGGTGCTAGATGCTTTGAGTAGGAGACCAGTTGCAATGTTCCTAACTCAGCAGATTGAGTTTGTTGAGCAGATGAGGTTGGATTTGGATGTGATCTTGCCAGGTTCTGTTCGGAGTTGCATGATGCTTCAGTTTCACCTGTCTCTTGTTGAGCAGATTAAGGAGGGTCAGGCAGGTGATGAGCAATTGCAAGGGTTCAGAGGCTAAGTTGAAGTAGGTACGAGGACTGATATGGTTGTTCACTCAGATGGATCTCTTCATTTTGGGTCCAGGTTGTGTGCTCCGAAGGGTAAGGTTCGTCAGAAGTTGCTTGCGGAAGCCCACCAATCGTCGTACTCTATTCATCTTGGTGGTATGAAGATGTACTGTCACGCCCCGCTTCCCAAAAGATGGGAATACGAGCACGTAACGTAGGCCCAGTGAATGATTATACAACATCCATAAGCTGTACCAGTCTAACTCAACAATATACAAGAGAAACAACCACGTAGGCAAAGAATATAATCACATAAATAATAATAAACTCAAAGATAATCATGAAATAAATTTACTAATAATAATCCAACATCTGGGATAAAAACAAACTTCGGGTCATAAAGCCCATGAATACAAAGTACGATAAACATAAAGTACAATAAGCAAATAAAGAAAGATACCTAAGAAGTCTAATGGTCCAGCACCAATCTTCAGAGAGTTTGCTCACCAATTTCCTCTTGTATTACTCATTCGACACCTGTTAATACTTGATCTAAAAAGAAAAAAAAAGAGAGAAATTAGAGCAAGTCGTGGACAGCAAGTAGAGAAAACAGAGAATAAAGGGAGCATGAATATCAAAGGAAATGGACATGATCAAAAAAAAAAAACAAAGCAAAGACAGGCAAAATATCAAGGGTCTACAGTAAATCACGCATGTAATGCGGGATGTCAGGATCAAGCAGTAAATGCAGGTTATTAAGTATTTTATTAATCTATCTAGTGCACGTACTACTGCATCCCATACTACAGGTTCCGTGCAAACACACAGTGAAGTATTAGAATGATGGTGAATTTTCAGTCTGTGTACTCGGCCTAGTAATCAGTATTTCATGTTTAGTATCAGTGTTTCTCGAGCAGTGTTTATGGGGCAGTATTTATGGCCATCAGTATCGGTCGGTGCAGTTCAGGCAGTAGGGCCCGACCGAGTACAGTTTCCGATCGTTCACTACCAAGTCTATCCATGGTACCCTGGCTTTTTATTAGTTATTTTAATCCTATGTGAGCATGCAAGAAGGTTTCAATGTTGTATAATACTATGTGTGACTAATTCTATGCCTTACAGACAAATCACGAAGCAAACAAGTCATTTACACACATATCACATGATCATGATAACATGACCTTGTTGTACTAAAACATGGATTAAGGACACTACAAGATAGAAAATCTGAATCCACCAGAAAATCTGGAAAGTAGACTTCCACACGGTTCCAGCGAGTATAATTAAGGTATATAAAAGGTATAAGAACTAGGGTGAAATCTATATTCTAATCAAGTTTTAAGTTCAGGCAGCATGCAGTGGGTTATGTTCAACTAATTGTTTCGGGTCAGAGAACTCATTATTAAAATCTATAAAAATTCTGGGTGATACCAATACATGTCTAGGTCCAGCCTAAATAATTTCAGATTTTTCTTGTACTGCTAACAGGGTCAAATAAAATATAGAATAGCAGAGAATGCATGAAATTATGGGCCTGAAATTACTAGCACAGTTGCAGTAAAGTGATGATAACTAACAGATGGCAGATTGGAATTTAAGTCTAGACTAGAGAAAAATTATTTAGACATCAAGGGCTACATTTTATGTTTAGTAAGTTCTTTCAAATTACGTCATTTGCATGGTCAAAAATCTATTTCAAAATGAAACATACAGCAGTCCAGCAATTGTCTTAACATGAATAGGCAAATAATTAAATCATATGATCATATAAATCATGCAAATTTGTAATCAAGTGAATCCTAGGTGTCAATTCATTAATTAAAACCGAATCAGTACATTCATGTCCATTTCATCAAGCAGTTCTAAGTACAAATCTAGTTATTTTAATTGTGCATATGCTTGAAACATTGGGGACTGGGTTATAGATCAAAGAGATAGCACGAAGTTAAGAGTATGTCGGGTTAGCTCGTGTAAACCCTCGATAATCTTAACGGAATTGTCAAAAGCAGATTTTTGATAACAAAATGGACGGATTTACTTGCATGAGATCAATTAATCTTGTACACAAACAATAAAAAGGGTTCAAGAAGAGACTTGCCTGTTATTCGGTTACTTCGAACAATATAGAATAACGGGATTGGAATCCTGGGCGATGAACTAAAACACGGGCAAGCACGCAAGCACGTGGGAACCACGGGCTAAACAGAAACGCAAAATACCAAAATGAGCACACAACAGATCCAACAACACACCAAAATAGCCTCAACTCTTCCCCAGAACATCAACGAGCAACGCAGGATTCGCTACACCGAAACAGCAAACACCGTAATCAACCAATCGCTTCTCTTCTTCCCCACTTCAATATAGAGCGAGAGAGAGAGGCAGGGAACTGGCGGCGACCCTGGACGACACTATGGCGACTGCGGAGGACGACGATGACCACGGCGAAGACAACGAGCAGCGGCACTGCAGTCGGAAAGCGACGCAGTGACGGAGAATGGCGGCACGACTCGAGCTCTGTTTTTCTTTCGAAACAGGGGAGACGAGCAACGAGGCTTCTTTGGCTTGGACGGCGACGACAAGAACGATGGGGATCTTCAGAGGTTGCGGTGGCACTTGGAGAGGGCAAAGACGAGGCGGTGATGGGTAATGGCAATGGCTGGCGATGGATAATGGCGAAGACGAGATGGGTTTCAGTGAGTTGGGTTGCGGTGGGGTCTTAGGCGAGGACAAGGACGATGACGACGGGGCGATGAGGTCGATGAGGAGATGGTGACGATGAGGGCCATCGAGGAGGACGGTGGAGTCAATGGGAGTTGGGCTTGGGTGGTGGATTAATAGGGAGAGGGAGAGCGGAAGTTTTGGAGAGGGAGGGTTAGGGATGAACATGATCGGGGGTAGGGGAATGCACAGTAAACTAGGCTTAGGGTTAATGACGGCTAGGTTATTAGTGAGGGTTAAGGAAAATAGATGATTAGAGTATTTATAGGGGGAAGTAGGATATTGGGTATTGGGCAATTGGGTATTAGATCCGAAAATTAAAATAAATTGTACATGAATATAATGGATTAATATAAACCCAAATACAAGAAATAGGGTATCTGATAAAATACAATTTGTATTGCATAAATTATTTGAAATAATTAAAAACACAATCATCAAATAAGAATTTAATAATCTATAAGAACAATAAGTAATCATACTAACAATAAAAATAGAAATAATAATAATGAAGATAAAATACTCACATTAATAATAGCAATCCTCAGGATATTGTCAATATATAAAAATAAGAATTTTTTGAAATAGTCAAAATAGCAATAATAACTTGGAGGGTCAAAATGCAAATAGTTGATCAAGTAGGAACTTAAACAAAGTTTATTTGAAATAGTTATAACTATTGTTTAGAAAAAAATACTTTAACATGAAATTCAAAATGAATCTAACAATAACCAATTTTTAAATCTCGAAATACAGAAAAACACTCATGAAAATATGTATTTGCGGGAATAGGGGTTACAAATCCTACCCACTGAACAACAAATTTCGTCTCCGAAATTTGCTTAGGCGGTACATAGGACAAGGCAAAAAGAAATTCGGGGTAACAAAAACAGAGAGTTAAAGGGAACTAACAAAGTAGTGGCAACACCAGAAAAGAAGTTAATAACAATGAGGTCAATAGGGATGAAAGAAAGAAGTAACCGGTATCTAAATGAAGAAGAACAACACAAGACTTGCAAGATAGCAAGCAAGGAGATGACGAAATAGATAGAGCTGGAATCGGAGAAAGATGGACAAGGAAGAGTTAGACCAAACAAATAAGTCAATGGGTGAGGATGAATGCAAGGGATAGAGTGAAACAAACAATGCAGGGAAGGAGAAACAACAGGAGAATCCTGGGACCTGTAGGTTGTGGGCCTACCACGCGTTCGATGCGCTACTCCGATGGTGATGTCCCAAGCAACATACATGTCGTTGTAGGCCATATGACACCAATCGACGGACCGAGCAGGAAGACGAGAATGAGACACCAGGATCAAGAGAGTATGGGCTCAAGATAGATATAAGTAAATAATACAAAAGAATATAAAGTTGAGCTTCAATTTAAATAATTAAAAGATATAATATAGATAAAAACTAATGACTTTAAAAGAAATAATAATAATAACAAATATCAATGATAACAATATCAATAGTAATAGAATAATAATAACAATAATAAAAATAATAATAACAATGATCATAATAAAAATAGTAGTAATAATAATAACAATAATATCAAAATATTATCAACAACAATGATACAAGTAATAATAACCATAATAATAAAATAATATTAACAAAATAATAATAACAATAATAATAACAGTAATCAAAATAATCATAATCATACAGGTAATAATAATATAATAATTTAAAAATAACAAAAATACTGATAATAATGATAATACATACACGACAGAACTGGATTCAACACATTCATGAAAATAATGCACTAATATTAACAATAGTAATGATAAAAATAATAATACCAATAACAATGATAATAACAAAATATCAATACCAATAACAATAAGAATAACAATGATAATAACAATGATCATAACAATAATCGCAAAAATGATAATAATAATAATAATAATAATATTAAAATATTAACAACACTAGTAAAAATAATAATGCAAGAAAAAATATAGTTTTGGGTTCAACATTTTGTTTTTTCTTTTGTGAGAGTAATTCAATATTAATAATAATAAAATAATGAAAACAACAATAATAATAGCAATAGTAGTAACAATAATAATAATACTAGTATTAATAATGAAAACAATAGAAATAATAATAATAGTAGTAATATTAGCATTATACAACAAAATAAGAATTTGTCTTATCAAAATAATCTAGTAGAAATATATAGTCGATCAAAAATAAAAAGTGAAGTTAAAATACACCATTATTTGAAATATCAAAATATTTTTTAAGAAACATTTCTAATAGGAGATCCAAAATAAATATAAGAAATAACAAGCGAAATATAGAAAGTATTCGGAAAAATAATTATAAAGAGAAAAATAGGTAGGAGAAAAATAAATTCATACCTAATAAAGAGCCAAAGAAGAGGATGACTGGAAGGGAAAAAAGAAATTAAAAGATTGAATGCAAAGGGAGAGGAACGAGGGGGCAAAAATCAGAATCGAAGAGAATATGGATGGGAAGAAATAACTAACATGATACTCAATGTTGAATTAATAAAATATGATGGATGCAAGAACATAAGAATAAAAGACGCAAGAATTGAAATGCAACAAAATAACAAAATAACTGCGGTCGCACCTTCGACAGTCTCTGCTTCCTCTGCAATCTAGTTGTGGGCCTGACCACGTTCTCGAGCCTGTCTTCCACTGGGAGCTGATCCTCCAGTTGGTGCATTCCTCCTGCTCCTTGGGCAGTCCTGAACCTTGTCATCACTCGCTCCGCATACAAGACATTGATCGTTGGCTAACCGGCAATCCTTGCGTGAGTGACCAATCTTGCGGCAAAAGTTGCATGTCGTTCCTTCTAAGGGTTTGTCTCATGATAGCGAAGGCATGATGCTGGTGCGCAAATACACACAGTCGGGTGAGCTGTGCATTCTCCTGGGCTCTTTCAAGACTAGCTCTCATTAGCTTATTGTGCTCTCGTTGTAGCTCCATCATTTGTTGCATTGCCTGGAGAATGACGGAATTCTCTGATGTTTCAGCCTTGGGCGAGGGAGTCGAAAAATCTTCACGAACCATAGTCTGCAAAACCATCCAGTTGGTGAGTACCCAGACATATGTGGGTAGATTGACAAATGGTAATGATTGCAAGGGATGGAAGGATACAAGGAATCAAAGGATTGAATGCAAAGGGAGTCAGATGTGGATCGAATAGGATTAATATCCAGATTATATTAAAGTTATTACATGTTCATGTGATCAACGTGGTGCGCATATTATTGAGTTAACCTGGCTAGAGCAAAACTCGACTAATATATTAATCAAAGCTAAACCTCCGTAATGATAGTCATGTTTGATTGATATATTACTCAACCCTGGTCTCTGATACCACTAAAAACCTATCATGCCCTGCTTCCCAAAATACGGAAATACGAGCACGTAACGTAGGCCCAGCGAATGATTATACAACATCCATAAGCTGTACCAGTCTAACTCAACAATATACAAGAGAAACAACCACGCAGGCAAAGAATATAATCACATAAATAATAATAAACTCAAAGATAATCATGAAATAAATTTACTAATAATAATCCAACATCTAGGATAAAAACAAACTTCGGGTCATAAAGCCCAAGAATACAAAGTACGATAAACATAAAGTACAATAAGCAAATAAAGAAAGATACCTAAGAAGTCTAATGGTCCAGCTCCAATCTTCAGAGAGTTTGCTTACCAATTTTCTCTTGTATTGCTCCTCCGGTACCTATTAATACTTGATCTAAAAAGAAAGAAAAGAGAGCCCTTAGAGCAAGTCGTGGGCAGCAAGTAGAGAACAGAGAATAAAGGGAGCATGAATATCAAAGGAAAGGGACATGGTCAAAATCAAAGAACAAAGCAAAGGTAGGCAAAATATCAAGGGTCTACAGTAAATCACGCATGTAATGCGGGATGTCAGGATCAAGCAATAAATGCAGATTATTAAGTATTTTATTAATCTATCTAGTGCACGTACTACTGCATCCCATACTACAGGTTTCGCACAAACACACAGTGAACGTATTAGACTGATGGTGAATTCTCGGTCTGTGTACTCGGTCTAGTAATCAGTATTTCATGTTCAGAATCAGTGTTTCTCGAGCAGTGTTTATGGGGCAGTATTTATGGCCATCAGTATCGGTCGGTGCAGTTCCGGCAGTAGGGCCCGACCGAGTACAGTTTCCGATCGTTCACTACCAAGTCCACCCATGGTACCCTGGCTTTTTATTAGTTATTTTAATCCTATGTGAGCATGCAAGAAGGTGTCAATGTTTTATAATACTATGTGTGACTAATTCTATGCGTTACAGACAAACCATGAAGCAAACAAGTCATTTACACACATATCACATGATCAGGATAACATGACCTTGTTGTACTAAAATATGGATTAAAGACAATACAAGATAGCAAATCTGATTCTGCCAGAAGATCTGGAAAGTAGACTTCCATACGGTTCCAGCGAGTATAATTAAGGTATATAAAAGGTATAAGAACTAGGGTGAAAACTCTATTCTAATCAAGTTGTAAGTTTAGGAAGCATGCAGTGGGTTGTGTTCAACTAATTGTTTCGGGTCAGAGAACTCATTATTAAAATCTATAAAATTCTGGGTGATACCTATACATGTCTAGGTCCAGTCTAAATTGTTTTAAATTTTTTTGGTACTATTAATAGTGTCAAATAAAATATAGAACAGCAGAAAACGCATGAAATTATGGGTCTGTAATTACTAGCACAGTTGCAGCAAAGTGATGATAACTAACAGATGACAGATTGGAATTTAAACCCAGACCAGGGAAAAATTATCTAGACATCAAGGGATATATTTTATGTTTAGTAAGTTCTTTCAAATTATGTCATTAGCATGGTCAAAAATTTATTTCAAAATGAAACATACAGCAGTCCAGCAATTGTCTTAACATGAATAGGCAAATAATTAAATCATATGATCATATAAAGCATGCAAATTTGTAATCAAGTGAATCCTAGGTGTCAATTCATTAATTAAAACCGAATCAGTACATTCATGTCCATTTTATCAAGCAGTTCTAAGTACAAATCTAGTTATTTTAATTGTGCATATGCAGGAAACATTGGGGACTGGGTAATAGATCAAATAGATAGCACGAAGTTAAGAGTATGTTGGGTTAGCTCGTGTAAACCCTCGATAATCTTAACGGAATTGTCAAAAGCAGATTTTTGATAATAAAATGGACGGATCTACTTGCATGAGATCAATTAATCTTGAACACAAATAATAAAAAGGGTTCAAGAAGAGACTTGGCTGTTACTCGGTTACTTCGAACAATATAGAATAACGGGATTGGAATCCCGGGCGACGAACTGAAACACGGGCGAGCACGCAAGCACGTGCGAACCACGGGCTAAAAGAACAGCAAATCACCAAAATGAGCACAACAGCAGATCCAACAACACACCAAAATAGCCTCAACTCTTCCCCAGAACATCAACCAGTAACGCAGGATCCGCTACACCAAAATAGCAAACATTGTAATCAACCAATCGCTTCTCTTCTTCCCCACTTCAACAGAGAGCGAGAGAGAGAGGCGGGGAACTGGCGGCAAACCTGGACGACACTGTGGCGACTGCGGAGGACGATGATGACCACGGCGAAGATGACGAGCAGTGGCACTGCAGTCGGAAAGTGACGCAGCGTCGGAGAATGGCGGCACGACTCAAGCTCTGTTTCGCTTTTGAAATAGGGGAGACGAGCAACGGGGCTTCTTCGGCTTGGACGGCGACGACGAGAACGATGGGGATCTTCGGAGGTTGCGGGGGTGCACAGATAGGGCGAAAAGAGGCAGTGATGGGTAATGGCAATGGATGGCGATGGATAATGGCGAAGATGAGATGGGTTTCAGTGAGTTGGGTTACGGTGGGGTCTTAGGCGAGGACAGGGACGATGACGACGGGGCGATGAGGTCGATGAGGAGACAGTGACGATGAGGGCGATCGAGGAGGACGGTGGAAGAGTCGATGGGAGTTGGGCTTGGGCGGTGGATTAACAGGGAGAGGGAGAGCGGGAGTTTTGGAGAGGAAGGGTTAGGGATGAATAGGATCAGGGGGTAGGGGAATGCACAATAAACTAGGCTTAGGGTTAATGGCGGCTAGGTTATTAGTTATGGTTAAGGAAAATAGATGATTATAATATTTATACGGGGATGTAGGATATTGGGCATTGGGCAATTATGTATTAGATCCAAAAATTAAAATAAATTGTACGTGAATATAATGGAATAA
This sequence comes from Hemerocallis citrina, assembly GCA_017893485.1. NCBI lineage: Eukaryota > Viridiplantae > Streptophyta > Magnoliopsida > Asparagales > Asphodelaceae > Hemerocallis > Hemerocallis citrina. Next base: position 161,400,662 of record CM030360.1, on the reverse strand, counting down.
TATAAACCCGAATACAAGAAATAGGGTATCTAATAAAATACAATTTGTATTGGATAAATTATTTGAAATAATTTAAAACACAATTATCAAATAAGACTTTAATAATCAATAAGAATAATAAGTAATCATAGTAACAATTAGAATAGAAATAATAATAATGACGATAAAATACTCACATTAATAATAGCAATCCTCAGGATATTGTCAATATCTAAAAATAAAAATTTTGTTGAAACAGTCGAAATAGCAACAATAACTTGGAGGGTCAAAATCCAAATAGTTGATCAAGTAGGAACTTAAACAAAGTTTATTTGAAATAGTTATAACTATTGTTTAGAAAAAATACTTTAAAATGAAATTCAAAATGAATCTAACAATAACAAATTTATAAATCTTGAAATACAGAAAAACACTCATTAAAATACGTATTTACGGGAATAGGGGTTACATGTACCAGGACTTGAAGCTTCATTTTTGGTGGTATGGTATGAAGAGGGCCATGGCGAGATTTGTGTCGCAGTGCTTGATCTGCCAACAGGTGAAGGCAGAGCATAAGAGGACCGCCACAATTCTTCCGCCTCTTCCCATTCTGGAGTGGAAGTGGGAGCATATCACCATGAATTTTGTGACCGCTTTGCCGATGAGTCCTAAGGGTGACAACACCATTTGGGTGATTGTGGATAGGTTGTCGACGAGCACTCACTTCGTTCCTTCAAAGTTAGACAGTCTACTGAGAGCTTAGCTGAGAAGTACATGCAAGAGATTGTCAGACTTCATCGGGTTCCAGTCAGTGTTGTATCCGATAGGGATACAAGGTTTGGGTCGCAGTTTTGAGAGAGTCTTCAGAGTAGTCTGGGGAGTAAGTTGAAGTACAATACAGCTTTTCACCCTCAGACAGATGGACAGTCAGAGAGGACCATCCAGACTCTAGAGGACATGTTGAGGTCCTGTGTGCTGCAATTTGGAGGTTCTTGGGAGGACCACTTGCATCTTGTAGAGTTCATGTACAACAACAGCTTTCAGACCAGTCTTAAAGCTTCTCCTTTCGAGGCACTCTTTGGTCGTAAGTGTCAGTCTCCAGTGTGTTGGGATGACATTGGCGAGAGAAAATTATTGGGCCTGGAGTTGATCACCAAGACGGTGGATGCTGTGAGTCAGATTAGAAAGCATCTTCAAGCCGCGCAAGACAGACAGAAGCGATGGCCTGATGTTCATCGTAGAGCCTTGGAGTTTGAGGTGGGAGACCATGTTTTCCTTAAGGTATCACCGTGGAGAGGTTTCATTCATTTTGGTGGCAGAGGCAAGTTGAGCCCCAGGTTCATCGGACCATTTGACATCATGGAACGAGTAGGTAAGGTGGCCTATCGTCTTGCATTGCCCCTGACTTTATTTGGAGTGCACGCCGTCTTCCATGTCTCGCAACTGAGGAAGTATATCCGTGATGAGAGCCATGTGGTTGACTACTCGAAGTTATCTGTGAGGCTGGATTTGTCTTGTGAAATCCCACCAGTTGCTTTTGTGGATCAGAGGGAGAAGGTTTTGAAGAACAAGGTGATCAAGCTTGTTCGTGTTTCTTGGAATCCTCACTCGACAGGTGAGTCGACTTGGGAGCTGGAGCAGGATATCCAGCGGAGGTTTCCTCATTTGTTTGTGTAGCTCTTGTTTTGTTGTTTTTGCTTTTGCTATTGTATTGTATTTTTATTTTCTTTTGAGGTTACCCTATGTAATTCTGGTTAAATTTTGAGGACGAAATTCTTCTTGTTAGGTGGGTAGGACTTGTAACCCCTATTTCTCATAATTGTATTTTTAATTATAATTAATGAAATTCTTGAGTAAATTTTTTTTTGGTTGCATTTAATTTCTTTTCATGGTATGGTGTGTTATTCTTCTCTCTCTTGTGATTCATTCTCTATTTGAAGCTTTTTGTTCTCATTTATTTGGCCTACAATCAGTTCTTGATCTTGTCTATTATTTAAACCTATTGCATGGCCTATTTGTCTCTTATTGGATTCTTTTTACACTATTGGATACTACCCAGTTCACCCAAACCCATATTGTCCCTATATAAACACCCTAATTGAATCCCTAACCCTAATTATCAAACACTAATACAATCTCTCTTTCTCTCTCTTAGTCGTCGCCTACCCCTACCGCAGTGTAACCCCCTGTAACACCCTAAATTTTTATTTATGTAGAGTTTGTGATTTTACGTGTTTTGCACGTATAATTTCATATGTATAATTTCTTTTATAAAAATATTTCTTTATAGCATGAACAAGAAATTGTTCTCTTTATTTTCCAAAAAGACTATTTTTTAAAAGCTTAGTTGAATTCTAGGCCTAATTGTCTCTTTTTAGCCCATCTTAATTAATAAATTAATTTAATTAGTAGAGCCCATGGTTAATTGGCCCATTCAACTTAATCATCTTTTAAATAGCCTAACTTGTAGTGTAGACTCATTTCATGGACAATTAATTTTTTTCACATGAATAAACTTGTAAATGGGGGACACTAGAATGGCACGTGCATGCACTAGTATGTGCAATATGCACACTCTTGAAGCTTGGCCGGATTATGCATGGGAGAGAGGGAGAGTGGATGAGATGGTGGGGTGGTTACTTCATCATGGAAAGTTATTACAACTCCCTATTTCATCTTGGCCCTTGATCTTTAACTATTTGATCTCATCCTAGCCCTCCATTCACCCTTAAAATTTGTATAAATACCCCCCCCCCCCACTAGTTATCCTTTCACCTAAAATTGAAAAAAAGAAAGAGAGAAAAGAAATACAAGTTAGTGAGACAAAAGATTGAGGAGTTTGTGAGGTTAAAAGATTGAGTGGCAAAATTGTGTGTGTTCCCCCACCTATAGTTGGCCGGCCCATTTCCATGGAGCAAGAAGAAGTTCCATCATCATCAAGCTAGGAGAAGAAGCAACTTGGTGGTTCAAACTAGGAGGAGAAGGCTTTCCTTGTTCATTCTAGGAGATCCCTAGGAAATTTTGTGTGTTTTCTCTCCATTAGAGGTGGGTGATTTTCTTACACTTCCAATTAGACATCATGCTATGGTATGTTTGATAAGATTAAGAAGAAACTATAACTAATCTAGCCATGTGATGTGAAAATTAGACAAATTGATATTGGTAGGAATGTATGTTAAATGAATGTTAATTAATTGCAAAAAATTGTGATTGTTAGTTTAGAATTTACCATGCTACCATGCTCTATTTGATTGTTATGTGCAAGATTAAGAAGATATGCTTGTATGTTAAATAATTGAAAGAAGAATTATGGAAAAAATGTGAATTTGATTGTTGGATTGTTAAATGGCATGAAAAAAAGGGAAAATTTATTACTGAAATAATTGTATAATGGTGACAAAATTAATATAAGTGATCTAGGGAATTTTTTTTTTAAAATACAAATTTGTAGAAAGAATATGCATGTTTTCTCTAAAATTGAAATTAAATAGTAAAATACAAGTAGATGGCAAAAATTATGCTTTTGTATCAAAAATGAAATTTTAATTTACTGGACTACTGTAATTATATAGAATATGAATTCTGGAATTTTTGAATTAATTTGGAGAAGAAGAAAGGACTTAAAAACACTCATTTGTGTAAGAATTCGAAATAACCGAGCCTCGGATTTTAACCCCTAAAACCCCCATATTATATCAGTCTGGTCACTTAGACCAATTGGTTAACGGGTGCTTGGGCGCATACTATAGCTTGCGGGTGACCCTTGTGGTCTCGGGTTCGAAACTGGGCTCTGCCCTTCTTATTTTCTGTTTTTGAATAAAACCCAAACCCGAAACCGAACCTCACATTAATTAAAACCCTTTCCTTATCGCAAGTACGCCTTAGCCCAGTTGGCTTTCGGTGGCGGGCGGCTAGTCTTAGGTCTTGGGTTCGATTCCTGGCTTCGACAGGATTAAAACATTTTGATTTTTTTGGGTTTAAAATTGATTTCTTGGATTTTAAAAATTCAAAAAAAAAAAAAAACTATAATTACCCTAAAAATATGTGGATCCTATGAAAAATATTTGTGCATTATTGACTAAAATAAAAGTGACTTAGAAGTGAAAATTGAGTAGAATTGCATGAAATTGACATTTGTATAAATATGAAAAGTGACTATTTTTCATGAGAAAATTTTATTAAGATATAAAACAGAAATTTTGAATGGAAGAAAATTTAAGTGTGTTGATTATGGATTTTTATTCATCTATTTGGGTTTTGTGTGCACTCTAGAGATAGATGAAAAATACAACTTTGCGGATTGAATTAAGTAAAAGAAAGAAGTACTAGTATGGGAATCTAATGGATTAATTGAAATAAAATTTTGAGTATGAAATACATGAATTGAAATTGAACCTTATATATGAGATTTGATTCATAGAAAAGAATGGAAATCATGTTAATTGTGAAAAATAACTTATGAGTATGAAGACTCAAATTTTGTGATTAACAAGTGAAATTAAGAACTAGAATGTAGCTAAGCCTCATACCAGCATTGAAAAGAAATATGTTGAAATGAAAAGACCAAGATTTGGGTCGCGTTATATAAGTGGTTAAGACCGGTATAGTGGAAGGGCTGACTCTAGAGAATTGATTTTGTTCATGATTCAAATAACTATGGACTAGACACATAGTGAAAATGTGATGAAAATAAGAGAAAAACATGTGTATGAGGGCCTCGGACCTACGGTGTGAGAATATTCACAGGCTGTCTACACGATGTGTCGTGTCATGACGTGGATATGTCTCTAGGAGTCCATACCGCAGGCGATGCTTATGGGGTGTTTGGTGACTGCGGGTGGTGTCATGTCCCATGACGAAGGCTGAATTGTCCATAGGTTCTTCTCGATGCGTCGTGACATGACGTGGAATTTTCCTCTAGACTGTCTGAACATGAGCTCGTAACTCATGGAACATCTAGGATACTTATCGTAGTTACAGTACTAGTTTAAGTCATGACGAGGGATTGAACCCTACAAGATGAAGAATGGTTAAGGGCTTGCCCTCAGACCTATGTAGTATGAGATGCATAGAATCTGAACAAGTGCACATTAGTATCATGTAGCATACAAAACTGCATTAAGGACTAAGTGCACCGCACAACACGACATCAAATAGGATAGTCCCTTGTAGTTTTGTTTGTTATCAAGTTTGTGGTTTGTTTAAGTATTTGAGAATCATTATACTGTTCGGCATAGAGCGGATAGCTGTGTATAATATTTCGTCGGGTGTAAGTAATTGACGTGCCTACAGTTTCTATGCAGGGTAAAGTGATTAACAAGTCTAAGGTTTGCATGCTGCTTAAAGAATTTCTATTCATGTAATTTGTTGTAAATTGCTTCCGCTGTAAATATTTAATGTGAATGTTACTCTGATGTAACAAAAGTTTTTATTTCCTTGTAAAATTGTACGAAGAGAAGTGTAAAGATCTTGTGGAACTTCGAATTCAGTCTATTTTGGAATTCGGGATGTTACACCCCCGTTCTCGTAAATGCGTATTTCCCGAATAATTTTCCGTATTTCGATTATTATTTGTTAAATTCATTTTTGGATCTTCTAATTAAAATCTTTTCCAAACAAAAAGTTTTTTTATTTCGAATAATAGTGTATTTTAAATTCACTTTCTATTTTATAACTGACCGATAAAATATTTTCCCCGTTTGGATTATTTTAATATAAAGTTGATAAGTCAATCCTTATCTTGTTGTATAATGTTATTATTATTATTATTATTATTGTTATTATTATTATTATTATTATTATTATTATTATTATTATTATTATTATTATTATTATTAATATTATTATTATTACTATTATTATTATTATTATTGAATTATTTCCAAGAATATGTTGAACCAAATTCTGTTATGTATTATTAGTCTTATCATATTATTATTAGTATTATTAATTTTATAAAGCCCATTGATTTCGATTGATCTTGTATTGTATAATTATTTAATTTTGAAGCCCAATTTTGAATTCTTTCTATAAAAAAATTTATTATCAATATTTGTTGTTATTGTTATTAATAATAATAATATTATTATTCTTATTATTGATGTTGTTACTCTTATTATTATTAATAATTTATTGTCATGTTTCTTATTATTATTATTTTTAGAAAGCCCAATATCATTACTATTAGAATCATTATTTTTGTTAAAGCCCATTAATTTTGACCTATATTGTACTATTTAATTATTTGATTTGAAGCCCGATCCAAGCCCATCTCCTATTGGATTCTAAACCTAAACCATAGTCTATCCTAAACCCTATAACCCACATCCTATTGGATCTTGACCCACAAACCCACAAACCCAAAACCACCCCATATCTCTGTTGATTCTTGGTTTTGATGATTACAACACAATGCAAAGTTGTGGTGCTACCTCTTATATATTGCAGGTTGTATCAATACCATGTATACACAAAAGCAAAGTGTTCAAACGAAGCTGTCAAAGCAAATTGATCAAGAAAGCTACAAGGTTCTAAAGCTCAAGATTGATCAAGCAAGCTTCAAAGACAAAGATAAAGGCTAAAGCTCCATCTCGAGACTCAAGACTCAAGACAAGACCTATGCTTCAATGTGTTATATTACATGTCTTGTAAAACAATTGTAATTTTCCTTTTTTGAGTCTTAGATTGATGTAACAGCCTTGTCACACACATACTCACACATCTTTATAATTGAGTGTTTTTCAAAAGATTAAAGGTCGAAACAGTTTGAATTAGATCAGCTGTTGAGTACCATTCGACTGCCTTATGGCACCAGTCGACTGTATCAGTACGAAACTGTCTGAACTCTTTCAAACTCTGGCCAGTCGACTCATCATGGAAACCCAGTTGACTGTTCATGTCGTGTCAACAGTTTCTGATTTCAAAACTTGTTTTTCGAATTTCAAAAGATTATATCCGTTTTAAATTAGTTTTATAAACTGATTTATAACGTTCAAGGGATTTCTCTCTATAAATAGAGCCTAGGAATCACCATTAAAAGGTTCCAAGCATTTAATAAAAAATTTAAGTTTATAAAGAACAAGTATTCAAACTAGCACTCTAATCTTCTAAGTCTTGGTTCTCTGATTTTCAGTCCAGTATAACATTGAATTTGTTTTGGACTGAATTCAGAAGTTGATCGATTAGCCACTTACAAAAATCACAATTACAAGACAAGGCTATAGATTGATCGTAACTCTTTTGTTGTTGTTCTTCACTCTCGAGTTGTGAGAGTGGTCCCCTCGGTTGGAGAGTAGGGCTCTAGGTTGTAGAGTCAGGTTTTCACTCTTGGTGGAAGAGTGGGTTTGCTCTCTCTACTGGTGAGAGAGATCTACAGGTTGGACAAGGTTGTTGTCTAAATACCGTAGGGTATTCTTGTATTTTTTTCAAGAATAGTGGAAAATCTCAAGTGGGTTGCTTGGGAACTGGATGTAGGTCGGGAGGACCGAACCAGGATACATCGTGTGTACTCTGTGGTTGTATTTATCTGAAGTTGCATTTTCTTTACTTTCTTTTTAATTACTTTGTGAAACTTGTCTAGACAGTCGACTTCCTCTCTGATTTAAGTCGACTGGTCAGACTGGTATAACATACTCTTCGAAGGTTTTTACACAAATATGAAGGTTGTTACATCGAAGGATGGTAGCAAGATATTTATTCTATATTCTGTAAAAAATAAACGCATGAAAATCACCCCTGCTAGATTATGTTTAATTTTGGGTTTGTCTGATGAAGGGATTGATTTAGGGGATGTTGAGATGAATGATGACACCATATTGTCTAGAATTTATTTTCCGAATCATGGTCCTCCTATGACCAATCGATCAATTACTCCTATTGCTAAGCTAGTTGCACATATACTGTCATATAATATTATTCCCAAAACAGGGAGTTATGACCAGTATTCTTATGAGTTGCAACAAGCCATTTATGCAATTTTTGGTAATATAAAAATAAATTGGAATCAAGTCATCTTTAATCGTATTTATAAGACTCATTCTTCATTTCTTCCTTTTGGTGCTTTACTCACTCACATCTTCTCCGCTTATGAAGTTGATCTCGATTCGGAGACGAGTGTTGTAAAATACTATGAGTCCTTTGATCGTGCAAGTCTAGCAGGTATGAAACTCCTCACCTCTCCACCTCGTAGGAATACACCTTCTATCCCCTTAGCCACTTCAGCTCGTCGGTCTTCTGCTTCTAGTTGATCTCGTCTTCTTGCTGATTTTGATGATCCTAGGAGTCTTTACACTTTTGTCAATTATATCATGGATCGTCAAGATGCTCTTGAAGCCAGTCTTTCCCATCTCACTCGCTTGTTCACCTCTCATTTTCCTCCTCCCTCTCAAGGTGCCCAAGATGACGATGAGGAAGACTGATTAGCTGCATTTTATTTTATTTTTGTATTTTTTTACTTATTTTGTATTTCCTATTTTTTGAACAATGTATTTCAAATTTCTATGTATAAATTTGCTTTTGCTATGTTTATATTATGTTGCAACTGCTCCTTTGTGTTTACTATTTTTTCCTCCTATTTTTTGTTGGTTACAAAGGGGGAGAAAAATAGCTATATGTGTATGTTTGTGTATTTGAAGCATGTTTTTCAACATATGCATATTGTACATTAGTTAGGGGAAGCATTGAGCATGTGTAATATTTCTATTATTGTAAGCTATTGTGTTGTCATCATAAAAAGTGGGAGAATGTTGATTCTTGGTTTTGATGATTACAATACAATTACAATACAATGCAAAGTTATTGTGCTACCTCTTATATATTGCAGGTTGTATCAATACCATGTATACACAAAAGCAAAGTGTTCAAACGAAGCTCTCAAAGCAAATTGATCAAGAAAGCTACAAGGTTCTAATGCTCAAGATTGATCAAGCAAGCTTCAAAGACAAAGACAAAGGCTAAAGCTCCATCTCAAGACTCAAGACTCAAGACAAGACCTATGCTTCAATGTGTTATATTACATGTCTTGTAAAACAATTGTAATTTTCCTTTTTTGATTCTTAGATTGATGTAACAGCCTTGTCACACACACACTCTTACATCTTTATAATTGTGTGTTTTTCAAAAGATTAAAGGTCGAAACAGTTTGAATTAGATCAACTGTTGAGTACCAGTCGACTGCCTTATGGCACCAGTCGACTGTATCAGTACGAAACTGTCTGAACTCTTTCAAACTCTAGCCAGTTGACTCATCATGGCAACCCAGTCGACTGTTCAAGTCGTTTCAACAGTTTCTGATTTCAAAACTTGTTTTTCAAATTTCAAAAGATTATATCCATTTTAAATTAGTTTTATAAATTGATTTACAACGTTCAAGGGATTCCTCTCTATAAATAGAGCCTAGGAATCACCATTGAAAGGTTCCAAGTATTTGATAAAAATTTTAAGTTTATTGCTTTCAAAAGAACAAGTATTCAAACTAGCACTCTAATCTTCTAAGTCTTGGTTCTCTGATTTTCAGTCCAGTATAACATTGAATTCATTTTGGACTGAATTCAGAAGTTGATCGATTAGCCACTTACAAAAATCACAATCACAAGACAATGCTATAGGTTGATTGTAACTCTTTTGTTGTTGTTCTTCACTCTCGCGTTGTGAGAGTAGTCCTCTCGGTTAGAGAGTAGAGCTCTAGGTTGTAGAGTCAGGTTTTCACACTTGGTGGAAGAGTGTGTTTGCTCTCTCTAGTGGTGAGAGAGGTCTACGGGTTGAACAAGGTTGTTGTCTAAACGCTGTAGGGTATTCTTATATTTTTTTCAAGAATCGTGGAAAATCTCAAGTGTGTTGCTTGGGGACTGGATGCAGGCCGGGAGGACCGAACCAGGATACATCGTGTGTACTCTGTGGTTGTATTTCTCTGAACTTGCATTTTCTTTACTTGCTTTTTAATTACTTTCTGAAACTTGTCTAGACAGTCGACTTTCTCTAGGATTTAAGTCGATTGGTCAGACTGGTATAACATACTCTTCGAAAACTTGTCTGGCAGGTCGATGGGTTTCCGCTATAAGTCGACTGATCAGACTTGTCTAAAATACTCTTCTAATCTGACGCCTCAGTCGACTTATTTCTCTTTTCAAGTCAATTGAACAGAAGAAAAAGTTTAATTTCGTTTTTAATTTTTATACAACACTATTCACCCCCCTCTAGTGTTTCTTGCCTTGCTTACAGGATCCAACAATCTCCACTAACAGCCAATCTCCAAAAATCACTCTCTCACCCTTCACATCCCGTAACCCCAATTCCCCATATCTCTCCAATATCCCTATAATCTCTCCTTATTATTATAAATTATATTTATCATATTTATTATATCATTAATAGTTTAATATATACTCCCTCCCGACTCTCTGTCTCTCTCTCTGTTCTCTCTCCGAAAACAGAGAGTTTCCCCCAACTTCATCATCACCTTCCTTCCTCATTCCTGGAGTCGCCTTCCTTCAGCCGCCACCTCGACTGCGACCCAACCTCTTTGCCCGTCGTCGAGCCACCGCCTCTACACCCTCGAACACCCATCGACTTCGCCTTCAAGCTTCGCCAGCACTCGCCACTGCTAACTTCCGCCATCAGCACCTTCATCCTCATCGACTCCGTCGCCATCGCTCCTCGACCACGACCCAATCGCGATGCCCCTTGACCGAAGCACCCCCTCGTCTTCCTCGCTGCCACCGCAGTCCCTCATCCAGTCGAGCCTCCCGCTCTCCCTTCAGTCGACTCTGCCCTGTGTTCACCTCGTCGCCTAGTTGCGACCCCACTCGACATCCCGTCGTCATCCAACTCCTTCCTCCATCGTCCTGCCATCTTCCCGTTTCTCCTCGCCACTGCCTCCTTACCATGGCCTTCCGCCATTGCTGAGTGCCGCCTCCTCCTCCGCCTTCGAGCCTGCGCCACTGCTACTATAACACCCCGAATTTCAAAATACAACTGAATTCGAAGTTCCACAGGATCTTTACACTTCTTTCGTACAATTTTACAAGGAAATAAAAATATTTATTACATCAGAGTTACATTACACATTTATATTTATACAGCAGAAGTAATTTACAGTAATTACATGAAAATATACACATTTAAATCAATCTTGGAGCAGCATGTATACTTCAATCTGTCAACCACTCTTCCTGCATATGAAACTGTGGATGCGTCAGTTCATTCACTGACGAAATATTATACACGGCCATCCTCTCTATGCCGGAAACAGTATAACGATTTTCCATACTTAAACAACCACAAACTTGATCACAAGTAAAACTACAAGGGACTATCCTATTGATGTCGTGTTGTGATGTGCACTTAGTCCTTAATGCAGTTGTTTACATTATATGACACTAATGCGTACTTGTTCAGAGTCTATGCAGCCCATACTACATAGGTCTGAGGGCAAACCCTTAATCGTTTTTCATCTTGTAGGGTTCAATCCCTCACCATGACTTAATCTACTACTGTAACTACGGTAAGTATCTTAGGCATTCTATGAACTACGAACTCACGTTTAGGCGCCCTGGAGAGAATCCCAATGCACCGACACATGATTTATAATGCAGACATCCTGTGGTAATTCACCTCCTACCATAAACGTGACACCACCCGCATTCATTAGATCACCCCATAAGCGTCGCCACCGGGATGGTACTCTGGAGTAGTATCCACGCCATAATCATGATGCATCATGGGACATCCTGTGGATACTCTCACGCCGCCAATCCAATGGCCCTCATACTCATGTTTGTCTCTTACGTTCATCACATCTTCACTATGTATCTCATCCTTATGTATAATTAGAGGTCAATATTGTAGAATATAGCACTGCTCCTACATCGGTCTTTTTGACATCAATTATTATCAATGACCCAAACTTGGTCAAAATATCATAAATTCTCTTTTCACTACTTGTCGTTGTTGCCGATGTAGAGTCTTAGCCAAGTTCTAGTATAAGTCCTCATTTTCACATTCATTGAAACAAGTCCACAAAATTTCACATTTCATCACATTCTCTTTCTAACTCAAATCTATGCACAATTTGCACATCGAAAAGAAGATTTTTATTCGATTCTAAAAAAGTCTCAACTCATTTCTTTGCAATCATTTCCATACAAAAGAATTTTCATTTTCTTTATTTAGAAACTCAAAAGATCAAAACTAAAGTGAACTCTTCACAAAAAAAAAGATTGTATTTCACTTTTTAAAGGTCCATAATTCCAAAATAATATTTTTTTGAAGTTAATAACTCAAGGATTTTTTAATATTTTGTCCCTATTCCTTTTATATATTTTTGTTTGGTAAGAATCACAATAGTCAAAGTAAAATATAAAAAAATTAAAAATAAAATAAAAAAACAGAAAAACATTTTTTCCCAAAATTTTTTGGCCACAGCCAGATTCGAACCGCATACACCCACACACAGTGCACAGTCACTGAGACCCCAAAGGCCCTACGCACTAGCCAAAAGGGACAATGCGCTCAACTGTCATAAAGGGGAAGTGGGTGGGTTTTGAGTCCAATTCTTGGCAGTGGAGAAAAATTGAATTTTTGGAAATAAAAGCCCCTTGCCGAGACTCAAACCCACGCACACACAGTGCTACAGTAACGCACTAAAGCCTCCCTATAACCAGTATGCCCATAGGATTTAACTGATATAGGATTGGTTCGAATTAAGTTTAAGTTAAGTCTCTGTTTATTCGAAAATATTATATTTTCAAACGATCGTAACTTGGTTCCTTCTTTTACTCTCAATCTTTTACTCTCTCTCAATCTTTTACTCTCCTATAGTTTCTTTCAATTATTTTTCTTAGTGTTGTATGCATGAAGGTAGGGGGCATTTATAATAGTTTTAGGATAGATTGGAGGGCTAGGATTACACTAGATGGTTGTAAATGAATGGCTAGGATAAGATGGGATGTTGTAGCAACCACCCATGACTCAAAAACCACCTCTCCACTAGTCCACACCGCCCACTCTCTCACTCCTACTATCCGGCCTAGGATAAAGTGTACAATTCACACACACGTGTCCCGACTAGTGTCCCCCTAATTAAAGTTGTACATAAAAATTAATTAATTGTCTACAAAAATATGTATCTACATGACAAGTTAATTAAAAAGTAGTTAATTCATGGGCTATTAAAAATAGTGGGCTTTTAGAAAAGAAATACTTATTTTATTAAGTTGGGCTTAGTTTTAAACAAAACAAATTTTAGGCTCTTTAAAAGAAAACGGGCTTAAAGAATAAAAGAAGAAAAGAGATAAAATAATTATTTGTTCATGTTATAGAAAATCATTTCATAAGAGAATGTTTATACAAAGTTTTGCACGTGCACAACACGTAAAATCTACAATTTCACATTTATTAAAATTCAGGGTATTACAGCTACTCTCCCAACAGAAGTCTCAGCCATCGCCAGCAATGCCCCTGCCACTGCCGACCATCTCCACCTCCTGCCTCGACAACGATCCTGAGTGCCATCACCGAACCCATCTTCATCCTCATCAACCTCCGCCACCGTCCTCCCGAGCTTACTCAGCCCACTGCCCCGCCGATGCCGCTGTTGCTCCCCACCACTGCCGTCGACAACCAAAGTTCACTGCCCGAGCCTTCCTCTGTTTCGAGCATCAACAGTGCATCAAGTCAATCACAGCCGTCCGATCCTCCATTCCATCATCACCATGATCATCATCAAGTGCTTGATCAAATCAGCCACCACCATCTGATCAGATCTTGATCTCGATCTTCGGATCTCCCTTGATCATCGCAATCGTGATCATCATCTTGATCTTGATCTTCGATCTCAGCCGTCTGATTATCCGATCTTGATCCCATCAAGATCCATGCCCGATCGTGATCATCGTGATCGTTTGCTCGTCGCCGTGTCGCCTGGATTCTGATCCCGTTATTCTTCACATATTCGGATTAATCTAACGTCGTTCTAAAGGCAAGTCATCTCACTCTCGAATTGTATTGTACGTATTCGAGATTGTTTATTGAATCCCGCGAGTAGATCCATATTAATTATCGTATATTGTTTATTATTGTTCATCGTTGGGATAATACTGATTTACACGAGCGAATCCAAGTAGTAGTCTTGACTTCGTGCCCTTTTTTGCCTCCAATGTGTAGATATCTTGCATGCATTCGTGTAGTTAATTATCGAATATAGGAATAGAAATTATTATTGTATTTCATGTTATGACATTACACAACTATTGTAGATTGTATACTAGTGTTGATTGTTCATATGATTGATGATGGTGTATTACTTGATTGTGATTAGTAAGATTATGGACATTATACATCTTAATACCATGTTCACATAGACGTAGTTTTCTATGATTTATAATTGTTAACCCCTAACTCATCATTCATAATATTTTAATCTTCTTATTCATGAAGAACATGTTGAAACCCTGAAACTTATTGCTAACCTGTACATTGTCATGCTGTTTCGCCCTAGATAATGTCATCAAAATTAATAACTTTCTGAATATAAAATGTAGCCCCGTGTTTCTAGTTTCCAGAACATCCAAAATTTTTGAATTCTGACTTATATTGCATGAGTTATGATCTTTTTACTGCTGTTGTGCTGTATTTTCAGATTTATGCATATACCATGTTAAATTGATGAATTAGGTGAGCTAATGATCAAATATTACCATGATCATTTCCAAATTGATAGCCAATATGCTTAGGGAATGAAAATTATTTTTGCTGACTATTTTACAACGAATATTTACTTTTGTTACAACTGAAACTAATTAATACCGATAACCAGCCAGAAACGGTAACCTGTAAAGAACACTAAAATTCACCTAGTTACTATTGTCGGAATTTGGACTTTAAATATATGTTGGAACCGGGTAGGAGTCTAGTTTCTAGACCTTCTGATGGATCCACATTTGATATCCTGTAGCAATGGAAATTCTGATTTTGGTACAGCAACCTACTGCTGTTCAGAATTGGTTTTCTATGTTTAATAATATATAATTGAATCTATAATGTTGAATTCGATGTATTTGATTGTATAGATGATCT
The DNA here is from genome assembly GCA_017893485.1 of Hemerocallis citrina. Classification (NCBI taxonomy): domain Eukaryota; kingdom Viridiplantae; phylum Streptophyta; class Magnoliopsida; order Asparagales; family Asphodelaceae; genus Hemerocallis; species Hemerocallis citrina. Next base: position 161,385,611 of record CM030360.1, on the reverse strand, counting down.
TAGGGTTGTGTTATCATCATTCTAGTGTCCTTATTAAGTGCATTATCTTTTTCCATTGATATTTCTGTCTATATTGTTCCCTATTAGTGTTTCATGTTAATTGAATAAAGAATGTTAATCAAGTCGGGATTAAGGGTTGACTAAGGTAGTTGATAATATAGTTACTGTACTTGGAAATGTGGGCATTGTTTCCCAGAATATTGTGTTGGCTAGTGCTATCGATTTATTATTGAATTACTGACCACAGTATCCCTATTCATCATGTATTGTTTTAAGATTATTGTGCCGACTATTGTTATCATTATTGTGCAAGAAATTGCTTTCGTTATCGTTATCGTTATTGTTATCATGCCGAGTAGATGACCTATAGAATCTACCACCTTAATCTAAACAAAGTTGATTGTATGCATCGAACCTGTAATATTGGATGCAGTAGTACGTGCATTAGTTAGGATTAAAATGACTAATAGACTTAAGACTTAATTGCATTGTCATTGCATTTTTTCATCGTTATCGAACAGTGTTATTGTTATTGCTTTCCGTTATAGTTATTGTTTATTGTTATGGTTATAAATCATCGTTATTGCACATTGTGCTATTATCGCTTTGTCACTGTTCAATACTATTGATTTTATCGTTCATTGAATTCATCGTTATACCGTTATTGTCATTGTTTCTCTGTTTCTCTACTTGCTGTCCACGACTTGTTCTAAGGACATATTTTTCTCTTTTTTAGATGAACAACTTACAAGTAATCAAGGAGAATTTCCTGATGGACTAGGAGAGCAACAATGGTGAAAGAATTGTTTTGTTGCGTCGCTTAAATAATTATTGCTTCATTTTCAGAGTTTTAATAAACTGAACATTGTTAATTCTTGTATTTGTGGGCTTTTGACTCGAATATTGTTTTGTTGATTCCTATTGTTGGATTGTTATTTTGTTGGCTATTTCATGCTTAAAATTCAAGTATTATTATTCATGTGTTTAATCCTTTATTTTCATGCGTGGTTGTATTACTTCCTGTTATATTGTTGAGTTGAATCGATAATAGCTCATGGGTGACACAAGTCATTCGTTGGGCCATGGCACGTGCTTGTATTCCATATTTTTTGGGAAGCGGGGCGTGACACCCCGACTCCTGACATCTCTCTCCCGACACTTTGGCTATCGTCGTTCTTCCGACGTCGGCGACTACACCCCACCGACCTCCAAACCCCCATCTCCAGTTCTCCCTTTCTTCTTCCCCTTCGCTGTGAGCGCAATCCCAGGCCGACCCTGTTGTCGTCCTCTCTATGGTCGAGCATCGCCGTGATGCGCCCCCTCACCGTCGTCGTCTTCCCTGTTGCTGGCCACCGCTTTTGCTAGTATTGCTGCTGCCGGATCTTGCTATTGTTGGCTACTGTCTCTTTTTGTGTGTGCATGTACGTCGTGTGCACGTGCTTTGGGTGTTGGATCTCATTCTTGTCTCTTTCGTTCGTGTGTTCGTTGTTTGGGATCCGTTCCCTTTATTCTATTCTTCGTTTTTGTCGTCTTCATAATCAGGCATGTATCTTGTATGTGTTCTTTTTGTCATATAAGTTAATATTGTAAGTAATCTACTATGAAAATATTTGTACTCTCATGATGATCAATATTTGTTAGTTTAACCATTGACATCATCTCTTGATCATGAGTAGTTACAAAAATTGACACCCATTGCATGAAAACAATTAGATTAGTGGACATCTTGATTGTATGTTGTTTGTGGCACACCGTATATTGTAGATGACCGTTGTATAGATTTTTGTTGGTTGTATTATCTCATTATAGACCGTTTATTCACATACCATGCTGATTTGAGTAACCCACATATACCATGCTTTATATGAAATCTAGGTTGGACCGTTTGTAGTTAAGTTGTTTGATAAAATGCATAAAAGAACTTTTGTTCACTGCTGTCGTATTTTGTACAAAAATTTTGACCCTGTTAACGTCATTAAAACAAAAAGTTTGTAAACATGATTTGTAGCCTCTGATTTCCAGTTTCCAGAACTTTCGACGGATCTGAATTTTGAGTTTTTATGAATGAGTTGTTGCTGTTTTACTGCAGTCATATCGTAATTTCCAGATTCTGAATTATATGTATTCTGTATGGAATTTTAAAACTGACATTTAAACTAGAATTTGAACTCTGTATTTTGTTGAGCAGGTTTAGATATGACTGGGAAAATCCCTAATTTTTGTGGAATTAATTAATGACTTTTGTATCTCATTTTATGCTTTTGAAACCAATCGAAATATTTTCAAACTGCGTATTGTTCAGTAAAGAATTATGTTTTCAACCTGATTCTATTCGTTTTTGATGAAAACCTTGTGAATAAGAACTGTAGCCTTATTTTTCTATTTTATCACCCTTTTTACGGATATGGATTTTGAATAATACTTTATGAATTATCTCTGTTTTGGTACAGCTGTGTCTGAACTTTAGAATCGAAATTTTGTTGTATTACACTGTTTTTCCAATTTTGTTGACCATACTATCTGTAATATAACTTCATCATATTTTATATTTTGAAACTAGATATGTTAAGGAATCTTCCAGATTTTTCTCAGATTTAATTATAATGATTTTAAACTCTTTCCATGCTTATAAACATGATTTTGCATTTTCTGGCTGAACATAACTTTTGTATTAAATGTTGTTTTCGACCCTATTTCTGTGACTGAAATGTGACTTATATATATATATATGTGCTGGAATCAGCAGAGAGTCTAGTTTCTAGATTTTCTGACGGATCTAGATTTTCTATTCTGTAGCAATGGGAATCTCAGATTTTATACAGTTGTGTCTTGCTTTCCAGAACTGAAAATTTTGTTGTTTTGACTATTATGAGTTGTGTTTATCAACCGTTGCAATCACTACTTCATCTTAGACTTATTTTATGTTCTTTCCATGTCTTTATCCTATTTGTATTATTTCACACATATTTATTGATAATAAGAGAAATCAAGCCGGGGTTTTTAAAGGAAAAGATCGAGTAGTAGACAATATAGAAATACATATTCAGAAGGGACTCGTTTCCCCACTGTTTACTGTGGTACCTACTGTTTATCTCTGGATGTATGAGGGCATGATCCATGACACCATTACTGTTTATTATTATTGTTACTGTTACTGTTTTTCTGAATATATTTCCCTATAGAAGTTCTACTACAAAATCTTAAAGAGAAACTATATTATGTAGCAACCATATGGTAAAATATGGGACACATGAAGTGCTACATAGTTAGTAATAAACATTAGATATGAGAATAACTGTGTACATTGTCATATCCTGTTTAATACCCTGATTTTTTATTTAATGAGAATTGTTGATTTTTACGTGTAGTGCACGTAGAAATTTTGTATGTATACTTTCTTACAAAATTATCTCTTATAACATGAACAAATAAACATTTTTCTTTCTCTTTATTTTCTAAAAAAAGCCTCTTTTAAAAGCCTAAGAGTGTTTTTCTAATTTAAGCCCACCCTAATAAATTAAAGTATTTTATTAAATGGCCTATGAGCCTAAAGCCCACTATTTTGAGGCCCACAAACTTAATTAATCTTTTAATTGTCACAACTTGTCATGTAGACACAATTAGTGGACAATTGATTAATTAAATTTGTACAACTTAATAATGGGGGTACTAGAAAGGGCACGTGCACACACTAGAGTGTGCATTGCACACCCTTCTAGGGGTGGCCGGATTGTGGAGAGAGACAGTGGGATGAAGTTGAGGGGTGGTTATGTGATCATGGAAGTTACTACAACTTCCCAATTCATCTTGGTCCTTAATCTCTAACTCCTTGATTAAATCCTAGCTATCTATTCTCATCCTAAAAGTGTATAAATACCCCTATATTTCTTCTCAATAGTACATTACACAATTCATTAAGAGAGAGCAAAAGATTGAGTGACAATAGTGAGCAAAAGATTAGAGTATGAAAAATTGTGTGTGTTCCAACCTAGAGGTGGCCGACCAATCATCAAGGAAGCAAGGAGAGCTTGGGTTCCTAGCAAGCACAAGGAGGAGGAGACAATTTGCAATTCATTCTAGGAGGAGAAGGCTACTTTCTTGCATTCTAGGAGTTTTCATTCATTTCTTCAACTATAGGTGGGTGTTTCTCAATACTTCTAAATGTAGATGCCATGCTAGGGAAGTTTGCTAAAATAGTTGAGAAGAAATTGATAAATTGTAGTCTCATGTTTGGTTGATTAGAGATAAAATAGTAGCTTAAAGATTGACTGTTAAAATGATTGCTAATGAATAAAGATGTGAAATTGAAATGCTAGAATCAGTCTTATCATCATGCTTTATGTCCATGAACTATGCTATGTGAGACGAATTGGTACTTATGAGACACAAATTGACTAAATGCATGTGTTATTGGTAAATAATGAGTTTAAAAATACTAGTTTACAGTATTTGTATATACATTAGAATCTGGAGAGTTTTGACTCAAAAAGAGAAGAAGAAGAACCAAAAATATTTTGGAAATTTGAAAAACCTAGCAGCATCAGTTGACCGATTAGATTGAAACAGTCGACTGCTCTAAGTATTTATTTTCGAGTTTTTAATCATTGCGGAACAGTCGACTGATCATAGTATAACAGTCGACTGCTCTGAGTATTTATTTTCGAGTTTTTAATTTTTGCGGAACAGTCAACCGATCATAGTATAATAGTCGACTGCCCTGAAGTTTCAACTAATGTCTGGATTTTCGTGAGATAATTTTCTATAACTAGTGGCCTAGGATAAATAAGAATTTGAGACTATTTTTGGCAAGAACGAATTTATTATTTTATTGGTTTAAATTGTCTCTGAATACATGCCTTGTTTAAAGTAGTTTTTGAAATGAGTTTGGGCAATGAAAGTGGGAATTTTTGATAAAATGACAGTACAGTAATTTCATGGTAGTTGAATGAGCTATGAATGTGACAAGTTAGAAAAGCGAATTCTTTTGTTTATGCATGAGTTGTACATGAAAGTGAAATTGAATGTTATGATGAATTATGAAAGATTTTATGAGCATGAGTATGCAAATGCTATGAACATGAAAGGAAAATTAATGTTAATCATGAAAAAGACTTTTTCGATTTTTGACTGTGAATTGAAATTGAGTACTAGAGTGTAGTTAAGCCTCATACCGGCATTGAAAAGAGATATGCTGAAATGAAAATTTGAGATGAAAAGACCAAGATTGGGTCATGCTGAATAAATGATTAAGACCGATATAGTGGAAAGGCTAACTTTAGAGAATTGATTTTTTTCATGATTCAAATAACTAAGGATTAGATACATAGTGAAGAGGTAATGAAAATAAGAGAAAAACACGAGTATGAGGGCCTCGGAGCTACGGAGTGAGAATATTCATAGGTTGTCTTCACGATGTGTCGTGACATGACGTGGATATATCTCCAGGAGTACGTGCCGCAGGCGACGCTCGTGGGGTGTTTGGTGACTGCGGATGGTGTCATGTCCCATGAAGGAGGCTGAATTGTCCACGGACTGTCTTCATGATGCGTCGTGACATGACGTGGGATTTCCCTCCAGGCTGTCTTGACATGAGCTCGTACTTATAGAAAATTTAGGATACTTATCGTAGTTATAGTAGTAGTTTAAGTCATGACGAGGGATTGAACCCTGCAAGATAAAGAACGGTTAAGGGCTTGCCCTCAGACTTATGTAGTATGGGATGCATATAATCTGAACAAGTGCGCATTAGTGTCATGTAACATAATAACTGCATTAAGGACCAAGCTCACCGCACAACACGACATCTATAGGATAGTCCCTTTAGTATTGTTTGTGAACAAGTTTGTGGTTTGTTAAGTGTTGAGAATCGTTATACTGTTTCTGGCATATAGAGGATGACCATGTATAATATTTCATCAGCAAATGAACTGACGCGCCCATAGTTTTACATGCAGGTTAAAGATGCTTGACAAATTGAAGTATACATACTGCTCAAAGATTGATTTAAATGTTGTTTCATGTAATTACTGTAAAATTGCTTCCGCTGTAATAATGTAAAGGTATAATGTAACTCTGATGTAAGAAATGTTTCAATTAACTTGTAAAATTGTACGAAAGAAGTATAAAGATCCAGTGGAACTTCGAATTCAGTTGTATTTGGAATTCGGGGTGTTACATCATGTTACTATTACAGTTGATTACTATTACTGTTGATTACTGCTACTGTTGACACACTATTATTGTTGATGTTTACTGTTACTATTATCATTACATTGTTTACTGCCACTTGTAGACTGTTATGCTTACTGCTTTCTCCATGTTAGTATTACATGTTTAGTTTAGTTTCCCCCATTTTCCTACTTGTATTGCTTGCAGCCCGGACTTGCATCTAACAGGCGATATGTTTTCTTATTTTCCCTATTTTCCTTGTAATTGCCATATGAGCAGGTTTTGCTGATCAATTGCCTACTGGAGTTGGTGAGCAAAAGTTTTGAGCTGCACAATTGGAATAATTTGCTTAAATGTTTTGATGAACTATTTTATTTTATGAACTGTGTTGAGATTGTATTTGCACTTATTGTCCGAGGATTATTGTTTTGTTTCGGATCTATTATTTGTTGGAACATTTATTATTGATGCAATAAATACTATTGAGTTATGATTGTTTTGCATGCCTGGTTGGAGTGTACTGTTATATTTACTATTATGATGAGTCAAGCAGGTTGTATAGCTTATGGATGGTGAAAACTATCCACTGGGCTTAGTCACGTACTGTATTCCGTATTCTTTTGGAAAGCGAGGCGTGACACAAATAGCAGGTTAGGTTATGTGCACAAAAGTAAAAAATAGAAAACCACACACACCAGCTGTTAGCTGCACACATACACAAAATTGGCAAAATTCAAAGCACTTTCAACAACAAAAAAACATCTCATTCATCTTCAACATTCTCATCTCATTCATCTTCAACAATAACAACAATAACATACACAATTACATACACGAAATTATACTTACAACTTCAATTACATTCCTCAACTTAGCACTGTTTTAAAAATCGAATTACATGAGCATATATACACATTCAGAAATATAAATCTTTTTGAAGAGAAATGCCTTCCTTCAACACGATCATATTCCAATCAAAACCAACAACATAAAACTTCAAAAATCTTAAATTTCGTATTATCAAATGAAATAAGTAATAAAGGTCACGCACTTGAATTTTACATACATAATAAGAAATTTACATCTCAACATATCATCACCTTCTTCGTCAGTACTCTCTTCATCGCTTGGATCATCTTCATATGCATTGGACCTGCTAAATAAATGACAAGAATGAGTTAGTCAACATAAAAAAAAAGATTGAGTGAGTCAATATTTTTAATGAGTTAGTCAACATAAAAAAGCAAGTTTGAGTGAGTCAATATTTTTAAACTAAAAATTGATATATTACCTAGCAACTTTGTTTGGGAAATTTCTTTAATCTGTCCGATTCCCCGCATGCTGCATGCATTGCACTGTCTAGGTTTTTGGTGAAGTTGCTCCCTTATCAGCTTCAATCTCTTCACGCTAAGCCTTCCCTTTATAATGTACTGTCGAGGGTCCCCCACGAGTACATGAGACATAGGCATGTTGGTTCCATGTGCATTTCTACTGCCTTCAGCATGTTGTCCAGTAGCTTTGGGTTGTGCACTACCTTCGGGATGTCTGCCAAATATGGGTTGCATAAGAGAAATGCCTTCAATTCAATTGAGCATGTGGTCGAGCATGTATTCATAACTTTCTTCGGAAGAACAACCATTGTCAACCATCTGTATTGAGTGATGGCTCAATTCACAATGGGGATAAGCAAAATTGTCTCTACTGCTTGGTTGAACGGATGTATAGCTTCTTCTTATCACATCCCGGGTTCATCTTCTTTTAATCTTTATATCCAGTAGTGAAGTGCGATGGACGAACTGAAGAACCGCCAAAATATGTTTGCAAGGAATGCGGACAAATTCAAACAAGAAACAACCACAAGTACCTATTTGATGGACTTTGCAAAATTGAACCAACCTCCCTGGTTCTAAATTTCCATAAAGCATCACATCGAAAATTGCACCATCTGGTGTGGAAAGATGGGCAGCTAAAGTCACATTATATAATAAGCTTTTAAGTACTTCATCTTAGAATTTGTCTTCAATCTGTAGATTCGTGCCATTTGTTTCTCAAAAGCCCATTGAGTCTTCAATTTCGGTCTCTTCACGATTATGATGATTTTTTAAAGTTCCTCGTGACTTCTCCTTCCTAAGAATCGATTGAAGATGATGAAAAATTTATGCAAGGAGTACTTCTTTTCAGTATTCTTTTCAGTATTATGCTTCTTTCCATTGAAGTGTTATAAAATTGTATGGGTTAAAATCATTATTTTTTATAGTCACATGATGGATGGGCAAATGAATTTCAAATGATTTGATTTTACATATTTAGACTAATTTAGATGTGTAGATCAATGTGAACGGTTCGGATCGTCGATATGAATGCCTGAAGGCCTAGTGCACACGCCGTGTGCACTAGAGGTAGTGCACAACCGAAGCTTTCCCTATATATATATATATATATATATATATATATATATATATATATATATATATATATATATATGTATGGGCAAAAGGGATATGAGCAACTTGCTCATTTAGTAAATGAGCAATTGTTTATGTGGCATGCATGTGATACATTGGACAACTAACCCATTTAAGGCTTTTCCAATCACATGTATGCCACATCATCAATTGCTTATTTACTAAATGAGCAAGTTGCTCATACCCCTTTTTCCCTATATATATATATATATATATATATATATATATATAATTTTATTTTATATTATTATTATTATTATTTTGGAGTGTGAAGCTTTAAAAACGATAAATTGAACCTGTGAAAATGAGTATTATTTTTTATTTTTTATTGTTTCGCACGTTTAGCATCATGTTTCATATTATATTGTATTCTAAAGTTTACTATTTTTATATTGCCGAATTATTCAACATGTCGAATCTCACGAAACTTGAATTCGTCGCACTTAACATTTCCGGCAACAACATTTGAGTTGGGTGCTTGATACTGAAATCCAATTAAATGCAATGAATCTTGGTGACACCATCAAGGAAGAATGAAACATTCCAGCATGATCGTGAAAAAGCAATGAGATTTCTTCATCATCACCATCATGAAGGGCTGAAATCTGAATATTTTAGGGGTGAAAGACCCTACAGAGTAGTGGAGAAATATACAGCAAAGGTATGACCACCAGAAGATGGCGATACTTTCAAAGGCCCGTTATGATTGGATACATTTGCGCTTGTAAGATTTCAAAACTTTGAATGAGTACAATTCCACAATGTTCAAAATTGTCTCCCAACTGAGGTTATGTGGAGATGATATTACTGAAAATGATATGTTAGAAAAAACATTCGCAACATTTCATGCATCAAACATGCTCTTGCAACGGAAATAATGTGGGTTTCGAAAAATATTCACAATTTATTTCATCCCTCCTTATTACTGAACAAAATAATGAACTTTTCCTGAAAAACCATTAGTCACACCCAACTGTCTCAAAACAATTTCGTGAAGAGAATGCAATCAAGTCATTTCCTGAAGCAAATGCTAGCACTTATGGGCATTGCCACAGTCCTGCTTGTAGTCGTTATAATCCCAAAAATCGAGGTGGGTACAACCTGTCACGATGCGAATCCTTTGCCTTAGAATTCATGTAGGATCATACAAAATTGCAGGAAATTAAAATTCTTTTGTTGCGTGTTCAATACAAACAACTCTCCTTTAATTTTACATAATAAAAATATAAATAAGATCTTGAGTATTCTAAACCTGAAATCTCAACTTCAAGCTCCGCAAAATCTACAAAACCTGCAAAACTAGTCAACTATGGGTTTGTCAACTCGTGTAGCTGACGATAAACTGCATATAGGGCATAACTATTGCACATCTATTAGTTTAGTATTTATAATTTAGCTCAATCTTCATTTCATAACTTATCCATCAATACACAACTATTATAATATTAATATATTAAAAGATGTCGGGGCACTGTAAAGTGCACGTAAGTGAATTTTTATGCAATAAGTGATGTTTAGTGGACTCATGTAGTGATGTGGTGACTGCACATATGACAATGTGTGAGTGATCATGATCTGTATGTGGTATGTCTACATAATGAAATTGGACACTTGGAACCAATCACATCTCTATATGCATATGCAGGGATGCAAAACTAATGCAGTGATTGTATGGATGTCTATGTTGCCCGTGCAACATAAACTTCTTAATGCAAGCTTTTAAACGCACTATATATTGGGATCAGTAATGTCATGCCTATCTCCGTGTGACTTATTATGTTTCCAAGACTGTTGAGTACCCAGTGGAGCTGCAGATTTCCCACTATGTTATATATACCAATTGTACAAAATTGCTTATAGCCGGTTTTACCGGGAATCACTAAATGTATCTCTACAAAGGAGGAGATTACTTTTTGGTCACTGCCAGGAGTCACCAAGGTACATGCACTTCAGAGAAGCTAACAGCCAACCTAAGCCGGGAGTCACCGAAAGGTACTCCCTCTAGGTTCACCTGCTCTACAATGGTTTCTTCCCCTGGAGGACACGCTAAGTGTCCTTGTTCCGTTTTAAACCCTCAGTGTCACTCATAGATCAAATAGTGTTCTTACCAGCCTAAATCTCTTATGGGAGAGTTCGAGATTAACGACGTTGAGAAATCCTCCCATCCCCACCATCGCCGAACATTTCAGTCACATTACACCTTTCTAATGCAACTATAATTATACTAAATTCATAGTTATTATGACACAAATAATCTAGCATTCTTCTTGCCTTTCTTATACTATTTTGAAATTCCCTACATCAGAAAATTCTCACTCTACCAAAGGAGTGCCATAATTTTAATAGGCCTTGGGATATGTCTAGACACTAGCATTTAACACATTCAGGTGTACAACACTATTAATATTAGAAAACTTATCAAGCCAGCATTTATGAACAACCACAGCCAACAAATGTATGTTAAAGTCACATATTTGTAGTAGTTTTACTACACAATTAACACAGTGGCGGCCTTATTATAAAGTTCATATGAATTAATCGACTATTCAACTACCTATGAGTTCGACATAAAAACTATAGCTAACACACCAATATATATGAATAAAATATCAATTAATTACTACTTCTGATATAGCAAAAAATGGGATTAAATCGGGACCGTTCGAAGCGGACACGAATCTTAAAGCTCAGGGAAAAAAGGTAATTTCACCTACAAACGGGTCTGAAATGGGGACTGGGTCTTTCTTCAAAGCCCAATAACCCATAAATAGATCTGTCTTACTGGGTATGGGTTCCAACCCGTTACAAACCAGTTCAGAAGGATAAAGAAGAATTCAGATTCATAATTATTCCTAAGAAGAGGTTTTAACCACTTCTATCCATCCACACCGGGAAGTAGAGATTTGTTCTTATCTCGAAATGGATCTCTAAGGCGACTATAAATACCCCTCTCCCCCGCCATAAGAAGGTAATCAATACTTTTCCAATTAAATCTCTTTTATAATGATTCAGATTACTGACAAGAGCGTCTGTGCGTCGCTGGGATCCATCCCAGTTTTTCGCACTTTTTGCAGGTCAACAGCAGCGGTAAGAAATCAGTCAACACATTGGTGAAGGTCAACAGGTCAACAGGTTTGCTTTATGGTTTTCTCCAAGAATCCACAAATTCATCTGTTTTCTCCCACACCAAAATCAGCAGCAACAGATTGGCGCCGTCTATGGAAAACAAAAAAGCAACCCGACCTAACTTCATCAGCGACACTAGTTTCAAGCCATGCATCCAAAGGAGAAGGGGAAGGCAGCGGTTTCCAGCCGAAGAACCACTTCTCTCCCTCCTCCCCCTCCTCCAGCTCAAGGTGCTCCTTTTCAATAGGCCCCTCCAGGGTCTTGGGAGGCTGCCCAGGGGGGCTCCTGTCGGAGTCGTCTGAAGCAACATCCTCCTCATGACCATGTCGCGGTTCCCAATCCTTCAATTGAATCTATGGCTTCTCAAAGCCCTCCCGAGCGGGATCTTCGTCAAGTGATTGCCAACCGCCAAAAGGGGGTCGACCTCCGAACTCGCCTGAATTGATGGCGAGCCCTTGGGGGTCCATCAACCTGAGCGCCCAAGAGCCTCAAGAGTCCGGACCCCCTGCCGACCGAGGACCAGAAGATCCCCTCCCCCGAGGAGGCGAAGAGAGTCCCCTCAGCATCATCAGCGGAGAACTCATTCACCAGTAAGCCGAGCCACACATAGGGACCGCCAAGCTGGAGAGGCACCAGTCACAAGGGTGGAGCTCCAAGATTTTCAAGAGGCCATTCTGCGGGCCCTCAACGCCGCTCCCAACCACGAGCAACGGGCACCTAGTCCTGAACCTACCCCAAGCCGCCTTCACACTCCCAGTCCTCGTCCATATCCAAGCTACCATCACCGCAGCCCCGGTCCACCCTCGTACGAAGATGAGTCCCGGGACTCGGCAAGATATGATCGAAGAGAAGACTCGGTCTACCGCCGTCTCCACGAGATGGAGAGGTGCCTTGGCCGAATTGATAGGGAAGAAGAGCAACGGGCGATAAACCTCTGCCCGAGCAGGCCTCCATTCTTCCGCTCCATCATGGAGGCCCCATCCTAGAAAACTTCAAGCCGCCTCACTTCGAATCGTATACCGGGGAGTTGGACCCCGCGGATCACATAGAGAGTTTTAAAACTCTCATGATGATCCACCATGCTTCAGACGTCCTCCTCTGCAAGATCTTTCCTGCCATGCTGAAGTGGCCTGCGAGAGAATGGTACTCTCGACTCCCCCCGGCCTCCATCTTCTCATTCGATCAGTTCGAAGGGCTCTTCCTTACTCATTTCGTGAGTAGCCGCCCGGCCCAGAAAACAAGTGTATCTCTGGTGACCCTAAATCAAAGAAAGGGTGAACGCCTAAGGGATTACGTTCGACGCTTCACCGCCGAAGCCCGGTCCATTCCCTCCCTCAACCAATTAGTAGCCTCTGCCGCATTCAAGCGCAACGTCACTAACGCCGACCTCCAGGCGTCCCTTGCCAAGAAACCTCCTCGAAACTTCTCAGAACTCCTGCTTAGGAGTGAGAAGTACATTCGAGTGGAAGAAGCTCTCAACCCCCTACTCTTGAGGAATCATCTTTCGGGAACAAACGGAAGAATACGAGCGAAGAGGGGCCCCAAAAATCCCAGAGGGACGGCAATGGCCAACGCCGCCCGGCTCCTCATTTTGAGAAGTTCACCCCACTCATTGCTAATATATCAGAAGTTCTTATGGAGGTGGACAAGGAAGGGCTAATCCTCACTCTCCCTAGAATGAATACCCCTAGCAAGAAGAGGAACAGGTATAAGTGGTGCCGCTTTCACAAGGACCATGGCCATGACACGGATGATTTTCGAGTTCTCAATGAGGAGATCGAAGAACTCATACAGCGGGGATACCTGACCAAGTTCGTCCAAAAAGATGGGACCGAACTTCCACCCTGAGGAGCCTACAAGCGAAGAGAAAGGTCTGCTGAGTTCCAAGATTCCGAACCTGGGGCCGTCCTTCACCTCATCCAAGAAGGTCCAATGGGGGGAGAACCAAACTCCTCCCAATAGGCCTTCACCTTATCGTAGAAGTAGGATCTCAGTTTTCAATAAGGCCAATGCTTGTAACACGACCAAGAAGCATGTAATAATGGTTCGCCCTATTGAAGCGGCCACTTATTTTATCTCAATAAAACTTTAACATTTTTTCATTGAAAATTATTGCTCTTGCTTCATCTCTATCTCTCCGAGTCACATCTACGACTCGTTAAATGGTGAGTTCAGAGTCCAGCTTCTCCTACATGGCTGCTCCCACAACTTACTAAGTTCAAAAAACGAGTTTGGAGTTGAACACTTGGTTCGACGTTGCTTTAGCTACTTGCAAACAAGCAAGGGCGGGACAGCCCACCATTCGGAATTGCTCCTACAACTCGTTAACCCCCTCTAACGACAAGTTTGGAGTCCAAAACTTGGCTCGATTCCTCTTCAACTACTCGCTTACAAGCGAGTAAGAAGTGTTTCGCCATTCGGAATTGCTCCCACAACTGTTGAATCTCTTTAAATGAAAAGTTCAGAGCCCAAAAATTGGCTCGATTCCTTTTCAACTACTCGCTTACAAGCGAGTAAGAAGTGGTTCGTCATTCGGAATTGCTCCCATAACTGTTGAATCTCTTTAAACGACAAGTTCAAAGTCCAAAACTTGGCTTGATTCCTCTTCAACTACTCGCTTCCAAGCGAGTAAGAAGTGGTTCACCATTCAGAATTACTCCCACAACTGTTGAGTCTCACTTAAACAACGAGTTCGGATTACAACTCTCTCCTAGAGTTGCTCTTCGAACTTGTCTCCCAAATGGCTCTCTCCTAGAGCCAATTTCTTTGCTCCGCTCGCCTCCAAAGCGGACCTCTTCTAAGCGAGTTCGAAGCTCAAAACTCTCCCCTAAAGTTGCTCCTCAAACTTGTCTCCCAAATGGCTCTCTCCTAGAGCCATGATCTTTGCTCCGCTCGACTCCAAAGTGGACCTCTTCTCAACGAGTTCGGAGCACAACTCTCTCCTAAAGTTACTCCTCAAACTTGTCTCCTAAATGGCTCTCTCCTAGAGCCAAGCTCTTTGTCCCACTCGCCTCCTGAGTGGGCCTCTTCTAAGCGAGTTCGGAGTTCAAAACTCTCCCCTAAAGTTGCTCCTCAAACTCGTCTCCCAAATGGCTCTCTCCTAGAGCCAAGCTCTTTGCTCCGCTTGCGTCCTGAGTGGGCCTCTTCTAAGCAAGTTCGGAGCACAACTCTCTCCTAGAGTTGCTCCTCAAACTTGTCTCCCAAATGGCTCTCTCCTAGAGCCAAGCTCTTCCCCCTGCTCGCCTCCAAAGCTGTAGCGCCCCGAATTTCTAATATGAGAGCTTAGAAAATACGTGGCGAAATCCCAGTAATCCACTTCAATACAACAATAAACACCAACAAACACCACTAAAATTTTCTTTCTTTTATTACAACAATTATTACAAATCCCAGCGGAAGTCTAATCATTTCAACACAAACTAATCTTTTTATTTATAATTCAAAATGATCTCAAATATCCTTTACAGTTTTACACCAATCACTAAATAATCCAATTATCTCAAACTGCCCACTCAAGCATCCAACCTCCAATCTAAGCAATAACCTGCAACATGTGAGGCTAGAGTTGAACCCTAACCCCCAAACTACGGGGTCAGCCATAAATGGTGTGAGTGGCAACAAATCAAACAAATAACATAAATGAACTTAAGCATAATGTCCAACAATAATAATCAAACAATAAAGTATGAAGCAACGACAGAGAATGATGGGTGATATCAAAACCAAAAGCCAAGTGTGTAAAACGGAAATCCAAATGCATAAAAGTGATTCAAGAAAACATCATGACTACATGCTGACAACGATGACTACTAAGAGATGAAGATAAACTATGATAATTTACCCATGCTTGATCATTCCGGAGATTGATCCCACATCACAGGTATTTTCCCTGGATAATTCAGGAGATCATCCCACATCTAAACATAGACTCATCATCACAATAATACCCCAAAAGCGTCGCCTCGACTCCGATCATTCCGTAGGTCAATCCCACATCTCAAGATAATTACTTGGATAATTCAGGAGAAATACCTCACATCTCAGGTTAACTACCTGGATAATTCCGGAGATAAATCACACATCACAAGTTAACTACTTGGATAATTCAGGAGATTAAAATCCTACATCAAAAGCCATACTGAGGTGCATAACTCATGTTCTCATTCGTCATGACACTACTAATGCCTGTCCTTATCAATTTGGGTTACTGAACAAATCTCCTAGAGTAGTGTACCCTACCGGACTAAAAATCTGAATACTGAAAATGTGCCTCAATGGGCCTCAACAAATAACTGAACAAATATCTCAACACCGGTATACTAGGGTCACATACCTCTAGAGACTCAAAACAAATATCTGAACAATTCCCACTGAACAAGTGGCTCAACTGAATAACTCAAAATCATGTTCTCAACTGAACATCTTAAAATCAAACACTAAACAAAATATCTCATAATCAAATACAAAGATCCTTCAGGACCAGTCGACTGCATATCAGATCAGTCGACTGTCCAGAGGACATAATCCAACATTTCTCAAAAATAAACTAAGGCATGATCAGTCGACTTACCAAGGAGTCAGTCGACTGCCCCGAGACAAAAACAAATAATTCTCAGCAAAAAATATTCTAAGTATACCAGTCGACTGAGAGGGGTCATAGGTCGACTGTCCCGAACAAATCTCAAAGACTAAAAATACACAATAGGCTCGTACCAGTCGTCTGCTTTATAGTCCAGTCGACTGTCGGCTACAGGTTTCCAACAATAGGTCTGAACACAAATCAAACTGGAGTTTTCTAAAGATTCACTGAACATAAAATCAATTGTATCCAGGCTAATAAACAACTCTCAATAATCTCCATCTTGGATACATTACTCAATCAATCAGTTTTCTCAAATCTCATATTCTCGTGATCTAAACTCTAAATTCTCCCATTAGGGCTTCTTCTCAACAAATGTCTTTCACATCTTAATCAGAATCTGGTTTACAATCACAAGATCCAGATGTTTATCATCTGATCACCACATTATCAATTCCTAATATGTCTCCCAACAATACGATCTCATCAATCAAACTTTTCCTCAACAAATCTTAATATTTCTCATACATGATCCAAATATCAAATAAGAGTTCTCATCCTCCATATCAAATTAAAGATCCATATCATACATACAATGCGTCTAACAAAATAAAGGCATAATGATCACAAATAAGCATAACAAAAGGTCTCACGTCATTCATCAATCAAACAAACAAAGCAAAGCAAACAAAACAAACAAAACAATCCACTCACCTTTGATTCGAAGAAAAATCCACAAAAAGCTTCTCCTTGCTAGATCCAAGAATCCTCTTTTTTGCTCCTCAAATAATCTCAAAATCTGAATATGCTCAATGACGGCTGGGAAGAGAATTTCCCTTAAATATGCCGGATTGTATATTAGGGTTTTATTCCCACTTTGCAAAATAATCCTTTCCAAAAATACTTCTTGCATATATATAATTCTTTTCTTGAAAATTGAATCAAATATCATTTAAATTAGGATCTAATAGAAAAATATATTTCTAAACCTCAACAAATACTGATCGGAATGTCCAGTAAATACGTTTTGCACTTCAACCCTCAAAATTGTCAATTTTGCAAATAAGTCCTTCTTTCTCAAAAATTGCAAATAGTACTAATTAATTTCAGAAAAATCTGGAAAAATACTAAATAATTCTCAAATAATAAATAATAATTTTTCATAAAGAAAACTTAATTTTTCAAATTTCTCAAAAGTCATTTGCACGTGTTTTGCACGTGTACAAAAGATAAATTTCTTAGAAAATATTTATTAAATTCTCAAAAATCATTTAAATTCATTTTTCAAATAATTAAAATAATATTTGAAAATACGGGGTTCTACATCACTCCCTCCTTAGAAGAGTTCTGTCCTCAGAACTACTACTAATGAGCTCAAACACATATTATCAAGAGGAAACAATATTTCATATAGAACATAATCCAAACAGTTTCATATAACATCACAATCAAAATAAAGGAATACATCACATGTCAATCAATAGTACAATCATTCAAAGAATTACAATCATACAAAAGGAATACACTTATACAAACAATTCAGGAAAATCCTTCAGCATGCGATCCTCTGGCTCCCATGTAGCCTCCTCGAACTGCTGATTCCTCCACAACACCTTGACCATAGGTACTACCTTGCTTCTAAGGACTTTCTCCCTACGATCAACGATCTCAACAGGCTGTTCCTTGTAACTCAGGTTCACCTGTAGATCTTCAGGAACTTCCACCAACTGATGCTTCTGATCGGCCACATACTTCCTCAGTAATGATACATGAAACACATCATGCACCTGAGCCAACTCCTCTGGAAGCTTCAATCTGTACGCGGTCTTGCCAATCCGCTCCACGATCCTGTATGGTCCAATATACCTTGGCGCCAACTTGCCTCCCTTACCAAATCTGATCACTCCTTTGGTCGGAGAAACCTTGAGAAAAACTGCACCCCCAACTTCAAATTCCAAATCTCTTCGTCGAGTATCAGCATAACTTTTTTGCCGACTCTGAGCTTCAACCAATCTCTTGCGAATCAGCTCAATCTGCTCTGACGTCTGCTGCACGATCTCAGGACCATACATCTGCCTTTCGCCAACCTCATACCAACAAACAGGTGTCCTGCACCTCCTCCCGTACAAAGCCTCATACGGTGCCATCCCAATACTTGCATGGTAACTGTTGTTATAAGCAAACTCAACCAATGCCAAGTATCTCTCCCAACTACCACCAAAGTCCATAACACAAGCTCTCAACATATCTTCCAGCACTCGATTCACCCTCTCCGTCTGACCATCTGTCTGCGGATGAAATGCTGTACTGAACTCAGTTCTGGTGCCCAAAGCTGCTTGTAGACTTCTCCAAAACCTTGAGGTAAACCTCGGATCTCTGTCAGAAACAATTGACACAGGAACTCCATGAAGTCTCACAATCTCCCCAATGTACAACTCAGCCAATTTCTCCATTGACCAAGTAATCTTCATGGCTAGAAAATGTGCCGACTTAGTCAATCGGTCTACAACAACCCAAATCGAGTCATTGCCCTTCGAACTCCTCGGCAAACCCGTGATAAAGTCCATGCTGACATTCTCCCACTTCCACTCCGGAATGGGTAATGGCTGTAACAAACCTCCAGGTCTCTGATTCTCTGCCTTGATCTGCTGACAAGTCAGACACCTTACCACAAAATCTGCTACATCTCGCTTCATACCTGACCACCAAAAATATGGTTTGATGTCCCTGTACATCTTCGTGCCTCCTGGATGAACTGACAACAATGTACTGTGTGCTTCCTGCAAGATATTCTCCCTCAACTCTGCATCATCTGGAACACACAACCTCTCACCCATCCAAAGAATTCCATCTTGGACACGAAATTCTGATAACTTGCCTTCTGAAACTTGCTGCAACATCTTCTGGATCTCTGAATCTGACCTCTGACCTTCCACAATCTTCTCTCTCAACGACGGCTGCAGTCTCAACTGAGCCAAAGATGCCCCTAAACCTCGCAGTACCACCTCGATACCTGCCTGATCGATCTCTGCTACCAACTCCCTTCGAGTAGTGATCAATCTCGATAAACTACTCTTCCTGCTAAGTCCATCAGCCACTACATTCGCCTTGCCTGGATGATACTTGATCTCAGGACGAATGTCTTCCAATACCTCCAACCACCTTCTCTGCCGAAGATTCAAATCCCTCTGCTGATAAATATACTTCAGGCTCTTGTGGTCAGTATACATATTGACCTTCTCACCATAAACATAATGCCTCCATAGCTTCAAGGCATAAATGATAGCTGCTAGCTCCAAATCATGCGTCGGATAATTCTTCTCATGCGGACGCAACTGCCTCGAGCCATAAGCAATGACCTTGCCTTCCTGCATCAAGACACATCCCAAACCTCTGAGAGATGCATCACTGTAGATATCATAATCCTTCCCTGCTTGCGGCAATGCTAATATAGGTGCAGTAGTCAACCTTTCCTTTAACTCAAGGAAACTCTCTTCGCACTTATCTGTCCATACAAATGCCACACTCTTCCGGGTCAAACCTGTCAATGGAACTGCAATCTGAGAATACCCCTGAATAAACCTCCTGTAGTAACCAGCTAATCCCAAGAAGCTTCTCACTTCCTTCACTGACGTCGGCCTGGGCCAATCCTTCACTGCTTCCACTTTCTGAGGATCAGTAGCTACTCCCTCCTTAGAAAGAATATGACCAAGGAAAGCTACCTCAGACTTCCAAAATTCACACTTCGACAATTTGGCATACAAGCTGTGCTCCTGCAATGTCTGTAATACCGCTGTCAAGTGCTTAGAATGATCCTCCTCCGACTTCGAATACACCAAGATATCATCGATGAAGACCACCACGAAGGAATCAATGAATGGCCTCAACACCCGATTCATCATATCCATGAAAACTGCTGGCGCATTCGTCAACCCGAATGGCATCACCAAAAACTCATACAGCCCATGACGAGTCCTGAACGCTGTCTTACTCACATCTTCCTCCTTGACTCGCACCTGATGATACCCTGACCTCAGATCAATCTTCGAAAACACCGCTGCTCCTCAAAGCCTGTCGAACAAATCATCAATCCGCGGCAGTGGGTACTTGTTCTGAATAGTCACCCTATTCAACTCCCGATAGTCAATGCACATCCTCATCGACCCATCCTTCTTCTTGACCAATAATACTGGCGCTCCCCACGGAGAAGAACTTGGTCTGATAAGCCCTTTGCTCAAAATCTCCTCAATCTGCTTCTTCACTTCATCTTGCTCTACAGGTGCCATCCTGTATGGTGCCTTGGAAATCGGCGCACTTCCCGGCTGAACATTGATGCAAAACTCTACATCTCTCTGCGGCGGTAATCCTGGAAAATCATCCAAGAACACCTGAGGAAAATTTCGAACAACCGGAATGCCCTTGACTTCATCCGAAATTGCCATCTTAGATACAATTACAGCCACCTTCGGAATCTTCTTCTTCCCTTGGAAAGTTACTGCAGGTCCACCTGGTGCTTTCACCAACACCTCCTTCTGCTTGCAATCAATTGTGGCATCATATATAGCCATCCAATCGATGCCTACAATGACATCCACTCCCAACACTTGCAGTTCGATCAAGTCGATACCGAACATTCTTCCACCAATCTCGATATCACAGCCCTCGTAATATCGATCCGCTACCAGCTCTTCACCCGACGGCGTTGCCACCGACAAAACCCTGCCTGGAAATAACTTAGGTTCCAAACCTAAGATCTTTGCAAAACTTGGCGATACAAATGTATGCGATGAACCAGTGTCAAACAAAACCTTCGCTTTAATTCCATTTATTAAAACAACTCCTGTTACAATAAGAATGATACTCAATCTTAAATTGTTCTGAAATAAAAGCTTTATTCATTACACTGATTCAAAAATGAAAGAAATCAAAATTCCTGCATACCCTGTATTACATCTTCCAAGTTCCTCGCATCCTCCTCGGTCAATGCAAACACTCGCCCTTGCCTCTTCGGGACTTTGCTTCCACCCGAACCATCTTTCTTCAGTTGTGGACAATGGGGCTTGGAATGTCCAGTCTGCCCACACTGAGAACAAATATGCTCTGCCAACTTCGGACATGCTGACCTGTAATGTCCTACTTCCTTGCAGTAGTAGCAGGTCACTCCCTGAGCTCCAGATGCCTTCTGCGCCGGTCCACTAAACTTTGCCTGCTTCGCGGGGAATCCCTTCCCACTCTGGCCTGATGCTGGCCTCTTGTTTCGGTTCCAAGAATCCTGCTTCTTCTGAAACAAGTCCATATCCTCTTCAGTCATCGCGGCCCTCCTGACCAGCTTGTCAAATCTTCTAATGCCCAATGGAACCATCCTTGACCTCAAGTTTGGCCTCAATCCTAGCTCAAACTTTTTGGCCTTCTTTGCTTCGTCCATGACCAACTCTGGTGCATACCTCGAAAGTTGAGCAAATTTCGTCTCATACTCCCGAACAGTCATGCTGCCTTGCTGAAGGTTCATGAACTCGGTCGCCTTCTTCTCTTGAACATCAAGAGGAAAGAAACGATCTCTGAACTCCTCCAGAAAAGCTTCCCATGTCAGCTGCTGATCTCCCAAATTCCTCTTCAGCGATTCCCACCAAACACCAGCATCTTTCTCGAGTTGCATCGAAGCTAACTTCACCTTGCTAGCTGTCGGAGTCTCTGACACCTCGAAGATCGTCTCCATCTTCCTAATCCAATCATCTGCTGCTGTTGGATCAGCTTGCCCCTCAAAGACTGGCGGCCTCATCCTCTTAAAGGATTCGATCTGCTTGATGGGGTCGGCATTCACCAATCCATGTCCAGCTTCATGATTTGGCGGCGGATTCTGCTGCTGCTGAGCTTGCTGCTGTTGCGCCACGTTGAATGCCATCAACGTATTCAGTGTTTGATACACCTTGGCGAATTCAGCCTCTAGGTCAATCCCCGTTCCTCGAGAACTACCTGATCCATCCTCATTGTTGCCACCATTTCTACATCTGGGTGCAACCATTTTGATTACTGCAAAACGAGGGTAAAGTTAGAGTAACACACACAATTCAAACTCATATCAATGCCCTATGGCAAAACCATAACCATACCTCAAACCAAACATCATATTCTAACTCTATGTGATACTCACACTCTGATGTCCACACCTAGGTACTCACTCTCTAGTGTCCACACCTAGGTTGGTTGTCAGACCAAGTCTATTATTACATTGAAGCGGAGCTCTGATACCAATCTCTGTAGTGCCCCGAATTTCTAATATGAGAGCTTAGAAAATACGTGGCGAAATCCCAGTAATCCACTTCAATACAACAATAAATACCAACAAACACCACTAAAATTTTCTTTCTTTTATTACAACAATTATTACAAATCCCAGCGGAAGTCTAATCATTTCAACACAAACTAATCTTTTTATTTATAATTCAAAATAATCTCAAATATCCTTTACAGTTTTACACCAATCACTAAATAATCCAATTATCTCAAACTGCCCACTCAAGCATCCAACCTCCAATCTAAGCAATAACCTGCAACATGTGAGGCTAGAGTTGAACCCTAACCCCCAAACTACGGGGTCAGCCATAAATGGTGTGAGTGGCAACAAATCAAACAAATAACATAAATGAACTTAAGCATAATGTCCAACAATAATAATCAAACAATAAAGTATGAAGTAACGACAGAGAATGATGGGTGATATCAAAACCAAAAGCCAAGTGTGTAAAACGGAAATCCAAATGCATAAAAGTGATTCAAGAAAATATCATGACTACATGCTGACAACGATGACTACTAAGAGATGAAGATAAACTATGATAATTTGCCCATGCTTGATCATTCCGGAGATTGATCCCACATTACAGGTATTTTCCCTGGATAATTCAGGAGATCATCCCACATCTAAACATAGACTCATCATCACAATAATACCCCAAAAGCGTCGCCTCGACTCCGATCATTCCGTAGGTCAATCCCACATCTCAAGATAATTACTTGGATAATTCAGGAGAAATACCTCACATCTCAGGTTAACTACCTGGATAATTCCGGAGATAAATCACACATCACAAGTTAACTACTTGGATAATTCAGGAGATTAAAATCCTACATCAAAAGCCATACTGAGGTGCATAACTCATGTTCTCATTCGTCATGACACTACTAATGCCTGTCCTTATCAATTTGGGTTACTGAACAAATCTCCTAGAGTAGTGTACCCTACCGGACTAAAAATCTGAATACTGAAAATGTGCCTCAATGGGCCTCAACAAATAACTGAACAAATATCTCAACACCGGTATACTAGGGTCACATACCTCTAGAGACTCAAAACAAATATCTGAACAATTCCCACTGAACAAGTGGCTCAACTGAATAACTCAAAATCATGTTCTCAACTGAACATCTTAAAATCAAACACTAAACAAAATATCTCATAATCAAATACAAAGATCCTTCAGGACCAGTCGACTGCATATCAGATCAGTCGACTGTCCAGAGGACATAATCCAACATTTCTCAAAAATAAACTAAGGCATGATCAGTCGACTTACCAAGGAGTCAGTCGACTGCCCCGAGACAAAAACAAATAATTCTCAGCAAAAAATATTCTAAGTATACCAGTCGACTGAGAGGGGTCATAGGTCGACTGTCCCGAACAAATCTCAAAGACTAAAAATACACAATAGGCTCGTACCAGTCGTCTGCTTTATAGTCCAGTCGACTGTCGGCTACAGGTTTCCAACAATAGGTCTGAACACAAATCAAACTGGAGTTTTCTAAAGATTCACTGAACATAAAATCAATTGTATCCAGGCTAATAAACAACTCTCAATAATCTCCATCTTGGATACATTACTCAATCAATCAGTTTTCTCAAATCTCATATTCTCGTGATCTAAACTCTAAATTCTCCCATTAGGGCTTCTTCTCAACAAATGTCTTTCACATCTTAATCAGAATCTGGTTTACAATCACAAGATCCAGATGTTTATCATCTGATCACCACATTATCAATTCCTAATATGTCTCCCAACAATACGATCTCATCAATCAAACTTTTCCTCAACAAATCTTAATATTTCTCATACATGATCCAAATATCAAATAAGAGTTCTCATCCTCCATATAAATTAAAGATCCATATCATACATACAATGCGTCTAACAAAATAAAGGCATAATGATCACAAATAAGCATAACAAAAGGTCTCACGTCATTCATCAATCAAACAAACAAAGCAAAGCAAACAAAACAAACAAAACAATCCACTCACCTTTGATTCGAAGAAAAATCCACAAAAAGCTTCTCCTTGCTAGATCCAAGAATCCTCTTTTTTGCTCCTCAAATAATCTCAAAATCTGAATATGCTCAATGACGGCTGGGAAGAGAATTTCCCTTAAATATGCCGGATTGTATATTAGGGTTTTATTCCCACTTTGCAAAATAATCCTTTCCAAAAATACTTCTTGCATATATATAATTCTTTTCCTGAAAATTGAATCAAATATCATTTAAATTAGGATCTAATAGAAAAATATATTTCTAAACCTCAACAAATACTGATCGGAATGTCCAGTAAATACGTTTTGCACTTCAACCCTCAAAATTGTCAATTTTGCAAATAAGTCCTTCTTTCTCAAAAATTGCAAATAGTACTAATTAATTTCAGAAAAATCTGGAAAAATACTAAATAATTCTCAAATAATAAATAATGATTTTTCATAAAGAAAACTTAATTTTTCAAATTTCTCAAATGTCATTTGCACGTGTTTTGCACGTGTACAAAAGATAAATTTCTTAGAAAATATTTATTAAATTCTCAAAAATCATTTAAATTCATTTTTCAAATAATTAAAATAATATTTGAAAATACGGGGTTCTACAAAAGCGGACCTCTTCTCAACGAGTTCGGAGCACAACTCTCTCCGAGAGTTGCTCCTCAAACTTGTCTCCCAAATGGCTCTTTCCTAGTGCCAAGACCTTCGTCCCACTCACCTCCCGAGTGGGCATCTTCTAACCAAGTTCGGAGCTCAAAACTCTCCCCTAGAGTTGCTCCTTGCACTCACCTCCAAGAATGGATCTTCCCATGACTCTTACGAGAATCTTCCTAGCCCATCTCCTTCACCCCTAGAAGTGGAGCTCCTCTTCGAAGATTCTAAATACCAAAACACTACCGAACTTCATGAAGACAAAGATGTTGCAGGACTATTTTTGACCATGAAGAAGGGTGATTCTTCAACCCATTTCTGAAGAGAACTTGTAAACCTCCAAGTTAGCTTCAAAACGATGGGTCGCACGCCCCGATCGAACCGCCGTAGCACCAGAAAAGTGGATCGCAACACAGCTACGCCGAGCAATCGAGGTGCCCATTCGGGGAAAGATGCCCCCGAGCCACAGTGTCGAGCTACCGAGCTACAATGCCAAGCTACCGGGGCACCGACCTCCGTACTGGGGAAAAAATGCCTCTGAGCTCCTTGGACCATCAGATCGTCCAGATGTTCATGCCAATGACTTATGGGTGGCTCAGATTTTGCCACGTACACAAAATGATAAGATCATGCTTTCTCGTGATCTGTGCCCACAAAATGACAAAATCACCACCGAGATACTGTGCTACCGAACTGCAAAATAGCTAAAAATTCTTCCTCAAAATCCGCACTCAAATCAAGACCAATGGCTCAGATTCACCAACAAATAAAGAGGAAAAAGAATTAAGGGGTTAACGGGTCGGATTTGAACCCGTTAGTGACCCACACCCGCAACCAACTCTCTTCTTCCTCCTGAAAGCGGTTTCCCGCCTAAACCAAAACAGGGCAAAAACCCAAAAAGCTCCAAGCTCCCTCTCCATCGACGAGCTCACCACCTCCATGTCCGAATCTGTCATTGAGCTTCACCAAAACCAAGCTCGACCTCGATTCCGTTTGCCGAGCTCACCAAAATTCCTCGCCAACCCAAGCACCTCATCGTCAACCACCATTGTCGACCTCTTCTTCACTGAGCTCAAGAGCATCTCCACCTCCAAAACCGAGCTCGCCCCGTTCACCAAGCTCGCCCAAATTTGTCGTCTCCGAGCTCCCCCTCCATCGGCGAGCTCGCCAACCTCCACAAAGCTCCCCGCTCACGCACCCAACACATCGTCAAGCTCTGCCTCCGAGCTCCGAACACTCCGCCTTGGCCTAGCCTCCATCAAGCTCCGCCGAGTCTCCCCTTCAAACGAGCTCCGTCGAGCTCTCCTCAACCTCGACGAGCTCAAGCAACTGAGCTCCACGTCGAGCTCTTCCAGTCTCCATGCTCCGAGCCCATCTCGACAGAGCTTCGAACTCATCACCTCCATTGCTGAACTACTGAGCACCGAACTCGTCATTCGTTCGCTGAGCTCGCCCAAGCTTCGTCACGTTCGTCGATAGCTCCACAGGAGTTCTTTCAAACTCCAAGTGTCGAGCTCCCCCTCGAGCGAACCTCCAGCACCCATGGCCATCGAGCTCCAATGAATAGCTCTCCTCTCCTCCTCTCCTCCTCGCCAAGCCTCCGTCGAGCTCCTCTCCTCGCCACCTGCGAGCTGCCTCCTTCCTCTTCGAGTTTCCTGCTCGCCTCGCGCTCGAAGAAGTCGAAGGGCGGAGTCGCATCGAAGGAGAGAGACGAGGTCGAAGACAGAGGAAGAAGGAAGAAAAAAGAAGCAGAAAATAGAGCGAGAAAAGAAAAAAAGGGGGGGTGCCACATGGTGGTCAACGCCAGCGTTGACCGTGCCACGTGGCGACACCTGGTGGGTCGGCGCCGCGTGCCGAACTACCGAGGCACCGGACTGCACATACGGAAAAAAATGCTGCCGAGCCACGCAAGTCGTCAGATCATCCCAAAATTTGTGCCACAACATGATCAACGTCCAGAAATACATTACGTGTCCATAAAATGATCCGCTTTGTGATGCGCGCCATCTGATCATGATCGACGTCCAGAAACGCGCAATGTGGCTCCGCTTTGTGATACGCGCCATCTGATCATGATCGATGTCCAGAAATGTGCCACATGTCCAGGTATTTATTTATTTATTAAATTATTTATTTATTTAATTGAATTTATTATTTAAAAATCCGAAAAAATATTTTAAAATCGAAAAAAAATAATTAAAAATTTCTAAAAATAATTATTAATTCTGAAAATAATTTTAAAATTCTGAAAATATAATTATTAAATTAGAATAATTAATTAATATTTTCGATAATTAATTATTTAATTCGGAAATTAAATAAAAAATTCAAAAAATATGATTAGAAATTCAGAAAAAATCTGGAAAAATCACAAAAAATCCAGAAAATTCTGAGGATATTTTTGGGCATTTTACAAGCTCAGAATAACGCCATTACACCTCAAGCAAGATCCAAACTCCCTTAAGAACACCGATAAAATCTTGTACGCCATTAGACCAACAAAACTACTCCTTAAAGGCTGTAGAACTCAGTCTCCAGGAGTGGGGGGCTTGTGATATGGCTAAAAATGGGATTAAATCGGGACCGTTCAAAGCGGACACGAATCTTAAAGCTCATGGGTAAAATGGTAATTTCACCTATAAATGGGTCTGAAATGAGGACTGAGTCTTTCTTTAAAGCCCAATAACCCATAAACGGATCTGTCTTACTGGGTACGGGTCCCAACCCATTACAAACCAGTTCAGAAGGATAAAGAAGAATTCATATTCATAATTATCCCTAAGAGGAGGTTTTAACCACTTCTATCCATCCACACCGGGAAGTAGAGATTTGTTCTTATCTCGAAACGGATCCCTAAGGCGACTATAAATACCCCTCTCCCCCCGCCATAAGAAGGTAATCAATACTTTTCCAATTAAAGCTCTTTTATAATCATTCAGATTACTGACAAGAGCGTCGAAGGGTGCGTCGTCGGGATCCATCCCGGTTTTTTGCACTTTTTGCAGGTCAACGGCAGCGGTAAGAAACCAGTCAACACATTGGTGAAGGTCAACAGGTTTGCTTTATTGTTTTATCTAAGAATCCACAAATTCATCTGTTTGTTTCCACACCAAAATCAGCAGCAACAACTTTCTTTCTAAATCTATTTATCCATGTTTAAGTATGTCGGCAAAGCTTACTTACACTGTATAAAAACTTAGGTGCAGTCAACTTTCAAAATTCACTTTATTTAATTGTTACTCTAATTGCGACGAGTTTTACATTAAAGTTGTAGCTAACACACTGTTATATTTATATAATAAAACACAAAAAAAGCTATCAAGTGGCTCTCATTCAATAGGATTGAAATCAATGATTCAGATCTAACCTCACAAAATATATTTTTCTGCCCAAAAGTTTCTCCCCAAAACTCAAATTCTAATCCCCAAAAACAATTTATTTATTTATTTCTCTCTCTATCTCTCTCTCTATCTCTCTTTTTCTCATTCTCTCTCTATTTACTCCGAAATTTACATTTTCATATTTCAGATTTGTAAATTTTATATTTTTTATGCATTTTTTTATTACTCATGTTACATTGAAAATAACAAATATCTCATCAACAGTTAAATGTCATCATTTTCCACACTCAAAGTTCTAAGAAGTTAGATTTTACACTCCAATTTATAATTATTTTTCAACATATACTAATGGAAACATGGACTTTTATTTACAACTAATTATTGTTTTACTATTCAAACTTGAGCTACATAATTGTTGTTTTACTGTTTACAAGACTTTCATATATATGCTGTATCATTCCGAAGACGTGCCGTAGACACGTGCCCACGGGCAAATCTAGTATAAATAAAATACTAATTAATTACTACTGCATGACTTCGTAGTCCATATGCATGTAGCAAACATGCAAATGATAGCCAATGTACAGCCTTTTTGCCTTTAAGTCACTAGCACAATTATAACCTCATGGACTCCAACTTGCATACATACCCATGTATATAGCTACTTGTATTTTTAGGATCCATGATTCATAACAATTCATACATTTTCTCATATTCTAATTCAAATATAGAATTTCAAATACGTGCAAACTAAGATTTCGGCATGCATATCCGTTACCTTCAAAAATTCAATATTAACATATACAAAATTCATCAAAAATCCACTGGTATATCCTGAAACCTGACTTAAAAACTTTAATTTTGAATCAACAAATACTTCTAATTTAACTAAATAAAGCATCACTAATAAAATTAGCCATGTTTCAAGCAGAACTGTCAAATCAGTCATAACTTCGGGAAAAAAAAACTAAATGATATCCAAACATCATAATATTTTGTGGAGATTTTATAAATATACCAGATTTGCCCGTGGGCACGTGCCTACGGCACGTCTTCGGAACGATACAAAACACGAAAATCCCTGCAAACAATAAAACAACAATTATGTAGCTCAAGTTTGAATAGTATGACAATAATTAGTTGTAAATAAAAGTCCATGTTTCCATTAGTATATGTTGAAAAATAATTATAAATGGGGTTGTAAAATCTAACTTCTTAGAACTTTAAGTATGGAAAATGATGAAATTTTACTGTTAAAGAGATATTTGCTATTTTCAATATAACATGTGCAATAAAAAAAACATAAAAATTCTGAAAATTTACATACCTAAAATCTTAAAATCTAAATTTCTAAGTGTTACCGCTAAATCTGATGTGGGGGCAAACAGATAGAATTTAGGAAAACCGAATAGCAAACCTAGAACCCTTCCACCGGAGTTTGACCGTTAACTCCCGCCGTTCACCTGCAAAAAGTGCGAGACACCAAAGTTGATCCCGGCGACGCACCCTCCGACGCTCAAGTCAGTAATCAGAAAAGATTATGAAAGAGCGTAAACTGGTAAAAGATTGATTACCTCTTAATGGTGGTGGATGAGAGGTATTTATAGCTGCCTTTGGGATCAATTTAGGAATAAAATCCATAATTCCCAGTGAAAGGATAGAGCGAATCAGGCCCATTGATTAAGTATAATCAGAAACCCTAATTCTATCATGCTAGACCGTGTTTGTTGTGGGTTGGAACCCGCACCCAGTTGAGCTGGATCCGTTCATGGGTTGTGGGGCCTTTTAGAAAGAAGTCCCTGAACTCATTTCAGACCTGTTTGTAGTTGAAATTACCATTTTGCCCCTAAGCTTTAAGATTCATGCCTGATTTGGACGGTTCCGATTTAGCCCTATTTTTAGCCATATCAATAAGTAAATAAATAAAGAATGGGAGAGAGATAGGGAGAGAGAAAAAGAGAGAAATATGAAAAAGTGAAGAGAGAAGAGAGATACAAATAAAGTAATGAGTTATTTAGTTTTGGGGGAAAATATTTGGTTTTGGGGTTTGAAATTTTGGGAGAAAATGTGATTTGTGAGGTTAGATCTAGGCCTTTGATTTTGGGGGGATTGAAGGTGAACCACTTAAAAGCTTTCTTTGTGTTTTGTTATATAGATAAAAGATACGTATACAAATTTTTTAGCTCCAAATTCATGACAAAAACTGCAAATATATCTATATAATTCGAAGAAAAATTCTTGATTTATTAATCTCCATTCCTTCTCAAATGAATTAGAAACATCAATGGATAGATAAAGTTTCTACTTTATATACCAATTTCACAAAATAATTAACTAAACAACTTATAGAGGATTCAATTAATCTAAACATGAAAACTAATTAATAGGTAGGGAGAATAGTTACCTTCTAGTAATTCCTCCTTCATGTAGTAATTTTTGCACCTCTGGCAATCTCCCAAATCTCCAATTAAATTTCTTATAATTAAGATTCATGATATAAGAATAGTTAGTAATAGTACATACAATACATTATAATTACTATAATAGTTAGTAATAATACATACAACACATTATAATATCTAATATTATAATGGGAGAAGGCCTTAGTGTCATTTGTAAATATTTTATCAATCTACCAACCCGTGTGATGCGGTTTGTTTTTGGTCGCAGTGTAGATGCACCAGGTGTGAGTTCGGACTCAATTTGTAATGAGGAAAGAGTGCGGCACGGGACGACGAGCGGGAGGCTCGCTTCGGCGCTTGAGGATCGGCTCGGATCGCCTCGCCTTGAGTACCTGCAGACGGTCCTGAAACACCGGGGTTTATCCCGGCGGTGGACCCTCCGACGATCTAGTCAGCCTCTGTGAGAGAGTAGCAATAACTAGGGAAATTTGGTGGCAAAAGATTGATTACCTGAAAAGGTGGGTGAGGGTCTGGTATTTATAGAGAATTCCAACCGGGTTTGGATCCGCTTGGGGGCCGGGTCTGAACCCGAAAGTCCATGGGCCTGACGTGGCAGAAGGCCCAGGGGGTTTAGGGCTGACGTGGCAGTACCAAGAGTGGTATAGGGCTGACGTGGCAAAGCCCTTGGTAGTATTTGGAGCTGACATGGCAGATCATGGGGCTCCTGTGCTCCTGGGAGAATCTGGTGGCCTAGGTTGTGCCAGGTCATCTTCATTCTTTACCAGGCTGGGCGGACGGCCCGTGGGGGTGTCGTGGATCGGAGGCCGAGGGCCATCGATGCACGTCGGATACGAGAAGACCAGTTTGTGGGGGTGAACTTGAGGTTCGGCGCCGACCCTGTAGTGGCTCGAAGCCGAGCCAGATTGTTGTTTTTCCCATTTTTGAGTGAGAGTTGTATGGGGCCCTGGTTGGGCCCCAAGCCATTTTTACCCTACCACACAAGCCCCCCACTCCTGCAGGGGTACGGGAGCTTGTCGTGGAGGAGTGTTTATGGTTGTAGAAATGGGATGGCGAATCGTTGGGCCTTCATGAGGGGGTTGCCCTGAGTTTAGAGCGAACCTCGAGCTGGCGAGGGTTTATGGGCCGGCAAGGGTGATGGCAAGCCGTTGAAACTTTCTGAGAAGATTACCCTGGTGCTAGACCGGACCTCGAGCTTTTGAGGGATTATGGGTCGGCAAGGGTGATGGCGAGCCGTTGAGTCTTCCGGAGAAGATTACCCTGGTGCTAGACCGGACCTCGAGCATTCGAGGGATTATGGGTTGGCAAGGGTGATGGCGAGCCGTTGAGCCTTCCTGAGAAGACAACCCTGGTGCTAGACCGAACCTCGAGCTTTCGAGGGATTATGGGTCGGCAAGGGTGATGGCGAGCCATTGAGTCTTCCTGAGAAGATTACCCTGGTGCTAAACCGAACCTCGAGCTGACGAGGGATTATGGGTCGGCAAGGGTGATGGCGAGCCGTTGAGCCTTCCTGAGAAGACTACCCTGGTTCTAGACCGAACCTCGAGCTTTCGAGGGATTATGGGTCGGCAAGGGTGATGGCGAGCCGTGGTGCCTTAGATGGTTTGAGCGGAGTGGTCCGCCGTCTTTGCGGAGCATTGAAGGCGCTCTGGGATCTGTGCGATGTTCCAATTTCCTAGGGACATTAATGGCGCCGCCTAATAAATGCATGTGGCGCATGGGCTTCCGTCGATTGGCTTTCCCAATATCATAATGGCCGGTCTATGGAGGAGGCTATAAGTACCCCTCCACCCACAGCGGGTTTGATCACAGCAAGGGTGGTCCATTGGCCATCAGAGGTGTCTGCTTCAGCGGACGTCTGTCTCTTGCAAAATTTTAACCCTGGTAGTGTCGAAGAGGTGGTTACTCTGCCGCCCGGATCTTCTCTTGGATATGATGGCTCTGATATGGTAGCCAGATCCAGGGGAGATCAGGGCGAGAGGGGTAACGACCGAAATCCAGACCGGTAGATAAGGAGCCTCGGATTGGTGGTGGCTTTGCCGTCTGGATCCTTTTTCGGGTCAGACGACCCTGACATGGTTGTTTGGCCTGAGAGAGATCCAGACGGGAGGGGCATCAACCGTATTCCAGCCTTGGGGCTGAAGAGCCTCGGATAGATGGGTCGTCTCCGATTGGAGGTGGGCCGATCTGTTTTCCGATAGGGCTCCAGGCGATGGTGGCTTCTGTCCCACCCTCGAACAGTTCGGGGTTTCGGCTGCTGAGGCCGTAAGCCCCGGGCTGCTCGCGGGTGAGAGGGGAGCCGACCGAGCCCTGGAGCCCAGGGCGTCTGTCGAAGGACGGCGCCTTAAATCTTAAGTAAAATGTTTTCTCCGCCGAACACTGGATCCGAACCGACCCCTGTGTCTGGCTGCCAGCCTGGCACTGGGTGACGTCAGCAGCGCATGTTTCGAGGACGTGGCGCGATTTTCCAGGTGGCAGTTACACGTCAATCGGTGAACAGTAATTACGGAAATTGAGGAGTCGTTTTCATCCTCTATAAATGTCCCCCCCTTTCCCCCTATCGCCCACTTCTTTCTCGCTTCTTACTTTTTCAAAAAAAAAAAATCTTCCAACACTTCAGCGCTCGTCCCTACCGTTTGCTGCACCAGGCTCGTTCTTCCAAAGCGACCCCAGGTTAGTTGGTAAGTCTGTTTAGTTTAGGCACAGATGGACTGGGCTCAGTCTGGCTCGTCAGCGTCGACGTCTAGGGGGGAGTGAAACCCACCTCCAAATCGACTTCATGGGAGGAGCCCGTGCTTGAGGGGGAATCTGTACATCATGTGGAGCCTTCCGATTCAATTTCGTGGGAGGAGCCGGTAGGCGAGGAGGAGCCAGTGTATAATGTGAAGCCGTTGCGAACTCGGAAGCCTTTTGTGGTGGAGAGTAGCGAATCTGAGGAGGGGGGCGGTAGTTCAGACGAAGTCCAGATTCTAGGGTTGGCTTCCGAAGAGGAGGGTGGCCCCAAAGGGGGTGAAGCCGAAGGGGCTCAGATAGGAGGTCAGGGTGTGGGCTCGAGTTCCATGCCGACTGGTCTGGGGCGATTATCTACCCCCTCGCCGGAACGAGCCAAGAAGAAGAGGGTTCCGAAGAAGAAGGGGTCGAGGACCGGTGGCTCGAGCCAGGCGCCTATTTATTGTAACTTGATGATAGGGTCGTCCGTACAACCTAAGCCGTTCCGTCGGTACCCCGATGATCTTTCCGATAAGGAGCTGTTTGGGGTCCAGCCATCGTCGCCGAGCCGGAAGAGGGTGAAGATGGACAGACTTCCGACCATTCTGGAGGCAGGTGACTTGGAGGCTTTGCAGCTGGCGTACCACATAGGGTCCAGCTACGAGCTCATGTTGCCGAGCTCTACCCTTCGGCCGACCGACCCCCTGCCTGATTGGTATTGCGTCTTCCCCGTGGACGCCTTCATCTCCGGACTGAGGCTGCCAGTCCACCCGTTTGTTTGCGAGGTGTTGAACTGGGCATCCTTGGCGCCGATGCAGTACAGGCCAAACTCCTGGAAGCAGATCATCTGCTTCGTGCTGATGTGCGAGGAGCAGAAGGTACCCCTGCGGCTGAATGTGTTCCGAGCGATGTTGATGATCCGCTCGGCGGGTGAGGGTGTTTACTACATCTCGCCCCGGAGTAAGGGGAAGGTCGTCAATGGTCACCCGGACTCCATCAAGGATTGGAAGAAGAAATATCTGGTGATTCGGAGTGAGGAACCTTGGAACATTCCTACTCGATGGAACCACTCTAGGCCGAGCCATCAACCGCCGAGGCCGAGGGATTTGACGGCCGAGGAGTGGGGGTTTGTCGAGCGCCTCCGTCTGTCACACAGTATCAGCTGGACGAAGGTGACCGAGGGTCACCTGGCGAGCGTCGGACTGAGCCCAGCCGTTATTTGTATGTAGTTGTTTCTTTCTTTTGACTTTGTTGTTCCTCCGTGCTCATTGTCCTTACTGGATCTTCTTGCAGATATGGATCCTGAATCGATTAAGGCAAAGAGGCTCGCCATGAAGAAGGAGAAGGCCGAGAAGAAGGGGCAGGCGATGAAGACGAGGGGGTCATCCCAGGTGGTCTCCAAGGCCCCTACTCAGCCGAGGGCCAAAAGGACTCGCTCGGAGACGGTCAAGGACGTGGCTGTTCAGGGCGGCCCGGACCAGGGCAAGGCCACCGATCTTGATAAGGGGAAGGGCTCGCTGGTGGATCCGGAGGTAGAGGAGAGGCTTCGGTGACCGTGGGTGCCGAGTTGGTCGATCTGCGAGGGAGACTGCCTGACCCGAGGGCGCCAGGCCGTCGAGGTGGCGAGTAAGCTGGCGACCCCCCGGGATCGTTCGGAGATGAAGGCCGAGACCCTGGAGGAGGCGTACACTCGCCTTGCACAGGCCAATGTGCTGGTAAGTCTGCCGACCCCTCTTGCCTTGTAATTACGTTGTAGAGGGGGCTTTCTTAGTTGTGCTCGGTGACTGCAGGCGACCGTGCAGGGGGCCCACGTGAGGGGCCTTTATGAGGCGGCCTTGAAGCGGGAGCGCAACCGGGCTGACAAGGCTGTGCAGGAGATGAAGGAGATGAAGATAGAGCTCGAAGGCTCTCATAAGAGGGAGCAGGAGATGAAGACGGCCTTCGACAAGGAGAAGGAGGAATGGGCAAAGAAGATGGCGGCTCAGAAGAAGAAGTTCGCCAAGGAGAGGGAAGAGCTGACGGAGACGGGTTAGCTCCTGGTGATCAAGGCTCAGGACGAGTGTTACGCGAAGGCCCTCAGCCACGTGAGGCACTTCTACCCAACCCTCGACCTGTCCAACTTCGATTATGACATGGAGATCGAGGGGACACCGAAGACCCCCAATGAAGAGGGGCCCGTTGATAACCCGGCTGCCGACCCCACTGTGAACCCGGCCGAT
Source organism: Hemerocallis citrina (assembly GCA_017893485.1). NCBI lineage: Eukaryota > Viridiplantae > Streptophyta > Magnoliopsida > Asparagales > Asphodelaceae > Hemerocallis > Hemerocallis citrina. Next base: position 161,349,633 of record CM030360.1, on the reverse strand, counting down.
GCTGAGTTGGGAAAACAAGTTGTATAGTTTTATCTTTCTTTTTCCTTCTCTCGATTGTATTTGCCTTCCGCGGACTGGCCACTGCATTTTTTGTACGAAGTACTTTCATTTATAAATGAAGATTTTTGACTGGCCAAGTGTTTTGACCTCGGATATTTCCGAACCTCCTTGCTTATGTGTTTTGAGTTGGCTGGCTCTCTTGTAGGTTGCGGCTCCCCTTCCCGAGGTGGACCCCCGTCGTTCCGACGTGGCGTGGCTTCGGAGCAAAGTTGAGGCCCTGGAGGCCACGTTGGTTCGCTACCGAAAGGGGGCTCGTGACACTGATGCGGCCTTCAACTATTATCGGAATAAGTCTGAAGCCTTAAGTGAGGAGGCGAGCCGGCTGAGGAGGGCGATGGTGGATCGGGACCTCGGCGGAGTCGGTCTTGGACATGCCATATCGAGTGCCTCGGTGCAGAGGCCCTCCTCTGAGAGGTTACTTCGCGATGTCATTGTGGAGAAGGAGATGGAGATACACCATTACAAGATGATGCTGGGTGTCTCGACATCTTCCTCACTGGGTCGGCGAGCGGAGGGGGTTCCCTCTACGCTGCTGCTGTTGGAGCGTATGCGACCAGTTGATGCCCAGAGCTCCGTGGCTGGTGTGTCGACCGTGGCCGAGCCTAAGGACCATCATGACGAGGAGAGGGCTCCTAGTCGCTTGGTCGGAGTGGTCCCGCCCTTCGTCGGACCCGAGGGGCCCTAAGATGGCGGTTTCCTCAAGTTTGAGATGAGTGGAGTGGTCCTGTAACGGTCTCTGTTTGTTTTCCCAGAACCAAATAAAAGAGTATGAATAAAGAATTCTTTTCCTTCTTTGCTCTGGTTAGTAGTGTAGTGAATGATGGCGGAGGCGAGGTTCGGCTCCGTCGATCCGTGAGGGATCGACGTGGGGCCTTAGGAAGAGTCCCTGGTCTGGAGCCGGGTCGGACCTACCGAGACGTTGGATACGATACCGGAGTGAGGACTCGGGTGCGGATCCCATTGTCCGGTGTTAGGTCGGGGCTGCCGAGGCATTTGGAGTTTGACAAAAAGAGATTTCTTTCATACAAGATAGGGAGGGTCGCTGAAGCGGCCCTTTACACATGAAAGCTTACAAAAGATGTTATTTACATTAGCCAAGCTAGAACCTATGTTCGCTCTTCTAGGAACTTCATTAGGTGCTCGGCGTTCCAGGGTCGGCTGATGGGCCGGCCGTCCATATCTGCCAGTCGGAATGTACCAGGGCGTACAGCCTCGACTACACGGTATGGGCCTTCCCAGTTGGGGGCCAATTTTCTCTTCTTGGTTGGATTAGAGACAGACAGTTTTTGTAACACGAGGTCCCCCGCCTTGATGTTTGTGGGGTGGACCTTCTTGTTGTAAAACTTCTCGATCCGTTGTTGGTAGATGCTTCTTCGGATTGAGGATTTCTCTCTGACTTCGGCGACAAGGTCCAGGTTGGCCCTCAAGCCGGATGAATTGTCCGCTTCGTCGAAGGCCATGATACGGGGAGAAGGCAGGCCGACCTCGACAGGGATGACAGCCTCCGTCCCGTAGGTCAAGGTGAACGGTGTCTCTCTCGTGGGGATCCTCTTGGTGGTTCAGTGTGCCCATAGAACGCTAGGCAGTTCCTCGACCCACAGCCCTTTGGGGGAACTGTCGAGGCGTTTTTTGAGGCCGTCGAGGATTTGCGTGTTCGCGTTTTCCGCTTGGCCGTTGGACTGAGGGTGGCAAATAGCGGAGAAATGCTGCTGGATGCCGATGTCCGCACAGAAGGTTTGGAAGTTCTGACCTTGGAATTGGGTTCCGTTGTCTGTGACGAGGACCAGAGGGATTCCGAACCGGCAAATGATGTTCTTCCAAAAGAACTGTTGTACTTGGCGCTCGGTTATGCTGGACAAAGGCTCGGCTTCGAGCCACTTGGTGAAGTAGTCGATGGCGACTATTAAGAATTTCTTTTGCCCTACCGCTACGGGGAAGGGGCCCACAAGGTCCATGCCCCACATGGCGAATGGGGTGGGACTAGCCAGGGATCGGAGATTGGCTTGAGGAAGCCTCTTGATAGGGGAGAACCTTTGGCACGGGCCGCATCTCTTGACTAGGTCTTCCGAGTCTTGGAGCATGGTCTGCCAATAGTACCCCTGATTCAGGGCCTTCTGAGCGAGCGTCCTGCTCCCCATGTGGTATCCGCCGATCCCCTCATGAAGATCTTTCAGGGCGTAGCTGGCCTCGTCGCTGGTGAGACAGCGGAGGTACGGCTTGCCGTCGGCCAAGGTGTATGAGCGTTTGAAGAGGATGTCATCAATCATGACAAACCTTTAGCTCGGACCCTGACTCGTCTGGCTTCGGCTCGGTCTTCAGGAAGCTCGGCATTGATTAAGAATTTTCGGATGGGAGTGGTCCAGTCGTCTAGACTGGCACCGTCTTGGACACACATTGCCTCCTGGTCTTGATCGTTGATACTTGGCTTTAGGAGGATTTCTATGAGCACCATTTGGTCGAGACCCTCTAAGGAGGAAGAGGCGAGTTTTGACAACGCGTCTGCTTGAGCGTTCTGCTCCCTAGGGACTCGAATGACTGCGGAGTGGCAGAAGGATGCTAGGAGACATCGGACTACTGCCAAATACCTCACCATGCGTTCATCGCGGGCTTCGTATTCTCCCGTGATCTGATTGACCACGAGCTGAGAATCGTTGAAGGCCTGGATTTGCTTGGCTCCGGCTCGATGTGTTAGGGTCAATCCGGCGATCATGGCCTCGTATTCCGCCTCATTGTTAGAGGCTGGAAAGTTGAGGCGGAGGGAGTATTGAAGTAAGAATTGGTCGGGGCCACAAAGGATGATGCCAGCCCCACTCCCTGTTTCGCATGATGATCCATCGACAAAGACCTCCCAGGTCGGATCCGAGGCCTCGGTGCAGGGCTACTCGGAGACGGTGCACTCAGTGATGAACTCGGCGAGGGCCTGCCCTTTGATGGCCGTCCTCGGCTGGTAGCTGATGTCGAACTGACTCAGCTCAATCGACCACTTGACTAAGCAGCCGGAGTTTTCGGGCTTGTGAAGGACAGTCTTCAGTGGCTGGTCGGTCAGTACTTGGACGGAGTAGGCCTGGAAGTAAGGACGAAGCTTCCGGGCTGCCATGACCAAGGCATAGGCCACCTTCTCTATCTTTGCGTACCTCGTCTCGGCGGGGAGCAGAACTTTGCTGGACCCCATCTTCCTCTCGGACGAAGACGGCGCTGAGGGCGCTATCCGAGGTGGACAGGTAAAGCCATAGTGGTTCGCCTGGCTCGGGCTTGCTGAGGAGAGGGGGGTTGGCTAGGTACTGCTTCAGCTGTTCGAAGGCCTCTTGTTGATGGGCACCCCACTCGAAGCCCCCCTTTCCGCGTAAAGCCTTGAAGAAGGGGAGAGACTTCTCCCCTGACTTGGAGAGGAAACGATCGATTGCAGCCAACCGGCCCGTGAGCCTCTGAACCTCTTTGACATTCCGGGGTGGGGCCATGTCAATAATGGCTTGGATTTTCTCGGGGTTCGCCTCGATGCCGCGCTGGCTGACGATGAACCCTAGGAACTTCCCAATGGATACGCCGAAGGTGCATTTAGCCGGGTTGAGCCTCATATTGTGATGTCGGAGGACTCCGAAGGCTTCCTCGAGGTCGGCAACGTGGTCCGGCCCGCCCGGCTCTTGACGAGCATGTCGTCGACATAGACTTCCACGTTGCGGCCGATCAGGTCTTTGAAAATTCTGTTGACGAGCCGTTGGTATGTGGCTCCGGCGTTTTTTAGCCCGAAGGGCATAACGCGGTAGCAGAAGAGACCCTGGTCGGTGATGAACGAGGTCTTGGAGATGTCCGGTGGAAACATCCAGATCTGATTGTACCCTGAGAATGCGTCCATGAAGGACAGTAGCTCATGCCCCGAGGTTGCGTCGATCAAGGCGTCGATGCGGGGGAGGGGAAAGGATTTTTTGGACATGCTTTGTTTAAGTCCGTAAAGTCGATACAGATCCGCCAGCCCCCGGTTGCCTTCTTCACCATGACGACATTAGCCAACCACTCGGGGTAGCTGACTTCCTGAATAAATCGAGCCGACAAGAGCTTGTCGACCTCTGCCTTCACAATTTGCTGCCTCTCTGGTGCGACTTTGCTTCTCTTTTTGACGACCGGCTTAGAGTCTGGGATGACGCTCAGCCGATGCATAATCAAGTCTTCGGAGATCCCGGGCATGTCGGAGGGCTTCCAGGTGAAGAGATCAACGTTGCGGCGGATGCAGGCGATTATGCCTGGCTTCAAGTCCTCGGGGAGCGAGCAGCTCACCCGGAACCACTTTGATTCATCCTCGGCGCCGAACGGGACCTCCTCCAGCTCGTCGACAGGCTCTGGGGCGGGACCGTCCCTCTCGGGTTCGAGCTCAACGGCGTCGAGGGGGAACACACCACCTCCGACGGCGATCATGTAGCATGACCGTGCTGCTTCCTGGCTACCTCGGACTATGCCGACCCCTTGCGGGGTGGGAAATTTAAGCTTCAGATGGTATGCCAAAGGTACCGCTTGAAGGGAGCATAGTCCGGGTCGGCCGAGAAAGGCGTTGTAAGCTGCTTTGACGTTTACCACCATGAAGTCCATGGACTCGGTCCTCTTGACAAGAGCCGATCCCGCGGTGACGTCGAGAGTAACAATCCCTTCTATCACGACAGGGATGCCAGAAAACCCATGCAAGGTGTACCCGGCTGGCTTGAGTTTGCCTCTGGGTAGTTTGAGATTCTCGAAGGCCTCAAAGAAGAGAATATTTACCGAGCTGCCGTTGTCGACGAGAATTCGTCGAACTTCATAGTTGGCCATGTGGAGGCTAATGACGAGGGTGTCGCAATGAGGGAGGCGAACGCCTTCGAGGTCCTCGCCGGAGAAGGAGACAGGCACCGGTTGCAACTTGGGCGAGGGGTTGTCTTGGACAGCATTCACCTCTCGGATGAAGGCTTTTCAGGAAGTATTTGACTCTCCCCCCATTGGCCTCCCGTGGATACAGTGCAAGATGAATGGCGTATCTGCGGCTCCCTCGGGTTCGGTATCCCGACCCTGGATGCGGTTCGGAGTAGGGTTCGGGGGCGAAGGCCTCCGGTTCCTAGCATCTCGCCGATCCTGTAGGCCTTCTCTGGTGAATTCTCGGAGGTACCCTCGTGAGATGAGGTCCTCAATTTCGTCTTTCAGGGCCCGACATTGGTCGGTTTCGTGCCCATGATCTCTGTGGAAACGGCTGTAGAAGCGCTGGTCTCGCTTCTTGTTGTTGTTTGATCGGGGAGGTAGTCGGACAATGCCTTTGTCTTCGATTTCTAAGAGGATGGCGGACACGTTGTGTGTCAAGGGAGTGTACCTTTCGAAGCGAGGGACCGGAGGTGCCCTCTTCGCACCGACCCCTTCCTTTGCTGTTTTCTTGGCAGGTTCGGCATCATCGACCCTGCGCTTGCCCTTCCCCACGACTTCTTTGCTGCCCTCTGGGTTCAGAGCTTCCTCAGCTCGTATATACTTCTCGACCCGGTTGAGAAGGTCAGGGAAGTCCAGAGGTGGCCTCTTTTCCAAAGAGACCTTTAGCTGGTTGTGGCGGACATTGTGCCGGAAAGCTGCCGAGGCGACCCCTGCGTCGAGGGCAGAGACGGATCTGGCCTCGGTTGTGAACCTCTTGACGAAGTTACGGAGCGACTCCCCTTCCCTCTGACTGAGGTCGAGAAGGGAAGCGCTCGTCCTTTCGCTCTTTCGGCTTGTGATGAAGTGGGCCAGGAAGCTGGCTTCCAGCTGGTCGAACGAGAAGATCGAGCCAGGGGTGAGTTTGGAGAACGAATCCCTGGCCGGACCCCGGAGGGTGGCCGGGAAGGCTCGGCACAGCAGGAGATCTGAAGCGCTGTGAATCATCATGAGGGTTTTGAAGCCCTCCATGTGATCAGCTGGATTACCCTCGCCGTTGTAAGTCTCAAACTGTGGAGGCCGGAAGTTCCGGGGGATCTCCGCTTCTATGATGTTGACGGAAAATGGAGGTCGAGAAGGCCTCCGCCCTTGGACTAGGTTGGGATTCCTGTCGCCGATGCGCTCGATTCGATTCTCCATCTCCAGGAGGCGTCGGAGCACCTCGTCTGTGCGCTCCGGCGGGGGAGTCGGCGCACGAGTGTGGCTTCTCCCTTCGCTCATTTGAGTGGTTCGGCCGTAGGTCGCGGACCTCGGCGCTCCGGGGAGGGCCTCCAAGATTTCCTCTCTGAAGCTTCTGAACTCGCCCCTGGTGACCCCGTCGTGGTCGGAAGGGTCGGGTCGGGGCGTAGGAATTCGACCGATGCAGCTGAGTGCCGATGGCCTTTCCCTTTGTGCGGGCCTGGGGTGGTTCGAGACCGAGTTGGAAGCGGTCCCTCCCCTAGCCTGGCTAGCCCTTCGGTTCACAATGACCCGACGAAGGTCGGATTCGGCGACGTGTGAAGCGCTTCGCTGGGGTCCGGGGTTTCCACCCGGATTATTGGATGCTTGCCCTCCGTCGAGGGCCCCCTCGGGAGGAGGCCCGTCTGGTTGGGCGGAACGGGCTGATCTTCGGGCTCGGTGAGCCATGGGAGATTGGGTCGAGGGAGAGCGTCGGTGGCGAGGCTCGGACTCACGTCCGTACCGGATAAAGTTTCCCACAGACGGCGCCAACCTGATGCGGTTTGTTTTTGGTCGCAGTGTGGATGCACCAGGTGTGAGTTCGGACTCAATTTGTAATGAGGGAAGAGTGCGGCACGGGATGACGAGCGGGAGGCTTGCTTCGGCGCCTGAGGATCGGCTTGGATCGCCTCGCCTCGAGTACCTACAGACGGTCCTGAAACACCGGGGTTTATCCCGACGGCGGACCCTCCGACGATCTAGTCAGTCTCTGTGAGAGAGTAGCAATAACTAGGGAAATTTGGTGGCAAAAGATTGATTACCTGAAAAGGTGGGTGAGGGTCTGGTATTTATAGAGAATTCCAACCGGGTTTGGATCCGCTTGGGGGCCGGGTCTGAACCCGAAAGCCCATGGGCCTGACGTGGCAGAAGGCCCAGGGGGTTTAGGGCTGACGTGGCAGTACCAAGAGTGGTATAGGGCTGACGTGGCAAAGCCCTTGGTGGTATTTGGAGCTGACATGACAGATCATGGGGCTCCTGTACTCCTGGGAGAATCTGGTGGCCTAGGTTGTGCCAAGTCATCTTCATTCTTTACCAGGCTGGGCGGACGGCCCGGGGGGCTGTCGTGGATCGGAGGCCGAGGGCCATCGATGCTCGTCGGATACGAGGAGACCAATTTGTGGGGGTGAACTTGAGGTTCAGCGCCGACCCTGCAGTGGCTCGAAGCCGAGCCAGATTGTTGTTTTTCCCATTTTTGAGTGAGAGCTGTACTGGGCCCTGGTTGGGCCCAAAGCCATTTTTACCCTACCACACCGTGTAACACACGTGCATAACTATTATAAAGAAGCTCCTAAGTTCAAATCAAGACTACGTCTAAATTTTTATTTTAAAAAACTATATTTATTAAAACGTGCATCGCACGTGTAAACTACTAGTTACTTTAATTTAAGAGCTAAGTTCATAGGTATACCTTACAGAATTTGCACTAAAACCACCACCTTAATCTCAAAATATTTGATGAATTCAATCTTTAAAATCCTTGCTCCACCATTGTCACCACCATCATCATAATCACCATCTTGATCATCCGAAACCATATCTATTCATCTCTAATCTTTCGTTCTCTCTCTTCTAAATTCACTGTCACAACATCACAACTATTCCTCAAGTGTGTATATAAGGCCAAACCGAGCTCATCTCTCTTCTCATACATATAAAGCCAGGTTTAGTCCTAGCCTTGGACAATAATCCATTTTCTAACCCACTTCACATGGTACCAATTAACCCAAGAACTCAATGTACACATCAACATATAAAAAATACGTCAAATTGAAATAAAGACCTCCATTCATACACTATCAAAATATTACCAATTCAACCTCATGCTGTCAATATAGAACTCAAGGTAGAATTTACATAAAGTTTCTCTCATCACAACTATTTTCAAGCGAATCCAATAAATTAATTCTTCTCTTACACATCCGCACATGAAATGGATCATATGGCACATTACGAATAAACCCTCATACACCCTAATTTTACACTTTAGTCCCCCCTTCAAAATTTCTTCTTACAATTTAACACCTAAAATATCTAGGATATTACAAAACCAATATGGCTTAAATAAGAATAATGTGTACTTGCTCCAAAAGTGGAGCAATGATGGCGGAAAGTATAGAAAAGAAAAATGTTTGCAAATTAATTCTAAGAATAGAAATGATGAATCTTATTATAGGTACGATATAAAGGTCAATGTTTCTGTACCTGCTGTAAGGTTAAACACCTTGTTGATCTTTTTTTTTATGGAAAAGTCTTGGCTCGAACCAGGGACTCTGGATTCAAGCCGCCACTTAATTACCCACCCCACCCAATACCAATCAGGACATTGTCTGTTGGTCACACCTTGTTGATCTTTATCAAGCATATATTAAGGGAAAAGAAAAAGAAAAGAAATCAAAACTAAATTTATTGATTTTGATGATCTCCATGATGATCATTTTGAAGCACTTGTTGTGAACACTCATTTGGATGTTTCTGATTTCTTTATGGAACCAAGTGGAGTTGATTATCCAATTGGGAATGAAAATGATGGTGATGAAAATGACAATAGTGGTAATGAGAACATCAAGAATGGAAATGTCATTGTTGACTAGTTTATTCATATGTTATTTAACATAGGTATTGTCTTTTAATATTTTTAACTTGTAGTTTTATATTTTCAATTCAATAAGTGACCGAGATCTAATAAATAGATATTTTCTATTTTCTATTTTTAATTTGATTATCATTTCTTTTATGGAGATACATGGCATTCCAATGTTTTGAGCAATTCAAAGATGAAAGATGGAGAATTATGTCTAGCAGATAGTGGAACGATACACGCAATTCTTCGAAATAAAAAGTTTTTTTCGAACTTGAAATTAGCAAAAGAAAATGTTAATATGATTTCGCAAAAGTGCAAACCTGATTGGTGGCTCCGGAAGAGCGCATATAATTTTACCCGGGGGAACAATTATTTATATTAGAGATGCATTATATTTTATCAAGTCTAGAAGAAATCTGCTTAGTTTTAAAGACATACATCTTGATAGATTCCATATCGAAACTATGAATGAGGGAGATATGAAATATTTGTATATCAATTCTAAAATTTCATGCCAGAATCATGTAAAGAAAAAACTTCCTGGTTATTCATCTGGACTATACCTTACAACCATAAGACCAATAGACTAAAATGTTGTGATGAACCAGAAGTTCAATGACACAAGGATTTTTATGTTTTGACATGACTGACTTGGCCATCCGAGGTCAACAATGATGTGTTAGATAATATTCTAATGGACATCCATTAAAGAATCATAAAATTCTAGTGGAGAAGAGCATGTCAACCTAAATCACAATGTGGACTATGAATTCTTGATCTCTCTATATTCAGCCAATCTCTATTGATGAAATGATGGTGAAAATTGGTGGCTGACCCGCACTGTCTAGTGAATAAGACTCTATGCTCACTTTACCACAATGCAAGCTTGGGCTTATACCATCATCTAGCAAATTCATCAGCATTTTAGGAATGTATTTTTCCTCTTAAACACCAAATTTTCTCAAACATCACTTTACAAATGGGTGATGGTTCCTCCATCTCATTTTGGAAGTTGAATTGAGCACCTAGCATAAACATTGAGCACATCTTCCCCAGTATGCTTGCTGCATCTTGGGATCCTTATGCACCACTTTTAACCCAAGGTCACAGGGTAGGAGTTTGGATAAGGAGACCTAGACTTAGACAATTTCAAGTGGAGGTAATAGTAGAGGAGAGGGCTAAGCTCCAACATGGCTCCATCCACAGACAAAGACATACCAAGATGGAAACATTTAGCTACAGGGGTCTTCACTGTCAAATCAGCATACAACTTCTAAATTTATGGGGGCATCCTCTCTCTATATTAAGTCAACTTGGAGGAACTATACTCTCCTAAAATGCAAGATCTTTATGTGATTGCTAAATTGGGACAAGCTCCACTCTAAATCCAACTTGATGAAGAGAGGTTGGTTGGGTGATGAAACATGCACAGCTTGTGCATGTCCATCCGAAACCAACTTCCGTATATATTTTGGGTATCCCACAGCAAAGGAAGTGTGCTGACATTTCTGTAACACTCGACACATCCCCATACTCCCTAACTCAATGCACACTTTTCTTAGCTCTTGGTGTTTTGCTTCCTCTAAACCCCCATTTAGAACATGCATGGTTCTCACTCACTATTAGTATTTGTTGGGTATTATGGATTGAAAAAAACAGTAGTCTTTAATTCAGCGCATACGCCCGCACATAAATTGATTTCTAATGTGCTGTTTTATTTTAATTCTTGATTAAATGCAGCCCCGCAAGTAGCAAGAAAGCTAAGCTACTCAGCTCTTTTGCAGATCAAGGAGTACTAAGTCTTCCCCTCGAGCAAGTAGCCCCAAATGCCACAGCTTGGGCTAGTGCAATAGCACCTCTAGAGGTCAGCAAGGGAGAACCATGTGATTATTTGATTCCCTGAACTGTTGGTGAACTTGGGAATCACATCAGCTGTTTTAGAAAACTTTTTGAAGCTTTGACTTTCCTTATTTTGCAGTCTATGTATTGGGAATTTGTATTTTGTAAGACTTTAATATCTGCTACTCTAGTTCTACTGCTGTATTTGTTATAGCTTCTCTTTAAGTGGCCATCCTTGTTTAGATGAAGTTTTTAGATGAAGGGGGAATTCGTATGATCTCAATCTTAGAGTAAGTAGAGGTGAACGATAATAGTCCTCTACCCTCTCTTCACCCTAGCACTGGTACGCATCCCACTCTTCCTACCTTATCTTAGTGTAACCCCCGTTTTCCATTTTCTGTATTTTGGGTGTATTTTCTTTTTTCGTGTATTTATTCATATTGTATTCTTCTGCTCCTTTTGAACCGTATATTTGATATTCATTATCAATATATATTCATCTACTGGATTTGTCGTCTTTTTATTTGCTCTTCTTGATTCAATTGTCTGCCATTATTTCATGTCTGTTTGATCGAGCCATTATTTTTAATTCACAATTTTATAATTGTTCAGTGTCCCATTTTATTTATTTATTTTGTTCCCATCTCCTTCTTGGATTTATTCTATTATTAAAACCCATTTACTCCTAAAATCCTATTCTAAAATATATTGGACCTATTGAGATCCTATAACCTTGTTTGCAACCCATTTGAACCCCATTAAAACTCGATACCCATTATCAACGCATTCCCAACCCATTTACTCATTATAATCCCCTACCCATTAGCCATACTTACCCTATTCCAATATATATACATCCCCTGTTCATCTCCCCTGTCAGCCCTCAAAAACCCTAGCTGCCTATTTCTCATCCCCTACCTCCCGTCAACCTACTCCCGATCTTCCTCACCCTGTGCAACCTTCTAACCCACTGCCCCGACCTCCCGTTCTCCCTCTCCCTCTACCATAATCCCCTGCCGGTGATCCCCTCCTGCTCGCGACACCCCCCGTCCTCTCCCTGCAGCGCCAGCCCACTACGCCTGTGCTTCCCTCGATGAACCTCTTGCAGCACCTCCTACAGTGCCATCCAGCGATGTAGCAGATCCCCGATGCCGCTGCACTGTGCTCCTCCCGACTGCAGCACGTCGTGCCGTGTTCTCCCTCCCGGTGCAGACAGTTTCAGCAATAGCAGCATCGACAGCCATTGTCGATGCCGTCACCGTGCTCACCTCTCCGCCGACGCCCCCCTACCGTTGCTGAGTCTTTATGTATGAGTGTGATCTCATGTTGTGTTCGAGGTTGCGTTCATCGTTCGTTCGTTGAGTTCGTGCCCGAGAATCCGTTCTAGTTATTCTTGATCTTACTTCGTCATTTTCGTCGTCAACTATAAAGCAAGTAACTTGTATACTTTTCTGTTGCATATACAAGTACTAAATATCGCCTATAGTGAAGTTATGTTCTAGACACAATTCTTTTGCAAAATCCCTGTTACATCTTGTCTCTATGTGTTGATTGTCCGTAGTCGTCTCCAGTTACACACACGGCTGAATTTAACTTAGATCTAATTAATCCCTATTGCATATATGTATGTTGGTTGTGATCCATTAGTTGTTGTGTGAATCTTGCATGCTTGACGTGTTACTGGTAGTATATCCTGTTTTTGAACTGTTAAATACCCTATACCATGTTGCTTGGACACCTAGTATACCCTATTTCACACTTGGTCATGATTTGGATGTGTTTCATATGATTTAGTTGACGTGTTACTGGTAGTATATCCTGTTATTGAACTGTTAAATACCCTATACCATGTTGCTTGGACACCTAGTATGCCCTATTTCACACTTGGTCATGATTTGGATGTGTTTCATATGATCTAGTTGATTTTATGCATGAAGAAGATTTCTGTCCTTGTTGTTACCCTGCTTTTGTTCAGTATTTTAGACCTTATTAAGGTCAGCATATGAAAATTATTTGTGAATATTAATTATAGAGAATTTTGTCTACTTTCCAGAATTTCTGACAGATCTCAGTTTCAATTTATGAATTGCAAGTCATTGCTGTTTTACTACAGATGTGTTGAAAATTCCAAATTCAGTTTTATGTGGATTCTGTATGACTATTTATTTTTATACTGATGTTAAAAATAATATTTTGATCCAATATTTTGCTGAGTACAACTAGACCTGATTGGAATTAACCCCTATTTTTTGTGGATTGAATTAATGACTTTTATAAACTATTCTGTGCTTGCAAACAACTACTATACATGCAGAATTTTCATACTGTTCAGTAAAGAACCCTAATTTCAACCTGATTTTATTTGCAGTTTAAAAAACTTTGTGAATATGAATGGTAGCCTGCTGTATCTATTTTATCACCCTTTTAATGGATTTGGATTTCGACTTATATTTTGTAATCTATTGTTATTTTAGTACTCTTTGTTTATGATTTCAGATTTACAAACTTTCTGTATCTTGCTGCTTTCTGATTTTACTTGACTATTCTATCTATGTTGGAAAATTATAAAACTTTATTTTCTGTTACTAAACATAATAGGGAATACCCTAGATTTTTGTTGGATTTAATCAATACATTTTTATGGTGCTTTCCTGTTTATGAATACAAACTTCTGATTTCTGGCTGAACATGTTCTCTGGATACAAATTTGTTTTGAGTCTTGATTTCTTGCAATACCATATGACTTATATATATTTTCTGGATTCGACCGAGAGTCTATTTTCCAGATTTTTTTACGGATCTAGATTTGCACATTTGTAGCAACGGAAATTCCAGATTTAGTGCAGTACTATCTTGCTGTCCTAAACTATAATTTTTGTTGTTCTATCCTTTTATGTGTTGTCTATCACCTGTACATATTTATCTTTCAACCTGAACCTATTACTTGGTCATGCCATGTTATTCTTGCCTTATTTGTAACACATACATGCATGTTTGATAATGATAACAAATACCAAGCTGGGGTTAAGGGAAAGATTTAGTAGTGGATAATTTGGAAATGTATACTTAGAAGGGGGGCTGTGTTTTCCACCTGTTACGTGTTTCATGATTACATGAACATGATCCTGTTTACCTGACTACCCAATTGCACGCTTCCCTATAGGAAGGCGTAATCGGAAGAGGACCAGTAGGTTCTACCTGTACCTATTTACCTGATTACCTTACTGCAAACTTTCCTATAGGAAGGTATACTTGGAAGAGGACCAATAGGTTCTACCTGTACCTGTTCTTGTACCTATTTTCCTGATTCCTAAGTACACGACCCTATACAGTCCAATAGGAAATCTAAGCGTAACTTGTTTGAATGTAGCAACCATGTGGTAAAAGTTTGGGACGCATAAAGTGCTACCTAGTTAGAATTAAATAAAAGACTTGACATAACATGACACCTATACATGCTACCTGTTTACCTGCCTGCATGATACTTGACACCTGATACATGTTACCTATACCCCATTGGTACACCATGTTACTTGATTTTGTCTTCTGATTCATGTTAGACATTCTGTTTTGCTCTTTCATGCCTATTCCATTCCATGTTGTTTTCGCTATTACTCTATTCTTGTTCATCTTTTTCTGTACTTGTGCCCGCACTACAAGTGGCCTGTAACTTGCATTGATGGGTGTTTTGTTTTCTTTTTCCTCTTCCTACAATTTGTTAAATTGCAGATCATAGAGATCGGCTGCCCGATGGAGTAGGTGATCTGAGATTTTAGTTGCTGAAGTTTTTATTATTATTATTTTTCTGCTATTTTTGAATAAATGTATCTGTTACTTGGATTATTTGTATTGGGCAATGTGTCCCAGAATTATTGACTTTTTCAGATCTGGTTTATTTGAGATTATTAAATTTTGTTTCAAGTAAATTCTATTGGTATAATGATTCAATTATGCATGTGTGGTTGATTTCTCCTTGTTATCTCTTGATTATTCCTGTGAAATGTTGTAAAGATCCTGACAGCTTATGGATGATGAAAATCATTCGCTAGATTTAGTCACGTATCTATATTCTGTATTCTCTTTTTGGGAAGCAGGGTGTGACAAGGTTTTTAATAGTATCAGAGCCCAGGTTTGGCTAATGTATTAGTTTGACTGATATATTATCCAAGCTTGGCTCGATCTGGGATTGGCACAACAGTACACAGACCATGCATACATGAATGAATTATAACCAACTTTGATCTGGATGCAGATTGTATTTGATCTTATAGACCATGACTCGCTAAGGTTCCACTTCACGTTCTCAAGAAGATCTGCTCAAACTTGAGGCCATTACCAATGTGTTGGAACGGTTGATCAATATGCAGCAAAACCACAATGACCTAGTGATGGCTGCTTTGGAAGCGGCCCGGGTTCTGCCTCCTGCTGTGCCTATGCAGGCAGCTCCTCCTCCCTGTCCGGGTACAATCACAAATTTTATGAGGCTACATCCTGACAGATTTTTGGGCACTGAAACACCTTTGGAGGCCGAACAGTGGCTGATCCGGACTGAGCAGTTGTTGTTGGCAGCAAAAGTTACCGATGCTGATAGAGTGGAAGTAGTGACCATCCAGCTGGTCGATCTGGTCCATATTTGGTGAAGGTCCGAGTCCAAAAGGCTCGTACGGCCTATTACTTGGGTCACGTTCACTAGGAGCTTCTTGGAGAAGTTTTTCCCTAGCAGCACTCGAGTTGAAATGGACCAACAGTTCCTAGCCCTGAAACAGGTTGGTCGTTATTCTATTTTGGAATTTGTTATATATTGTTCATGCAAAATTGTAACATGAGACTTTCTTGAAATAGGGCTCCAGGTCTGTGGATGAGTATGCAGGAGAATTTACCAGACTTAGCCGCTTTGCAGCCGTTCTTGTGGTGAACAAAGAGGACAAGGCACGTAGATTCAAATTGGGACTTGAGCGAGATATTCGGGTGCAGCTCGTCTCCCTTCGCTTGCGTACTTATGCTGAGACTCTTGAGGCAGCTCGAGCTCAGGAGCAGGCTCGTGGCAGGTTGACTCCTCCCCGACGGACTGTTTCGCACTCTGTTATTGCTAGGCCTTCTGGTGGGCCGATTCGAAGGCCTGTCCCAGCTCATCTTGCCAGAGCGACTCCCTACTCTTCTGCTATTTCCCGGGGAGCTAGCTTCTACAACTTCTGCCAGTTGGCTTTGCATGATCGCAGAGAATGTAGGTGCGCCAACCGCCGATGCTTTAGGTGTGGCACTACTGCCTATTCAGTGCAGGATTGCCCACAGTAGCAGCGGATGGCTCTTCCAGCCGGGGGTCCAGTTCAGCAGGTAGCCCGAGCTCGTGGTCCAGTTAGGTCACTGCTTCCTCCTCAGTGCCAGATTTTCGGTCAGAGGACCGCTGCCCCCAGGAGAGGCCAGGCTTTCAACCTGACTTCTGCTGATGCTGAGTCAGCAGAGGGTGTTGTTGCAGATATATTTTGCATTTTTGTTGTTTTGTTGTTTCTCTTTTGCTTCTTTCATTTCTCTTGCATTATTCTTTCATGTTATCTTTCTGCATCATGTTTTCCTCACCCGTGATCACCAATTCTCTTTCCCTATCTTTTTTATTCTATTTTAGGTGTTGTCCTTGTTTGCTCTTTTCCTACTCATGTTCTCTTTGATTCCAGGGCAACCCATTCCTTCATCTCTTCTCGGATTGTGGCTCAGCATCAGTTGGATTGTAGAATCATGTCAGAGGCTTGGAACATTGTGACAGGCGATGGTATTGTCGTTTATTTTCGGGAGTACAGGCAGAGTCCCGTGGTTATTGGTAGCACTGATTTCAAGGCCGACCAGAATGTAATTAGGAATTCAGCCTTCGACGTCATTCTCGGTATGGATTGGTTGGATGAGTCCCACGCCATTATTGATTTCCATGCCAAGAATGTTGTGTTCCGAATCTCAGGTCGTGCAGAGTTTGAGTTCCATGCTGGGGAGATGCCCCTTGGCCGAGCTGAGACTTCAGTTGATCAGGAGGTTTATGCGATGGAATTGTGTTCAGGTGTAAGGCTGTGCCTTTAGTAGTGAGGGATTTTCGGGATGTTTTTCCAGAGGAGTTGCCTGGCTTACCCCTGATAGGGATGTGGAATTCGGTATTGAAGTTTAGACTGGTACGGTGTCGATATCGAAGAGTCCCTACAGGATGGCACCGATTGAGTTAGCAGAGCTTAAGATGCAGATTCAGGAGTTGCTTGATTTGGGGTTCATCAGCACCAGTGTTTTGCCGTAGGGTGCTCCAGTCCTTTTTGTCAACAAGAAGGATGGTAGTCGTCGACTGTGCATTGATTATCAGGAACTAAACAGTGTTACTGTGAAGAACCGGTATCTGTTGCCCAGGATCGATGACTTATTTGATGAGTTAAGTAGAGCAGCTGTTTTCTCGAATTTGGATCTTCGTTCCGGGTATCATCAGGTTAAGGTGAAGGCGAATGATGTACAGAAGACTGCATTCAGGACCAGATATGGGCACTGTGAGTATCTTGTGATGCTGTTTGGAGTCACGAATGTGCCAGCTGTATTTATGAGACTGATGAACAGGTTTTTTTTCCAGTTCCTGGATAGATTTGTGGTGGTCTTCATTGATGACATTCTGGTATATTCTCAGAACCGGAAGGATCATGCTGAGCATCTTAGGTTGGTTATGTAGACTTTGAGGGAGAATCAGCTCTATGGGAAACTCAGCAAGTGCGAGTTTTGGCTCGACAAAGTTACCTTCTTGGGGCACATTATCTCGGGCGATGGTATTTTGTGGATCCGTCCAAGGTTGTAGCTGTGAAGGATTGGCCCGTTCCCAGGTCAGTTTCAGAGGTGAGGAGTTTCCTTGGTCAAGCTGGCTATTATCGAAAATTTATCCAAGATTTTTCGAAGATAGCAGGACCATTGACTAAGCTGACAGGGAAGGGTCAAAAGTTCTATTGGTCTGAGGCTTGTAGCGAGGCTTTTTCTGAATTGAAAAGCAGGTTGACGTCGGTGCCAGTGTTGACTATTCTAGATGGTTCAGCGGATTTGTAGTTCACTATGATGCTTCTAGCAAGGGTCTTGGAGCAGTTTTGATGCAGAAGGGCCGCATCGTTGCTTATGCATCGAGGCAGTTGAGGCCACATGAGAAGAACTATCCGACTCATGACTTGAAGTTAGCAGTAGTGATCTTTGCTTTGAAGCTGTGGAGACATTATTTACTTGGGGACCGAGTGGAGATCTTTACAGACCACAAAAGTCTCAAGTACGTCTTCACCCAGAAGGAGTTGAACATGCAGCAAAGACGTTGGTTGGAGCTTATGGCCGATTATGACATCAGTTTGCAATACCATCCTGGTAAAGTGAACTTGGTGCCAGATGCCTTAAGCAGGAGACGGCGGCTATGTTCCTGACTCAGTAGAGACATTTGGTTGAGCAGATGCGGAGGTTGGAGTTGGATGTGTTATTGCCGAATTCTGATTGGAGTTGTTAGGTGCTCCAACTTCAGTCGTCTCTTGTTGATCAGATCAAAGAGGCTCAAGTTGGTGATGAGTAGTTGCAGGGTTTCAGAGCGGAAGTTGAGGTTGGTTCCCGAACAGATATGGTTATTCATGCTGATGGATCGCTTCATTTTGGATCCAGGTTGTGTGTCCCAAAGGGTGAATTTTGTAAGAGGTTGCTTGAGGAAGCCCACCAGTTATCGTATTCTATTCATCCTGGAGGTACTAAGACGTATCGGGACTTGAAGATTCATTTCTGGTGGCACGGTATGAAGAGGGCTGAGGCTTGGTTTGTGTCTCAGTGTTTGATTTGCCAGTAGGTGAAGGCAGAGCATTAGAGAACCGCCAGACTTCTTAAACCGCTTCCCATTCTGAAGTGGAAGTGGGAACACATCACTATGGATTTGTGACCTCTTTGCCGAGGATTCCTAAGGGTCACAATGCCATTTGGGTGATTATCGACCGATTGACAAAGAGTGCTCACTTCATCCCCTTCCGAGTCAGACAGTCTACTGAGAGCCTAGCTGGGAAGTACATGCAAGAGATCGTCCGACTTCATGGGGTTCTAGTTAGTATTGTATCCGACAGTGGTACGAGGTTCAGGTCTCAGTTCTGGGAGAGTCTTCAGAGTAGTTTGGAGAGTAAATTGAAGAATAGTACAACTTTTCATCCCCAGGCAGATGGACAGTCAGAGAGGACCATCCAGACTCCAGAAAACATGTTGAGGTCCTGTATGCTACAGTTTGGTGGATCATGGGAGGACCATTTGCATCTCATAGAATTCTCGTACAATAACAGCTTTTAGGCCAGTCTTAAAGCTGCACCGTTCGATGCACTTTATGGGCAGAAGTGCAGATTACCAGTGTGCTAGAATGACATTGGTGAGAGAAAGTTGTTGGGTCAGGAGTTGATCACCAGGACAGTTGATGCGGTGACTCAGATCAGGAAGCACTTGCAGGCAGTTCAGGATAGGCAGCGGGGATAGGCTGATGTCCATCAGAGAGCTTTGGAGTTTGAGGTTGGTGACCATGTTTTCCTAAAGGTATCGCCTTGGCGAGGTGTCATTCGGTTTGGTGGTAGGGGCGAGCTCAGCCCTAGGTTTATTAGACCGTTTGATATTGTGGAACGAGTAGGCAAGGTGGCCTATCGTCTTGCATTGCCGCCAGCTTTATCAGGAGTGCACGATGTTTTCCATGTCCCATAGCTCAGGAGATATATCCGCGATGAGAGCCACGTGATCGACTATTCTGAGTTGACCGTGTGGTCGGATTTGACTTGTGAGATTTCTCTAGTTGCTATTTTGGATCGGCAGGAGAAAGTGCTTATGAACAAGGTCATCAAGCTGGTTCGTGTTTCTTGGAATCCTCACTCGCCGGGTAAGTCGACTTGGGAGTTGGAGAAGGAGATTCAACAGAAATTTCCTCATCTGTTTGAGTAGCTTTTTGTTTTGTTCTGTCTTTTCTTTGCGGGGTTACCCTATGTACTTCTTATTTGAATTTCAAGAACGAAATTCTTCTTGTAAGGTGGGTAGGATTTGTAACCACTGTTTTTTATTTTCTGTATTTTGGGTGTATTTTTTTCCGTGTATTTATTCATATTGTATTCTTCTACTCCTTTTCAACTGTGCATTTGATATTCATTATCAATATATATTCATCTACTGGATTTGTCATCTTTTTATTTGCTCTTCTTGATTCAATTGTCTGCCAATGTTTCATCTCTATTTGATCGAGCCCTTATTTTTTATTCTCAATTTTATAATTGTTCGTTGTCCCATTTTATTTATTTATTTTGTTCCTATCTCCTTATTGGATTTTTTTATTATTAAAACCATTTACTCTTAAAATCCTATTCTAAAACCTATTGGACCAATTGAGATCCTATAACCTTGTTTGCAACCCATTTGAACCCCATTAAAACCCGATACCCATTATCAATGCATTCCCAACCCATTTACCTGTTATAATCCCCTAGCCATTAGCCATACTTACCCTATTCCTATATATATACAGCCCCTGTTCATCTCCCCTATCACCTCTCAAAAACCTTAGACGCCTATTTCTTATCCCCTACCTCCGGTCAACCTACTCCCGATCTTCCTCACCCTGTGCAACCTCCTAACCCACTGCCCCGACCTCCCATTCTCCCTCTCCTTCTACCCTGATCCCCTGCCGGTGATCCCCTCCTGCTCGCGACACCCCTCGTCCTCTCCCTGCAGTGCCAGCCCCATGCGCTTGTGCTCCCCTCGACGACACTCTTGCAGTGCTGCCAAAGACACAGCAGATCCCCGACGCCGCTGCGCTGTGCTCCTCCCGACTGCAACATGCCGTTCCGTGTGCTCCCTCCCGGTGCAGACAGATGCAGCAACAGCAGCATCGACAGCCATTATCGCTGTCGTTGCCTTGCACACCTCTCCACCGATGCCCCCTGCCGTTGTTGAGTCTCTGTGTGCATGTGTGATCTCGTGTTGTGTTCGATGTTGCGTTCATCGTTCGTTCGTTGAATTCGTGCCCGAGAATCCGTTCCCTTTATTCTTGATCTTGCTTCATCGTTTTCGTCGTCAACTATAAGGCAAGTAACTTGTATACTTTTTGGTTGCATATACAAGTAGTAAATACCGCCTGTAGTGTAACACCCCGAATTCCAAAATAAGTCTGAATTCGAAGTTCCACATAATCTTTACACTTCACTTCATCCAATTTTATAATGAATTTAAAACTTTTATTTACATCAGAGTCTTTTACATCAACCCGTAGCGAATAAATAAAATACAACAATGATAAATGTACAATTGTAACAACTTTAGCATTTAAATGATCATCAACATCAAATTCATCTTTATATCTTCTTCTAAATTCCAAGTCCTGCATATAAAACTGTGGGCACGTCAGTTGCTTACAACTGACGATATATTATACATGGCCATCCTTGCTATGCTAAAAGTATAACGATTCTTAAATACTTTAACAAACACAAACTTGATCACAAACAAAGTTAAAGAAGGACTATACTATTGATGTCGTGTGTGCTTGTGCACTTAATCTTAATGCAATTACTTATATTAAATGACACTAATGCACACTTGTTCGAACTTATGCATCCCATTCTACACAAATCCGAGGGAAAGCCCTTAACCGTTCTTCATCTTGTAGGTTTGAATCCCTCGTTATGAGTTTAACTACTACGGTAACTACGGTAAGTATCTTAGATGTCCTATGAGTTACGAGCCAATGTCCAGACAGTCTGGAGGGGAATCCCACGTCATGACATGACGCATCATGAAGATAGCCTATGGACAATTCTCCTTCATCATGGGACAATGGCATTACGTATTCACTAAGCACCCCACAAGCGTCGCCATGGTCCCGATAATTTTGGAGATGTATTCACGTTATGACCTGCCGCATCATGTAGACAGCCTGTGAACACTCTTACACCGTAGATCCGAGACCCTCATACTTTTGTTTTTCTCTTACTTTCATCACATCTCCACTATAGTGTAGTCCTTACATTTTTAGGTTGTTTTAGAAGAAAATCATCACAACCTAGAGCTAGCTTACCCTACTGGACTTAAACCAAACAAAAGAGACAGTCAGCCCAACCTGGCTACTTCTCAAGAGATGCTCAACCCACACTGGTTAGCTCTCAAATTTATTAATAAATACTGCCGGTCACTAGGGTCTTGCCTAGCCTCTGGATTCCAACAACTATCTCGTTCTTGAGATCAACAATATTTTACATTTAATCTCAAAATAAGACTTCAATTTCTTTATTCATAATCTCTTTCTCAAAGAGAAACATTTCTTCATAATCTCATAACATGAAATAATTCGATTCAACTTTTTTTCTTAATTTAATCACTCATAACATTGTGTGCATTTCAAATATTCTCATAATCAAAAGTTAATAACCATAAAATCTCATCGAGTAGAAATCTAATTGTATTCCAAACTTTCATTTTTCTTTGATTATACAAAAACCGCATTTTCAATGTAACAATCACTTCTAATTCTCACAAAATATGTCAAATTATTGTAGAAATAATTTTTATAAAGTCTAAACAAATTTAGAAGAATATTAGTATTATTTTTCCAACTTTGTTCACCCTTTTAAAACTCAAGAAATATTAAAATCGGAATATATTAAAAAAATCAAAGAAAACAAAACAAAAGGGCAAAGGTCGGATTCGAACCCAAGACCAACCCTCCACCTAGCCACAGTAACCAACCCAAACCGCACCCGAGGACCAGTAAGTCCAAGAGTGACTAACTAATATGAACTCATTTCAATACCTTATGTGTGTACTGTACTGTATTTTGGAAAAATCAAAATTCAATAAAACAGAGCCTCTTCAAGACTCAAACCTAAGACCTTAATGGAACTGAAGCAAAATCGTGAATCTAAGCTTTGATTTAAAAGTCAAGTAAACTATGAGCAGTAGTAGAGTTGTGTAATTGGATTAAGAATATTTAGTACTTGAAAAGAACCTTAAGTACTGTAATCCTTGTTTTTCATTTTGTATATTTTTGAATGTATTTTTCGTTTTTGTGTATTTTCTCTCTTTGTACTCCTCTTGTATTTCTTTTGGACCGTGTATTGAATTTTTTGTTTCAATCAATATATATATATATATATATATATATATATATATATATATATATATATATATATTTATTATTTTGCCTTCTTTCATTAGAATTCTTGTTTCATTGTCCGTCTTTGGTTCGTTCTATTTGTTCGGGCCATTATTTTGATTTCCTATATTTGTTCCTTTTTTTTTATTGTTCATGTCCTATTCTTGATCCCAGTAGTGAACAAATACCTATTGTATATAATCCTATTCACTAAAATTCCCAACCTATTTATACTCCTAAACAGCCATTACCCACACCCAGATTTCCCTAAAGCCTATTAGCTATAACCATACTCTGTTATTCATACCATACCCAATTAATTGGAGCCCATTTCATTAAATTAAACCCCTATACATTATTTCCCTTCCTAGTGTATTGAAACCATGCAACCGAAACCCTGTGCACCATGCAAACCCGACCCGCACTCCCTTTTGCTCTGTTCCGCCGTTACCAACTGTGCACCCCCCTACTTCTTAACCCTAATATATATATAACCCTATATAATTAAAACCCATGCAGCCCTAGTTTTCCCCATCCCTTGTGCCTCTAATCCCTCTCCCGTCCTGCTCCTACTCTCTATCCTATTTTCTGTTCTCCCCGTCTTTATCTCTGTCGCGTGCCCCACAGGCAGCCAACCCCCTTCCGCTCTGTTCTGTCTCGGTCGACGCCGGACTGCGGAGCAACGATAGCCCCCCCTTGGCCGTCTTCGCACACTCGTGTCTTCTCGCACTCTCTCGTGCTCTCTCATGCTCTCTCGTGTGCACTATTGTGTTCGTCGAGGTTGTGCGTGCTCGCTTATGTTTTAAGTTCGTGCTTCGCTCGTTGATTCGTGGCTTTCTGTTCGTTGATTTTGTTCGTGGTTTTCATTCGTGTGATCATTGAGTTCGTTGGCTGGAAATCCGTTCCCGTTATTCTTGCTTGGAGTCAATTTCGTCGTCGGTTAAGGCAAGTAACTTGTATTAAATTCCTTTATATATAATGGTACTAAATACCGCTTGTAGTATAGTTGGGTTCTAGAGACAACTCGCGTGTGATGTATTTTGATGAGTATTGTCTCTATAGTGCTATTGACCATAGTTGCCTCACGACACAAATTTGACATGAAATAACTTAGGTTTTGACCGCTCTTGATGTGATTATATTTGTGAAATAATTATGAGGATTCGTGTGTTTGTTTGGATCCATGGGATAACTTATTGTGGACATGCTATATACCCTATTTCATGATGTTTGGATACTTAGCAAACTCTGTAACATGTTTGGTTGTGTTTGGAATGAGTTTGGTATGTTGTATGTTGATTTGTGGTTAAGAGGAAAATCTGTATTTTTTCGATGATCAGTTTTAATTGGTATTTTAGACCATATTAAGATCAGTATCTTAACTTCATTATTAAACATAATTTTTAGAGAAATCCGTCGTCTTTCCAAACTCTCTGACCTTGATCAATTTCGTTTTCGTATGTGTGAGGTATGATGGCTTTACTACAGAGGTGTTTTTCATTTCCAGATTTCGTTTTTTGATGATTTCGATGAGTAAACTATTTTGAAACTAGTGCTAAACATATTATTTTGATCTAAAATTTTGTCCTGTATTTCTATATCTAATTAGGGATTACCCAGAATTTTGGTGGATTTTATTGATGAGTTTTAAATGCCGTTTCATGCTTGTTTATAAAGACTATACTTGCTGGATTTTGCTCGCTGTTCTGTAAAGATTTGTGTTTTCGCCCTAATTTCTTTTCCTGTATGAAAAATATTTATGAAATATGAAAGTTAGCTTATTTTGTTTATTTTCATCTCCCTTTGGCGAATTTGGATTTTGTTTCACGGTTTACGAGATATTACAGTTTTCGTACAGCAGTGTTGGGAATTCCAGATTTGCCAAACTATCATTTCTTGATTTTTTTTCATTTTTGTTGGCTAAACTAATCTTACTGGAAAATTTTGAAACTTTATATTCTGATACTAGACATATAGGGGAATACCCCAGATTTTTCCTAAATTTATTTGAGGTGTTTTGATGCTGTTATCCTGACTGAGAATTTGATTTACTGATTTATGGCTGAACGTATTTTCTTGATTCAAGTCAGTTTTGAGATATGTTTTTGTGAAATACTATTTGACTTATTTATATTCTTTGAATTTGTTTGGGTGTCTAATTTCTAGATGTTTTGACGGATTCAGGTTTGCATGCTTATAATACTGGAAATTTCAGTTTTACTACAATATGGTCTTGCTGTCCTGAACTAGAAATTTGGTTATTTTATTCTTTTACGAGTTATCATGCACCCGTACATGTTTATCTTGAAACTTGAACTTGTTACATGATCATGCCATGTTATTCTTGATATGTTTTGCACACATACATGCTTGTTTGACATTAATAATAAATAATCAAGCCGGGATTTAAGGAAAAGATCTAATAGTGGATAATTCAGAAACGTGTACTCGGAAGGGGATCCATTGATCCTACATGATTACTTGATACATGATACTTGACACGTGATTACTTGACACTTGCATGCAAGACACGTACTTGCCACTTGCACAACTTGACACGTGATACATGATACATGATACTTGGAGCTTTGAGCTCGATACTTGGTACTTGTCCCTAAGTACACGGCCCTCTATGGTCCACTATGAAATCTAAAGCGAAACTGTTTGTTGTAGCAACCATGTAGTAAAAATCGGGATGCATGAATTGCTATCTAGATAGTAATAATACAAGACTTGATACATGATACTTGAACATGATACATGCTTACTTGATACTTGACTACATGATACATGAGACATGATACATGAGACTTGATATTTGACACTTGCTACCTGTTTACATAATACTTGACACTTGATAAATGTTTACATGATACTTGTTCACTTGACACTTGATACATGCTACTTATACTTGTTCACCTTACCATGCTTGTTGTTATGTTTTGCTATCATGCTTATTCCATAGTATTAGTTAGTTTTTTCCATGTACTTGTATCCTGCATTACAAGCGGCCCGTAACTTGTATTGACGGGAGTTTGTTTTCTTTTTCCTATCCATGCAATTGTTAAATTGCAGATTTTGAATAACAGGTTCCAGATGGTATTGGTGATATGAAGTATTAGTGCTGGATTTTATTATTATTATTTCTTGTAGCTTGTTTGAACAATTGTATTTTGATACTTGGATTTATTTTTGTATTTGGGCAATGTGACGCAGGATATTTGACTTATTCAGATCATGATTATTTGAGATTAATATATTTTGGTTTCAAGTATTCATGTTGGTATTTTGATTCATATGTGCATGTTGGTTGATTCCTTTGCTTTCGACTCTGATTATTCTTGTGAAATATTGTAAAGATTCTTGAACAGCTTATGGATGATGAAAATCATTCGCTGGGCTTTTGTCGCGTATCCGTATTCTGTATTCTCTTTTGGGAAGCGGGGCGTGACAAGTACAGTGTTGTGTAGTAAGTGTGTGCGACTATTTAATTTGTTATGTAGTTAGTGGAGAAGCATAGAGTTAAAAAATACGGATGTAAAAAAAAATGAAATGATGTATTATAGAGTACTTAAACTTAGCTAGGTTAGTAACTTATAAAGACTAAAAAGGCTTTAAAATATATCAGATGACATAACATATAGAGCAAGAAAGTTTGTAATGGTTAAAAAAAGCCATTGAGTTTGTAATAACATGCAGATTTACAAACTAATAACTTAATTTATGTTCGTCCCATTAATTTCATACAATCAAGCTACACATCTAAAATGTCAATTTAACAAGATATGGAAAAATTTTCCAACTCAATATCAACTTATTTCCTTCACGAAATTTCTACTTATTCAATGATAATTTCAAGTGTTCATGACAACTATTCCATAGTACGCAAGTTGAATTTTTCTCTAATTTCACAAACAATATGAAATTTAAACTACATCATGCATTTCATTCAATATTTATCTAAAAATTGTAAATTCTCTATCACATGCATCATATCTAAAATTTTAGCATAAACTAACAAACTTCATCTACAATTTAAATTTTAGAGTACCTACACATGTAACTACTCAATAAATTAGAAAGGATGTAAGAAACACCCACCCAAAGAAGAATATACTAGTAACAAGCTCCTTCAAAAATTACCAAAAGATCCCCAAAAGCAAGCCGAAATCTACAAAAGCCAAGTAAATCCTTCACCAAAAAAACCCAGCAAAACCCGAGACTACACTTTGCTATTCTCTGATTTGATTCATTTTGATAGAAGGAAGTGGTGTGCATATATATATATATATATATATATATATATATATATATATATATATATATAAGACTATATTATAAGTGGTGTATATTTTGTATGGTGAAATGAGTAGAGAAACAAAATGGGGTTGCTGGATTGGATTTCAGCAGAGCAGGGAAGAAGGGAGGATGAGGAGAGTGAAGGTTAGGGGGCATGTATAGGTTTTAATTAAATGGTTATTATAACTAATTTCCCACTAACACCTCCACTAATCCACTCATTCAATTCAAAAACATACTCTTTCCTCCAAGTATTCAGCCGGCCTATCATTTTTTGAGTATGCACATTACACGTGTGCACGTGCACGTGCTTTGTGTACACTTCACAAAATTAATTGTTGTATTTAATTTAAAACATATGTATATAATATATAAGATGCATATAAAATTAGTTTAATTAAAAGTTATAGTTTTTCATGCACAAATAAAATAAACACACACACGCTTCAAATTTTCATTTTGAAAAAAATACGCTTAAATACGTGCACCGCAAACACATGTGTCGCACGTAAAAATACGAAATCAACTTCCTCAACGGAAAAAAGTTTAAAGATAATCGACATACAACATAAGAAAATATATTTAATGTACACATTCGATAATGTACTCAATACGTATATTGAAAACACGTGCACCGCACGTATAATAATATTTAAATCAAAATGAGAGAAAAAATTGAATTTCTGTTTATGAAAATGAATTCGAACAAGTCATGGAATAAAAATTGAAACACATTAAAATATTACACGTAACGGTAGAAAATACGTAATCGATACGTGCATCCATAACACGTATATAGCACGTAAAAACACAAACATCGGAATATTATATTTGAGTTAACTCAAATAGGATTTTAAGAATACGTGAAATGCATAAATATTCGGAATCAAAAATACGTAGTGAAACACGTTACAAATATTACCAGTAACGGTACAAATATACGTATGTAACAAATGAGGGCAAAATTGCCATTTCCAATTTTGCGGGGTGTTACACTCCCCCCCCCCCCCCCAAACAGTTCTGTCCTCATAACTCACAATGGCAAAAGTTGTATTTTGTACATGCCAAAGAAAAATATCATTATTGTATATAAAAAACTTCGAACATTAAGAAAATAAATGTAGGATTAGAATAAGCAACATGGAAGAACATAACAAACTCTATATAAGAAAACTATGAGTATCAAAATTTTATAAGAACGGAACAAGAAAACTAAGAAAATAGCATAAGAAAATAAATGTGACAAAAGATAGGATAGATTGAGAGAAATTTTCATACAAAATAATATTAGGTAAAGCATTAGATAAAAGAGAAAATAAACTTAGTCATTAATTGTAGATAGTTCGGAAAATAATGCAATAACGAGAAATATAATCAATAGATAATTTATAAGTAGATTTAGTAATCACATTTTATCAAAGCAATAAGCAGTAGAAAATCGCAAACTGAATTTGTACTGTTTGACCAAAAATTGAATTAGCAATTTAAAAGAAGACTATTGGATAACAGTTTGAAAAATATATGAGCTTGAAGTTTAGTTAAAAGTATAAATGACATAAAATGATTTTTTATACCAATAAAATAATTTGTAAGGTAACTATAATAATTATACATACTATTTGAAAATTAACGATATAGAAGGCATACATCGAAATACTTTCGAATTGTTAAGTAGAGCAAGAAAAACCAACATACAAAATTAAATATGTACATAGGCGTAAAATTATAGGGTGAAACAAACAATATTATGATACGAAATTATAAATGGTTTGAAGGAGTAAAATAAGCCATTATAGTTGTAAAAGTAGTAACATATTATTGGAACAATGCAAAAACTAATCATATAGAAATAACTTGCAAATCGAAGGAAAAGTGTAAATACAAATTTTATTTTTTTTGTTAGGTGAGTAACCACCAAATCTAAGATAAGTTAATAGCAATATAAAACACGATAAAGTGGTATGAAATGTTTACTCATGAAAAGATTCAAAATAAAGAAGAAAACAGCAAAATAGTTGAGATTAAGTAGTAAATACACAAGTAGGATAGATATAGAAATCAGTATAAATAATATAATCCTAGGTTGTAAAATATTATAAAATAGTATAAGCTAGTACAAAAATGTAATAGTGGTAAGTAAATATTATAGAAAACAAAGTAGGAGTTATCAAAGTAGAGAATTTCCTTCTAGTGTAGGTTCGCCTCGTTGGTATCCAATTGCAGGCTTGCCTCCTTGACCTCAAGTTGCAGAATTGCCTCTACGACATCCGATTGCAGTTTACCTTCTGGACTTTCGGTTGCAAACATTGTCTCCCCGACGTCCAGTTGCAGTTTGCCTCCATTGACGTCTAGTTGCAGATTTGCCCTCTCGACATCAGGTTGCACAAAAATGGGGGATGAAAAGATGTAATCTTCCATATACACTTGGATATTGGGTGTTTAATAAAGTATGGTGTTACATTTTGAAATCAGTGATATAAAAGTAGAAGTAAAAAAAAGTTATACGATGAAATATCAAAATAGATGTATAAGATATATCAAACATAAATGGTACTAATTAGTAGCAATGAAAAAAATGATTTATAATATTAGGACGGAAATAGTGTAGAGCATATGCACAAGCTGAAAATACAAATGAAAACAATAATTATGTAGTGAATGTATTATATTGAAGAAACGTCAAACTACAAAATTTATGAGTAGCGATTAATAGTAAAAGTGAATATAACAAAACAAACTAGTAGATAATATACAACAACAATAGTATCGAATGTAGATAATAAAATAAAATGGTAGGTCATATTTATATGAGTAGAATATTTCACTCTTGGTAAAAATATATTGAAATATATCTATATAATAAAACACAAAGAAAGCTATTAAGTGGCTCTCCTTCAATCCCCCCAAAATCAAAGGCCCATATCTAACCTCACAATACACATCCCCCCCCCCCCCCCCCCAAAAAGTTTTCCCCCAAACTTCAAATTCAAATCCCCCCACCCAAAACAACTACTTTATTTATTTAATCATTTCTCTCTCTCTCTCTCTCTCTCTCTCTCTCTCTCTCTCTCTCTCTCTCTCTTTTCTATTCAAAAAATTAAGAAAATAAAAATTTTACCGATTTTTAAAAAATAAAAAACTAAAAAACTAAAAAATTTGAAAGTTTAAAAACTTTAAAAATAATTCAAAAAAATTTAAAAACCTTATAAAAAATAATCTATATAATATAACACTAAGAAAGCTATCAAGTGGCTCTCCTTCAATCCCACCAAAATCAAAGGCCTAGATCTAAACTCACAAAACACATTTTCCCCCCCCCCCAAAACTCAAATTCAAATCCCTCCACACAAAAAAACACCTTTATTTATTTAATTATTTCTCTCTTTCTCTCTCTCTCTTCTCAATTAAAAAAATTATACACAATTTTAAAAAATTTAAAAACTAAAAAACTTTTATCAAAACACATTTTACCTGCCAAAAGTTTCTCCGTAAAACTCAAATTCAAATCTCCCACCCAAAACAACTCTTTTATTTATTTAATTATTTCTCTCTCTTTCTCTCTCTCTAACTTCTATTCAAAAATTCAGAAAATAAAATTTTTACACCTTTTCAGAAATTAAAAAAATTAAAAAACTAAAAAATTTAAAGTTTAAAAACTTTAAAAATAATTCAAAAAAAATTTAAAAATTATAAAAAACTTATAAAAAATAATTTTTTAAAAAAATTTAAAACTTTTTCAAATTTTAAAATATTTAAATTTAAAAAAAAAATTAAAATTTTTGAAATTTTAGAAAATTTAAAAATTTTGAAAATTTTAAAAATATAAAAAAGTTTTTAAAAAATCTTTAAAAATTTTAAAACTTTAAAATTTATGAAAAAATGAAAATTAGAAAATTAGGAAAAATTCGAAAATTTCAAAATTTGAAAATTTTGAAATTTTGAAATTTTGAAATTTTGAAATTTTGAAAATAAAATCTCAAAGAAAATCCAAATCCAAATCCAATGTCGAACCCCAATCAAGAGGTCACCGCCGATATCTGATCCGTTGCTGATTTCGTATCGGCGACTGCCTTCCACCAAATCGAGCGCTAATATCAAGCAACTCCGTATAGGCGACTCCCCTCCACCGAATCGAGAGCCTCCATATGCGATGCGATGACTCTAATTTCATCTCACTAACCAAATTCTCATTCTAATTTTTAATTTTTGTTGTGCAGGGGATTACTCAGTTTTTGGCTGACTCGAATTTTGTGTGTGCATGGGATTTAAGTTCAGAGAGGTATGATTGTTTTATTTTTGGGTTTAACAAATTTTAATTTGGTAATTTATTTGATGAGTTTTTATTGGTTTTGATTTAAGGTGTACGCAAGTGATAGATGGATTATTTGGTGGCCTCAATTTGGGCTTCCTAACCATAGCAGGACAGGTAAGCTGACGAGCAACCTAAAATAATTTGGCAAATATGCAACATTAATTTCTTTACTACAAGAGAAAATACTATCGTAAAGTGTTCCCTTCACTGGTTATTAGAAACCATGGATAACATAACATATAAGAACTTTTAGTGTATATTTGGATATATATGATTGATATATGATCCGCTGCTGATTCCGTATCGGTGACTCCCCTCCACCAAATCGAGCGTGAATATCAAGCAACTCCGTATCGGCGACTCCCCTCCACCGAATCGAGAGCCTCTATATACGATGTGATAACTCTAATTTCATCTTATTATCTCATTCTAATTTTTAATTTTTTTTGTGCAGGGGATTACTCAATTTTTTGCTGACTTGATTTTTCTGTGTGCATGGGATTTAAGTTTAGAGAGAGATGATTATTTTATTTTTGTGTTTAAAAAATTTTAATTTGGTAATTTATTTGATGTGTTTTTTATTGGTTTTGATTTAAGGTATACAAAAGTGATAGATGGATTATTTGGTGGCCTCAATTTGGGCTTCCTAACTATTGCAGGACAGGTAAGCTCACCATCGAAGCCATCCCTACCGTCTCTCACCATCGAAGCCATCGACTGCCGATCCCCTCGTCGCCGTTGTCCTCAACCCCCTGACATCCCACTGCAATCCCCGATGACCTCAGCCCTTGCCATTGCCCCGCACCCGCACTGTTGAAAACACCCTGACCTCCACCGCACCACCTTGCCGAAACCATCTTCCGAGCTTGCTACCAACCAGCAGAGTTGCCACCCTCGTAGTCGTTATCGTGCAAACGCGTTGCTGTTCTGCTCATTGTTGCTGTCATTCTCATTTCTTGCTACCATCGCTCTTGTTGCTATCGTCGGCCTTGTTGTTACTCGTTGTTGTATCGCCGACCATTTTCAGTGTCGCTTCTTCTTCCTGTGGTTCTCGCCACGATCGTAACTCACAGTTGAAGGAAAGCATCTTGTATAGTTTTCTTGTTCTTGTGCAAGTACCTTCTTGATCCCCGTAAGTAGTTACTCTCTTTACATACATGTTATCAATCTTACTTGTTGCCGTCGTATATAATTTGAATTAGAATTATACATTTTTCATTGTTCATTCGACTTCCAGCAATCCAAAAGTCATAGAAAATCATGAGAACCCACTTACATATGCATATATTACATGAACACAAACTAGTGACAAGAAATTGTGAAAGAAAGTGATTGAATGAATTGTAGTTGTATGTGATCGTTTGGTTATACCCGTAATTTGATACCATACAATTCAATAATTCCATCATGTTAACGATAGAAATTCACCACATTTACTGAATATGAATACTTGTTGAAATCGGACTATAAGAATGAATTTTGTGAATTACAGCGGTTATATATTACAAGTGTTAAATTCTGTCCTGCTGTCTACCCCAGATTGTACTAAGATTTAGACCTAATTACATATAAAATAAATTAAAACTTATTAAATTGAAATTGTATCACATTGTGTTTAATTTCTAGAACATCTGACGGATTCTCAATCAGACTTGTAGATTGCAAAATATTTAGATTCTACCACTGTACTGTCGTAATTACAGATTCGTTATTTTATAGTTATATTATCATGTTCAACTAATTGAAATGGTAGTTTAACGTAAGGGTTAAGACCTAAATAATTGCAGGAATGTTAATGAACACTGTTAGGAACTAAATTATATTTTTTGTAAGAATTTTAATTAATTTTTATTCGAATTATACATATAATAACTTGATACTGAGTTGCTCCCTGAATAGTAGACACATAAAGAATGAACTAGTAAACATAGTTAATTTTGTCGAAATGTATCATGTGAATATGCGTTGGAACCATCAAAGAGTCTAGTTTCTAGAACTTCTGACGGAACCTGATTCGCTTTCCCATAGTAGCAGGAAAGTTAGTTTTTGTACAGCAACGTATTGCTGTCCAGAATTGTATTTTCATGCTTTTAAAGATAAATATGTTTAAACTTTGCATCTAATGAATTGCACAACATGCCGTTCATTGTACAGTCATTGGTACCTCCTTGATACCATTTCTTGACACTGTTCCATCGATTGCATAAGCATGATTCATTGTAATAAAATAATGACAAGCCGGGGTGAAAAGGGAAATGACTTAGTAGTGGATATTATGGAAGACTGTACTCGGAGGAGGGGCCCGTGTATCCCGTACTGATTACTGTTTTATCGATTGATTGCAAATTACTGCCTACAGTATCCCAACTATCGTGTACTGTACCATTACTGATTACTGTTGCCGAGTACATGAATCTATAAGATTCACCACTATAGTCGAAAAATTTACTTGATTGTATGCACCTGAACCTGTGGTATGGGACGCAGGATTGCATGCATTAGATAGATTAATAAAAGACCGATAGACATAAGAATAACATTGAGCATCGACACTTGCATTATTGGTTATTGAATATTGTTTATCGATCATTGATTATTGAATATTATTTATTGGTCACTGATTATTGAATATTATTTATTGATCATTGATCATTGAATATCATTTATCAATCATTGCATTATCGACTATTGCTTACTGACCCTTGGTTTCTTGATCATGTTATCACCTGTTATTTTTTGACTCTGGTATCGTCCAAATTTCTTATTCTTGATATCGTCTTTTTATTGTTTAACCGCTTACCACTACTTGTGGCCCATAGCTTGCTCTAACGGGTACCCAGATTTGTATATTTAGTTAAGGGGTTAAGCCCCCTTAACTCGGGAGAAGAGTTGTCAGGTTGTGGCTCGGAGGCACTGCCAATCGCGAAGTCCCGTTAGCATGAGAAAGCTAGGGCGTGGCTTGAGGTGAGTGCCGAGGGTCGAGCCCCCTAAACTTGGGAGAAGAGTTGTCGGGTTATGGCTCAGAGGCACTGCCAAGCACAACGCCTTGTTAGCTTGAGAAAGTTAGGGCATGGCTCGAGGTGAGTGTCGAGGGTTGAGCCCCCTTAACATTGGAGAAGAGTTGGCGGGTTGTGGCTAGGAAGCACTACCGAGCGCGAAGCCCCGTTAGCTTGAGGAAGCTAGGGCGTGGCTCGAAGTGAGTGCCGAGGGTCGAGCCCCCTTAACTTGGGAGAAGATTTGTCGGGTTGTGGCTTGGAGGTACTGCCGAGCGCGAAGCCTTGTTAGCTTGAGAAAGCTAGGGCGTGGCTGGAGGTGAGTGCCGAGGGTCGAGCCACTTCAACTCGGGAGAAGAGTTGTCGGGTTGTAGCTCGGAGGCACTGCCGAGCACGAAGCCCTGTTAGCTTGAGAAATCTAGGGCGTGGCTCAAGATGAGAGCTGAGGGTTGAATCCCCTTAACTTGGGAGAAGAGTTGTCGAGTTGTGGCTTGGAGGCACTATCGAGCGCGAAGTCCCGTTAGCTTAAGAAAGCAAGGGCATGGCTCGAGGTGAGTGCCATGGGTCAAGCCCCCTTAACTTGGGAGAAGAGTTGTCGGGTTGTGGCTCGAAGGAACTGCAGAGCGAGAAACCCTGTTAGCTTGAGAAAGCTAGGGCGTGGCTCGAGGTGAGTGTCGATGGTCGAGCCCCCTTAACTTTAGAGAAGAGTTGTCGAGTAGTGGCTCGGAGGCACTGCCGAGCGAGAAGCCCTGTTAGCTTGAGAAAGCTTGGTCGTGGTTCGTGGTGAGTGCCGAGGGTCAAGCCCCCTTAACGTAAGAGAAGAGTTATCGGGTTGTGGCTCGGAGGCACTGCCAAGAGCGAAGCCCTGTTAGCTTAAGAAAGCTAGGGCGTGTTTCGAGGTGAGTATCGAGGGTTGAGCCCACTTAACGTAAGAGAAGATTTGTAGGGTTGTGGCTCGAAAGCACTGCCGAGCGCGAAGCCCCATTAGCTTGAGAAAGCTAGGCCGTGGCTCGAGGTGAGTGTCGAGGGTCAAGCCCCCTTTAACTCGGAAGAAGAGTTGTTGGGTTGTGGCTTGGAGGTACTGCTGAGCGCGAAGCCCTGTTAGCTTGAGAAAGCTAGGGCATGGCTCGAGGTGAGTGCCGAGGGTCGAGCCCCCTTAATGTAGGAGAAGAGTTATCTGGTTGTGGCTCGGAGGCACTGCCGAGCGCGAAACCCTGTAAGCTTGAGAAAGCTAAGGCGTGGCTCGAGGTGAGTGCCGAGGGTCGAGCCCCCTTAACGTAGGAGAAGAGTTTTCGGGTTGTGGCTCGGAGACACTGCCGAGCGCGAAGCCCTGTTAGCTTGGGAAAGCCAGGGCATGGCTCGAGGTGAGTGTCGAGGGTCGAGCCCCCTTAACTTTGGAGAAGAGTTATCGGGTTGTGGCTCGGAGGCACTACAGAGCGTGAAGGCCCGTTAGCCTGAGAAAGCTAAGGCGTGGCTCGATGTGAGTGTCGAGGGTCGAGGGTCGAGCCTCCTTCACTTTGGAGAAGAGTTGTAGGGTTGTGGCACGAAAGCAGTACCGAGCGCGAAGCCCGTTAGCTTGAGGAAGCTAGGGCATGGCTCCAAGTGAGTGTCGAGGGTCGAGCCCCCTTAACGTAGAAGAAGAGTTGTCGGGTTGTGGTTCGGAGGCACTGTCGAGCGCGTAGCTTCGTTAGCTCAAGAAAGCTAGGGCATGGTTCGAGTTGAGTGCAGAGGGTCGATCCCCCTTAACGTAAGAGATGAGTTTTCGGGTTATGGCTCGGTGGCACTACCGAGCGCGAAGCTCTGTTGGCTTGAGAAAGCTAGGGCGTGGTTCGAGGAGAGTGTCGAGGGTTGCGCCCCTTAACTTTGGAGAAAAGTTGTCGGATTGTGGCTCGGAGGCACTGCTGAGCGCGAAGCCCCGTTAGCTGGAGAAAGCTAGGGCGTGGGTCGAGGTGAGTGTCGAGGGTCGAGCCCCCTTCACTTTGGAGAAGAGTTGTAGGGTTGTGGCTCGGAAGCACTGCCGAGCGCGATGCCCCATTCGCTTGAGAAAGCTAGGGCGTGGGTCGAGGTGAGTGTCGAGGGTCGAGCCCCCTTAACGTAGAAGAAGAGTTGTCGGGTTGTGGCTCGGAGGCACTGCCGAGCGAGAAGTCGTGTTAGCTTGAGAAAGCTAGGGCATGGCTCGAGGTGAGTGTCGAGGGTCGAGCCCCCTTAACTTTGGAGAAGAGTTGTCGGGTTGTGGCTCGAAAGCACTGCCGATAGCGAAGCCCCGTTAGCTCGAGAAAGTTAGGGCGTGGCTCGAGGTGAGTGTCGAGGGTCGAGCCCCGTTCACTTTAGAGAAGAGTTGTAGGGTTGTGGCTCAAAAGCACTGTCTAGCGCAAAGCCCCGTTAGCTTGAGAAAGCTAGGGTGTGGCTCATGGTGAGTGCGGAGGGTCGAGCTCCCTTAACGTAGAAGAAGTGTTGTCGGGTTGTGGTTCGGAGGCACTACCGAGCGCGAAGCCCCGTTAGCTTGAGAAAGCTAGTGCGTGGCACGAGGTGAGTGCCGACGATCGAGCCCCCTTAACGTAGGAGATGAGTTGTCGGGTTGTGGCTCAGAGGCACGGCCGAGCGCGAAGTCCTGTTAGCATGGGAATGCTAGGATGTGGCTCGAGGTGAATGTCGAGGGTCGAGCCGCCTTAACATTGGAGAAGAGTTGTCAGGTTGTGGCTCGGAGGCATTGCCGAGCCCGCAACCCCGTTAGCTCGAGAAATCTAGGGCATGGCTCGAGGTGAGTGTTGAGGGTCCAACTCCCTTCATTTTGGAGAAGAGTTGTAGGGTTGTGGCTCGGAAGCACTGCCTAGCGCGAAGCCCCTTTTGCTTGAGAAAGCTAGGGCGTGGCTCATGGTGTGTGCCGAGGGTTGAGCCCCCTTAACTTGGGAGAAGTGTTGTTGGGTTGTGGCTCGAAGGCACTGCCGAGCCCAAAGCCCCGTTAGCTTGAGAAAGCTAGGGCATGGCTCGAGGTGAGTGCCGAGGGTCGAGCCCCCTTAACGTCGGAGAAGTGTTGTCGGGCTGTGGCTCGGAGACACTGCCGAGTGCGAAGCCCTGTTAGCTTGAGAAAGCTAGGGCATGGCTCGCGGTGAGTACCGAGGGTCGAGCCCCTTTAACTTGGGAGAAGAGTTGTCGGGTTGTGGCTCGGAGGCACTGCCGAGCTCAAAGCCCCGTTAGCTTGAGAAAGCTAGGGCGTGGCTCGAGGTGAGTGCCAAGCGTCGAGCCCCATAACTTGAGAGAAGAGTTATCGGGTTGTGGCTCGGAGGCACTGTCGAGCGCGAAGCCCCGTTAGCTTAGGAAAGCTAGGGCATGGCTCGAGGTGAGTGCCGAGGGTCGAGCCCCCTTAACGTAGGAGATGAGTTATCGGGTTGTGGCTCGGAGGCATTGCCGAGCGCGGAGCCCTGTTAGCTTGAGAAAGCTAGAGCGTGGCTCGCAGTTAGTGCCGAGGGTCGAGCCCGCTTAACTTGGGAGAATTGTTGTCGAGTTGTGGCTCAGCGGCATTGCCAAGCTGTGTTAGTTTGAGAAAGCTAGGGCGTTGCTCGAGGTGAGTGTCGAGGGTGGAGCCCCCTTAACTTTGGAGAAGAGTTGTCGGGTTGTGGCTCGGAAGCACTGCCGAGCGCGAAGCCCCGTTAGCTTGAGAAAGCTAGGGCGTGGCTCGAGGTGAGCGCCGAGGGTCGAGCCCCCTTGATGTAGAAGAAGAGTTGTCGGGTTGTGGCTGGGAGGCACTGCCGAGCGCGAAGTCCTGTTAGCTTGGGAAAGCTAGGGCGTGGCTCGAGGTGAGTGTCGAGGGTCGAGCCCCCTTAAATTTGGAGAAGAGTTGTCAGGTTGTGGCTCGGAGGCACTGCCGAGCGCGAAGCCCCGTTTGCTCGAGAAAGCTAGTGCGTGGCTTGAGGTGAGTGTCGATGGTCCAGCCCCCTTCACTTTGGAAAAGAGTTGTAAGGTTGTGGCTCGGAAGCACTGCCTAGCGCGAAGCCCCGTTAGCTTAAGAAAGCTAGGGCGTGGCTCGAGGTGAGTGCCGAGGGTGGAGCCCCCTTAATGTAGGAGAAGAGTTGTCGGGTTGTGGCTCGGAGACACTACCTAGCGCGAAGCCCTATTAGCTTGAGAAAGCTAGGGCGTGGCTCGCGGTGAGTACCGACGGTCGAGCCCCCTTAACTTGGGAGAAGAGTTGTCGGGTTGTGTCTCGGAGGCACTACCGAGCTCGAAGCCCCGTTAGCTTGAGAAAGCTAGGGCATGGCTCGAGGTGAGTGCCGAGGTTCGAGCCACCTTAACGTAGGATATGAGTTGTCGGGTTGTGGCTCGGATGCACTACCGAGTGTGCAGCCCTGTTAGCTTGAGAAAGCTAGACCGTGGCTCGCGGTGAGTGCCGAGGGTCAAGCCCCCTTAACTTGGGAGAATTTTTTTCGGGTTGTGGCTCTGAGGCATTGCCGAGCACGAAGCTCTGTTAGTTTGAGAAAGCTAGGGCATTGCTCGATGTGAGTGTTGAGGGTCAAGTCCCCTTAACTTTGGAGAAGAGTTGTCGGGTTGTAGCTCGGAAGCACTGCCGAGCACGAAGCCCCGTTAGCATGAGAAAGCTAGGGCATGGCTCGAGGTGAGTGCCGAGGGTCGAGCCCCCTTAACTGGGGAGAAGGGTTGTCGGGTTTTGTCTCGGAGGCACTGCCGAGCGCGAAGCCCTGTTAGCTTGAGAAAGCTAGGGCGTGGCTTGAGGTAAGTGCCGAGGGTCGAGTGTAATGCCCTGATTTTTCATTTAATGAAAAATTATTTATTTTGCACGTAGTGTGCACGTGCAATATTTTTGGTAAATATTTTCATCATGATGAGTATAGATATTGGAATATGTGCCGTTAATTATTTTTCTATAAAGCCTTCTTTCAATTAGACAAAAAGCCTTCTCTTTTAAAAGCCCAAAGTTAATTTAATTTATAATTTTTATAATAAGTATTTTGGCCCATAAACTAAAGCCCATAGATTAATCTATTTTTATACAACTTGTCATGTAGAATACAATTTAAAGACTATTTTATTTTTATACAAAAATTTAATGCACAATTTTTGGGCCTAGTTGCATGCACGTGCACTACATGTACACGTGCAAAATGCACTTTTTCAACTAGGCCGGTTGTAATCTTTTTTGGAGGGAAATGAAAATTGTAATGGTGATCATGGGGTGGTGGTTACTTGGTTGTGGGTAGTTATTGCAACTCCTAATTTCATCTTGACCCTCCATCTTACAACCAAACAATTGATCCTAGCCCTCCATTCTCCTTGATTTTTAGTATAAATACACCCCCCCCCCCATGGCTAGTTATTCTTGTGTAAAATTATTCTCTTCCAAACCTATAGTTCAATTATATTATCTAGTGGTGATTGTGTGAGTTAAAAGATTAAGTTGTGTGTGGGAGTGTGCTTGCAACAAAGAGGGGAGGCCGGCATTCATCAAGAGGGAGCTCAGCTTGGGTGTGCTTGGGAGGCTTGTGTGCACGTGTTCAAGGAGGAGCCATTCGTCGCAAGGACATTCGTCTAGGGATTTGCTAGTTGTAATTTTTCTCTCCATACAAGGTGGGTAAATTTTCCCTATTTCTAACATAGGAATGCATGCTAGATTTAATTATCAAAATAATGCATGAAAATGATTAATAAGAATGCACATTTAATTGAAAAGATGATCTCTAATTGATTGAATTGTTGATATGCAAATTATGTGTGTTGCTATTAGTAAAACTCAATATTGTGTGCAATATGAATATGGTTATAAGTTGTGTGAAGAAACCTTTGTTAGTAGCATGAAAAATCATGTGCAAAAAATTAGTATATCGATTATGTCACTTTTATGTGCTAAATTGGAAACTTTGTATAGCATTGTAACGAATAAATTAAGATGAAATTTTTATGTTTGGGAAATGAATAAGAGTAGAGAATTAGTATAGAGATTGATGAAATTATAATGTCAAAAAAAATGTATTAATAGTATGTCACATTAACCAAATTGTATGGTAGAAATGTGTTAATTATAGAGAAAATTATGTTTAATTATTTAAGAATTTCTTTTCATCTACTGGAATAAAATTAATGATGGAAAACGATTAATTCGGATTTTTACAGTATATTAGTAAGAACAATGTGATATGCAATTTTGTTGAACGCCGAAATGTTCTAAATAACAGAGACTATGGATTAAATGAAATTGGAATTATACTAGTGACAACCTGAGCACGTAGCTCAAGTGGTCATAGTGTGCGGTTGGTTTCCCTGTGGTGACCGGTTCGAATCCCGGTGGCACACATTTTGTTTCACATATAAGAATCAGCGACCGAGAGCATTAAATACTCTCTGTCTTCTCTTTATGACGCCTGGCGCCTTTGGCCTAGTGGTCGGTGCCTTTGGCTGTGTTCTCTGGGGTGCTGGTTTCGAATCTTGCCCTCGGCAAGATTGAAAAACAATTTTTTGGGGGTTTTTAATTGTCAAAAAATTATGAGAAAAATATGGTTATTCTTCTAAAAATATGTAGGACTTTATAAAAATAAATTGGGGATTATTTGCATGAAATAAAACATGATTTGAGAAGAAAATGTGTAAATAGAACTATGGTTCTATATTTTTATGGTTGTGAAATTATATCTTGCAAAAATGATTTGAAATGAAGGATTAGAAGATTAATGTGGCAAAAAGAAATTATATTGTTGTGATGTGATGCAAATTATTCTCATTTGAGAATAGTGTGAGAATTATGAAGTGTAAAGGTTCACTTTTGATTGAATAATTAGTGATGTGGTTTTTTATGTGAAAATAACATTTCATGAGTTACATGATGAATAATTGAGTTTTATAGCTATGGATTATTTGAACGAATTAGAAATCATGATTGGAAAAAAGAAATACTTTTGAGTATGACAAATCAACAAATGAATTTATGAGTGGAAATGCTCAAATTGGAAATTGTGAATTTGAAATTGAAATAAAAGAGTAGCTAAGTCTCCCCCGGCATTTGGAAAGAAATGAAATGAAATATTGAAATGAAAGACCAAGGTTGGTCATGTGTGAATAAATGAATAAGTCCGGTTTAGTGGAGAGACTAACTCTAGAGCTTTGATTTTGTTCATGATTCTAATAAAAACTAAGGATTAGTGCATAGTGAAGACGTGATGAAAGTGAGAGAAAAACACGAGTATGAGAACTAGAGTTACGGTGCGGGTGTGTGAGCCACAGAATGCATGCTTGATGAGTTAAGACATAGCGTGGGCACAACTCAGTAATGATCGGACTTTAGCCACACATGTGGGATGTTTGGTGACTGCAAGAGGATCGTGTGCCATGAAGTGAGGCTGAATTGCCACAGAATGCATGTTTGATGAGTCAAGACATGGCGTGAGATTCCCCTCCAGAATTTTCTGTACACGAGCTTGTACTCATAGATCATCTAGGATACTCACCGTAGTTACAGTAGTAGATTAAGTCATGGCGAGGGATTGAACCCTACAGAGATGAAGAACGATTAAGAGGCTTGCCCTCGGACCTATGTAGTATGGGATGCATAGAATCCGAACAAGTGCGCATTAGTGTCATCTAATATAAATAAATGCATTAAGGACTAAGTGCACAATCACAACACGACATCAATAGGGTAGCCCCTTTAGTTTGATATGTGATATGTTTGTGTTTGCTAAATATGGAAAATAAGTTATACTATTTCCGGCATAGAGAGGATAGCCGTGTATAATGATCGTCGGTTGAATAAACTGACGTACCCACACTCTTATATGCAGGTAAATGGCTTGATACAGATTAAAGAGGAACAAATGTTTAAAGATTACTCAATGTTGTTGTATATTTGTTTCATTGTTGTAAATTTTACTTCCGCTGTGCAATGTAAAGTGTAATACTGATGTAAACTCTGATGTAAAGTGAAAAGTTTAAATTTCCTTGTAAAATTGTACTAAAGAAAGCGGAAAGATCCTGTAGAACATCTCTAATTCAGTGTATTTGGGAATCGGGGCGTTACAGAGTGGTGTCAGAGCCATGCTTTCCACACTTGTGCAAATTTATAAGGAACAACACCCTAGAAGTGGACATTAGAGTGTGTGTTTGAGTCTAGAGATTTAAATGTAAGTGACTTACATTTGTATTGCTCTATGACTTATGCTTCTTCCCCTCTATTTCTAAGATGGCTGACCACTTCGACCCTGCTGGTGACGACGACTGGCATATCATTGAGGAAGAGTACCATCCTGGACAGGCAGATTCCGAGGACAAGTACTATCCACGGTAAGCAGATTCTGACGGAGAAGAATGGCCTGAATCCCGAGAGATCACCCCACCTCCGGATTCATCTAATGACTCTTCTTCTGACAAAGAAGAAGAACCAATTCCGAATAGTCTTGTGACTTCTCTTCAGAGGCAGGTAGAGACACTGCGAGAGAGAGTCGGATTATTGGAGGCTCAGCTGGCAAAGTGCAAGGACGACTATTATGTTCTCAGTTATCGTATATGGGAACTCGAGAAGAGGAAGAATCTGACAGATGTGCTGAAGGATGAAGTTGATGAACTACGGGGAGAACTTCGAGAAGTGAAGAGGAACCGTACAAGTTAGACTGTTGTAGCTTCTACTATTTCATTCTGATGTCAAGAAATGTTTTCAATTCGAATGTATAAAGTTTGGAATTTAATGAAATGCAAGTTGATTTAAAATTCATGTCTTATACTTCGAATTGAATGGATCTTTTGCATCAGAATATGTCGAGAAGAGGAGCTAGAAATGGGAAAGGTCTGGATCTGGAAACGGAACTTGCGAGAGTCTATCAGACGCTTAACGCCGTGGCCATGAATCAGAACCAGGGAAGGGGGCCTGCGAATCCGGTGCCCGAAGCGATTAAACTAGTGGAATCGTTCAAACGAATGAAGCCACCTGTATTCGAAGGGAAGTCAGACCCTGATGTGGCTGACAACTGGATTCGTCAAGTGGAGACAATCTTTGAAGTGCTGGAGATCCCTGAAGACAGTAAGGTCAAGTTGGCGACTCTGCAACTTGAGAAGGATGCGGCTGTTTGGTGGCAGTCGATGAAGATGACACTGGGAGGCATAGTGCTTGGCTGGAAGGAATTTCTGGAAGAATTCCGCAGTCACTATTTCCCCTCCGATGTTCAAGAGAAGAAGGCTATGGAATTTCTGTCACTACAGCAAGGTAGCATGTCAGTGAGAGAGTACGAGACCAAATTTACTCAGCTCTCTAGGTATGCTCCTGAACTAGTGATGGATGAGGCTAAGAAGGCTCGTAAGTTCGAGCATGGATTGAGGCCAAGCTTGAGGTCCCGAATGATACCTCTTGGTATCAGAAGATTTGACAAGTTGGTCAAGAGAGAAGCAGCGACGGAAGCAGATATGGAGCAGTTCCATGTTGTTCAGAACTGGAGGAACAACTGGCAGTCTAGAAAGAGGCCCGCCAATTCTGGGAGTTTCAAGGGGCAACCCTCTGCACAAAGGTTCAAACCGACAGAGGCGAACGCTATTAGTGTGGCTGGAAAATCTGGGAATAATGTGGTGAGACCTCCTGCGGTAACTTGTTACAACTGTGGTGAAACAGGACATTACCAATCTCAATGTCTCAAACCACGGAATGGTAATCGCAATGTACCAACGCAGCAGACTGGGAAGAGACCGTACCAACCAGGGCGAGTATTTGCCTTGACAGAAGCTAATGCTGATGAGGTTGATCATATCATCACTGGTACGAGGGCTGATGTTTAGAGGTTTTTGTCATTTCTTTTTCCCATTGTTTAGTGAAACTGTTACGTAATGAGTGTGTATTATGTAACAGGAGAACTTTATCTTAATCGAATGAAAGCTGTTGTGTTGTTCGATACTGGATCCTTTCATACTTTTGTGTCTCCTAAATTTGCTAAAGTGTTGAGAGTTGAACCGAAGA
The DNA here is from genome assembly GCA_017893485.1 of Hemerocallis citrina. Classification (NCBI taxonomy): domain Eukaryota; kingdom Viridiplantae; phylum Streptophyta; class Magnoliopsida; order Asparagales; family Asphodelaceae; genus Hemerocallis; species Hemerocallis citrina. The sequence continues at coordinate 161,305,344 of CM030360.1, read as the reverse complement.
TTTTTCCAGGTAAGATCTTGGCAGTAGCTACTCCATCAGGGGAAACTTTAACCACTGATTGGTATTACGCTGATTGCGAGATTGTGATTGGAGATCGAATCTTTGGGATTGATCTGTTCAGCTGACTATCTTGGGAGTTGATGTTATCATTGGCATTGATTGGATGTCAGTGTACAGTGCAAGCATTGAGTGCAAGACCAAGACGGTAACAGTGAAGGCTCCAGGTGGACCTAAAGTCACTTTCCAAGGGAAGAAGAAGTGTTCTAGGCTGGTGGCAACTATCCGCAAGGAAGAGACTCCTGTGAAAGTGCAAGGAATTCCTGTGGTTCGGGACTATCCGATTGTGTTCTTGGATGATTTTCCTGGGTTACCCCCGCATCGTGATGTAGAGTTCAGCATCACTGTTCAACCGGGAAGTGCACCCATTTCTAAGGCACCGTATAGGATGGCTCCAGTGGAATAGGATGAAATGAAACGGCAGATTGAGGAACTGTTGGAGAAAGGCTTTATTCAACCTAGTGGTCACCTTGGGGAGCACCAGTGCTTTTGGTAAAGAAGAATGATGGATCGATGAGAATGTGCATCGATTACCGAGAGCTGAATAAGGTCACTGTTCAGAATAAGTATCCTATTCCCCGAATTGATGACCTGTTCGATCGTCTACAAGGAGCAGCTGTTTTCTCCAAAATAGATCTTCGATCAGGATATCACCAAGTTCGAGTAAAAGCTGAAGATGTGCACAAAACTACATTTAGAACTCGACATGGGCATTACGAATTCTTAGTTATGCCATTTGGAGTGACGAATGCACCTGCAATCTTCATGGATTTGATGAACAGAGTTCTGAGACCGTTCATTGATTCTTTCGTCGTGGTGTTTATCGACGATATTCTCGTGTACTCCAAGTCAGAAGAGGAGCACACCGAGCATCTGGCAGCAGTTTTGAAGAAGCTGGAAGAGCAGAAGTTGTATGCCAAGTTAACCAAGTGTGATTTCTAGAAATCTGAAGTGGCATTCCTAGGTCACATCCTTTCTAAGGAGGGAGTGGCAACTGACCCTCAGAAGATAGAGGCAGTGAGAGATTGGGCTAGGCCTACTACAGTGAAGGAAGTCAGAAGTTTTCTTGGAATGACCGGATACTACAGGAGATTCATTCAAGGTTATGCCCAGATAGCCGTGCCGCTTACTGGACTGACCAAGAAGAATGTGAACTTCAAGTGGACCGAGCAATGTGAGGCGAGCTTTCAGGAGTTGAAAGAGAAGCTGACTACTGCACCTATTTTGGCTTTGCCTAGAGCAGGTGTTGAGTACGACGTTTATAGCGATGCTTCACATCGTGGGCTTGGTTGTGTCTTAATGCAAGAAGGAAGAGTAATCGCTTATGGGTCTAGGCAACTACGACCGCATGAGAAGAATTACCCGACTCATGATCTAGAGTTGGCTGCGATTATCTTTGCCCTGAAGCAATGGAGGCACTACGTGTACGGTGAAAAATTGAACATGTACACGGACCACAAGAGCCTGAAGTATATATATCAGCAGAGGGACCTAATCTGAGGCAGCGGAGATGGTTGGAAGTGCTCGAGGACATGCGATTTGAGATCAAGTATCATCCTGGGAAAGCTAATATTGTTGCTGATGCACTTAGTCGCAAGAGCAGTTTAGCCAGTTTGATTACAACTCAGAAGCATCTGATTGAGGAATTGGATCGAGCAGGTATTGAGGTTGTCTTGCAAGGATTGAGAGCATCTTTGGCTCAGTTGAGGCTTCAGCCTACACTGAATGGAAGGATCATTGCAAGTCAGGAGGTTGATGCTAATATTTTGGAGATGAAGGAGCAGGTTGGTGCTGGCAAGTTGCCTAGATTTCAAATCAGGGATGGAGTGCTGTGGTTCGGAGATAGGCTATGTGTTCCAAATCAGGCGGACCTGAAAGAAAGTATTCTTCAGGAGGCGCATGCTACTCTTTTGTCAGTACATCCTGGGAGTACTAAGATGTACAAAGACATCAAACAGCATTTCTGGTGGTCAGGTTTGAAGCGGGATGTGGCTGAATTTGTGGTGAAGTGTGAGGTTTGTCAGCAAGTCAAAGCCGAAAATCAGAGATCCGGAGGTCTATTACAACCGTTACCTATTCCGGAATGAAAGTGGGAGAACATCAGTATGGATTTCATTACGGGATTGCCTAAGAGTCCTAAAGGCAATGATGCGATTTGGGTTATAGTCGATCGACTAACCAAGTCTGCTCACTTTTTGGCGATGAAACTCACTGCTTCGATGGACAAGTTGGCTGAGTTGTATGTTGGCGAGATTGTCCGACTTCATGGTGTTCCGTCAACTATTGTGTCTGATCGAGATGCGCGGTTTACTTCGCATTTTTGGAGGAGTCTTCAGACAGCTTTGGGTACCAAGACGGATTTCAGCACTGCTTTTCATCCGCAAACCGATGGGCAGACCGAGAGAGTTAACCGTATTCTTGAGGATATGCTTCGGTGTTGTATACTAGACTTTGAAAGCAGTTGGGAAAGGCATTTACCTTTGGTAGAGTTTGCCTACAACAACAGTTTTCAGGCGAGCATCGGGATGGCGCCGTACGATGCTTTGTATGGCAGGAAGTGCAGGACACCTATTTGTTGGTTTGAAGTTGGGGAGCGTCAGTTGTTTGGTCTTGAGCTTGTGTAGCAAACCTCTGAGAAGATTGTTCTGATCAGGAAAAGGTTGGTAGAAGCTCAGAGCAGGCAGAAAAGCTATGCAGACAACCGGAGAAAGGACCTTGAGTTTGAGGTTGGTGACTTCGTCTTTCTGAAAGTATCACCCAGTAAAGGTGTTGTTCAATTTGGCAAAGGCGAGAAATTAGCCCCGAGGTTTATAGGCCCGTACAAGATATTGAAAAGGATCAGGAAAACTGCTTACCGGCTTGAGTTACCGGAGGAGTTATCTCAGGTGCACAATGTCTTTCATGTGTCTATGCTGAGAGGTTATATTCCAGATCCGAGTCATCATTTGCCTGAAGTGCCGGAAGGTTTGCAATTGGATCTGAATTACATTGCGTCTCCTGTCGAGATTGTTGATCGTCGAGAGAAAGTCTTGAGGAATAAGATGATACCGATGGTCAAGGTAGTCTGGAGAAACCATTTGGTTGAAGAGGCTACTTGGGAGTCTGAGGAGAGGATGTTGAAGGACTATCCTGAGCTTTTTGCTTGATTTGTATCTTTGTATCTTTTGTTCTTGTTGTGAGTGTTGTGTTTTTGTTTCTCACTCTTGATTGTAGTTCCGGGGACGGAACTATTCTAAGGAGGGAGTGTTGTAATGCCCTGATTTTTCATTTAATGAAAAATTATTTATTTTGCACGTAGTGTGCACGTGCAATATTTTTGGTAAATATTTTCATCATGATGAGTATAGATATTTGAATATGTGCTTTTAATTATTTTTCTACAAAGCCTTCTTTCAATTAGACAAAAAGCCATCTCTTTTAAAAGCTCAAAGTTAATTTAATTTATTATTTTTATAATAAGTATTTTGGCCCATAAACTAAAGCCCATGGATTAATCTATTTTTATACAACTTGTCATGTAGAATACAATTTAAAGACTATTTTATTTTTATACAAAAATTTAATGTACAATTTTTGGGCCTAGTTGCATGCACGTGCACTACACGTACATGTGCAATATACACTTTTTCAACTAGGCCGGTTGTAATCTTTTTTGGAGGGACATGAAAATTGTAATGGTGATCATGGTGTGGTGGTTACTTGGTTGTGGGTAGTTATTGCAACTCCTACTTTCATCTTGACCCTCCATCTTACAACCAAAACTGATCCTAGCCCTCCATTCTCCTTGATTTTTAGTATAAATACCCCCCCCCCCCCCCCGGCTAGTTATTCTTGTGTAAAATTATTCTCTTCCAAACCTATAGTTCAATTATATTATCTAGTGGTAATTGTGTGAGTTAAAAGATTGAGTTGTGTGTGGGAGTGTGCTTGCAACAAAGAGGGGAGGCCGGCATTCATCAAGAGGGAGCTCAGCTTGGGTGTGCTTGGGAGGCTTGTGTGCACGTGTTCAAGGAGGAGCCATTCGTCGCAAGGACATTCGTCTAGGGATTTGCTAGTTGTAATTTTTCTCTCCATACAAGGTGGGTAAACTTTCCCTATTTCTAACATAGGAATGCATGCTAGATTTAATTATCAAAATAATGCATGAAAATGATTAATAAGAATGCACATTTAATTGAAAAGATGATCTCTAATTGATTGAATTGTTGATATGCAAATTATGTGTGTTGCTATTAGTAAAACTCAATATTGTGTGCAATATGAATATGGTTATAAGTTGTGTGAAGAAACCTTTGTTAGTAGCATGAAAAATCATGTGCAAAAAATTAGTCTATTCACTATGTCACTTTTATGTGCTAAATTGGAAACTTTGTATAGCGTTGTAACGAATAATTTAAGATGAAATTTTTATGTTTGGGAAATGAATAAGAGTAGAGAATTAGTATAGAGATTGATGAAATTATAATGTCAAAAAAAAATGTATTAATAGTATGTCACATTAACCAAATTGTATGGTAGAAATGTGTTAATTATGGAGAAAATTATGTTTAATTATTTAAGAATTTCTTTTCATCTACTGGAATAAAATTCATGATGGAAAACGATTAATTCGGATTTTTACAATATATTAGTAAGAACAATGTGATATGCAATTTTGTTGAACGCCGAAATATTCTAAATAACAGAAAGTATGAATTAAATGAAATTGGAATTATACTAGTGACAACCTGAGCACGTAGCTCAAGTGGTCATAGTGTGCGGTTGGTTTCCCTGTGGTGACCGGTTCGAATCCCTGTGGCACACATTTTGTTTCACAATTTTTAAAAATATAAGAATCAGTGACCGAGAGCATTAAATACTCTCTGTCTTCTCTTTATGACGCCTGGCGCCTTTGGCCTAGTGGTCGGTGCCTTTGGCTGTGTTCTCTGGGGTGCTGGGTTCGAATCTTGCCCTCGGCAAGATTGAAAAACAATTTTTTGGGGGTTTTTAATTGTCAAAAAATTATGGAAAAAATATGGTTATTCTTCTAAAAATATGTAGGACTTTATAAAAATAAATTGGGGATTATTTGCATGAAATAAAACATGATTTGAGAAGAAAATGTGTAAATAGAACTATGGTTCTATATTTTTATGGTTGTGAAATTATATCTTGCAAAAATGATTTGAAATGAAGGATTAGAAGATTAATGTGGCAAAAAGAAATTATATTGTTGTGATGTGATGCAAATTATTCTCATTTGAGAATAGTGTGAGAATTATGAAGTGTAAAGGTTCACTTTTGATTGAATAATTAGTGATGTGGGTTTTTATGTGAAAATAACATTTCATGAGTTACATGATGAATAATTGAGTTTTATAGCTATGGATTATTTGAACGAATTAGAAATCATGATTGGAAAAAAGAAATACTTTTGAGTATGAAAAATCAACAAATGAATTTATGAGTGGAAATGCTCAAATTGGAAATTGTGAATTTGAAATTGAAATAAAAGAGTAGCTAAGTCTCCCCCGGCATTTGGAAAGAAATGAAATGAAATATTGAAATGAAAGACCAAGGTTGGTCATGTGTGAATAAATGAATAAGTCCGGTTTAGTGGAGAGGCTAACTCTAGAGCTTTGATTTTGTTCATGATTCTAATAAAAACTAAGGATTAGTGCATAGTGAAGACGTGATGAAAGTGAGAGAAAAACACGAGTATGAGAACTAGAGTTACGGTGCGGGTGTGTGAGCCACAGAATGCATGCTTGATGATTTAAGACATGGCGTGGGCACAACTCGTAATGATCGGACTTTAGCCACGCTTGTGGGATGTTTGGTGACTGCAAGAGGATCGTGTGCCATGAAGTGAGGCTGAATTGCCACAGAATGCATGCTTGATGAGTCAAGACATGGCATGGGATTCCCCTCCAAAATTTTCTGTACACGAGCTTGTACTCATAGATCATCTAGGATACTCACCGTAGTTACAGTAGTAGATTAAGTCATGGCGAGGGATTGAACCCTACAAAGATGAAGAACGATTAAGAGGCTTGCCCTCGGACCTATGTAGTATGGGATGCATAGAATCCGAACAACTGCGCATTAGTGTCATCTAATATAAATAAATGCATTAAGGACTAAGTGCACAATCACAACACGACATTAATAGGGTAGCCCCTTTAGTTTGATATGTGATAAGTTTGTGTTTGCTAAAGATGGAAAATAAGTTATACTATTTCCGGCATAGAGAGGATGGCCGTGTATAATGATCGTCGGTTGAATACGTACCCACAGTCTTATATGCAGGTAAATGGCTTGATACAGATTAAAGAGGAACAAATGCTTAAAGATTACTCAATGTTGTTGTATATTTGTTTCATTGTTGTAAATTTTACTTCCGCTGTGCAATGTAAAGTGTAATACTGATGTAAACTCTGATGTAAAGTGAAAAGTTTAAATTTCCTTGTAAAATTATTCTAAAGAAAGCAGAAAGATCCTGTAGAACATCAAAAATTTCGGTGTATTTGGGATTCGGGTCGTTACATCGAGCCCCCTTAACTCGGGAGAAGAGTTGTCGGGTTGTGGCCTGGAGGCATTGCCAAGCGTGAAGCCCTGTTAGCTTCAGAAATCTATGGCATGGCTCGAGGTGAGTGTCGTGGGTCGAGCCCCCTTAACTAGGGAGACGAGTTGTCAGGTTGTTGCTCGGAGGCACTACCGAGCGCGTAGCCCCGTTAGCTTGAGAAAGCTAGGGCGTGGCTCAAGGTGAGTGCTGAGGGTCGATCCCTTTCACTTGGGAGAAGGGTTGTCGGGTTGTGGCTCAGAGACACTGACGAGCGCGAAGCCATATTAGCTTAAGAAAGCTAAGCCGTGGCTCTAGGTGAGTGCCGAGAGTCGAGCCCCCTTAACGTAGGAGAAGGGTGGTTGGGCTGTGGCTCGGAGGCACTGCCGAGCACGAAGCCCTGTTAGCTTGAGAAAGCTTTGGCGTGACTCGCGGTGAGTGCCGAGGGTCGAGCCCCCTTAACTGTGGAGAAGAGTTGTCAGGTTGTGGCTCGGAGGTACTGTCGAGCACGAAGCCCTGTTAGCTTGAGAAAGCCAGGGCGCGGCTCGAAGTGAGTGTCGAGGGTTGAGCCCTTTTAACCTTGGAGAAGAGTTGTCGGGTTGTGCTTGGAAGCACTGCCGAGCGCGAAGCCCCGTTAGCTTGAGAAAGCTAGGGCGTGGCTCGAGGTGAGTGCCGAGGGTCAAGCCCCCTTAACGTCGAAGAAGAGTTGTCGCATTGTGGCTCGGAGACACTGCCAAGTCCAAAGCCTTGTTAGCTTGAGAAAGCTAGGACGTGGCTCGCGGTGAGTGCCAAGGGTCGAGCCCCCTTAACTTGGGGGGAGAGTTAAAGGGTTTTGGCTCGGAGGCACTGCCGAGCATGAAGCCCTGTTAGCTTGAGAAAGCTAGGGCGTGGCTCTAGGTGAGTGCCGATGGTCGAGCCCCCTTAATGTAGGAGATGAGTTGTTGGGTTGTGGCTCGGAGGCACTACCGAGCGTGAAGCCCTGTTTGCTTAAGAAAGCCAGAGCGTGACTCACGATGAGTGTCGAGGGTCGAGCCCCCTTAACTGTAGAGAAGAGTTGTCAGGTTGTGGCTCGGAAGCACTGCCGAGCGCAAAGTTCTGTTAACTTGAGAAAGCTATGGTGTGTCTCGAAGTGAGTGTCGAGGGTCGAGCCCCCTCAACTTTGGAGAAGAGTTGTCGGGTTGTGGCTTGGAAGCCCTGTCGAGCGTGAAGTTCCGTTAGCTTGAGAAATTTAGGGCGTGGCTCGAGGTGCATCTCGAGGGTCGAGCCCCCTTAACTTGTGAGAAGAGTTGTCGGGTTGTGGCTCAGAGGCACTGCCGAGTGCGAAGCCCTGTTTGCTTGAGAAAGCTGGGGCGTGGCTCGAGGTGAGTGCCGAGAGTCGAGCCCCGTTAACATGGGAGAAGAGTTTTCCGGTTGTGGCTCGGAAGCATTGCCGAGCGCGAAGCCCCGTTAGCTTGAGAAAGCTAGTGCATGGCTTGCGGTGAGTGCCAAGGGTCGAGCCCCCTTAACTTGGGAGAAGAGTTGTCGGGTTGTGGCTCGGAGGCACTGCCGATCGCGAAGCCCTGTTAGCTTGAGATTGCTACGGTGTGGCTCGAGGTGAGTGCCGAGGGTCGAGCCCCCGTAACTTGGGAGAAGAGTTATCGGGTTGTGGCTCGGAGGTACTGCCAAGCGCGAAGCCCTATTAGCTGGAGAAAGTTAGGGCGTGGCTCGAGGTGAATGTCGAGGGTCGAGGCCCCTTAACATGGGAGAAGAGTTGTCGGGTTGTGGCTCCGAGGCCCTGCCGAGCGCGAAGCCTGTTAGCTTGAGAAAGCTAGGGCGTGGCTCGAGGTGATTGTCGAGGGTCGAGCCCCCTTAACATGGGAGAAGAGTTGTTGGGTTGTGGCTCGGAGGCACTGCCGAGCGCGAAGCCCTGTTAGCTTGAGTAAGCTAAGTGTGGCTCGAGTTGAGCACCGAGGGTCGACCTCCCTTAACTTGGGAGAAGAGTTGTCGGGTTGTGGCTCGGAGGCACTGCCAAGCGCGAACCCCTGTTAACTTGAGAAATCTAGGGCGTGGCTCGAGGTGAGTGCCGAGGGTCGAGCCCCCTTAACTTGGGAGAGGAGTTGTCGGGTTGTGGCTCGGAGGAACTGCTGAGTGTGAAGCCCTGTTTACTTGAGAAAGCAAGGGCGTTGCTCGAGGTGAGTGTCGAGGGTCGAGCCCTCTTAACTTTGGAGAAGAGTTGTCGGATTGTGGCTCGGAAGCACAGCCGAGCGCGAAGCCCCGTTAGAATGAGAAAACTAGGGCATGGCTCGAGGTGAGTGCCGAGGATTGAGCCCCCTTAACTGGGGAGAAGAGTTGTCGGGTTTTGTCTCGGAGGCATTGTCGAGCGCGAAGCCTTATTAGCTTGAGAAAGCTAGGGCGTGGCTCGAGGTAAGTGCAGAGGGTCGAGCCCCTTTAACTCGGGAGAAGAGTTGTCGGGTTGTGGCCCGGAGGCATTGCCGAGCGTGAAGTCCTGTTAGCTTTAGAAATCTTGGGCATGGCTCGAGGTGAGTGCCGAGGGTCGAGCCCCCTTAACTTGGGAGAAGAGTTGTCGGGTTGTGGCTCGGAGGCACTGCCGAGTGCGAAGCCCTGTTAGCTTGAGAAATTGAAGGAGTGGTTTGGGGTGAGTGCCGAGGGTCGAGCCCCCTTAACTTGGCGGAAGAGTTAAAAAAGTGTTGGAGAAATCATAAAGTTACACTTTGTTATTTACAAAAGGGATTAGCACGTAAGTGCCGATTACAATAGATCAGTTACATAAGTCTAGCCCTCTCCTTCAAGGAACTTAATGAGGTGCTCTGCATTCAAGGGCCTCTTGATTATCCTGCCCCCCAGGTCTATGAGTCGGTAGGTGCCAGGACAGACCACTTCGGAGACCTTGTAAGGGTCCTCCCAATTAGGCGAGAGTTTCCGCTTTCCTCTGGGGTCGGATTTCGTGTGCCTTTTGAATACGAGGTCTCCCTGCTTGATGTCCGCCGGGCGGACCTTCTTGTTGTAGAATTTATTGATCTTTTATTGGTATATGCTTCTTCAAATGGCAGATCTTTCCCTAACCTCGTCGATGTGGTCCAGGTTGGCTCTGAGGTCCGAAGAGTTGTCCTCCTGGCTGAAGGCCATGATCCTGGGCGAGGGGAGGCCGATCTCGAGAGGGATAACAGCCTCGGTGCCGAAGGTGAGGCTGAAGGGGGATTCGCCCGTAGGGATCCTCTTGGTTGTTCGGTGCACCTAGAGTACACTGGGTAGCTCGTCGACCCAAAGCCCCTTTGGCAAATTATCCAGCTGCTTTTTGAGGCCGACTAGGATCTGGCAGTTCGCATTTTTGGCTTGGCCGTTTGACTGAGGGTGGCACACCGATGAGAAGCGTTGGCAAATGTTGATGTCTTCGCAGAACTTTCTAAAGTTTTTACCCGCGAACTGGGTCCCGTTGTTGGTGATGAGTACCTGCGGGATGTCGAATCGGCAGATGATGTTCCCCTAGAAGAATTGTTGAGTTTGATGCTCAGTGATCGTGACCAGGGGTTTTGCCTCGATCCACTTTGTGAAGTAGTCGATGGCTACCACCAGAAATTTCCTTTGACTTGTTGCTTGTGGGAAGGGGCCGACCAGGTCCATCCCCCACATAGCGAAAGGGGTCGGGCAGGATAGGGATCGGAGATTGGCCTGGGGAAGCCTCTTCATGGACGAGAATCTTTGGCACGGGCCACTTCGCTTGACGAGGTCTTGGGAGTCTTGCAGCATTGTAGGCCAGTAGTATCCATGATTTAAGGCCTTTCGAGCAAGTGACCTGCTCTCCATGTGGCATCTGCCGATCTCCTCGTGTAGTTCCTTCAGAGCGTACTTTACCTCATCTGGAGTTAGGCAACGGAGGTAGGGCCTACCGTCGACTGATGTGTATGAGCGCTTGAAGAGCGTTCCTTCAATCAAGGTGAATCTTTCGGTGCAGACCCTGATCCTTTTTGCTTCGGCCCGGTCTTGAGGGAGCTCGCCGTCTTAAAGTAATTTTCGAATGGGCATCGTCCAGTTGTCTGGTTGGAGATCAGTGGCGAGGTAGGAGGCTTCGGGGAGGTCGATGCTAGGCTTGAGAAGAACTTCAATCATAACGGTGCGGTCGAGCCCTTCGAATGATGACAAGGCGAGCTTCGATAACAAATCCGCCTGGGCATTCTATTCCCTGGGGATCCGATCTACTGAGTGGTATTCGAAAGATGCCAAGAGGTGATGGACTACCGCCAGGTACTGCACCATTTGGGGGTCGCAAGTTTCGTACTCCCCGGTGATCTGGTTGACCACGAGCTTGGAGTTGATAAAGGCCCTTATGTGTCTGGATCCGGCCTTGTGTGCTAGGGTGAGCCCCACGATCATAGCTTCATGCTCCGCTTCATTGTTTGAAGCCAAAAAATTCAGACGCAGAGAATACTGAAGGACGAAATCATCGGGCCCTTTCAGAATGACGCCCGCTCCTCTTCCCCCCCCCCCCCCCCCGCAAGACGAGCCGTCGACATAAACCTCCCACATTAGGTCGGTCTCTCGAATGTCAGATGGCTCGAAAATGGTGCATTTTGTGATAAATTCGGAGAGGGCCTGCCCCTTGATGGTTGTCCTGGGTTGGTAGCTGATGTCGTACTGACTCAGCTCGATCGACCACTTGGCCAAGCGGCCGGAAGTCTCGAGCTTGTGAACGAAGGCCTTACGGGGCTGGTCCGTCAGGCCTGAATGGAGTGTGCTTGGAAATAAGGGTGAAGCTTTCGTGCGGCCATCACAAGTGCATAAGCCACCTTCTCCATTATAGCGTACCTTGTCTCTGCTGAGAGCAAGACCTTTCTCATGTAGTACAGAGGCTTCTAGACTCCGTCATCTTCCCGAACGAGGACGAGACTGAGCGCGCCCTCCGAGGCTGAGATATATAGTTGTAGTGGTTTGCCCGGTTTGGGTTTACTCATGAGTGGGGGATTGGCGAGATAGGACTTCAGTTGTTCGAATGCCTGCTACTGGGTGTCCCCCCACTCAAAGCCTTTGGCTCCCCTGAGAGCCTTGAAGAAAGGGAGTGACTTCTCCTTTGATTTCGAGAGGAAGTGGCTGATGGCCGCTAACCTCCAGTTAGGCGCTGAACTTCTTTAATATTCTGGGGAGGGGCCATGTCTATAATGGCCTGGATCTTCTCGGGGTTCGCCTCGATGCCGCGTTGGCTGACGACAAACCAGAGGAATTTTTCGGAGGAGACACCAAAGGCACACTTGGTCAGATTGAGCCTCATGTTATGTGCTTGGAGGATGCCAAATGCTTCTTCAAGATCGTTCACATGGTCCTGACCTCGCCGTCTTTTGACGAGCATGTCGTCGACATATTCCTCCATGTTATGACCGGTCTGATCTTTGAAGACTCGGTTGATAAGCCTTTGGTAGGTGGCTCCGGTATTCTTGAGCCCAAAGGGCATGACCCGGTAGCAATATAGACCTTGGTCGGTTATGAAAGACGTCTTGGCGATGTCAGGAAGGAACATGCAGATTTGGTTATAGCCTGAAAAGGCGTCCAAGAATGTCAGCAGCTCGTGACCCGATGTCGCATCGATTAGGGCGTCGATGCTTAGGAGAGGAAAGGAGTCTTTCGGGCATGCCTTGTTGAGGTCTGTGAAGTCTATGCAGATCCTCCAGCTTCCACTGGCTTTCTTTACCATAACGACGTTGGCCAGCCACTCCGGGTAGCTAACCTTCTGAATGAAACGAGCAGACAACAGTTTGTCTACCTCAATCTTTATGGCTTGTTGCCTCTCCGTTGCAAACTTGCACCACTTCTGATGAATGGGCTTGGAGCCCGGGGCGATGCTCAGTAGGTGCATGATTAGGTCCTCTAAAATCTCAGGAATGTCGGACGGGGTCTAGACAAAGAGGTCAATGTTGCGGCGGACGCAATCAATCAGGCCTTGCTTCAAGTCTGGGGACAGGGTGCAGCTGACACGAAAATGTTTAGATTTGTCATCTGCCCCGAACGAGATTTCCTCCAGCTCGTCCGCCGGTTCTGACTCCGAATGGTCTCTCTCGGGAGGGAGTTCAACCGTGTCGAGGGGGAATACCCTGCCCTCGACCGCTGTCATGTAGCACGAATGTGCTGACTCCTGGTTGCCTCGGACGACCCCAACCCCGAGGTTGGTGAGGAACTTCAGTTTCAGATGGTAGGCCGAGGGGACGGCTTGGAACGAATAGAGCCCGAGTTGGCAGAGGATGGCATTGTATGCTGTCTTGACGTTGACCACCATGAAATCCATCGACTTGGTTCAGAGGATGGAGGTCATGCCTACAGTTATATCTAGTGTCACAATCCCCTCAATTTGTATGGGAATGCCCGAAAACCTGTGAAGGGTGTAGCCGGTGGGCTTGAGCTTTTCTCGAGGGAGCTTGAGGTTCTCAAATGCTTCTAAGAACAGGATATTAACCGAGCTGCCGTCGTCCACCAGGATACGGCGGACCTCAAAGTTGGCCATGACGAGGCTGATGACGAGGGCATCGCAGTGCGGAAGCCGGACGCCTTTGAGGTCTTCTATCGAGAATGAGACAGCCAGCTGCTGGACACAGGGGGAGGGATGGTCTCGGACAGAATTGACCTCTCGGACGAAGGCCTTACGGGAGGTATTGGAGTCCCCTCCCATGGGTCCACCGTGGATGCAGTGGAGGATAGCTGGTCCCCATGCTTCCTCGAGTTCGGGGTCCCGCTCGGGGCGGCAGCTGTTTGCTCGAGGAAGAGGCGAAGGCCTCGGGCTCCTTGGTTCTCTTCGGTCCTTGGGATTGTTCCAGGCGAACTACCTCAGATACCCCTGTTGGATGAGGGCTTCGATCTCGTCTTTGAGGGATCGGCAATGATCTGTATCATGCCCGGTGTCTCGGTGGAAGCGGCAGTAGAACCTTTGGTTTCGCTTCTTGCCGTTGTTCATCTGTCGGGGAGGGAAGTGGACGATCCCTTTGTCCTCGATCTCCATCAAGATTGTCGAGATGTTCTGTGTCAGGGGCGTATATCTCTCGAATCGGGGGACCGGGGGACCCTTTTGAGACCAGTTGCTTCTTTCACGGCTCTCTTGAAAGGCTCAGCATCATTGACCTTACGCTTCCCCTTAGTAGTGGCTTCCTTGGTTCCCTCGGGATTGAGGGCCTCCTCGGCCCGGATATACTTCTCGACCATGTTGAGTAGGTCGGGGAAGTCCACGGTGACTTCTTGGCTAAAGAAGCCTTGAGCTGGCCGTGGTGGACATTGTGTCGAAAGGCTGCGGAGGCGACCCCTGCTTCGAGGGAGTAAACTGACCTCGCCTCGGTGGTGAACCTCCATACGAACTCCTGGAGGGATTCCCCATCCTTCTGTTTCAGGTCTAGAAGGGAAGAACTTGTCTTCTTGACTTTCCTGATGGTCATGAAGTGGGCTAGGAAACCCGCCTCTAGCTGCTCAAAAGAGAAGACCGAGCTGGCGGTAAGCTTGGAGAACCATTTCCGAGCTGGTCCACGGAGGGTAGCAGGGAAGGCATGGCAGAGGAGGGGATCTGCAGTGCTGTGAATCATCATGAGGGTCTTAAATTCCTCAATGTGATTAGCAGGATCACCTTCGCCATTGTAGGTCTCGAATTAGGGAGGCCTGAAATTCTGAGGGATCTCGGCCTCTAGGATTTGGGGAGAAAAGGGGGGGCCGGTCTGTCGATGACCGCAACCCGGCACTGGTCCACCCTCGCCAAGATGGACAAGGCAGTTCTCTATTTCCTCCAAATGACGAAGGACGGCATCTGCCTATTCCTGGGGACAAGCCGATTTGTGGGACTGGCCCGCTCCTGTTCCTGACCGGGGATCGGAACTATTGCGGACCTCGGTGGTCTGGTCACTTCAGATGGCTTGAAGAATTTCGTTCCGGAAATTCTGGAATTCGACCCTTGTGACGGGGGCTTGCCCCACCGGGTCCTGCAGAGGATCGCGCACCTGGGAAGGCTGTCGACGGTGGTTCGAGACCGAGTTGGAAGCGGCCTCTCTCCTCGTCCAGCTGGCCTGCCTGTCCTAGATGACGCGGCGCAAATCTGACGCACCTGAGGGTCGGGCCGCGCTGTTGACCCGAGGTTGATTGGAACCTTGGCCATTCGTACGGCTATGATGTAGGGGGTCCGGATGTCGTGCCGAGGTGACGGACCTTCTGGCTTTGGGAGCCATGGATGGACTCGGACCCGAGGTAATGACTCTGGCTAGGCTCGGAAGGACGAAAGTACCTATAAGGACTTTTCCACAGATGACGCCAACCTGATGCGATTTGTTTTTGGGGTGTGGCTGCAACAGGTGTGTGTTCTTGTAATTTGTATAGTGGAAGTCTCGGTACTGACCCTGGTCTGACCCTCGGCTGGGGGACCGGCTCGGGAGTAGTAAGAGTGAGGTGGGGACCGGGTGCTCGGCTCGGATTCAGAAGCTCCGCTCGAATCTGTGGGTTTGGCTCGGTCCTGGGTACCTGCACAATGCCTAGAAACACCAGAAGAAGTCCCGGTGACAGGCCCTCCGACGATCTAGTCAGTCACTCGGAAAAGCAACAGTAGCTAGGGTTCAAGTTGAGAAAGCTTGATTACCTTTTCAATGAGGAGGGGGTCTAGTATTTATAGGAAGAGGAAACGGGTCTGAGACCCTGCAGGGCCGGATCGGACCCGTTTGCTCGTGGGCCTGACGTGGAAGCGGCCCATCTGGCTCTGGATTGATCTGATGACCAGGGAACAGCGGGTGGGTTTTGAGGAGATCTGACGGTCTAGGAGGGGCCACGTAATCTGACCCATATCAAGTATAATTTTTTATTTAATAAACCTTAAGGTGCAAGGATATGGAAGGTCATTTTTAAATGGCAAATAACCAGTGTTAGGGGTGGACAACTATTATCCGAACCGACCAATCCGAACCAATCCAACCCGAACCGACCGGTTTTTAACCGAACCAATTGGAGGTTTGGATTGGATCGGTTCTTGATCTTCAATAACCAATTGGACCAGTTCGGTTGTTGGATGAGGCTTTCAAATAACCGATGAAACCGAACCAACCATACCTTTATGCACAAGTCCATAAAAAATATAGTTCTCCTTTAATTTTTTGAATATACACATTAGTCATTTCTCATTTTCCTTGAGATACAAACAGTCTTTTTTAATTTCTTTAATACAAACTGAGCAGTTGTTCTACCTATGTTTTGGTTCTCCATAATCCTATGTGTTATGTTGTTGAGAAATGCTTGATTTACAGTGTGACCCAACTTAATAGAATCATAAAACTGATGTAACATTTAGTAGTTAATTTAATCAAGTCAAGCAGAAATTATTTTCTAAATCTTTTTTATTGCACCTGAAATTCAATTACCTATGGTTATTGATGTTTCTTTTATGATAATAAACTAAGATTATAGAAGTATGCAAGTGAAAAAAAACAGTTTATCTCACTCATTTAAACATCATCATCTCAAACAATTAGTGCAAAATTCATTAACAACTTTTGGTTTTATGAATCTTCATTTTAAATTCATTTCTGAATAACAAATAGAAGGTTGTTTTTAAGTTTGATTGAAGTTGATCTTTTAAATTTCAACAAAATTATGAATGGTGTTGAAGGTGAAAAGTAGCACGCCAAACTGACCATTCAATCCAATCTAAACCGAGCTTAATTGGCTTGGATGGAAACCGATTCAATTAAGGTTCGGATTGGTTGTGGATGAGGAAATTAAAAAACCGATTTTCTTTGGATCGATGGTAAATGATCCATATTAGATCAGATACCGACCGATGCCCACCCCTAACCTGTGTCATTAAGTGTAAATGCATAAATACATTGCTAGGATATGGAAGGTCAACTATCTAATTATGGGCACATGGAATCCTCTTCAATTGAAAAAGTAGAGTGGCTGATATGAGGAGCTTGCTCAATTAGAGTTAAAGTATACCTAATCTTCTTAATTTCTTATCATATCCCTATATATTTTTCTCTCTATACTTCTGGTTGCTTTGTCTTCCTACTCTTTAATTTAATCTTTTCTGTGGTAGCTATTTACATTTAATTGTAGCTTAGTTTAGTTTGTTATTTTGTCTGCTAAAGGGCCTGTCCTCCTTGCACTTCTTCATTCTATCTGGATATAATTTATCTGAATAAGTGTTGTTTTATTTTTTATTTAGTCATGGCTTATTAATAAAATAAAATGGAAAGTTTCGTTCGATAATTAGGGGTAACAAAATTTTTGAATCTACTTTTTAGGAATTGCTACGAGTCTAGCAAATACCATGTGTAAAATTTTCGTATAGAGTTTGAGTTCAAAATAGAATATGGTTGGGACCAAATCGGTCTCCATCCAACTCCCGGGTAGGACCCCCTCAGGAAATATTAAGGTTTTCACGGAACTTACCCTGGAACTTACCCTGGAGGCCAGAGCCATAACCCTAGCATGAGTACGGTTCGTCAAAGAGAATATTTTTGGAATAGAAAGTCCAGGATCTTCATAATTACCCATAGGCCACAATTAAGTTCAACTGTCATAATGATTACCACCCTAATTACCCTAATCTTCATAATTACCCATAGGCCACAATTAAGTTCAACTGTCATAATGATTACCACCCTAATTACCCTAATCATGCCAGATATAACTTTGCACATTTCGTACTGACACTAATTACTTGTAATTACTGTTTAGGAGTAATGCGACATCCACTACCAATTTCACTACCATTTTGTTCACTATCTTAGGTGACACACTCCAATTGGTATGGAAAGATAGAGTAGGTGGGAGAACTCTTCAATAGGAGTATGCCACCTAAGATAATGAACAAAATAGTAGTGAAATTGGTAGAGAACTCTCCAATAGGAGTAATGCTTCGTCCACTACTAATTTCAGTACTATTTTGTTCACTTCCTTAGGTGGTATACTTCTATTAGAAAGTTCTCCCACCTACTGTATCTTTCCCTACCTATTGGAGTGTGCCACTAAGCTAGTGAATAAAATGATAGTGAAATTGGTAGTGGATGTAGCTACTCTTCTTCTTAATACCATTATGAGAAATACATATCTGCTTCAAAGTTAGGTGCATGTGTTGCATCCTTTGGAACACATGACTTGCCATCCTTTTGCCTACCACAACACAACTGAACTATTTCCAAACCTCTCTTTGCTCTTCTTTTCACTTTTGCTTTACTCTCAACTTTCTTCTGTGACTACTTTAAAGGACAAGCTTTTTTGCTTTGTTAAACTAACACTTCAATAAATCACTCAAACAAAGTAATTAAAAGTTGAAACCTAACAACACTTCGGTTCAGTTACAGTGTACAGAAATTATGTTTCCCTCTATAAGATCTTCTCTTTGCATTAAAATTATGTTTCCCTTTAATTTTCGTTTTGAGAAGAGTGGTGGTTAATACTTCTCAATTAACATTAATTTGGTTGTATACTTGATTGTGCTCTTTCAACAACGTGCTTTTCTCTGATAGTGAGTCTGCGTAGAGTTTGTGCTAAGTAAATTAATACAGGAAGCTTAGGTTTTGATATAAAACAAACATGAAACTACAACAGATAACTTTAGGTCGATATATATGATGTTGCTAACTGCTAATTTATAAGCTGTTCTTAATTGTAGGTTGTTATTGTTCATTTTGATGAATAATCAGTCGAATAATTAAAAGAGTGAATCTCCAATGTTAATGAAATAATAATTGAACAAGTCATACTGTTACATACTGTTAGATGTACTCAATTTAGTTCCATATCGGAATATATATTAGTTTAGTCTTTTTTGTTTTTTTTGAGGGAAAAGGTAGAATAAGGTCACCCTGTTTCATTAATAAGATGTTAATAAAACAACCCCGGCGTACCGAGGGAAAACAACAGTACAAAACAAAACAAAATACGATGCAGGAAGAAAGTACAAGAAACAAAAAACCAAAAAACAGGAAAACATACCCCCCAACAAACCCTGGGGGGTGGGTCTAACTACTCAACCTCCCGCGTCCAGAGAGTACAGAAGGTACCTACGAAGCATCCCAGCTGGCGAAAGCACAGACTTGGCTGGTACATCCAGTCCCTCAATCCAGCGTTGGCCCGAATTCTACCTCCTCATCGTCAAACTCCTCTACCTGGAACACTTTGGCTATCCTCCCTCTTGCCCCCGTGACCGCAGCTGTAGCCCAAAAAGAGATAAGATGCATGATGTGAGTCAAGTTACCAGAAATACTATTACATGAAGCACGAAAATAAAAATTATTTCTGTCAAGCCATAACACCCATGTTGAAGCCGCTATTGCAATGTACCAGGCTTCCTTCATATCATGTCGAATCATTGCAAATTTGGGACCAATCCACAAATCCACATATACCCCGGGGCAGTCACTTGTACCTAAGGCTCGTAGTACCTCAACCATAGTTGCCTTACCTCTAGGGCAGTGAATGAAAAGGTGATCAAGATTTTCCACCTGTGAGTCGCAGAAACCACAATTGGTCGCCACGTGCGGTTGCCTTTTGGCCAGGTTTTGTCTTGTGAGGATAGCATTATTGAGAACTAGCCATAAGAAGACTCTGATTTTAAGGGGGGTTTTTGCCTTCCACAACACCTGAGCCCAGCTGGGTCTGCATCCTCGAAAGTGAATCCGATGGTACGGGGATCTCACCGAGAAAGCACCATTGTTCTCAGGTCCCCATTGCTTCTGATCTGGGCCTTGGGTGCACCTGATGCCTGTCCGTGCGATGTGTGCTTGCATGTCAAGTATTTGCTGGTGAAGATTTGGAGTGAGCGTTCCTCGGATCGCTGGTCTCCAATCTCCTCTTTTCCAGCCGTCGGCCACGGACATATTCGGCCGAGATGACCTCTCATACAACTCTGGGAACGTTTCCTTCAGGGTATGTGCTCCGCACTACCCATCCCACCAGAATCTGGTGGACCGCCCATTGCCAATATTCGAAGTGACTGCCGAATTAAATGGGCTGCTAGCCTTGGCAATTCCCTTCCAGAATCGCGATACTTTAGCCCCTACTCAGAATCCCAGGTGTCTCGTGCCTTTCCCCCTAAGATACGGTTGAATGAATTCCTGCCAGCCTTCCCCACTGTTGTGGAAAACCTTCCACCACCATTTTCCCAGTAGGGCAAGGTTCATATCTCTGAGGTCTATGATGCCTAGCCCTCCATGCCTTTTTCTCATGCAAGCAATACTCCATTTGATGAGGTGATAACCTCCTTTATTCAAATCTACCCCCTTCCAAAGGAAACGTTTTCGAATCCTGTCAATCCTATTGATAACCCATTTTGGAAGCTCGAAAAAAGACATGTAATAGATTGGCAGGTTAGACAGCACTGAGTTGATGAGTACCACTCTGCCCCCGAGGGACAACGACTTTCCTTTCCATCCCGATAGTCTGTCCTCCACCCTGTCAATGATAGGCAACCAGTCTGCTTTAGTTAGTTTCCCTGGCCTGAGTGGAAGCCCAAGATATTTGATAGGGAAGTCACTCTTCGTGCAGTTCAAAATAGTAGCGTGTTCCCCTGCTTCACCCTCGGATAGAGAGACTAGAGTCAGCGCACTCTTGTAAAAATTAATTCTCAGACCTGACCAGGCCTCAAAACAGTATAGGGCTCCTTTAAAACAGACAGTTTCTCGTCTAGATCCATTCCCGAAGAGTAGGGTGTCATCTGCGTATTGCAGAATCGAACACCCTTGAGTAGACGCGTTGCTGGCCACTGGCATGATCCAGCCTTTATCCCGGCACTTCTCCAGCATTACCCTCAGTACATCCGCTACGATGGTAAACAGTAGCGGAGATAGAGGGTCCCCTTGTCTGAGGCCTTTTCTGCAAGGGAACGGCTGCCCCGACCTACCATTCACCGATATGGCCGTTTTGCTAGTCTGTAGGCACTGCCTGATCCAACAGATCCATTTATTCCCAAAACCCCTACCCCTGAGAGCTTCCTGCAGACACTCCCAGTCGACCGAGTCATAAGCTTTTTCAAAGTCCAGCTTCAGCAGAAAGCTCTTCGCGTTGGTCGTATGGCAGCGGTGAATAACTTGTTCAGCCGTTGCAACACAATCTAAGATATTTCTGCTCTTAATGAAGCCCGATTGAGATTTGTGAATAAGGCTGTCCATAAGACTCCCCAGGCGAATGGCTAGGATTTTTGAGATGATCTTCGCCGAGCAATTAATGAGGCTTATTGGCCTAAAATCGCCCACTTTGGACGCCTCTTCCCGTTTGGGGATAAGGACTACATCCGCAAAATTAAACATACCCAATCTGAGCTTGTTGTTAAAAAAGCCATCCAGCAGTGCCATATAGTCCCCTTTAATTTCTTCCCAGAAAATTTGGAAGAACATCATTGGGAAACCGTCTGGCCCTGGCGACTTATCTGCTCCCATGTGACTGATCGCATTTTTATCTTCCTCTTCCGAGAACGGAGACTCTAGGCAGGCTAGTGAGGGCGAAGACTTGTTCTGGTAGGACTACCAGAAATCAATCCTGAGTGGGACCCTAAAGTCATTCTTCTTCCCTAAGAGTTCCTTGTAATAGCCTTGGAAGGTAGACGAGATCACTTGTTCATCTTGAGTAATCCCCGAGCTAATATCTAAGGCTAAAATTAAGTTAGACCTGCGCCTTGCACTTGCCACTCGGTGGAAAAAGATTGTGTTCGCGTCTCCCTCTTTGAGCCACGAAATTCTGGATCTCTGTTGCCATTTAATTTCTTCCATCTTGTAAAGATTGGCAATATTCTCCCGGAGCTCAAGAAGTTTATTTCTTTCCTCCTGGGACAGCTCCCTCGACTCCTCCACCCTTTCAAGTACATCAATTCCTTCCAACAAGGAATCTTTAGCGCGCCAGATGGTCGAGAACCTAGATCGGTTCCATTTACGAAGTCATTTTCTAAGCCTGCGAATTTTTTCACACCATCGACCAGCCGCATCTGTGCCAGACACTGGAAGAGCCCAGTTTTCCATTACCAAATGGTGAAACCCCTGGATCTCCAGCCAAGCCTTCTCAAATCGGAATTTTCTATGTCTTTTGGCTCCCTGAAGCCCAATGTCAAGAAGGATAGGGGTATGATCAGACGTAGGTCTAGGGATCGATCTAGCCGATGCAAGGGGGAACTTTGTCTCCCAGTCCATTGAGACAAGAATCCGGTCCAATTTTGCCAAAATCGGACTAGACTGCATATTAGACTACGTGAATAGTCTATCATTAATAGGGATATCAATCAACTTATGCTCCGTAATCACCCTATTGAACTCCGCTCTGTGTCTATCACTGGAACCTCTACCCTTGTGTTCGAACGCAAATCGGGTGATATTGAAGTCCCCCCCGACAATCCAGGCCCCCGGCCAGCGTTGGCGGATATTGACCAGTTCTTGCCAGAAGGCGTCACGCTCTGAAGCCACGTTCGGCCCATAAACCACCATGATAGCCTGCATATACTTATCCGATCGTCGTTCCAGACGTGCCGTCAGGGAGAATGTACCATTATAGACCTCGGCACAGGAGAGTAGATCCGAGTTGAAACCAATGGCAATTCCCCCTGTTGCTCCTACGGATGGGCGTAAAACCCATTCCTTAATCCTGGGCCCCCCTACTCTCTTGAGTTTAGACCCATGGTTAAGTTTGGTCTCCTGCAGCCCAACCACCTCCGCCTTGGACTTCGCGATAACGTCTCTAACCATGTCCCTTTTTCCTTTATCCCCCAGACCCCGGACATTCCAGAATAGCATATTCATTGGGGAACCGTGTCCGAAATAACAGTGAGTGAGGGATTCGGGCGTGATTCGCCCTTAGAGATCGTAATCCCCCCGGAGTTAGTCCCTAGTTCCTTATGTTCACTAGACTTAGCCCTCTCAGATTCCCAACCCCTCATTTTGTTAAGAAGTAACGCGTTGCGTTCCTTATCACAAACTTCCAAACCACAAGAAACAGCTAAATGAAACACTTCAGAATCTGACATGAAATTTAAAATATTAGCAAGAAAAGTTTTGGTACCTCCACTGACGTGTTTAGCCGCTTTGGCGGCCGTCGCCCTCTCCAAAAAGTCATCCAAGGACTCCGCATGAGCCCTCTTAGGAGAATGCTGTACTCTGACTCCAACCGTCCTACGAGCCTGTCCAGAGCTAGAGCTACCTCCCGGGGCTGATTCTGGAATAGTGAACAGGACCATCTCAAGCGATATCTCCCTCTGAGTGTTAGCAATGAACTCATCGTCCTCTAAATCCTCCTCCGAGATAGAAAAATCTACATCTAGATTGAGTCTACCTTCGAGTTCCTCATCGCTGTCTGTGGGAATGGCAAGCTCCCTCAGCGCCGACTCCTCATTGAGCCCGATGCTGTGAGACACACTAATACTGTTGGTGTTGTCTGTTGTGGACCCCTCATGCGGCCCACTCCCTGACAAAACAAGAGACTGAGATTTCGTCACCAAATTGTTACAAGGTTCAGATACAGAAGATGGGCCATCAAACCCCTCTTTGGGCCCTTTAGCCCCAATAAAAAGCCCACCAACTGGACCCAACCTAACACTGTCGAAAATACCCATTGTTAAGCTGTTCTGGCAGACTATCATACCGCCTGCCTCGATCAGAGCGCTAGTCAGCTGGTCAGAGAGGGCGGTAAGTATACCCCCCTGCCAGCTGGCAGCAGCTGATTGGAGGGGCAGACGGTCGCATCTGATGGCACAACTAACAAAGATGGCTTCGAAGAAACCGCCATCAGCTCTTTACTCAATAATGAGTCTTCACCCACCGCCTTTAGTTCTTCTGCTCTGACTTCTTTCCCATTACCCCCCTTCTTCGAAGCCCCAGAGCCTCTGTCTTCTACCCCCAAAACATCTTCTGTGAAACGCTCTTCTCTCTCACCCACTCCCACAGCAGCTACCTCCAGCTCCTTCGTGGGCTTTTTGCTGTGGTTGGTCAGTGCTACTCTCGACTGATCTCTCAGCTCCTGCTCAGTGATCTGTCGCACCTGGTCCTCCGAGGTTGCTTTATGCTTTTCGAAAGCGAAAAAATGCTTTGTGACCCACTCCTTGGTCGACAGCGTGATTTCTGCTCCCACCTTACCCACTCCCTCGCTTGTCTTCTTTCCCAAACTGTTTGAATCCTCTACCCACCCTCTCTTCGACGCCTGCAGGCCACAGACTGTTGTCTCGCTGCCATGCTGGGGTCCATTTTTGGACAGCTGGTTTGAAGTACGAGTGATGATGTGCTCTGACACTTCTGGTCTCGCCAACTGTGGGGGGCAGCGCCGATCCGCCGTTCGATCTGGAGAGTTGAGGGCTCCAGTAGCCTCTTGACCTTTGGATCTAGCCGCGTGGTCCCTGCCAGACTTCCTTTGTACCTGCACAGCTGTTCGGCGTCGCTCCCCCCCTAGCCGCCATGATTACCTCCCGATGAGCCCTTTCAACCTCGTGCGATCCATCAATGGTGAGTTCCCTCGATGGCGACACCACCTCTCTGTAAGATCTATGATCTCTGAGCTTTGCCGCTGTTGCGTTGGGGGGGAGGGTGACCTGGGGTTGTTGAGCTTCTTCTCTTCTGTCGAGAACAAGTCTGATAAGATATGATTCCTCGAATGTAAAAACTTTTGCAAATCTCGGCATCAAATCGATGTTGGTGCTTCTGATGAGAACTCTGGCAGAGACCAAGTCTGATCGGCGCACCGTTCTCTCGTCCATCTCCTCCACAGTCCCAAACTCCGCCACAATTTCTTGAAGAGCATCTCGCTTCCAGAAGTGGAGGGGCAAGTTATGGATCCAAACCCAATACTTGTCACCTTGGGGGAGCTCCGCCCCAAAGTCTGGAGTCCACGCACTGAATTCCACTTGGAAGTGTCCAAAGTCGACGACTCCCAAGCCCACCACCTCTTCCGCTTTCTCCGGGGAGGGGAATGAAACCAAGAACCGAAGGTGGCAAAGCCTCTTCACGACCCAATCTTGGTGAGCTCTCAGGGGCCATTTAGCAGTTAATGCTTCAAAGAAATGCACCTCCGATGGTCTCCCTTTTCTGATCTTGGCGATGGCACACCACTATCTCAACCACCGCTCTTCATTTTTTATCGTGGCCAAGCTATTAGCCAATCGGATCCTCTTGGGGCTCTCCGGAGACCTCCCCAATCTCACCTGACGTTCTTCGTCACTGTGAGTTTCTATCAAGTTGGAACAATCGTACGAACGGTGCCCCCACTTCAAGCATTTGAGGCACCTCACCTCTTTGGTACACTCACTTCTGAAATGGCCGAGTTCACCACAATTGAAACATGGTGCTGGCTTGCGCTTTCCCTTCCTCTTTCTCTTGCTCAGTTGGGGTGTATCGGACTGAAGGTAAGCTTCTCGACCCTTGCTATGCTTACCTCTGACTTCGACCCAAGGCCCCTCCTCTGTTCCCCTGCCGGAGTCGCCACCCACCGTAAGCCCAACCAGTGCTGCACCTTCGGGAGCACACTGCTTGCTGGCTTTAAGTGGGGGGGCTCTGGAACATGGTGAATGGTGGAGTCGTCGGTGTTTAGGTTCAGTTGGGTGGTCGAAGAGGTATGATGGGTAGTGTGACTTGCCCTGGAATCACTGTGAGGTTTTGAGTGGTAATGTTCTTTGGAAAACTGGTGCTGAGGTTGTTGAACTGGTTTGTAAGGTTGTCTGTGACTCTCTTGATACAATCCCCTCTGTGCTTTACCCCAGTGTTGAGGAGGTTGAAGCCCCGGTGGCAGTGTCCTCCTTTGCCTGATAAGGTTAGAGGAAGGACCCCGTCGTTGGGCCCCTCTCTCAACCTGCCCATGATGGCTTCGATGGTACCTCTGGACCCTAGTCGATCCCTCTGTAGAGCTGTGATGACCACTACTCTTCCCCACCGGTCGTTGGTGCACATTTTGGTGTGCACGCGACGGGGAAAGATTTAGTCTGAGCTCTCGGCCACTTTCCTCTAGTGGAAGTGTGCGCACAATAGAGGAGGGCCTCGCAATGGTATGTCTAGGGGTCGTCGCAGTATCGAGGGCAATGTGGGAGGGCAGAGGGTTGTTGTATTTGGATGGAGAAGGGGAGGGGAGTGGAGGAGGCTGTTGCGACAGCAGAGTAGGGTACAAAGCATCCTGTGCAGTGGGCGGAGCCGGTGGATAGCGGACCCTCTCATTGGGCCTGCATCCACTGAGTTCTAGGACGGAGAGCATTGACAGGGGAAAAGAAAAAAGATGTTGAGGTCTAGTGATGGGGTAACAGAGGTGGTGAGGGGGGTGAGGAGCAGAACGGATGCTGTGACTGTGCTGAAGGTGGGTGTGAGGGAAAGTTGGGGGTGACTGTGAGAGGTAGGTGAAACAGGGTTAGTGTAGAAGGAGAAGGATGGCCGGAGAAGAGGTTGGGTTTTGCATCGGAGGGGTCACTGGGTTGGGTAGTTGGTAGGAGCTCTCCATTTTCTTTTTGGTTAATAAGCCTGACTTCTTTTTTTGTTTGATAAGGTGAGCTGTTAGAATACAATCCCCCCAATGATCTTGGCAATCCAAGTTGAAGAAGTGAACGAGCAATCTTAAGAAAGTGGAGATACTTGCAGATTTCAGTCCCTTGTCACGGTTAGGTACATCAAGTTATGTATTGAAAGAAGATAGAGAACAAGAAAACTCAAGAAGTCTTTTCTTTCATTAATGGATGACTTGACATATATTAGTTTAGTCTTTGCTTCTCTTCTATATATAGAAGATATTGTACCCAGTTACAATCAATCCATCATTCCAAGAATCTAATAATCCAATAAAGTATTATTTTCTATCTTTGAATCTAACATGGTATCATAACCTCTACTCCTATAAGGCATATACTATTTTTCTTCTCGTCATCGAGGTGGAGTGGTTCACACCTTCATCGAAATCACTCCACCTCCCATCGTCGACATACCTCTCCCGTTCCCTATCAAATTCTTACTTACTAAATCCCTTTCCCTCTCTCGATCAAATCTCAAATCCCTAACTTCCTAATCAATTCCTAATCTCTAAACCCTAACTCTAATCCTTTATCTTCTTCCTTTATTTTTACCCTCTACAACATCCCGACTACCCTCAAAACCCAAAATCCCGACTACCCTCTACAGCCCAACAGCAACAACCTCAACAACCCAACAACTGTGGCAAAGTAACTCATATTCTTCTTCCTCACTCCTCAACCCTGACAAATCTCCAAAAATAGAGATCCGGATTTGGCCATGTCGAACTGGATCTCGTCCAAACTAAAAGCTGCTGAAACCATCCTCCACCAAATCGACCAACAAGCCTCATCTCCAACCAACCACACCGCCATCCATGGTGGCAACCATATCCATTCCAGGAAACTCGACCCTTCGCCCTCTCTCAAGTTCCAGGAAGATGACCTCCCTACCCTGTCACTACTGTGAAAGAGACAGTGAAGCCCTATACCCGAACTCCATCTATCATCCTCTCCCCGAACTCCATCCAACATCTTCCTACTCCAACTCCCGAACACCACAAAAAGTCTCTCCATTGTAACCAAAGTCCCCCAAATCCAACGCCAACCTCCCCCTTGTTGCCTCTCCTTAATCCCGAAACTCATCACCTTCAACCTTGCCAACTTCTCGTGTTGTCTCCTTACCCGAACTCACTTTATCTCGATCACTAACACCTATCATCGTTACCTTCCTGACGTCAACATCCAGTCGGTGTCCTTTCCCTTCCCGAACTCAACTCTGGTGAACCCTACCCACAACCTACAAACCCTCGCCTTTCTTCCCGAAATCCAACCTATCCCTTCCCAACGTCCCCACGGCATCCCGAAGTTGAATCCCTTGCTGCCTCCCTTCCCGAATCCCAACTCACGACGATTTCCACCCTACCCCACTCGAAACCCTAGCCACCCACTTTCCCTCTCTTCCAAGTCTTAAACCCTACCGCAAAATCTTCCAACTCCACCTATATACCCTACCCAGCCCATTTTTCCAACAAAAAAAAACCCCTTTTCAAACCCAAACTCAAACTCGTAAGCCAAACCTAACCCATACCCTAACCTTACTTCTCTCTAATCCCACTTTGTCCGTCGCTGTCGCCGTTCGTCATCGTCAAAAAAATAAATTAAAAT
The DNA here is from genome assembly GCA_017893485.1 of Hemerocallis citrina. Classification (NCBI taxonomy): domain Eukaryota; kingdom Viridiplantae; phylum Streptophyta; class Magnoliopsida; order Asparagales; family Asphodelaceae; genus Hemerocallis; species Hemerocallis citrina. Next base: position 161,277,682 of record CM030360.1, on the reverse strand, counting down.
AAAAATTTTGTGGGTACTTGTGTTTCTCCATAGAATCCCAACTCCACGTCTCCTTCCTTTCACCTTCCGTCGATGCCTTTCCCCTTCCGCATCCAGTTACCAATACAAAATCACACTGATTAATCCATCGTCAATTTAAGAGGGGGCGATCCTGACATCATCCCAGTTTCCGAAGTCATCCTAGATCCCGACGTCCATCCTGTCTGCCTAGGGCCATCCCGAACTACTACCACTACTACTTCTACCACTTCTACCACTTCTCGCCAAAGAGCCCCACTACTTCTACCCCTTCCTGCCGAAGAGTACTATTTCTACTACTTCCCGCCGAAGAGCACCACTACTTCTACTACTTTCTGCCTAAGAGCACTACTTCTACTACTTCCAACAAACAACACTACTTCTACTACCTCCTGCCGAAGAACACTACTCCCACACTTCCTAGATCCAAGAGACGGATCATCCCTATGCCACCGAGTGTCGTCCCTGTGCCATCATGCGTCATTCCTGCGCCATCGTGCGTCATCCCATGTGCAGTCACAGAGCGTTGTCCCATGTGCAGTTACCGAACGCCGTCCCTGCGCCACCATGCGCAGTCACCGAGCATTGTCCCTGCGCCACCGTACGTCGTCCCTTGTGCCATCGAGCACTGTCCTGAACATCATCAATATTTCAAACTCATGTTACTTGAATCAACTTGAGTTTGAGAGGGGGTGTTAGATATGAAATATTATATTACTCAGTTTAATAGATACTGTACTCAGTTATAATTAATCCATTAATCCAAGAATCTAATAATTCAATAAAATTTTTTTTAATTATCTGAGTCTAACACATACAATTAGTAATCAAGTGATGTTTTGCCAACAAAGGTGGATTATGACAGCAAATACTACCAAATCGTTTTCGGATTATACAAAAAACATTCACCATGTATTCACTTCATTATTGGATTGGAAAAAGAAGGTAGGTAAGCACAAATTTAAACAGCACGATGAATTGATAACCACCTCCTTTTATATTTGGCTTGAGAGCCTGTGACATCCTTTGATTATTTATGAGATTCTTCCCATTTTCAGGGTCAGAATCTTCGATGCAAATTTATTTTCTTTAAAATAATTTTTGAAAGTTTTTGACACCTCAACCATAATCATCCATTCATTCATGTATGTTGTTCAGTATAAGAAAAAGAAAAGAATTCTAAACTGTTCACACACCTCCAAAAATGTGATACATATAAGAGTACAATTACAATCTTCAAATGTGACCAATATGGATCATCTCGTTGCTGGAAAATTCAGCATATTGCAAACTATTCATCGGTACTTGGATAGATCTAGCACAAATGTCAAGATAGTGATAGATGGTTGGAACATTTGAATTGCTTCAATGTCAAAACTGAAAAAGACAATTCTGATCTACATATGATCAACATGTTTATTACTTTCCCATGAATTAATCTCTCAATGACCTTGTTCCCCCATACTCCCATAGACTCTAATTGTTTTTTTTATATAGAAAATATGAAAAATAGTCACCTTGTTTTATTAATCTATAGAATATATTATGCTAAGACTACTTTGCTCAAGGATTTTTTTCCTTTTAAAAAAAATTCTAAAAGGAAAGTAGAAGTGGGAGATTTCAATAAATAAACAAATAGAAACTAGATAAATTATATACAACTAGTATAACCCTGTGCAATATATTGCACATAATTTTTAAATATAACAATGTGCAATATATTGTACATAATTTTTTAAAAGTGAGAAAATAACAAAATAATTTTTGAAAAATTTCTCTAATAATATCTATACAATATTCCATGCACGCTTTTTAAGGTTTGATTACGGGATATGGTTACACTTCAATTTTCGATGGAGAAAAAGTGGGGAGTTGCCCCATTTGCTCTCATTTTTTTGTTTTAAAAAGAAAAAGTTAGAAATTTTGTTGAACCAAAAGTGGTTTAGCATAATATATTGTATAGATATTGTTGCGCCTCGCTTCCCATTATACGGGAAACACATGCACGCAACTGAATTCCAGCGAATGATATAAGTGTGTCAACACATATCATCCATAAGCTGTATAATACCAACAAACTCAACAATACAATAATAATCACAAGAACAAGAAATATAATACAATAACCAATATTTGAGATACAAGAACTTACCAAATAGCCAGAGAATATGCAATGCAATAATAGCTCGATGAGTTCTTTAAGTAACCCATCGTCTGTACCTGTATAACATAACTCAAAGAAAGATAAATGGAGTACCCGTTAGAGCAAATTGCGAGCCGCAAGTAGTACAAGCAAAAATAGGAACAAGAAAAAGAATATATGAATACAGAGCAGGAAATAAGAATCAAGAGTACAGAACATAGCATGAAATGAATGCAACAGGTAAATAGCATCATATAAACTGGTAAGCAAGTAAACAGGATCAAATAACAGGATCAGGTAATGGATAAACATGTAAACTTGTAACAGACATCAGATAAACATGTAAACTTGTAACAGATATCAGATAAATATGTAAACTTGTAACTATTATCAGATAAACATGTGAAACAGGTGACAGGAATATGCAGGTGAAACATATTATTCTTAAGTCTTGTATTTAATCCTATCTAATGCATCACTCATGTGTCTCATTCTACATAGTTTCTGCATACAAACAAGTTGTGTTTAGATTTAGTGGTGAATTCTATAGGATCGTGTACTCGGGCATCATATAAACAGGTAAATAGGATCATGAACCATGTAATCATGTGTTCATGCAAACATGTGAGAAACAAGGGCTCCCTCCGAGTACACCTTCCTATAGGAATAAATGTAGTCTGGTAATCATATAAACAGGTAAATAGGATCATGAATCATGTAATTATGTATTCATGCAACATGTGGGAAACACAAGGCCCCTTCCGAGTACACTTATCTATATTGTCCACTACTAGATATTTCTCTTAACCCCGACTTGATTACTTACTCTTTTTACCAAAACAGACAAGAATTTGCAAAACCAGGGACAGGTAAACATGACAGGGACAGAAACAAGTTTCAAACTGGGCAGAAAACATGTTCGGGTGCCATAAACAAAACTATAAATATTGAAACAACAAGAACTCCAATTCTGAACAGCAGGACGTTGCTGCACCAAAACTGGAATTACCACTGATACAGAAGGATCCGTCAAAAGTTTTAGAAACTAGACTCCCTGCCGGTTCCAGCGCATATACACACGATATATAAAAATCACAGGAACTAGGTTCAAATTCTTATTTTTTACAGATTTTATGTTCAGGCAGAAACTTAGGGTACAATTCTTACACATAAATCAGTAAAGAACTGATTTAAAAATTCTTTAAAATTTATAATCAGGTTCTTAATCATGTTAAGCAACATACTAGAAAATATCAGTTCTTAATTATACTTCTAACATGAGACTTAAATTAGTCAATTGAGAAAATATACTTCAAAATAGTAATCTGGAATCAAAAACGTCACAGCACTAAAAATAGCATATCTTACAATCTACACATCGGATTTTCAATCCGTTCAAAGTTCTAGAAACTAGACTTAGGGGGCTAAAACTATTATTTATAAAGTTCTAACAGATTCAAAATATAATTGGGTCAAATCTGATTACAAGTCAGAACAGACAGAAGGGCAGAAAGATCCAATTTGATATCAATGATCTTTTACGAATACAGAATTAACAGAAACAAATCAAATGAATAGGGGTCAAGATCATCAACGTATAAGGCATGAAAAATGGATCACAACGATAAACCTACTTGCGGTATTTCAAAAAAATGCTTGTACGGGAAAACAAAAGATTCGTATAAGGATACTTTCCTGATAGACGATTAATCTGAAAATAAAAGAATAACGGGATGAGAATCCCGACGACGACAATACACGTGCAACACACGTGTACAGCGAACACAGCAAGCAACAAAGAACTCCAATAGCAACAGTACCCACAACAACAAACAGAAAATCAAAACCCAACACAGCACACAATGGTGAATAGCAAATAGCAACAAACGGCACAGACAACATGCAACAGGTAGCAATTGTACACAGTAGTGAAATGCGAGGGATGAAGGGATGGCAATGGCAGGGGTTGGAGGCAGGGTGGAACGGGGATGGTGCAATGGCAACACAGCTCGACGGCGACTGGATGTCGGCGAGGTTGCAAGGGTGCTTGGGGATCTGCGGAGGAGGCAGAGGATGGTGCGAGAGAGCAGAGGAGTAGCGGGGCGCTTGAGTAGGGAGGTAGAAAATGATGAGGATAGCGATGGGTTCAGGAGAGAGAGAGACATGCGACGGTGGTTGCAATGGTGGAAGGCCATGGCAAGGAGTTCGGGGATGGAGGCAATGGCGATGGATGGGAAACAGGTTGCGGCTCGATGGGGAAGATGAGGGGGCTGCTAATGAGAGTGGAGGAGCGGGATGAAGACGAGGGCGGCAAGCGGGATGCAAGGCGATGAAGGTGAGTAGAAGTGTAACACCCTATATTTTTAAATAATGTTTTTGAGGTTAATAAATGAATTAAAATGATTTTGGTGATTTAATAAACAATTTTATGAAATTTATCTTCTTACACATGCAAAACACGTGAAAATATTTTCTTGGAAAGTTCAAAATCAGAAATTATTTTGTTAAAACCTAATATTTATTATTAGGTATTATTTATAAATTTTCTGAATTTCTCTGATATTTATTTGGCATATTTGCAAATATTACAAAAAGAGGGTCTTTTGTGCAAAATTACCACTTGGAGTAAAAACTCCAGAAGTTTGGTTTTCTGGGCTAAGCATGATTTCTAGCCAACTCAGAGGTTAAGAGTTTAATTTTATTCTAATATATTTGGGTTATTTCGCAAATTTCTTAAATAAGAGTCTTTTTGCAAAATTGCCACTTAGAGGCCAAAATTACAAAAAAAAAATCTAGGTTTTGAAACCAGTGCCGGCCAGATCTGGATGGTTGTTTTTTATTTTAAATCTCAATTGAATTGGTTATTCTAATTTCCAAGTATAAGGAATTATATATGTAAAGATATATTCAAAAGGGATATTTTACAAAACCTACTCAAAATCCTAATACCCTAATTTCCGGCCTAATATAAAGAGGGTGCAGCCGTCTCTTTTCTGCACCAAAATAAAGGGTTTTCTTTATTATTGATTTCTTGGAGTTTCGAAGCGAAGATCTTGGATTTTTTTGCAAAATGAAGGACTTTTCTTATTCTCTTTATTATTTCGGATGATTCTTCAATAATGTGAGTGACATATGTTTGTTTTGGTATTGTTCTAAGCATGTTGTATGTGACGATTTGTCTATTAGAAAGCATGTTAGATGATGGTATGATGATATAATGAGTTTATTAGTGGGTGGATGAGTAAAGATTGAATCTTTTCATGAAAACTATGTTATTGATTATTTAAAATTCTATATGGATGACTTGAGATTGTTAAGAACCTAAAACAAATCATGAGTATAATGTTTTCTTTCATATACTTGCTGAAATGATTGCATATATTGTGTTTGTATGATGTTTATTGTGAAAAGTGAACGAAATTTAACCTTTACTGTTGAATATATTTATACACTCTGTTTTGATATTTTTTTATGAACAAAACTTGACTAATACATATTATAATTGTAGGGGAGTTATTGAGTTATTGAGTATGTGTACAATGAATTGTAGGGGAGTTATTGGATAAAAAAGAATCATGTTTTGAAAGTAAAAAGGGGGTTGATTTTCGGGTCTGATGGAAGATCAGCCGAAATTGATTTTTTTTGTGATTTTGTGAAGTTTTCGATTGAATCTTGAGTTGTTTTGATACTGAGTTGGATTCAACAATATACTACTTATATTGGATGGATTCTTGATGCTTTAACTGATGCAAACACGCACATATACATACATATATACTTATGTTCACTGTTTAGAAGGGTTTTGTCAAAAATTGATATTTTGAGAATTTGATGAGATTTTGATTTGTTTATAAACTCCAGAATGTTATACAAGTTTTATTTGATCATCTCACGAATTTTTTTTGCAAATTTATGATTTTACAAAGATTTAAGGAAGTATCAGTTAAAAAGTGCACAAATATTAAAGCTGTCATTTTTCAAACATGATAGTCGACCACTTTGTTTTGAACGAAAAATGTCGGTCGACTGTCAATTCTTAGGTTTTTAGATTTTGGCTTGACAGTCAATTGTTCGCTTTTGAACTGGTTTTGACAGTCGACTATCAGTGTCTTGGCTGATTGTATTGTTGAATTTTCTTCGTTTTCCTTGAACGATTATTTCTTTGAATTTATGGATTATTGATCTACTGTTTTATATGATGTTTCGCTACAGATTGCAGTATTTTACAGAGAGTTATAGTTAAATTATAATAGAATTTGAATTGTATTTCTATGACTTCATAAAGTGAAATATATACGTTTTCGAACGAATTGATGTTTAGTGATTTTTCTATGACTTAAAAATATAATTCTCAGTTATTTGATGGATTTAATATCTTATTTTAGTTCTGAAAATATGTGAGTATATTAAATGAATTTGAATTTTGTTGATTAAAGAAGTTTACTAGACATAAACATTTTGATGATGGAATTAAGAGTTTTAATGAAAAATTTTGTATTGATATTCAATTTGTGAATCTCTAGGAGTTGAGTGGGATTCTTGTGAACCGGCAAATGAGATTTTATGGTTATTGACCAGTTGGGGTCTTGGGGTGTTTTTTGGAATTAAGTCTGGCAGGATACACTAACTCTAGAGAGGGAAAATTTGTGTTTTAATAATAATCAACTTAAGGACAGACACTAGTGGAGATGTGATAGAACTTGGGAAATGTAATTATATGCTCTGGGGGTCTAGTTAACGGATGCGTTCCAGGACTTTGTGTTGTTCTGTCTCGAAAGGACATTTGGTATGTTCACGTGTCGAGGGTTTGCAGACTTATTCACGGAGTATACAGGTGCATTCGCGTGTCGAGGATCAGCTTGCCTATTCACGAGATGAACTAGTGTACCTACACGTCGAGGGTTTCGCAAACCATTTCGTAGGGTACATGTCAGGGAGGTGATTCTTCCCGGGGGTCAGAGCTATTCTTACATGATGCTTGCGCATCGAGGGTTGTTAGGCCTATTCGCAGAGTATTCTAGATCGTGTTTCTATCACCGTAGTAGGATTAGTTGCATAACGAGGGATTTAACCCTATGAAGTAGAGAACGATAAGGGCTTACACCGGACCTATGTAGTATGGAATGCATAGAATCCAACAAGTATGCATGAGAGAGTCATCATACTGCATTTGTGTTTTCTTGACTTTGTTTTATGCATGTTCCTACGCTTGACACTTAGTCGAGTTTCACTTGATGTTTTCATGCTTTATTTATTATAATTTCACATTCCTTTCGTTACTAATGTTGGTATGTATTGATTATGACCTTATTTCTTTATGTTTCATTTAGATTGTATTTCGTTTGATGTCACTCACACCGTTACGGCTGAGCCCTGTAGTTTTGGGGGTTAGGATTATCTCTAGCCTCATATTTTACAGGTAGGTACCTATAGCTTGGGATTTGGATGCATGTGGTAGAATGATAATGTGGTTTATGTAAATTGTAAAAGAATGTGTTGTAAAAGAAAGAAATTATAATTCAAGGTGTTTAATTTTTTGCTGTGCTTTGTAAAGAATTGGTGTAATAAAAGTTAAATTTTTTTCTGTATTTGGCTATATTTACTATTACATTGAGGTAGATGCTGGGAATAGTGTCACGTATTTCTGAGATATCATATTGAAAATTCGGGACGATACAGAGATTGGTATCAAAGTATGCTTCAATAGTAATGATAAACATAGTATAAAAATAAACCTAGGTGGACATTAGAGCGTGAGTACCTAAGTGGGGACATTAGAGTGTGAGTATCACAGAATTAAAACAAGATGTTATGGTTTGGGGTATGATTAAGGTTTTTCCATGGGGTATTGATGTGAATACGAATTGTGTTGTGATGCTCTAACTTTTCCCTCATTTTGCAGTATTCAGTATAATGGCAGGACCCATGACCAGGAATGGTGAAAATAGTGATAGGGCTGAAGGTTCCAATGAGGCTGGACTTGATCTTGAGACTGAAATTACCAGGGTGTATCATACCTTGAACACGTTCATGGCATCCAACATGGCACAAAATCAGAATCAGAATCAAGGGGCTGGGCCAGTGCTTGTTAATGCTGATCCAATTAAGCAGGTTGAGTCCTTCAAGAGGATGAAGCCGCCTGTTTTTGAAGGGTAATCTGATCCAAATGAGGCTGATGATTGGATTAGAAAGATGGAGATGGTCTTCGAAGTTTTGGAAACCCCAGCAGCTAATAAGGTGAAATTAGCTACAATGCAGTTAGAGAAGGATGCTGGCATCTGGTGGCAGTCAGTGAAAAGGACTTTGGGGGATCAACAGGTGACTTGGAAGGCTTTTCTGAAGGAATTGAGGGATCGTTTCTTTCCTCTGGATATTCAGGAGAAGAAGGTAACGGAATTCGTGAATCTGCAGCAAGGCAGCATGTCAGTGTGCGAATATGAAACTAAGTTCTCTCAGCTGTCAAGGTATGCACCGGAGCTGATTGTTAATGAAGCGAAGAAGGCCAAAAAATTCGAGCAGGGCTTGAGGCCAAATTTGAGGTCGCGAATGATACCGTTGGGCATCAAGAGGTCTGATAAGCTGGTCAGGAGAGTAGCAATGATAGAAGAAGATATGGATCAGTTTCAGAAGAAGTAGGAGACCTGGAACAGGAACAAGAGGCCAGCAGCTCTAGTCAGAGCGGAAAGAAGTTCCTAGTGACACAGGGCAGGTTCAGTAGGCCAGAGCAGAAGGCGCCCGCAATTCATGGCATGACTTGTTTCAACTATGAAGAAGTAGGCCACTATCAGTCAGCATGCACCAAGCCACTTAAGGTGCGGGTTTGTTATCAGTGTGGTCGTGAAGGGCATCTCAGACTAAACTGCCCACAGTTGAAAAAGGAAGGTGCAGGCGGAGGCAAATTTCAGAGGCAGGGGCGAGTATTCACATTAACTGATGAGGATGCGGGTAACTCAGAGGATGTGATCCAAGGTATGCAAGAATTTTTAATTCATTTATTGAATGTATTAAGTAGAATTTTCTTTGAGAATAAATTGGAGATTTGAGTATCATTCCTCATGTAACAGGATTTGTCTTGATTAATGGAATAAAAAAAAAAGTTTTAATTGATACTGGTTCTTCACATACATTTGTGTCGCCCAATTTTGTTAAAGTTTTAGGTGTGAAACCTAAGGTATTTCCAGGCAGAATCTTATCAGTGGCAACACCATCAGGGAAAGAATTGATTGCTGATCGATATATGAGGGTTGTGATATCGAGATTGGTGGGAGATTATTTGGCATTGATCTCATTGAACTGCAAGTCATGGATGTGGATGTGATCGTGGGCATTGATTGGATGGCAATATATGATCCCACAATTGAATGCAAGAAGAAAGAGGTGGCAGTGAAAGCACCAGGATATCCCGCAGTGACTTTTCAGGGGAAGAAGAAAGGCCCGAAAGTGATTGCAATGGTATCTGAGTTGATGATTCCAGATGAAGTCAGAAGCATTCCGGTTGTTAGGGATTTTCCTATGGTATTCTTGGAAGATTTACCAGGATTGCCGCCACAGCGAGATGTTGAGTTATGTATTAATGTTCAACCACGGAGTGCTCCGACTTCTAAGGCTTCATAAAGGATGGTACCTGTAGAGCAGGATGAAGTTAAGAAGTAGATTGAGAAATTGCTGAATAAGGGATTCATCAGGCTGAGTTCTTCACCATGGAGAGCACCAGTGTTGTTAGTGAAGAAGAAGGATGGGTAAATGAGGATGTGCATTGACTACCAGGAGTTGAACAGGGTGACTATTCAGAATAAGTATCCGCTTCCACAGATTGATGATCTGTTTGATAGGCTTCAGGGAGCAGCTATGTTTTCGAAGGTTGATCTACGGTCAGGGTAACATCAGGTTCGAGTTAAAAAGGAAGATGTGAGTAAAACAGCTTTCAGGACTCGTCATGGGCTCTATGAGTTTTTGGTAATGCCATTCGGAGTGACGAATACGCCAGCAGTGTTCATAGATATGATGAATCCGATTTTGCGACCGTTTATTGATTCCTTCGTGGTGGTTTTCATAGATGATATTTTGGTATATTCGAAGTCAGAGGAAGAGCACTATAAGCACTTTGCAGAGGTATTAAGGAATTTACAGGAGCATAACTTGTACGCCAAGCTGTCGAAGTGTGAGTTTTGGAAGTTTGAGGTAGCTTTCCTTGGTCATATCCTTTCTAAGGAGGGAGTGGCCACTGATCCTCAGAAGGTTGAAGCAGTGAAGAATTGGCCCAGTCCAACAACAGTGAAGAAAGTTAGAAGTTTCTTGGGTTTGACTGGGTACTAAAGGAGATTCATTCAGGGCTATGCACAGATCGTAGTTCATTTGACAGGGTTAACTCGGAAGAATATGGCATTCACTTGGACTGATAAGTGTGAGACGAGTTTCCTTGAGCTAAAGGAGAGGTTGATGACGATACCTATCTTAGCTTTGCCACAAGCTGGAAATGATTATGATATCTACAGTGATGCGTCTCTCAGAGGTTTGGGGTGCGTCTTGATGCAAGAAGGAAAGGTTATTGCATATGGTTCGAGGCAGTTGCGTCTGCATGAGAAGAACTATCCAACGCATGATTTGGAGTTGGCAACTGTTATCTTTGCCTTGAAGCAGTGGAGGCGTTATGTATATGAGGAGAAGGTCAACATGTATACCGAACACAAGAGCCTGAAGTACATTTATCAGCAGAAGGATCTAAATCTTCGGCATAGAAGGTGGTTGGAAGTGTTGGAAGGCATTCGTCCTGAGATCAAGTATCATCTAGGCAAAGCGAATGTGGTGTCCGATAGGCTTAGTCGGAAGAGTAGTTTTTCGAGTTTGATCACTACTCAGAGAGAGTTGGCAGCAGAGTTGGATCAGGCAGATGTCAAGGTGGTATTTCAGGGTTTGGGAGCGTCTTTGGCTCAGTTGACGTTGCAGCCTTCTTTGAGGGAGCAGATTATGGAAGGTCATAAATCATATACAAAGATTAAGATGATGTTGTAGCAGGTTTCCGAAGGCAAGTTATTAGAGTTCCGTGTCCAAGATAGAGTTCTATGGTTGGGTGAAAGATTGTGTGTTCCGAAGAATACAGATTTGAGATAGAGTATCTTGCAGGAGGCACACAGTACTTTTTTGTCAGTACACCTTGGAGGTACAAAGATGTACAAGGACATCCAACATCACCTTTGGTGGTCCGGGATGAAGAGGGATGTAGCAGACTTTATGGCAAGATGTCTAACTTGCTAGGAGATCAAAGCAGAGAATCAGAGGCCTGGAGGTTTGTTACACCCATTACCTATTCCGGAATGGAAGTGGGAGAATATCAATATGGATTTCATCACAGGGTTGCTGAGGAGTCCGAAATGCAATCACTCGATTTGGGTTATTGTGGACCGTTTGACTAAGTCAGCTCACTTTCTGTCTATGAAGATTACTTGGTCGTTGGAGAAACTAGTAGCGTTGTACATTGATAAGATCGTGAGACTTCATGGAGTTCCTGTGTCGATTTTTTCCGACAGGGATGCGAGGTTCACATCGAGGTTTTGGAAAGGTTTGCAAGTAGCTTTGGGTACCAGAACCAATTTTAGTACCGCTTTTTCATCCGCAGACCGATGGTCAGACTGAATGGGTGAATCGGGTATTGGAGGATATGCGGAGGGCCTGTGTTATGGATTTTGGTGGCAGTTGGGAGAGGTACTTGGCATTGGTTGAGTTTTCTTATAACAACAACTACCAGGAGAGTATCGGGATGGCTCCACATAAAGCTATGTACGGGAGAAAGTGAAGGACACCTGTTTGTTGGTATGAAGTTGGTGAGTGGCAGATGTTTGGGCCTGAGATTGTGCAACAGACATCGGAGAAAATCGAGCTGATTCGTAAGAGGTTGGTCAAGGCTCAGAGTCGGCAGAAGAGTTATGCTGACACTCGACGAAGGGATTTGGAGTTTGAGGCTGGGGATGCAGTATTTCTCAATGTGTCTCCGACTAAAGGAGTGATCAGGTTTGGAAGAGAGGACAAGTTGGTGCCAATGTACATTGGGTCATATAGGATTATGGGACGGATTGGTAAAACAGCTTATAAGTTGGGGAAGATTAAGGTGTGGGTTTGTAATACCCAAGATTTTTTATAATGCTTTTAAGATTAATAAATAAATTAAAATGATTTTTGGTGATTTAATAAACATTTTTATGAAATTTACCTTTTTATACGTGCAAAACACGTGCAAATATTTTCTTGGGAAGTTCAAAGTGAAAAATTATTTTGTGGAAACCCATTATTTATTATTAGATATTATTTTTGAATTTTCTAAATTTTTCTGATAAATGTTTGACCTATTTGTACATATCACAAAAAGATGGACTTTTATGCAAAATTACCACTTAGAGTGAAAACTCCAGATTTTTAGATTTTTGGTCTGGGCGTGATGCCTAGTCAACTCAGAGGTAAAGTTTTTACTTTTTGTTTTAATAAATTTAGTTTATTTTGCAAGTTTTGATAAAGATGGGTTTTTTTGCAAAATTGCCACTTATAGAGCAAAAAGTACAATTTCATTTCCTGGGTATTCAAAACAGTGCCGGCGGATAATAGAGTGGTTGTTCTTGTTTTTAAATCTCAATTAAGATGGTTTTGTTTAATTTCCAAGTATAAGGATCTATATATGTAAAGATATATATATTTAAAAGAGGTATTTTACAAATCTATTCAAAAACCCTAATTACTTGGATTTTCGGCCTATAAAAGGAGAGGTGCAGCCGTCTCTTTGTTGCATAACACAAAGGGATATCTTTAATATTATTTTCTTGGAGTTTTAAAACGAGAATCTTGGTTTTCATGCGAAAGGAGGGATTTTCTTATTTCATTATTATCTTCGGTTGATTCTTCAATAAGGTGAGTGACATATGTTTATTTTCTTATTGTTCCAAGCATGTTGTATGTGATGATTTATCTATTAGAAAGCATGTTATATGCTGGTATGTAGATATAATGAATTTTGATGGATGGATGAATTAAAAATTGAATCTTTTCATGAAACATATACTTTGATGATTAAAATTTCATATAGATGGCTTGAGTTTTGTTAAGAACCTAATATAAATTATGAGTATGATGTTTTCAATCATATTGTTGCTGATTTGAACAAATATATTAAGTTGTATGTTGTTATTGCATGAAAGTAAACAAATTTGATTGAAGATGACCTTACTATGTGTAAATATATATACATGCTCTGTTTAGAGTATTGGTGAAGGAGAACATGATTGTTTGCATGTTGTAGTTACATATATTCGTGGACAAACTGATGTAAGTGATTGGGTATGTGTATAACAAGTTGAAGGAGGAGGTTTGAATCAAAGAAATCAAGTTCTAAAGTACGATCTAAGAAATTGAATTTCAGGTCTGATGGTGAATGGCCGAAATCCATTTTGTGATTTTTTATGAAGTTTTCGACTGAGATTTGATTTATTTTTTTTTTATACTGAGTTTGATTTGAAAATTATACTAATTTTAATTGATGAGATTTCAAAGCTTTAACTGATCTATATGTATACACATACACAAATAATAATACACCTCACTGTCTTGATGAATTGTCTAAAGTAAATTTTGAGTTTTATGAAGATTTGATTGGATCTTGAGTTGTTTAGTACTGGGGGTGATTTGAACCATTGTACCACGCTTATTAATGATTTTGATGACTTAAACTAATGCTTAAACCCTCACATGAACATATATAAATACACATTGACTGTTTTGAAAGAATTTGTGAAAAATCACTCTTTTAAGATCATGATATGTTTTGATATGTTTTATAAACTCCTATATGTTATACAAGTTATAATTAATCATCTCAGGGAGTTTAATTTGATTTTACAAAGATCCATTAGCGTATCAGTCGAGAACATGCACAAACCCTACCTGGCTGTATTGCAGGCCACGGTCGACCGTCATGCTTCTACTTTGAGAATCTCGAATTGACAGTCGACTGCTCTGTCTGAGCAGTCGATCGTCAATTGTTTTCTTGGCTGTTTTGGTTGAGTTTTCTTCGTTTCTTTTAAACGGTTATTTTATCGATATTATGGATTATTGCCCTACTATTTTAGAAGATGTTTTTACTACAGATTACAGTATTTTACAATGAGTTATATTTTATTTATAATAGAGTTTTAAATATTCTTATGATCTTATTACGAGAGTTATATGTGTTTTCAAAGGAGTTGATGTTTTGGTGATATTCTACATCTTAAAAATATGATTTTCTCTTATTTAATGGATTTAATCTTTTATTTGAATTCTGGAATTTTATGAGTAAATTATATAGATTTGGATTTTTGTTGATTTAGAAAGTTTTCTTCATATAATCATTTTGGTGATGGATTTATGAGTTTTATTGAAAGTTTTGGTATTGATGGTTGAGTTATAAGTCTTTAGAGATTGAGTGGGGCCCTTACTACCGGCGGTTGAGATTTTGGTTGTTGTTCAGTTAAGTTAATCTCGGTCAGGTATACCAACTCTAAGAGATTCGCAATCTATTAAATAATTAATTAACTTAACAAGATAAGGACAAGCACTAGATGGTGATATGATGAAATGAGAGCAAACGTGAGTTATGGAGTCCAGGATGATCCAATGAGCGAGATACTCCCCAGTATTCCGGGACGATGGATGTAAGGGCCACAGAGTGATCTGCAGAGTAGGATTCATCTCCAGTATTTAAAGGGCGATAACCAATACTTGCATAGTGTCTAAATCTCGTAGTAGTCATCGTAGTAGGATTAGATGCATAACGGGGGATTAAATCCTATCAAGTGGAGAACGATAAGGGCCTGCACTGGACCTATGTAGAGTGGGATGCATAGAATCCAACAAGTATGCATTAGAGAGTCATCATATAGCATTGGTGTTTTCTTGAATTGGTTTTATGCATGTTGTTTCCTATTTTTCTACACTTGACACTTAGCTTAGTTTCACTTGATGTTTTCATGTTTTATTTATTGTTATTTCTTATTTTATTCATTTCTTGCTGTTGATACATGTTGTTTATGACTCTATGCCTTATGTTTTATTTATGTTGCATTTATTTTATATCTCTCACACTGTTATGGCCGACCCCTATTGGGGGTTAGGATTATCTCTAGCCTCATATTTTACAGGTAGGTACCTCTAGCTTGGAATTTGGATGCTTGAGATGGAATGATGTTATGGCTTATGTAAATTGTAAAAGAAAGAATTTGTAATTCATGGTGTTTGTTTTTTGCTGTGCTTTGTAAAGAATTAATGTAATAAAAGTTGAAAAAATTTATCTGTATTTTGGCTATGTTTACTATTACAATTGAGGTTGATGCTGGGAATTGTGCCACGTATTTTTGAGATATCATATTGAAAATTTGGGACGCTACAGAAATTGATATCAAAGCATGCTTCAATAGTAATAATAAACATGGTATAAAAACAAACCTAGGTGTTGACATTAGAGCATTACCTAGGTGTGGACATTAGAGTGTGAGTATCACATAGAGTTAGAACATGATGTTTTGGTTTGGGGTATGGTTGAGGTTTTTCCATGAGGTATTGATGTGAATATGAATTGTGTTGTGATGATCTTGTTAGGGTTATATACTGAAAGCATCACTTTTGTATTAACTTTATTTCCTTATTTTTTTTGAATGTGAATCATATGGGCATATGTTTGCATATTGTGTTTATTATAATATTAATGCAAGTGTCTGATATTCTATAAAGTTGATAATATGGTGTGAGGTGACACACAGAAGATCATATTATCAGTTCCCTATGGAATATATAAATAGTTCACAACCTAGATGGACTTGGACAATCCATTGGAAAGGTTGTAGTGTAATCTGGTATTAGTCTGTCCTGACTATAGGTTTACACTAGTACACTTTGTGTGTATTGAACAGGACCACTTGAGGTTGTTCTCTTTGTACTGACTACAAAAGAGAACAAACACCTCTGTTATTATGGATGCTTATGCTCTTAATCCAGATATAATAACAGACATGTATATGCAGTGTGCATTACTTTGACTCATAAAAGAGTGAGATTCATTATGGATCAACAACCTCTATGAATTGGGTAAAAGCATTGTATGTATGATGGACTGTTGATTGTAAAAGAAATCCATGTCCCGATACGTCGGGTTGATGATGTCCCCTTAAGGAGCTCATAAGGATTGTCATGTAAACCCTGCAGGTGGATTACATCCGACATGACAAATAAAGTTGAGTGGTACTACTTAAGGATAAAAGATGTTGATCAATATAGTTGTCAGTAACTTAATTTGATCGACGGACATTCGATATCTTAACATGGGGAGTTGAACGAGCATATAATAAAAGGAGCCCATAAATATAATTTGGGATTAGGAAGGTAGTGCAACAATAGCTCCTTAGTGGACCGAGCTATTGTTAATGGGCCTGGGTTGTGTGTTCGGGCTGAACACGGGATACCCAGATTCGTTAGGAGACCTAACCCTAATTTCTCCTCATGGTCCCTGCCGTAGCCTTATATATATCCTCTATTCTCTGGCCGTCATTCACAATCTGAAATATAAGATTTTTTTTCTCAAAACTTGTGATTCACGTAAGGAGAGAAAGAGAGGTCAGCCAAGGAGAAGAAAGGTTGGGAGATCGTCGCCCACACGACGTCCAACCCGAGGAAGGAATACGTGCAGAAGATCTTGGGATCGCTGTCGTCTTCTTCTCACCGCAGGTATAATTTGTGAACCCTAGATTCCGCTATATAGGGTTAGATCACATTTTTAATCTGTTTATATTTAACGATCGATACGCACACCAATCCGTAGTCCTGGGAATCATCTCAGTTCCATCAATTGGTATCAGAGCAGGTATTGGATCTGCGTATTGATTGTTACATCCATGTTGTCCAATAAAACTTGTGTTGTATGATAGTCGGTAGATGTAGATCTGTTCTAACTCGGTTTTGCAGGCATCTTAGATCCAACTATTATGGTCCAATGCATGTTTTGTTTGTGTTGTTGTTGTTTTGTGGATGTAATTATTGTGTTGTTGTTGTTTTGTGGATGTAATTAATATCACGAGGGTTGATCGTGCTTATAATTTTAATTTTTCAATCTAGATTATGTGTGAACTCCTTCGGGAGGCATAGGATTGATGTAATTTTAATTTTTCAATCTAGATTATGTATGAACTCCTTCGGGAGGCATAGGATTGATGTAATTTTAATTTTTTTTTGATCGATCGTGATGGCGGTGGTGGCTGTTTCTGACGCCGGAGGAGATGCTGTTTTTAGGCAGTCCAGAGATCGACAGATGGTTTTCGATGAAGAAATCGGCAGCCAAACCTTTTTTTTTTTTTTAAATCGGGGCGCTGCCCCGAACCCCGCGACCTGACCGGTCAGGTCGAACCCCGTATAGCTCCGCGCAGGGTCAGATTTGGGCTTCGCACAGTCGGGGAAGAATCAGGAAAGATGGCCATAATAGTTGGATATTTATTTTCAAATTTATTGCCATTATTGCTTGTTCTGATTATGCATGTTTATTATTTTGTGATGTTTTTTTTGAAAAACTAGGATCACATTAATAATGGACAACATGGACATAAATTAACTAGTAGAAAAACCCTCATTGTTAAATAACTAAGTGGGAGAGGGAAATCATTTAACATGAATCCCACGGTCTCCATTGCTGGTTTGTAGGTGATATAATTATACTTGCGTGTTGGCTTTAGTGCTTTCTTCCATATCGGATGAGTATAATTATGGATCACCAGTACAGACTTCCTTAGGGATAATTGTAGAAAGTTACCTAGTATATGTTCACTTCTCCATCTGAAGGAACTCAATACAAGATAATGGACTTAGTATTAAGAAATGGTATACACTTAGATACAAATAATGGTATCCTCCCCATCGGAGTCACTGCTATTATTTGTAGGACCAGAGCAAGACCAATAGATTAATTTTATTTGTCATAAAGTTGTGTTGACATGATAGTAAAATTAATAGGAAAAACCTACTTGAACAAATATTGAATTTGTATACGTCCACACTATCGTGGCATGCTAAATTCATGGTGTTTAAGGTGTTGGTGAATTTTTTTTATTATTGTTTTGAGGGAATCAATATTTAATTAATTCAAAAAGTTTTGCCCTACATAATTTTTTTTATGTGATTCTCAGGATTTCAAAAATGGGTTCCTTCAGTCCACTTATGGTGATTCTTAAAGAAAACAAACTTACTGGCCCTAATTATATTGACTGGAAACGTAACTTGGATATTGTCTTAACTGCTGAAGAGTACAAATTTGTACTCAATGAAGTATGCCCACCTAAGCCTGATGCTAACTCTGATGAAGAGGTCAAAGAGGCTTCTAAGAAGTGGAATAAGGCAGATGAGATGGCGCGGTGTTATATTTTGGCATCTATGTCAAATGTACTGCAGCATCAGCATCAGGCCATGCCCACAGCTTATGATATGATGTACAACCTTAAGGAACTCTTCGGATATCAGAGTAGAGCAGCTAGGCAATTTGCTATGAAGAGTTTGATGAATGCATCTATGGCTGAGGGGACACCAGTAAGGGATCATGTTCTCAAGATGATGGGTCATCTAAATGAGATGGAGATCCTTGGTGCTAAAATCGATGGGAAAACCCAGGTCGATATCATTCTCGGGACTCTGCCTAAAAGTTTTGACTCGTTTTGCCTTAATTACAACATGAACAAAAGGTTATATACTTTGTCAGAACTTGCAAAAGAACTACAGGATGCTGAAGCTCTCTTCAAGCAGAATGCCCATGTTTATGTGACTGAAAAGGTCTCTACTTCTAAGCCGAAAGGTGGTAAGAAGAAGAAAGTTCAGAAACAAGTAAACTCAGCAAAGAAGGGCATGGGACCTCAAGGCGCTGTGAAAAAGCCGAAAGGCAAGTGTTTCAAGTGCAAAGGGTCAGGACATTGGAAGACTGACTGTCCACTTCTCAAACAAAAGAACAAAGAAGGTATATCTCATTTACTAGTTGTTGAAACATGTTTAGCGGAGCTATCTACCGGCACCTGGTGTGTAGATACAGGAGCCACTAATCATGTCTGCAATACATTGCAGGTGTTCCAGGAAACCAGACGGCTCAGTGATGGAGAGATATGCTTGTTTATGGGTGACGCTACAAGAGTAACGGCCGTTGCAATAGGAGATGTTATTTTGTCTTTTGGTAGAAATAAGTCTTTGACATTGAGAGATTGTCTTTATGCACCTTCACTTAGAAGGAATTTAATTTCTGTTTCTATGCTAGTTAAGGATGGATATTCAGTTTATTTTAATGACAATATTGTTATTAGAAAAAATAAGCATTTTATCTGTTCTGGTGCATTGGTTGATAATCTATATGTCATTAATCCTATTTCGCCCACAATGCAACTTATGGAAATGAATAATATGTCTTCTAACATAAATAAGAGAAAAGATTCTTCTTGTATGAACCAAACATATCTTTGGCACTTGCGATTGGGGCATGTTAACCTAAGAAGGATTCAAAAACTGGTTAAAGATGGACCTTTGAGTTCATTGGAAGTGGAGGCACTACCAGTCTGTGAATCCTGCTTGGAAGGTAAAATGACCAAAAGGCCTTTCAAGGCAAAGGGGTAGGCCAAAGATGTGTTGGAATTGGTTCATTCTGATTTGTGTGGGCCCATGACTGTTCAGGCTAGAGGTGGCTTTGAATATTTTGTCACATTTACTGACGATTATTCAAGGTATGGATATATTTATTTGATGCGCCGTAAGTCTGAGTGCTTTGAGAAATTCAAAGAGTACAAGGTAGAAACGGAGAAGCATCATGGAAAATGTATCAAGTCATTACGTTCAGATCGTGGTGGCGAGTATCTCTTTGGGGAGTTTAGGGACTATTTGTCAGAGGCTGGGATTACATCCCAATTATCAGCACCTGGAACACCCCAACAGAATGGTGTAGCAGAAAGAAGGAATATGACTCTTATGGAGATGGTTAGATCAATGATGAGTTATTCAGATTTACCAGATTCGTTTTGGGGATATGCCTTAGAAACTGCAGCTTATATTTTGAACTTGGTTCCTTCTAAGTCAGTACCAATCACTCCCACAGAACTGTGGACTGGGCGTAAGCCTAGTCTGAAACATGTTCGGATTTGGGGTAGTCCAGCACACGTGCTGAATGGGAAAGCCGATAAGTTGGAATCACGTACAAAAGTACGCTTGTTTGTGGGCTATCCAAGAGGAACGAAAGGAGGTTTATTTTATAGTCCTAAGGATCAGAAGGTCATTGTTAGCACCAATGCTCGATTCTTAGAGGAAGACTATGTGATGAACCATAAACCCATAAGTAGAGCTATTCTAGAAGAACTGAGAGGTGAGACACCAAATACTTCAGTACCAACAGTACAACAGGATGTACCACCAGTAACTGCACAACGTGTCACAAATATTACACCACAACCGATAGTGCCTTGTCGTAGTAGGAGGGTTGTGATACAACCTGATAGATATATGTTCTTGGGAGAGTCGTCAGACTTTATCCCTGAGGAACAAGATTATGATCCCTGTACCTACAAGGAAGCACTCCAAGATAAAGATGCAGAGTCTTGGCAAAAAGCAATGATATCTGAAATAGAATCTATGGATTCTAATCAAGTCTGGGAGCTTGTAGAACCACCTATTGGTGTAAAAGCCATTGGATGCAAGTGGGTCTATAAGAGAAAAAGAGGATCAGACGGTAAGGTTGAAACCTTTAAAGCTCAGCTTGTTGCAAAAGGTTTTACTCAAAGAGAGGGTATTGATTATGAGGAAACCTTTTCGCCAGTAGCCATGCTTAAGTCTATCCGGATTCTTTTATCTATTGCAGCTCATCTTGATTATGAGATTTGGCAAATGGATGTCAAGACAGCTTTCCTTAATGGAAGTCTTGAGGAAGACATCTATATGAAGCAACCAGACGGGTTCATTGAAAAGGGCCAAGAGCATCTTATTTGTAAGCTCAAGAAGTCCATTTATGGACTTAAGCAAGCTTCCAGATCTTGGAACATATGTTTTGATCAGGTTATAAAATCCTATGGATTTGATCAATGTCAAGATGAATCGTGTGTATACAAAAAGTGTGACGGAAACGTAGTGGTGTTCCTAGTACTTTACGTGGATGACATCTTGCTCATTGGAAACAATGTGAAGGTATTATCTAACGTAAGGGTATGGTTATCCAAACAGTTTGATATGAAGGACTTGGGAGAAGTAGGTCACATCCTTGGGATCAAAGTTCTACGAGATCACAAGAAAAGGATGTTGGGCTTGTCCCAAGCTTCCTATATCGATACTATACTAACTCGTTTTAGCATGCAAAATTCTAAGAAAGGTTTCTTACCTTTTAGGCATGGAATTGCTCTATCAAAGGAGCAGTGTCCGAGGACACCTAAAGAGATAGAGAACATGAAAGCAGTTCCTTATGCTTCAGCAGTAGGAAGCTTAATGTATGCAATGCTATGTACGAGACCAGATATCTGCTTTGCCGTTGGCATGGTTAGCAAATATCAGTCTAACCCAGGATAAGAGCACTGGACTGCCGTAAAGCATATTTTGAAGTACCTGAAAAGGACTAAAGATTACATGCTAGTTTACCAGGCAGATAGTTTAGTTGCCTTGGGGTATACAGACTCAGATTTTCAGTCAGATAGGGATTCCAGGAAATCAACCTCAGGTTATGTATTTACTTTGGGAGGTGGAGCCACTATATGGAGGAGTATCAAGCAAAAATGTATTGCTGATTCTACCATGGAAGCCGAGTATGTGGCAGCCTCTGAGGCAGCCAAAGAAGCGGTTTGGCTCAGAAACTTCCTATTGGACTTGGATGTGGTACCTAATTTGCCTAAGGCTATTACACTTTATTGTGATAATAGTGGTGCAGTTGCAAATTCGAAGGAACCACGAGCCCATAAGGCAAGTAAACACATTGAGCGCAAGTACCACCTGATACGAGATTTCGTAAAGAAAGGAAAAATTGCTGTGATCAAGATAGCATCAGCAGACAACCTAGCTGATCCCTTCACTAAGAGCTTACCAGCTAAGGCTTTTGATAGTCATGTTGAGGGAATGGGAGTCAGATGCGTAGCAGCATGGCTTTAAGTATAAGTGGGAGATTTGTAACAGTATACTGAAAAGCAATGCTTTGAGTATAAGTGGGAGATTGTTAGGGTTATATACTGAAAGCATCACTTTTGTATTAACTTTATTTCCTTATTTTTTTTGAATGAGAATCATATGGGCATATGTTTGCATATTGTGTTTATTATAATATTAATGCAAGTGTCTGATATTCTATAAGGTTGATAATATGGTGTGAGGTGACACACAGAAGATCATATTATCAGTTCCCTATGGAATATATAAATAGTTCACAACCTAGACGGACTTGGACAATCCATTGGAAAGGTTGTAGTGTAATCTGGTATTAGTCTGTCCTGACTATAGGTTTACACTAGTACACTTTGTGTGTATTGAACAGGACCACTTGAGGTTGTTCTCTTTGTACTGACTACAAAAGAGAACAAACACCTCTGTTATTATGGATGCTTATGCTCTTAATCCAGATATAATAACAGACATGTATATGCAGTGTGTATTACTTTGACTCATAAAAGAGTGAGATTCATTATGGATCAACAACCTCTATGAATTGGGTAAAAGCATTGTATGTATGATGGACTGTTGATTGTAAAAGGAATCCATGTCCTGATACGTCGGGTTGATGATGTCCCCTTAAGGAGCTCATAAGGATTGTCATGTAAACCCTGCAGGTGGATTACATCCGACATGACAAATAAAGTTGAGTGGTACTACTTAAGGATAAAAGATGTTGATCAATATAGTTGTCAGTAACTTAATTTGATCGACGGACATTCGATATCTTAACATGGGGAGTTGAACGAGCATATAATAAAAGGAGCCCATAAATATAATTTGGGATTAGGAAGGTAGTGCAACAATAGCTCCTTAGTGGACCGAGCTATTGTTAATGGGCCTGGGTTGTGTGTTCGGGCTGAACACGGGATACCCAGATTCGTTAGGAGACCTAACCCTAATTTCTCCTCATGGTCCCTGCCGTAGCCTTATATATATCCTCTATTCTCTGGCCGTCATTCACAATCTGAAATATAAGATTTTTTTTCTCAAAACTCGTGATTCACGTAAGGAGAGAAAGAGAGGTCAGCCAAGGAGAAGAAAGGTTGGGAGATCGTCGCCCACACGACGTCCAACCCGAGGAAAGAATACGTGCAGAAGATCTTGGGGTCGCTGTCGTCTTCTTCTCACCGCAGGTATAATTTGTGAACCCTAGATTCCGCTATATAGGGTTAGATCACATTTTTAATCTGTTTATATTTAACGATCGATACGCACACCAATCCGTAGTCCTAGGAATCATCTCAGTTCCATCAGATCTAACTCTACCCTTATTTTGCAGTATTCAGTCTTGGTCGGACCTAGGACTACGAATGGTGGTAATGGTGATGGGGCTGGAAGTTCCCATGGGACTGGACTTGATCTTGAGATTGAGATTGCCAGGGTGTATCAGACCTTGAATGCGTTCATGGTAGCTAATATGGCACAGAATCAAAATCATGGGGCTAGACCAGTGTTTGTTAATGCTGATCCTATCAAGCAGGTTGAGTCCTTCAAGCGGATGAAGCCGCCCGTATTTGAGGGCAGTCTGATCCAAATGAGGCTGATGATTGGATTAGACAGATGGAGATGGTCTTCGAAGTCTTGGAAACCCCAGCAGTCAATAAGGTGAAATTGGCTACTATGCAATTAGAGAAGGTACTGGCGTCTGGTGGCAGCAAGTGACTTGGGAAGCTTTTATGGATGAATTCAGGGATCGTTTCTTTCCTTTGGATATTCAGGAGAAGAAGGCAATGAAATTCTTGAATCTGCAGCAAGACAATATGACAGTGTGTGAATATGAGACTATGTTCACTCAGCTGTCGAGGTATGCACCGGAGCTGATTGTTGATAAAGCGAAGAAGTCCAAGAAATTCGAGCGGGGATTGAGGCCGAATTTGAGGTCAATGATGATTCCTTTGGTCATAAGGAGGTTTGATAAGCTGGTCAAGAGAGTAGCGACAGTTCCAGAAGAAGCAGATTGAGGAGTTGCTGAGTAAAGGTTTCATCAAGCCGAGTTCTTCACCATGGGGTGCACCAGTGTTGTTGGTTAAGAAGAAGGATAGGTCAATGAGGGTGTGCATTGACTATCGGGAGTTGAATAGGCTGACTATTCAGAACATGTATCCGCTTCCACGGATTGATGATCTGTTTGATAGGCTTCGGGGAGCAGCTGTGTTTTCGAAGATTGATTTGAGATCAGGATATCATCAGGTTCGAGTCAAGGAGGAAGATGTGAGTAAAACAGCTTTCAGAACTCGTCATTGACTCTATGAGTTTTTTGTAATGCCATTCGGAGTGACGAATGTACTGGTAGTATTCATGGATATGATAAATCGGATATTGCGGCCATTCATTGATTCCTTCGTGATGGTTTTCATTGATGATATTTTGGTGTATTCAAAGTCGGAGGAAGAGCATTGTATGCACTTGACAGAGGCATTACAGAAGTTACAGGAGCACAACTTGTATGCCAAACTATCGAAGTGTGAGTTTTAAAGGTTTGAGGTAGCTTTTCTTGGTCATATCCTTTCTAAGGAGGGAGTGGCCACTGATCCTCAGAAGGTTGAAGCAGTGAAGGATTGGCCCAGGCCAACGTTAGTGAAGGAAGTCAAGAGTTTCTTGGGTTTAGATGGGTACTACAGGTGTAACACCCCGAATTCCAAAACAAACTGAATTCGAAGTTTCACAGGATCTTTACACTTTTCTTCGTACAATTTTACAAGGAAATAAAAACTTTTGTTACATCAGAGTTACATTTACATTACATATTTACAGCGGAAGCAATTTACAACAAATTACATGAATAGAAATGTACAACACTTGAATCATTCTTTAAGCAGGTTGCAAACTTTAGTCTTGTTAATCACTTTACCCTACATAGAAACTGTGGCACGTCAGTTGCTTACAACCGACGAAATATTATACACGGCTATCCTCTCTATGCCGAACAGTATAACGACTCTCAAATACTTAAACAAACCACAAACTTGATCACAAACAAAACTACAAGGGACTATCCTATCGATGTCGTGTTGTGCGGTGCACTTAGTCCTTAATGCAGTTATGTATGTTACATGACACTAATGCGCACTTGTTCAGATTCTTTGCATCCCATACTACATAAGTCTCAGGGCAAGCCCTTAACCGTTCTTCATCTTGTAGGGTTCAATCTCTCATCATGACTTAAACTACTACTGTAACTATGATAAGTATCCTAGATGTTCTATGAGTTACTAGCTCATGTCCAGACAGCCTAGAGGGGAATCCCACGTCATGTCACGATGCATCGTGAAGAACCTATGGACAATTCAGCCTCCATCATGGGACATGCACCACCCGCAGTCACCAAACACCCCACAAGCGTCGCCTGCGATACGGACTCCTGGAAACATATCCATCTCATGACACAACGCATCGTGTAGACAGCCTGTGAATATTCTCACACCGTACCTCCGAGGCCCTCATACTCATATTTTTCTCTTATTTTCATCACATCTTCACTATGTGTCTAGTCCTTAGTTATTTGAATGATGAAGAAAATCAATTCTCTAGAGTCAGCCCTTCCACTATACCGGTCTTAACCACTTATATAATGCGACCCAAATCTTGGTCTTTTTATTTCAAATTTCATTTCAACATATTTCTTTTCAATGCCGGTATGAGGCTTAGCTACACTTGATGAACACATTATTATTCACATTTTAGAGCAATAATCTTATTGTAAATGCACATTTAAAAGCTCTATATGTGGTATTTATGCTTCTTTTCTCTTTCTCTACAGGAAACAGCTTGTAACAGCAAAACGAAGCAGATTCAGGACTTCAAGGACAATACACAGAGAACTGCAGAGGATAAGTCGACTGGTTCCTCAACCAGGCGACTGGACAGGAGAAGCTGATTTTCCACAACTATCGTCACAGTCGACTTATTCCCAAAGACAGTCGACTGGTCTGAACAAATAGGAAATCTACATGAGTCTCGACTCAGTCGACTGATTCGAAGATAAGTCGACTGGTCTGCGGCGGAGTAAACAGATAAGATCTTCAAAGATACACCTGCATCTAAATTCAAATCTACTTGGATCAAGATTTTATACAGCGAATCAAATCTAAAGACAGGGTATTTTCCAAGTGGACGTGGTGAACAGATAAGGAAAGAAAGGAGAAAAGAGAAAGATATTAATCATCAAATAAAATAAAGAAGAATTTTCCTGAAAAAAAAGTGGAAACCCTAATTCTCAGCCGTACTCTATAAATATCAGGAGAGATCATCAGATCAAGGGGGGATATATCTCGTGGACGCAACTTAATCAGAGAGTTCCCAACCATCAAGTCATCAACCCGTGCTTCACTCCATCAACACCGAAGAGGGAGAGAGAAGATCCAGCAACCAGAAGGCAGTCGACTGTGTGACAGACAGTCGACCATATTGCCGGAATCCATTAGTTTATTTCTTCTTCTCTCTTTATTCTTTTATGTTGATCATGTATTTGAACTTGTTAAGCAATAAAAGTATTATTATGTGGAACTAATTTCATAGTTGGGTAGATCGAAACCAACACTCTAGTTCTCAATTTCACTTCATAATCACAAAATTTGAGTCTTCAAACTCATAAGTTCTTTTTCACAATTAACATGATTTCCATTCTTTTCTATGAATCAAATCTCATATATAAGGTTCAATTTCAATTCATGTATTTCATACTCAAAATTTTATTTCAATAAATCCATTAGATTCTCATACTAGTACTTCTTCCTTTCACTTAATTCAATCCGCAAAGTTGTATTTTTCATCTATCTTCAGAGTGCACACAAAACCCAAATAGATGAATAAAAATCCATAATCAACATACTTAAATTTTCCTCCATTCAAAATTTCTCTTTTATATCTTAAAAAAAAATTCTCATGAAAAATAGTCACTTTTCATATTT
Source organism: Hemerocallis citrina (assembly GCA_017893485.1). NCBI lineage: Eukaryota > Viridiplantae > Streptophyta > Magnoliopsida > Asparagales > Asphodelaceae > Hemerocallis > Hemerocallis citrina. Next base: position 161,250,403 of record CM030360.1, on the reverse strand, counting down.
ATACCAATGTCAATTTCATGCAATTATACTCAATTTTCACTTCTAAGTCACTTTTATTTTAGTCAAATAATGCACAAATATTTTTCGTAGGATCCGCATATTTTTAGAGTAATTATAGTATTTTTTTTTCGAATTTTTAAAAGCCAAGAAATCAATTTTAAACCCCCAAAAAAATTCAAAATGTTTTAATCTTGCCGAAGCCAGGAATCGAACCCAAGACCTGAGACTAGCCGCCCACCACCGAAAGCCAACTAGGCTAAGGCGTACTTGCGATAAGGAAAGGGTTTTAATTAATGTGAGGTTCGGTATCGGGTTTGGGTTTTATTCAAAAACAAAAAATAAGAAGGGCAGAGCATAGTTTCGAACCCAAGACCACAAGGGTCACCCGCAAGCTACAGTAAGCGCCCAAGCACCCGTTAACCAATTGGTCTAAGTGACCAGACTGATATAATATGGGGTTTTTAGGGGTTAAAGTCTGAGGCTCGGTTATTTCGAATTCTTACACAAATGAGTGTTTTTAAGTTCTTTCTTCTCCTCCAAATTAATTCAAAAACTCCAGAATTCATATTCTATATAATTACAGTAGTCCAGTAAATTAAAATTTCATTTTTGATACAAAAGCATAATGTTTGCCCTCTACTTGTATTTTACTATTTAATTTCAATTTTAGAGAAAACAAGCATATACTTTTTACAAATTCGCATTTTTAAAAAATTCCCTAGATCACTTATATTAATTTTGTTACCATTATACAATTATTTCAGTAATAAATTTTCCCCTTTTTATCATGCCATTTAACAATCTAACAATCAAATTCACATTTTTCTATAATTCTTCTTTCAATTATTTAACATACAAGCATATCTTCTTAATCTAGCACATAACAATCAAATAGAGCATGATAGCATGGTAAATTCAAAACTAACAACCACAATTTTTTGCAATTAATTAACATTCTTTTAACATCCATTCCTACCAATATCAATTTGTGCCATTTTCACATCACATGGCTAGATTAGTTATAGTTTCTTAATCTTATCAAACATACCCTAGCATGATGACTAATTAGAAGTGTAAGAAAATCACCCACCTCTAATGGAGAGAAAGCACACAAAATTTCTTAGGGATCTCCTAGAATGAACAAGGAAATCCTTTTCCTCCTAGTTTGAGCCATCAAGTTGCTTCTTCTCCTAGCTTGATGATGATGGAACTTCTTCTTGCTCCTTGGAAATGGGCCGGCCAACTATAAGTGGGGGAACACACACAATTTTGCTACTCAATCTTTTAAACTCACAAACTCCTTAGTCTTTTATCTCACTAACTTGTATTTTTTTTCTCTCTTTCTTTTTTCCAATTTTAGGTGTAAGGATAACTAGTGTACGGGGGGGGTATTTATACAAATTTTGAGTGTGAATGGAGGGTTAGGATGAGATCAAATGGTTGGGGGGGGTATTTATACAAATTTTGAGTGTGAATGGAGGAGGGTTAGGATGAGATCAAATGGTTAAGGATCAAGGGCTAAGATAAATTAGGGAGTTGTAATAACTTCTCATGATGAAGTAACCACCCCACCATCTCATCCACTCTCCCTCTCTCCCATGCATAATCCGGCCAAGCTTCAAGAGTGTGCATATTGCACATGCTAGTGCATGCACGTGCCATTCTAGTGTCCCCCATTTACAAGTTTGTTCATGTGAAAAAAATTAATGTTCATGAAATGAGTCTACACTACAAGTTAGGCTATTTAAAAGAGGATTAAGTTGAATGGGCTCACTAATGGGCCAATTAACCATGGACTCTACTAACTAAATTAATTTAGTAATTAAATGGGCTAAAAACAGACTGTCACGCCCTGCTTCCCAAAAAGAATACGGAATACGGATACGCGACTCAATCCAGTGAATGACTTGCATCATCCATAAGCTGTTTAGGAATCTTTACAACATCTCACAAAATAATCAGAATCGGAAGCAAAAGAGTCAACCACACATTGAAAATTGAATTAATAAACCAACAGAATTTACTTGAAACAAAATACATTAAGCTCAAATAAATCAGAGTCTGGACAAGTCAAATATCCTGGCTCACATCGCCCAAATACAAAGTAATCATCCAAGTACTCAAAATACATTATACAAAACAACGATAATAGTAATACTAAGAAGCAAGAAATCCAGTACTAATACCTCATTTCGCCAATGTCGTTGGGTAGCTGACCATCCTGATCTGCAATTAATAATTACAGGAGAAGGAAAGAGAAAACAAGTACCCGTCAATGTAAGTTACGGGCCACTTATAATGTAGGATACAATTTCATGGAATAGTCAAATCTAAAATAACAACGGAGGAAATAAACATAGCATGGTATAATCCATCAACAGTAATAACTAGCATGAATCAGTAAAACAAAGTCAACTAGCATGGTATACTAACAGTACAAATGAATGTGTCAAGTATAGTGTCATATGGAAACTAATAGTGTCCAGTAACAATAAGCGCAGTATATCAGTGTAACAGTATAACTGTATCAGCCTAACAGTATCATTCTAACAGTATCAGTCTTATGTTCTTACAGTCTTCTGTGTATTATTATCTAGGTAGCACCTCATGCGCCCCAAAATATAACACTTGGTTGCTACAATAAAAGTTCCGCTTTTAGATTTCATAGTGGACCATAGTGGGACAGTGTACTTAGGTATCAGTAACAGTAGCAGTAGCAGGAAAAAACAACAGTAACAGTAGCAGTAAAAGTAACAGTAACAGTAACAATATGGAACACTAGTTCCCTTCCAAGTACACGTTTCCATATTTTCCACTACTAGATCTTTCCTTAAGAAACTCCGGCTTTATCACTTTTATTATGGTTATCAACAGACATGATAGTGCATGAAATAGTGTCAAACTATCATGGTATAATCAGTATTTGGTTCACGGAAATAAATAAACATGCATAGATGATATACGGTCACATAAACGAGCAAGACAGTGTATGTTTATATTCAGGACATCATGACAGTACAGTATCAAAACAGTGATTCCCGTTACTAAAGAAATCCAAATCTGAATCCGTCAAAGAATCTGGAAAATAGACTTCCACATGAATCCAGCGATTATATAAAGCCATATATTATTTCAGAAAATCATAACTCAAAACTGATTTGAATCCAGAAAATACGTTCAGCCAGAAATCAGTAAATTGTATTCAATGATAGAAAAACAACATTAAAACTCCTCAAAAAAATCCAGAAAAAATCTGGGGTAATTTTCTATATGTCTAGTATCAAAATATAATGTTTCATAATATTCCAGTAAAATTAGTTTGGTCCACAAAAATCAGAAAACCTCACGAAACGATAGTTTGGCAAATCTGGAATTCCCAACACTGCTATACGAAAACATCAATATCTCGCAAACTGTGAAACAAAATCCAAATCCATCAAAAGGAGACAAAAATAGACAAAATAAGATAACTTTTATATTTTATAAATATTTTCCATACAGTAAAAGAAAATAGGGTGAAAATACGATTCTTTACAGAACGGCGAGCAAAATACAGCAAGTATAGCTTTCATAAATAAGCACGAAACAGCGTATAAAACTCATCAATAAAATCCACCAAAATTCTAGGTAATCCCTAGATAGGTATAGGAATACTGTACAAAGTTTCAGATCAAAATAATATATTTAGGACTAGTATCAAAATAGTTTAATCATCAAAATCATCAAGAAACGAAATCTGAAAATAGAATACACCTATGTAGTAAAATAGCCATAACTCACTTATACGAAAAAAAAATCGATCTCTGTCAGAAAATTTGGGAAGAAGACAGATTTCTCTACAATTCATGTCTCATACAAAAATTAAGAATTCTGACCTTAATATGGTCTAAAATACAAATCAAAACTGACCATCGACAAATACAGATTTTCTCTTGAAAACAAAACCAACATAAACCACACGAAACTCGTTCCAATCACAATCAAGCATGGTATAGAGTCTACTAAGTTTCCAAACATCATGAAACAGAGTATATAACATATTCACAACCATCATATTACATGGATTTCATCAAACACATAATTTCACTTAATTATCTCACATATATGAATAGATCAAGAATGGTCAAACCTAGTTGTATTCATGTCAATTTTTTTGTGTCGTGAGGCAACTATGGTCAAATAGCACTATGGAGACAAAACCCATCAAAGATAACACATGCACGAGTTGTCTCTAGAACCCAACTACACTATAAGCAGTATTTTTTGACTTGTATCATACAAAGAAATTTGAGTACAAGTTACTTGCCTTAACCGAAGAAGAAAACGGAGAACATCAAGAATAACGGGAACGGATCCTGGCATCGAAAAAATCCACGAACAATCCCCAAATCGAAACAACCCACGTGCAAATTGCGTGCACGTGCAAAGACGAAGCAAGAGAGAGAGACCAAGAGAGAGCGTCGGGCGGTTGCCTCTTGGCTGCTGGCTGCTGCTCCTAGTCGATGCTGGCGGATAACCAAGGGGGGAGAGAGAGACGAGGATGAATGGAGGATGGAGGTGCTCGGACTATGGTGGTCAATCGGCTAGGGGGAAGTCGATCAGGTGGAGATGGTCAGGATGGGGGTCGGGTGCAGTCGGTGAGGGGGATGATCGGGGGTTGTGCAGCCGAAGGTGGGGTCGGCTGGGGTTGTGGTGCAGTCGGGGAGAGAGAGAGGGAGGCTGGGTGAGGGAGAGTTAGGGTTAGGGTTTTAGGGGAAAAGATGAGAGATTATATAGGGTTTTGGTTTAGGGTTAGTAATAGGATGTGGATAATTGGGTATTTGGGTTTAATTGGATGCAATAGTAGTAGAAATAGGATTTATCCAAATAGGATTGATTAGGGTCAATTTGTATAGGATTCAAAATAGGATTGTAGGTTAATTTGGCTTTGGTGATCAATTAGGGATAAAAAGCAATATGATTAGGACTAGGGTAGCCAACAAAAATAAAGAGAACAATAATCAAGGAAAGAGGAAAAGAACAACAATCGATGGAGAATGAAGCAAAAAGACGAACAAATCAAACACAAGGAGCTCAAAAATGAAATAAGATGAATATATATTGAAAACAACTCCAATATACGGTCCAAGAAAAATATAAGAGTGTATAAATACTCAAGAAGAAGAAAAATACATCAAGAATACGAAAAACAAAAAACAGGGGTTACAATCCTACCCATATAACAAAAAGAATTTCGTCATTGAAATTCAAAAGAAGATACATAGGGTAATCCCAAAAGAAAAGAAACAAAACAAAACAAAACGCTACTCAAACAAATGAGGAAACTTCTGCTGAATCTCCTCTTCCAGGTCCCAAGTCGACTCACTAGGAGAGTGGGGATTCCAAGCAACACAAACCAACTTGATGACCTTGTTCTTAAGCACTTTCACCTATCGATCCACAATAGCAACTGGCAGAATCTCACAAGTAAAATCCGGCCGCACGGTCAACTCAGAGTAGTCAATCACCTGACTCTCATCACGGATATATCTCCTGAGTTGTGAGACATGAAAAACATCGTGCACTCCTGATAATGCTGGCTGCAAAGAAAGATGATAGGCCACCTTGCCTACTCGCTCCAAAATCTCAAACAGTCCAATAAACCTAGGGCTAAGCTTGCCCCCACCACCGAACTGAATGACACCACGCCACGGCGATACCTTAAGGAAAACATGGTCACCAACAACAAACTCCAAAGCCCTCCAATGGACATCAACCCATCGCCTCTGCCTATCCTGAGCTGCTTGAAGATGCTTTCTGATCTGAGTCATAGCATCAACTGTCCTGGTGAACAACTCCGAACCCAACAACTGCCTCTCACCAATGTCATCCTAGCACACTGGTGATCTGCATTTACATTCATAAATTGCCTCGAACGGTGCAGCTTTAAGACTGGACTGAAAGCTGTTATTGTACGAGAACTCTACGAGATGCAAATGGTCCTCCCAAGATCCACCGAACTGCAACATACAGAATCACAACATGTCTTCAAGAATCTGAATAGTCCGCTCTGACTGTCCATCAGTCTGGGATGAAAAGTTGCACTGTACTTCAACTTACTCTCCAAACTAGCCTGAAGACTCTCCTAAAACTGAGATCTGAATCTCGTATCCCTGTCGGATACAATAATGACTGGAACCCCATGAATCCTGACAATCTCTTGCATATACTTCTCAGCAAGGCTCTCAGTAGACTGACCAACACAAAATGGAATGAAGTGAGCACTCTTCGTCAAACGGTCGACAATCACCCAAACAACATTGTGACCCTTAGGACTCCTCGGCAAAGCGATCACAAAATCCATGGTGATATGTTCTCACTTCCACTCCAGAATAGGAATCGGTTGAAGAAGTCCAGTGGTTCTCTGATGCTCTACCTTAAACTGCTGACAGATCAAACACTGAGCAACAAACCGAGCTATAGCCCTTTTCATACCATGCCACCAGAAATGAAGCTTCAAATCTCGATACATCTTAGTACCACCAGGATGGATAGAATACGAGGATTGATGAGCTTCCTGAAGCAACCTCTGACGAACTTCACCCTTAGGGACACACAACTGGGAACCAAAACAAAGCGAACCATTGGCATAAATAACCATGTCCGTTCTGGAACCCAGACTCAACCTCAGCTCAAAAACCCTACAACTGCGCATCATAAGCCTGAGCCTCCTTGATCTGATCAACAAGAGAAGACTGAAGCTGGAGCTCAAGACAATTCCGACCAAAACTCGGTAACAAAACCTCCAAATCCAACCTCCTCATCCACTCAATGAGATCACTCTGCTGAGTAAGAAACATAACTGCCAGTCTCCTGCTCAAAGCATCTGGCACCAAGTTTACTTTACCAGGATGGTATTGCAAACTGATGTCATAATCGGCCATAAGCACCAACCATCGCCTTTGCCTCATGTTTAATTCCTTCTGGGTGAAAACATACTTGAGACTTTTGTGGTCTGTAAAGATCTCCACGCGGTCTTCAAGTAAATAATGTCTCTACAGCTTCAAAGCATAGATCACTGCCGCTAACTCCAAGTCATGAGTAAGATATTTCTTTTCATGCGGCCTTAACTGCCTCGATGCATACGCAACGACATGACCTTTCTGCATAAGAACTGCTCCAAGACCCTTACTAGAAGCATTACAGTGAATTACAAATCCACCTGAACTATTTGGAATAGTCAACACAGGCACTGACGTCAATCTGTTATTCAACTCAACAAAAGCCAAACCACACTCATCAGACCAATAGAACTTCTGATCCTTCCCAGTCAACTTAGTCAACGATCCTGCTATCTTCGAAAAATCTTGAACGAATTTCCGATAATAGCCAGCTAAACCGAGAAAACTCCTGACTTCAGAAACTCACTTGGGAATAAGACAATCATTCACAGCCTCAACCTTGGCTCGATCCACAGAAAGACCATCGCCAGAAATAATGTGCCCCAAGAAAGAAACCTTGTCGAGCCAAAACTCGCACTTTCTGAGTTTCCCATAAAGCTGATTCTCTTTTAAAGTCTACAGAACCACTCTAAGATGCTCAGTATGATCTTCTCGATTCCAAGAATATACCAGAATGTTATCAACGAAGACCACCACAAATCTATCCAAGAACTGAGAGAAAACCCTATTCATATGACTCATGAATACAGCTGGTGCATTAGTGACCCCGAACTAGCATCACAAGATACTCATAGTGCCCGTATCTAGTCCTGAATGCAGTCTTCTATATATCAGCAGCCTTCACCTTGACTTGGTGATACCCAGAACGAAGATCCAACTTCGAAAAAATAGCAGCCCCACTCAACTGGTCAAACAAATCATCGATCCTTGGCAAAGGATACCGGTTCTTCACAGTAACACTGTTTAGTTCTCGATAATCCACACACAGTTGGTGACTACCATCCTTCTTGTTGACAAAAAGGATCGGAGCACCCCAAGGCAAAACACTTGGTCTGATGAAACCCAAATCAAGAAACTCCTGAATCTGCATCTTAAGCTCTGCTAGCTCAACTGGTGCCATCCTGTAGGGACTCTTTGATATCGGTGTCGTTCCAGACTGAACATCAATACCGAACTCCACTTCCCTATTAGGGGGTAAGCCAGGCAACTCATCTGGAAAAATATCCAAAAAATCCCGAACTACTAGAGGCACAGCCTCACAGCCTGAGTGCAATTCCATCGCACAATCCACTTGTTTAACTGCAGTGTTTGTTCGGCTAAGGAAAGACTCCCCGGTATGGAACTCAAATTATGCTCGATCTGAAATTCTAAAAACAACTTTCTTGGCACGGCAATCAATAATGGCATGAGCTTCATCCAACCAATCCATACCCAGAATAACGTCGAATCTCGAATTCCCAATTATAATCAGGTTGGCTTTGAAATCTGCATCCCTAATAAAAATGGAACATTGCCTGCATTCGCGGGAACAAATGAAAACACTATCTCCTATCACAATGTTCCAAGCCTCAGATATGTTGCTACACTCCAATTGATGGCGAGAGATAAATCATGAGGATACAAAAGAATGGGTTGCCCCAGAATCAAAGAGAATACGAGCAGGAAAAGAGCAAACAAGGACGACACATAAGGAATCCAAAGACAAGGAGAAGGAAAGCAAACAATCAAGGGTGAGGGGAAAACAAAAAATGCAGAAAAGAAAACAACATAAGAAAAATAAAACAAGACCAGAAGAGAGCAAATAAAGGAACAAAAGGAAAACCGAACAACAAAACAACAAAACAAAATATACCAGCCACAACTCCTTCAGCTGTTTCAGCATCTGCAACAGTCAAGTTGAAAGCCTGACCTCTCTTCGGAGCAGTGGTCCTCTGACCGACAATCTGATGCTGAGGAGGAAGCGGGGGCCTAACTGGACCACGAGCTGGGCCTGCTTGCTGAACAGGACCCCTGGCTGGAAGAGCCACCTGCTGCTGCTACGGACAATCACATACTGAATGATCAGCAGTGCCACACCTAAAGCACCAGCAGTTAACGTGCCAACAATTCTTACGCTCATGCCCAGACATCTGATAGAAGTCACAAAAACCACCCTTCTGGAAACCAGCAGAAGGATACGGAGCTGTCCTGACCGGATGGATTGGGACAGGCTTCCGAACAGGACCATCAGAAGGCCTAGAGCAGAATGCAGAACAGTCCGCGGAGAAGGAACCAAACCACCACGAGCCTGCTCCTGAGCTCGAGTTGCCTCAAGAGCTTCAGCATAAGTACGCAAACAGAGAGAGACAAGATGCCTCTTGATATCCTGCTTAAGCCCATTTGTGAATCTACGAGCCCTATCCTCTTCGGTTGCCACAAGAACGGCAGCGAAGCGGCTAAGTCTAGTAAACTCAGCTGCGTACTCATCCACTGACCTGAAGCCCTGTTTCAAGAAGTCCATGTTACAACATTGTTTGAACAATTATGTAACAAAATTCCAAAATAGAATAATGACTTAACCTGTTTTAGGACCAGGAATTGCTGTTCCATCTCAACTCGAGTACTACTGGGGAAGAACTTCTCCAAGAATCCCCGAGTGAAAGTAGTCCAAGCAATAGGCCTCTCAAGTAGCTCGGACTCGGCCATCCACCAAATATGAACCAAATCCACCAGGTGGATGGAAACCACATCCACCCTATCAGCCTGGCAACACGTGCTGCCAAGAGCAAGCACTCGGTCTGGATCAACCACTATTCAGCCTCCAAAGGCGTCTCAGTGCCAAAAAAACGATCAGGATACAGCCTCATAAAATCCGCAACTGTTCCTGGACGAGGCGGAAGATTTGCCTGCACAGGCACAACAGGAGGCGGAACCCAGACAGCTTCAAGAGCAGCCATCACTAGATCAATGTGGTTTTACTGCTGATTAATCAGCCGCTCAAGCACAGCAGTGACAGCCTCAATCGGATCAGGTTGAGAAGAATTCCCACGAACCATAGTCTGCACAAAATTCAAAACAATTAGCATCCAGAATCAAAGTTGATAATAATTCATTTACGTATGCATGGTTGGTAAAAAAATTTGCCGATCCCAGTTCGAGCCAAGATTGTCTAATATATTAGGAAACTAATACATTAGCCAAACCTGGGCTCTGATACCACTAAAAACCTTGTCACGTCCCGCTTTCCAAGAAGAATACGGAATACGGATATGCGACTCAACCCAGCGAATAATTTGCATCATCCATAAGCTGTTCAGGAATCTTTACAACATCTCACAAAATAATCAGAGTCGGAAGCAAAAGAGTCAACCACACATGAAAAATTGAATTAATAAACCAACAGAATTTACTTGAAACAAAATACATTAAGCTCAAATAAATCAGAGTCTGGACAAGTCAAATATCCTGGCTCACATCTCCCAAATACAAAGTAATCATCCAAGTACTCAAAATACATTATTGAAAGCAACGATAATAGTAATACTGATAAGCAAGAAATCTAGCACAAATATCTCATTTCGCCAATGCTGTCGGGCAGCTGACCATCCTGATCTGCAATTAATAATTGCAGGAGAAGAAAAGAGAAAACAAGTACTCGTCAATGCAAGTTATGGGCCACTTATATTGTAGGATACAAGTTCATGGAATAGTCAAATCTAAAATAACAGTGGAAATAAATATAGCATGGTATAATGCATCAACAGTAATAACCAGCATGAATCAATAAAACAAAGTCAACGAGCATGGTATACTAACAGTACAAATGAATGTGTCAAGTATAGTGTCATATGGCAACTAACAGTGTCTAGTAACAGTAAGCTTAGTATATCAGTGTAACAGTATAACTGTATCAGCCTAACAGTATCAGTCTAACAGTATCAGTCTTATGTTCTTATATTTTTTTTGTGTATTACTAGCTAGGTAGCACTTCATGCGCCCCAAAATATAACACATGGTTGCTACAACAAACAGTTCTGTTTTTAGATTTCATAGTGGACCATAATGAGGCAGTGTACTCAGGTATCAGTAACAGTAGCAATAGCAAGAAAAAACAACAGTAATAGTAACAGTAATAATATGGAACACTAGTTCCCTTCCAAGTACACGTTTCCATATTTTCCACTACTAGATCTTCGCTTAAGAAACCCCGGCTTGATCACTTTTATTATGGTTATCAACAGACATAATAGTACATGAAATAGTGTCAAACTATCATGCTATAATCAGTATTTGGTTCACGAAAAAAAATAAACATGTATAAATGATATACGGCCACATAAACGAGCAAGACAGTGTATGTTTATATTCAGGACATCATGACAGTACAGTATCAAAACAGTGATTCCCGTTACTACAGAAATACAAATCTGAATCCGTCAAAGAATCTGGAAAATAGACTTCCACACGAATCCAGCTATTATATAAAGCAATATATTATTTCACAAAATCATAACTCAAAACTGATTTGAATCCAGAAAATACGTTCAGCCAGAAATCAGTAAATTGTATTCAATGATAGAAAAACAACATTAAAACTCCTCAAAAAAATCCAGAAAAAATCTGGGATAATCCCCTATATGTCTAGTATCAAAATATAAAGTTTCATAATATTCCAGTAAAATTAGTTCAGTCCACAAAAATCAGAAAACATCAAGAAACGATAGTTTGGCAAATCTGGAATTCCAACCACTGTTGTACGAAAACATCAATATCTCGCAAACCGTGAAACGAAATCCAAATCCGTTATAGGGAGATGAAAATAGTCAAAATAAGCTAAATTTCATATTTCATAAATATTTTCCATACAGTAAAAGAAAATAGGGTGAAAATACGATTCTTTACAGAACAGAGAACAAAATATAGCAAGTATAGCTTTCATAAACAAGCATGAAACGGCGTATAAAACTCATCAATAAAATCCACCAAAATTCTGGGTAATCCCTAGATAGGTATAGGAATATTGTACAATATTTCATATCAAAATTATATATTTAGAACTAGTATCAAAATAGTTTAATCATCAAAATTATCAAGAAACGAAATCTAGAAATAGAATACACCTATGTAGTAAAATAGCCACAACTCAATTATACGAAAATGAAATCGATCTCTGTCAGAAAATTTGGAAAGAAGACAGATTTCTCTACAATTCATGTTTAATACAAAAATTAAGAATTCTGACCTTAATAGGATCTAAAATACAAATCAAAACTGACCATAGACAAATACAGATTTTCTCTTGAAAACAAAACCAATATAAACCACACAAAATTCGTTCCAATCACAATCAAGCATGGTATAGAGTCTACTAAGTGTCCAAACATCATAAAATATAGTATATAATATATTCACAACCATCATACCACATGGATCTCATCAAACACATAATTTCACGTAATTATCTAATATATATGAATAGATCAAGAACGGTTAAGCCTAGTTGTTTTTATGTTGATTTTTTTGTGTCGTGAGGCAACCATGGTCAAATAGCACTATAGAGACAAAACCCATCAAAGATAACACACACACGAGTTGTCTTTAGAACCCAATTACACTATAAACAGTATTTTTTGACTTGTATCATACAAAGGTATTTGAGTACAAGTTACTTGCCTTAACCGAATACGAAAATGGAGAACACCAAGAATAACGGGAACGGATCCCTGCAACAAAAAAATCCATGAACAATCACGAACCGAAACAACCCACGTGCAAATCGCATGCAAGTGCAAAGACGAAGCAAGAGAGAGAGAGAGACCAAGAGAGAGAGCATCGGGCGACAGCCTTTTGGCCGCTGGCTGCTGCTCCTAGTCGACACCGGTGGACAGCCAAGGGGGGAGAAAGAGATGAGGATGAATGGAGGATGGAGGTGCTCGGGCTATGGTGGTCGATCGACTTGTGGGAAGTCGATCGGGTGGAGATGGTCGGGATGGGGGTCCGGTGCAGTCGGTGAGGGGGATGATCGAGGGTTGTGCAGCCGAAGGTGGGGTCGGCTGGGGTTGTGGTGCAGTCGAGGGGAGAGAGAGGGAGGCCGAGTGAGGGAGAGTTAGGGTTAGGGTTTTAGGGAGAGAGATGAGAGATTATATAGGGTTTTGGTTTATGGTTAGTAATAGGATGTGGGTATTTGGGTATTTGGGTTTAATTAGATCCAATAGGAGTAAAAATAGGATTTATCCAAATAGGGTTGATTAGGGTCAATTTGTATAGGATTCGAAATAGGATTGTAGGTTAATTTGGCTTTGGTGATCAATTAGGGATAAAAAGCAATAGGATTAGGAGTAGGGTAGCCAACCAAAATACCATGAATACCCAAGAGCAAAATAAAGAGAACAATAATCAAGTAAAGAGAAAAAGAACAACAGTCGATGGAGAATGAAGCAAAAAGTCGAACAAATCAAACACAAGGAGCTGAAAAATGAAATATGATGAATATATATTGAAAACAACTCCAATATACGGTCCAAGAAAAATATAAGAGAGTATAAATACTCAAGAAGAAGAAAAATACATCAAGAATACGAAAAACAAAAAATAGGGGTTACAGAGACAATTAGGCCTAGAATTCAACTAAGCTTTTAAAAATAGTCTTTTTGTAAAATAAAGAGAACATTTTCTTGTTCATGCTATAAAGAAATATTTTTATAAAAGAAATTATACATATGAAATTATACGTGCAAAACACGTAAAATCACAAACTCTACATAAATAGAAATTTTGGGTGTTACAACACTCCCTCCTTAGAATAGTTCCGTCTCCGGAACTAAACTTAATGGGTGAGAACAACAAAACAACAAAAGAAAAATACAAGATACAAATCAGACAAAGAGCTCAAGATGATCCTTCAACATCCTCTCCTCAGATTCCCAAGTAGCCTCTTTAACCAATTGGTTCCTCCAGACTACTTTGACCATCGGTATTGTCTTGTTCCTCAAGACTTTTTCTCGACGATCGACAATTTCAACCGGAAGCTCAATGTAACTCAGATCCAACTGCAAACCCTACGGTACTTCGGGCAAATGGTGATTCGGATCTGGAATGTACCATCTCAGCAAAGACACATGGAAGACATTGTGCACCTGAGACAACTCTTCCGGCAACTCTAACCGATAAGCAGTTTTTCCAATCTGCTTTAATATCTTGTATGGGCCTATGAACCTCGGGGCTAACTTCCCACCTCTGCCGAAGCGAATCACACCCTTGCTAGGTGAAACCTTCAGAAAGACAAAGTCACCAATCTCAAACTCAAGGTCCCTCCTCCGATTGTCTGCATAGCTCTTCTACATACTCTGAGCATCCACCAACCTCTTCCTGATCAGATCGATCTTTTCAGAGGTTTGCTGCACAATCTCAGGCCGAAACATCTGCCGCTCCCCAACTTCGTACCAACAGACAGGTGTTCTGCACTTCCTGCCATACAGAGCTTCATACGGCGCCATCCCAATACTAGTCTGAAAACTGTTGTTATAGGCAAACTCCACTAGAGCTAGATGTTTTTTCCAACTGCCTCCAAAGTCTAGTACACAACACTGAAGCATATCCTCAAGAATACGGTTGACTCTCTCGGTCTGCCCATCGGTCTGAGGATGAAAAGCAGTGCTTAAATCCGTCTTGGTACCCAGAGCTGTCTGAAGACTCCTCCAGAAATGCAAAGTAAACTGCGCATCTCGATCAGACACAATGGTTAACGGAACACCAGAAAGCCTGACGATCTCTCCAACATACAGCTCGGCCAGCTTGTCCATCGATGAAGTGAGTTTCATCGCCAAAAAGTAAGTGGACTTGGTTAGTTGATCAACTATGACCCAAATCGCATCATTGCCCTTTGAACTGTTGGGCAAACCTGTGATGAAATCCATACAAATGTTATCCCACTTCCATTCTGGAATAGGTAACGGTTGCAATAGACCTCCGGGTTTCTAATTCTCGACTTTGACGTGCTGACAGATTTCACACCTCGCCACAAACTCGGCCACATCCCACTTCAGACCTGACCACCAGAAATATTGCTTAATGTCCCTATATATCTTGGTACTCCCAGGATGTACAGACAAAAGAGTAGAATGTGCCTCCTGAAGAATGCTCTCTTGCAATTCTGCTTAATCTGGAACACACAGCCTCTCTCCAAACCACATCACTTCATCCCTGATCTGAAACTCGGGTAACCTGCCAACACCAACCTGCTCCTTCATCTTCTGAATCTCTGCATCTTCCTTCTGACTTGCAATAATCCTTTCATTCAGCATTGTTTGAAGCCTCAACTGAGCTAAAGACGATCCTAAGCCTTGTAGAATGACATCAATACCATCCCAATCCAACTCTTCTGCTAGATGCCCCTGAGTTGTAATCAAACTAGCCAAACTGCTCTTGCAACTAAGTGCATCAGCAACAACATTAGCCTTCCCATGATGGTACTTAATCTCAGGACGAATGTCCTCAAGTACATCCAGCTATCTCTGCTACCTCAGATTCAGATCCTTCTGTTGATAAATGTATTTCAAGCTCTTATGGTCTGTGTACATGTTCAATTTCTCATCATACACAGTGTCCCCATTGCTTCAAGGCGAAGATAATCGCAGCCAACTCTAGATAATGAGTCGGATAATTCTTCTCATGCGGTCTTAGTTGCCTAGACCCATAAGCGATCACTTTTCCCACTTGCATTAGGACACAACCAAGCTCACGATGTAAAGCATCGCTGTAGACATCATACTCAACACCTGCACTAGGAAAAGCCAAAGTGGGAGCAGTAGTCAGCCTCTATTTCAAATCCTGAAAGCTTGCCTCTTACTGCTCGATCCACTTGACGTTTACATTCTTCTTGATCAAACTAGTGAGCGGCACGGCTAACTGAGCATAGCCCTGAATGAACCTCCTATAGTATCCAGTCAATCCAAGACAACTCCTAATTTCCTTCACTGTAGTAGGCCTTACCCAATCCTTCACCACCTCTATTTTCTCCGGATCAGTTGCCACTCCCTTCTTAGAAAGGATGTGACCTAAGAATGCCACCTCAGATTTTCAGTAATCGCACTTGGATAACTTGGCATACAACTTATGCTCCTGAAGCTTCTTCAAAACTGCTGCCAGATGCTCCGTGTGCTCCTCCTCCGACTTGGAGTACACAAGGATATCATCGATAAATACCACCACGAAAGAATCAATAAACGGCCTCAGAACTCTATTCATCGTATCCATGAAAATTGCAGGTGCATTCGTCACTCCAAACGACATAACTAAGAATTCGTAATGCCCGTGTCGAGTTCTGAATGCATCCTTATGCACATCTCCAGTCTTCACTCGAACTTGATGATATCCTTATCGAAGATCTATTTTGGAAAAAATAGCTGCTCCTTGTAGACGATCGAACAAGTCATCAATTCATGAAATAGGATACTTATTCTGAACAGTGACCTTATTCTGCGCTCGGTAATCGATGCACATCCTCATCGAACCATCCTTCTTCTTTACCAACAGCATTGGTGCTCCCCAGGGCGACGCACTTGGTTGAATAAAGCCTTTCTCCAACAGTTTCTCAATCTGCCGTTTGATCTCATCCTACTCCACAGGCGCCATCCTATACAATGCCTTGAAAATGGGTGAACTCCCTGGCTGAATAGTGATGCTGAACTCCATATCACGATGCGGGGGAAATCCAGGCAAATCTTCCAAGAATACAGTCGGATAATCCCGAACCACAGGAACTTGTTGCACCTCTACAGAAATATCCCTCTTGCTGATAGTTGCAACCAAACCAGAACATCTCTTCTTCCCTTGGAAAGTGACTTCAGGACCACCTGGAGCCTTCACTGTTACTTCCTTGGTCTTGCACTCGATGCTTGCACTGTACACCAACATCAAATTAATACCAATGATAACATCGACCCCCAAGACATTGAGCTCGATCAGATCAATCCCGAAAATTCTGTCCCTAATCTCGATCTCGCAGTCCGCATAGTACCGATCAGTGATTAAATTCTTTCCTGACGAAGTAGCTACTGCCAAGACCTTGCCTGGAAAGACTTTCGGTTCGACTTCCAAAACTTTAGCAAACTTAGGTGATACAAAAATGTGAGAGGATCCAGTATCGAACAAAACAACAGCTTTCTTTCCATTCAAATAAAGTTCTTCTATTACATAACACACACTCGTTACATAACAGTTCTCTATAAAAGCGAGAAAAAGAGAAATAACAGAAAACACTTCTAAACATCCTCCCTCGTACCAGTGATGATATGATCCACCTCATCAGTGTCAGCTTCAGTCAAGGCAAATACTCGCCCCTGCTGGTACGGCTTCTTCCCAACTTGCTTTATTGGTCCATTACGGGTGACATTCTGCAGCTTGGGGCATTGAGATTTGTAATGTCCTGTCTCACCACATTTGAAGGAAGTCACCACTGAAGGTCTCCCCTAATTGTTTCCAGGTCTCCCAGCTATGTTGACAGAATTTGCCCCCGTCGGTTTGATCCTCTAAGCTGACAGCTATCCCCTGAAATTACCAGAAACTGCGGGCCTCTTCCCAAAATTCCAGTAGTTCCTTCGATTCTGAACAGCATGGAACTGCTCTATATCCACCTCAGTGGCTGCAGCTCGTTTGACCAACTTATCAAATCTTCTGATACCGAGGGGTATCATCCTGGATCTCAGACTTGGCCTCAATCCATGCTCGAACTTTCGAGCCTTCTTTGCCTCGTCCATCACCAGTTCGGGCGCATACCTCAAGAGCTGAGTGAACCTTGTCTCATACACCCTAACCGACATACCACCCTGCTGCAGCGCCAGAAATTCAATGGCCTTCTTCTCCTGAACGTCTGATGGAAAATAATGACTACGAAACTCCTCCAAGAATTCTTTCCAGCCAAGAACAATATCTCCCATAGTCTGCTTCATTGACTGCCACCATACAGCCACATCCTTCTCGAACTGCAGCGCAGCCAATTTCACTTTGTTGGCCTCCGGAGTCTCCAAGACTTCGAAAATAGTCTCTACCTGTCGGATCCAGTTGTCAGCCGCATCAGGGTCTGTTTTCCCCTCAAATACGGGTGGTTTCATCTGCTTGAATGATTCCACGAGTTTGATTACTTTGGGTACTAGATTCACAGGCACTCTCCCTTGATTTTGATTCATGGCAACGACATTGAGTGTCTGATAGACCCTCGCTAGCTCCATTTTCAAGTCCAGACCTTCTCCACTTCTAGCTCTTCTTCCGGCCATATTCTGATGTAAAATATCCATTAAATTCAAAGTAGAAAACATGAATTTAAATCAATGTTTCATTTCATTGAACTTCAAACTTTATACATTCAAATTTAAAATATTTCTGACATCAAATGAAAGTAGTAAGAAGATACAACAGTCTAGTTCCTACGGTTCCTCTTGGCTTCTCGAAACTCTTCCCATAGTTCCGTCACTTCTTCTTTCAGTACAGCGTACATGTTTTTCCTCTTCTCGAGTTTCCAAACACGATGACTGAGAATTGCAATGCTCTCCTTGCACTTCGCACACTGTGCCCGCAGCAGCTTCGCTCTTCCCTCTGAGTCTCTACCTGTCTCTAAAGAGACACAATGAGACTACTCGGAGCTGGTTCTTCCTTATTAGAGGAATCATCAGATGAATCCGGAGGTGGAGTGATCTCTCGGGACTCAGGCCATTCCTCTTCAAATTCTTCAGGATCTTATTCGTCTGAATCAGCTTGCCCGAGGTAGTAATCCTCCTCAACTATGTGCCAATCGTCATCTCCAGCTAGGTCAAATTGGTCTGTCATCATAGAGAAAGGAGAAGAAAAAGCATAAATCTTATAGCAACACAAATGTAAGTAACTTACATTTAAATCTCTAGACTCAACACATGCTCTAATGTCCACTTCTAGAGTGTCGTTCCTTATAAATTTGAACTACTTAGAAGCGTGGCTCCGATACCACTCTGTAACACCCCGAATTCCAAAACAGACTGAATTTGAATTCCAGAGGATCTTTACACTTCTCTTCGTACAATTTTACAAGGAAATAAAAACTTTTGTTACATCAGAGTTACATTTACGTTACATATTTATAGCGGAAGCAATTTACAAAAAATTACATGAATAGAAATCTACAACACTTAATCATTCTTTAAGTAGCAAGCAAACTTTAGTCTTGTTAATCACTTTACCCTGCATAGAAACTGTGAGCACGTCAGTTGCTTACAAACGACGAAATATTATATACGACTATTCTCTCTATGCCGAACAGTATAACGATTCTCAAATACTTAAACAAACCACAAACTTGATCACAAACAAAACTACAAGGGACTATCATATCGATGTCGTATTGTGCAGTGCACTTAGTCCTTAATGCAGTTATGTATGTTACATGATACTAATGTGCACTTGTTCAGATTCTATGTATCTCATACTACATAGGTATGAGGGCAAGCCCTTAACCGTTCTTCATTTTGTAGGGTTCAATCTCTCGTCATAACTTAAACTACTACTGTAACAATAAGTATCTTAGATGTTCTATGAGTCACGAGCTCATGTCCAGATAGCCTGGAGGGGAATCCCAAGTCATGTCACGACGCATCGTGAAAAACCTATGGACAATTCAGCCTTCGTCATGGGACATGACACCACCCGCAGTCACCAAACACCCCACAAGCGTCGCCTGCAGTACGGACTCCTGGAGACATATCCACGTCATGACACGACGCATCGTGTAGACAGCCTGTGAATATTCTCACACCGTAGCTCCGAGGCCCTCATACTCGTGTTTTTCTCTTATTTTCGTCACATCTTCACTATGTGTCTAGTCCTTAGTTATTTGAATCATGAACAAAATCAATTCTCAGGAGTCAGCCCTTCCACTATACCGATCTTAACCACTTATATAAAACGATCCAAATCTTGGTCTTTTCAATTCAACTTCATTTCAGCATATTTCTTTTTAATGCCGGTATGAGGCTTAGCTACACTCTAGTTCTCAATTTCACTTCATAATTATAAAATTTGAGTCTTCATACTCATAAGTTCTTTTTCACAATTAACATGATTTCCATTCTTTCTATGAATCAAATCTCATATATAAGGTTCAATTTCAATTCATGTATTTCATACTCAAAATTTTGTTTCAATAAATCCATTATTTCATACTCAAAATTTCATACCAATTGGTCTAAGTGACCAGACTGATATAATATGGGGTTTTTACGGGTTAAAGTCCGAGGCTCCATTATTTCGAATTCTTACACAAATGAGTGTTTTTAAGTCCTTTCTTCTTCTCCAAATTAATTCAAAAACTCCAGAATTCATATTCTATATAATTACAGTAGTCCAGTAAATTAAAATTTCATTTTTGATACAAAAGCATAATTTTTGCCCTCTACTTGTATTTTACTATTTAATTTCAATTTTAGAGAAAACAAGCATATTCTTTCTACAAATTTGCATTTTAAAAAAATTCCCTAGATCACTTATATTAATTTTGTTACCATTATACAATTATTTCAGTAATAAATTTTCCCCTTTTTTTCATGCCATTTAACAATCCAACAATCAAATTCACATTTTCCCATAATTCTTCTTTCAATTATTTAACATACAAGCATATCTTCTTAATCTAGCACGTAACAATCAAATAGAGCAAGGTGGCATGGTAAATTATAAACTAACAATCACAATTTTTTGCAATTAATTAGCATTCTTTTAACATCCATTCCTACCAATATCAATTTGTCTCATTTTCACATCACATGGCTAGATTAGTTATAGTTTCTTCTTAATCTTATCAAACATACCCTAGCATGATGTCTAATTAGAAGTGTAAGAAAATCACTCACCTCTAATGGAGAGAAAACACACAAAATTTCCTAGGGATCTCCTAGAATGAACAAGGAAAGCCTTCTCCTCCTAGTTTGAGCCACCAAGTTGCTTCTTCTCCTAGCTTGATGATGATGGAACTTCTTCTTGCTCCTTGGAAATAGGCCGGCCAACTATAGGTGGGGAACACACAATTTTTCCACTCAATTTTTTAAACTCACAAACTCCTCAATCTTTTGTCTCACTAACTTGTATTTCTTTTCTCTCTTTCTTTTTTTCAATTTTAGGTGCAAGGATAACTAGTGTAGGGGGGGTGGTATTTATACAAATTTTGAGGGTGAATGGAGGGCTAGGATGAGATCAAATGGTTAAGGATCAAGGGCCAAGATGAAATAGTGAGTTGTAATAACTTCACATGATGAACCACCCCACCATCTCATCCACTCTCCCTCTCTCCCATGCATAATCTGGCCAAGCTTCAAGAGTGTGCATATTGCACATGCTAGTGCATGCACGTGCCATTCTAGTGTCCCCCATTTACAAGTTGTTCATGTGAAAAAAAATTAATTGTTCATGAAATGAGTCTACACTACAAGTTAGGCTATTTAAAAGAGGATTATGTTGAATGGGCTCACTAATGGGTCAATTAACCATGGGCTCTACTAATTAAATTAATTTATTAATTAAGATGGGCTAAAAAGAGACAATTAGGCCTATAATTCAACTAAGTTTTTAAAAATAGTCTTTTTGGAAAATAAAGAGAACAATTTCTTGTTCATGCTATAAAGAAATATTTTTATAAAAGAAATTATACATATAAAATTATACATGAAAAACACGTAAAATCACAAACTCTACATAAATAAAAATTTATGGTGTTACAATAGGAGATTCATTCAGGGCTATGCACAAATTGCAGTTCCTTTGACAGGGTTAACTCAGAAGAATATGGTACTCACATGGACTGATAAGTGTGAGGTGAGTTTCCTTGAGCTAAAGGAGAGGTTGACGACTACGCCTATCTTAGCTTTGCCACTAGCGGGAAAGGATTATGATATCTTCAGCGATGCATTTCTCAAAGGTTTGGGGTGTGTCTTGATGCAGGAGGTAAAGGTTATTACCTATGGTTCGAGGCAGTTGCGTCCGCATGAGAAGAATTATCCGACGCATAATTTAGAGTTAGCAGCTATTATCTTTGGCTTGGATCAGTGGAGGCATTATGTATATGGTGAGAAGGTCAATATGTATACCGACCACATGATCCTGAAGTACATTTATCAACAGAATGATCTAAATCTTCGGCAGAGGATGTGGTTGGAAGTGTTGGAAGATATTCATTCTGAGATTAAGTATCATCCGGGCAAGGTGAATGTGGTGGCGATAGGCTTAGTCAGAAGAGCAGTTTGTCGAGCTTGATCACTACTCAGAGTGATTTGGCAGTAGAGATTGATCAGGCAGGTGTCGAGGTGGTACTGTAGGGTTTGAAAGTGTCTTTGGCTAAATTAAGGCTACAGCCTTCTTTGAGAGAGCAGATTTTAGAAGGTCAGAAATCAGATGCAGAGATTTCGAAGATGTTGCAGCAGGTTTTCGATGCCAAGGTGTCAGAATTCCGTATCCAAGATGGAGTTCTATGGATGGGTGAAAGGTTGTGTGTCCCGGAGAATGCAGATTTGAGGGAGAGTATCTTGTAGGAGGCACACAGTACTTTGTTGTCAGTACATCCTGGTGGTACAAATATGTACAGGGACATCAATCAGCACTTTTGGTGGTCCGGTATGAAGAGGAATGTGGCAGATTTTGTGGCGAGGTGTCTGACTTGTTAGCAGATTAAAGCAGAAAATTAGAGACCTGGAGGTTTGTTACAGCCTTTACCCATTCCAGAATGGAAGTGGAAGAATATCAGCATGGATTTCATTAAAGGTTTGCCAAAGAGTGTGAAGGTCAATGACTCGATTTGGGTTATTGTGGACCATTTGACCAAGTTAGCTCACTTTCTGTTTATAAAGATTACTTGGTCGTTGGAGAAATTGGCAGAGATATATATTGATGAGATTGTGAGACTTCATGGAGTTCCTGTGTCGATTATGTCTGACAGGGATGCGAGGTTCCCTTCGAGGTTTTGGAAGAGTCTGCAAGCGGCTTTGGGTACCAGAACCAATTTCAGTACCGCTTTTCATGCGCAAACTGATGGTCATAATGAAAGGTTGAATCAGGTATTGGAAGATATGCTGAGGGCTTGTGTTATGGATTTCGGTGGTGGTTGGGAGAGGTACTTGGCATTGGTTGAGTTTGCTTATAACAACAGTTACCATGCAAGTATCGGGATGGCTCCGTATGAAACTCTGTATGGGAGAAAGTGCAGAACACCTGTTTGTTGGTATGAGTTTGGCGAGAGGCAGATGTTTGGGCCTGAGACTGTGCAGCAAACATCGGAGAAGATTCAGTTGATTCACAAGAGGTTGGTCGAGGCTCAGAGTTGGCAGAAGAGTTACGCAAACACTCGAAGAAGAGACTTGGAGTTTGAGGTTGGGGATGCAGTTTTCCTCAAGGTATCTCTGACCAAGGGAGTGATCAGGTTTGGTAATGGAGGCAAGTTGGCGCCAAGGTAAATTGGGCCATACAGAATTTTGGGGCGGGTTGTTAAAACGGCATATAGGTTGGAACTTGCTGAGGAGTTGGCACAGATGCATGATGTGTTCCATGAGTCATTAGTTGGTAGAAGTTTCTGAAGGTCTACAGGTGAACTTGAGTTACAAGGAGCAGCCTGTAAAGATTATTAATCATAGGGAGAAAGTTTTGAGGAGCAAGGTGATACCTATGGTCAAGGTTTTGTGAAGGAACCAGCAGTTTGAGGAGGCAACTTGGGAGCCGGAGGATCATCGCATGCAGAAGGATTTTTCTGAGCTTTTTGTATGATTGTATTCTTTTGCATGATTGTACTCTTTGAGTTGATTTGTATTTCTTTTGTTAGATTATATTCTCTTGTGTAATCGTATTTCTTAAACTATATTTCCATTTATGAGATTTCAATTCCTTTTGCCTATATTGTTTGGATCCTATTAGTAGTAGTTCTGACCTTTTGCCTATATTGTTTGGACCCTATTAGTAGTAGTTCTGAGGACAGAACAATTCTAAGAAAGGAGTGATGTAATACACCAGATTTTTTTTATAATGCTTTTAAGATTAATAAATGAATTAAAATGATTTTTGGTGATTTAATAAACATTTTTCTGAAATTTACCTTTTTTTACACGTGCAAAACACGTGCAAATATTTTTTTAAGAAGTTCAAATTCAAAAATTATTTTGGGAAAACTCATTATTTATTATTAGATATTATTTGTGAATTTTCTGGATTTTTCTGATAATTGTTTGACCTATTTGCAAATATTACAAAAAGATGGACATTTGTGCAAAAATTACCACTTGGAGTGAAAACTCCAGATTTTTGGATTTTTTGGCTGGAAATGATGCCTAGTCAACTCAGAGGTAAAGAATTTACTTTTTGTTTTAATAAATTTAGATTATTTTGCAAGTTTTATAAAGAAGGGTCTTTTTGCAAAATTACCACTTAGAGTGCAAAAAGTACAGTTTCATTTTCTGGGTTTTCATAACAGTGACGGTTGTTAATAGAGTGGTTGTTCTTGTTTTTAAATCTCATTTAAGATGTTTTTAATTAATTTCCAGGTATAATAATCTATTTATGTAAAGATATATTTAAAAGAGGTTTTTTACAAATCTATTTAAAAACTCTAATTACTTGGATTTCCAGCCAATAAAAGATGAGGTGCAACTGTCTCTTTACTGCATAACACAAAGTGATTTCTTTATTATTATTTTCTTGGATTTTTAAAGCGAGGATCTTGGTTTTCTTGCGAAAGGAGGGTTTTTCTTATTTCTTTATTATCTTCGGTTGATTCTTCAATAAGGTGAGTGACATATGTTTGTTTTCTTATTGTTCCAAGCATGTTGTATATGATGATTTATCTATTAGAAAGCATGTTAGATGGTGGTATGTAGATATAATGAATTTTGATGGATGGATGAATTAAAAATTGAATCTTTTCATGAAACCTATACTTTGATGATCAAAATTTCATATAAATGGCTTGAGTTTTGTTAAGAACCTAATATAAATCATGAGTATGATATTTTCAATCATATTGTTGTTGATTTGAACATATATATTAAGTTGTATGTTTTTATTTCATGAAAGTAAACAAATTTGATTAAAGATCACCTTACTGTGTGTAAATATATATACATGCTCTGTTTTGAGAATTTGTGAAGGAGAACTTGATTTTTTGCATGTTGTAGTTGCATATATTCATGGTCAAACTGATGTAAATGATTGGGTATGTGTATAACAAGTTGAAGGAGGAGGTTTGAATCAAAGAAATCAAGTTTTAAAGTTGGATCTGAGAAATTGAATTTCATGTCTGATGGTGAATGGATGAAATCCATTTTGTGATTTTTTATGAAGTTTTCGACTGAGATTTGATTTGTTTTGAAACTGAGTTTGATTTGAACATTATACTACTTTTAATTGATGAGATTTCAAAGCTTTAACTGATCTATATGTATACACATATACACATAATAATACACCTCACTGTCTTGATGAATTGTCTAAAGTGAATTTTGAGTTTTATGAAGATTTGATTGGATCTTGAGTTTTTTAGTACTGAGGGTGATTTGAACCATTGTACCACACTTATTGATAATTTTGATTACTTAAACTGATGCTTAAACCCTCACAAGAACATATATAAATACACTCTTTTGAAAGAATGTTGTGAAAATCACTCTTTTAAGATATTGATATGTTTTGATCTATTTTATAAACTCCTATATGTTATACAAGTTATAATTAATCATCTCGGGAAGTTTAAATTTGATTTTACAAAGATTCATTAGCGTATCAGTCGAGAACATGAACAAACCCTATCTGGCTGTATAGCAGGTCACGGTCGACCGTCATGTTTCTACTTTGAGAGTCTTGAATTGACAGTCGACTGCTCTATTTGAGCAGTCGACCGTCAATTGTTTTCTTGGTTGTTTTGGTTCTGTTTTCTTCGTTTCTTTTAAATGGTTATTGTATCGATATTATGGATTATTGCCTTACTGTTTTAGATGATGTTGTTACTATAGATTACAGTATTTTACAGAGAGTTATATTTTATTTATAATAGAGTTTTAAATGTATTCTTATGATCTTATTAAGAGAGTTATATGTGTTTTCAAAGGAGTTGATGTTTTGGTGATATTCTACAACTTAAAAATAAGATTTTCTATTATTTAATGGATTTAATATTTTTTTGAATTCTGAAATTTTATGAGTAAATTATATAGATTTGGATTTTTGTTGAATTAGGAAGTTTTCTTCATATAATCGTTTTGGTGATGAATTTCTGAATTTTATTGAAATTTTTGGTATTGATGGTTGAGTTATAAGTCTTTAGAGATTGAGTGGGGTCCTAACTATCGGCGGTTGAGATTTTGGTTGTTGTTCAGTTGAGTTAAGCCCGATAGGGTACACCAACTCTAAGAGATTCGCAATCTATTAAATAATTAATTAACTTAACAAGATAAGGACAGGCACTAGATGGTGATATGATGAAATGAGAGCAAACGTGAGTTATGGACTCTAGGATGATCCAAGGAGTGAGATATTTGTCCAGTATTCCGGGACAATGGACGTAAGGGCCACAGAGTGATCTGCGGTGTGGGATTGATCTCTAGTATTCCGAGGACGAGAGCGACGCTCATGGGATGTTTGTGCAATGAGGGTTCCAGGACGACCTGCAGAGTGAGGCAATCTCCAGTTTTCGGGACGATGGACGTAAGGGCCACAGAATGATCTGCAGGTGGGATTGGTATCCAGTATTCCAAGGGCGAGAACTAATACTTGCAGAATGTCTAAATCTCGTAGTAGTCATCGTAGTAGGATTAGTTGCATAACGGGAGATTAAACCCTATAAGTGGATAACGATAAGGGCTTGCACCGGACCTATGTAGAGTGGAATGCACAGAATCCGACAAGTATGCATTAGAGAGTCATCATATAGCATTGGTGTTTTCTTGAATTGGTTTTGTGCATGTTGTTTCCTGTTTTTCTACACTTGACACTTAGCCTAGTTTCACTTGATATTTTCATGTTTTATTTATTGTTATTTCTTATTTCATTCATTTCTTGCTGTTGATACATGCTGTTTATGACTCTATGCCTTATGTTTTATTTATGTTACATTTATTTTATGTCACTCACACCATTATGGCTGACCCCTGTAGTTTTGGGGGTTAGGGTAATCTCTAGCCTCATGTTTTACAGGTAGGTACCTATAGCTTGGAATTTGGATACTTGAGATAGAATTATGTTATGGCTTATGTAAATTGTAAAAGAAAGAATATGTAATTCAAGGTGTTTGTTTTCCGCTGTACTTTGTAAATAATTAATGTAATCAAAATTGAAAAATTTTATCTGTGTTTTAGCTATGTTTACTATTACAATTGAGGTTGATGCTGGGAATTGTGCCACGTATTTTTGAGATATCATATTGGAAATTCGAGGCGCTACAGGGTTAATGGTCAGTGGGTTATAGGGTTAACGGGTAGGATCCAATGAGAATGGGTTTGGATTAGGGTAACAGATTTCAGGTTTTAGATTAACAATAAATAAATAAATAAATAAATAAATAGTTAGTAATGCAATGGTAAAATAATCAAATAGTATGCATCAAGTTTTTTTTTTTGATGAATCGGATAGGGTCTTTCGACCCCAGCCATCAGATCAAAAATATATTAAAAACAATTAAAATGTAAATTTTACAAGCCGTAAAATGATGCAAAAAGAACAGAGAAATAAACGAAAAAAGATACATCAAGTAAGCGCTAGAGCAAGACTAAAGAGGAAAGCAACGATGCAGTGGCCTGTACACTCCTACTGGATCGGATCTCTCAAGCGACCAAGCTGGCCTGAGAACGGATCGAGAGGATAATGCAACACTATAACTAGCTTCCCCGAGAGCAGCCGCTGAAATGCCGAAAGCTAAACCATCACCATCGAAATAGAGCCGGAGGGAGCAAAACCTGAGATAAAAGGAAAACAACCAATGGCAACCTAAACGGACTTGCCTTCCTTAATCGAGAGGAGGGAGAGTCCTCAGAAACAATACAACATAGCACGTATGCAAGAAAAGGAGATGGCAGAGCCAAACAACACCTCAGACGCAGAAAAATGAGACAGCAAAACCACTGCGAAAAATCACTGCGACACACAAACGCAGCACAAATGCTAAAGATAAGCAGCAATACGCAGCACACCCCGATAAACAGGTGATCCGCGAAACAAACCGCTGTGAGAAAACACAGCAAACACAAACCCAGCTCAAATGCAACAATGAAACAACAAATCGCAACACACTCAGAGAATCAGGAGGTCAGCATAATGAAAGCGGTAGGCTATATCGTAACCATACCCTATCCACAGACTATGAACCAAAGAGTACAGATATAGCAAAGTTTACAAAAATACAGATGCCCATAGCATCAATAAAACAACTGAGAACAGCCGACCATGGATGAATGGAGCATCCTGATCAATAAAGGCAGCTATGGTCGAGATGCTACAAAGAGCAAATAAACAGACCCAACAGTAAAAGGAACCCCGGAAGCTAAGTAAAGGCCAAAAGACCGTAACAAAAGCCTGTCAAAATAACGATGCCCAATCCATAAAGTGCATCAGTTGAGAGGAAGAAGCACTGATCACAAAATAGAAATGTCAGCTGCTCCCCTAGGGATAAACTCAAACTTGCAATAAGCAAATGGGGAGGAAGAGTAAAAGTAAGCACACAGGCGAAGATAAGGATAATTATAAAGCACGAAGAGTGCGAAGACAATGTACAACATCAACTAATCTTTGATGAACAATAGAAGTGTTGTCATTGAGTTTCAATCCCGAAACCCATAGCTTGAAAAGCAATAAGAATTCATCTATCATCGCAGTAATAGAAGCTCTTCGATGTTGGAATATTCGAGTATTCCTCTCCTTCCAAATGACCCAAATGATGGTTTGAACCGACAAAGTCCAAGCACTTCGAAACAATGGGTTCGAAGGCTTAGTGGACCAACAAAAGGTTAAAGCTGAGGGGATAGATCCTGTGTCCCACGCAAGAGTGCAAATCTTCCATAATGGACTGATGACCGGACATTGTATGAAAAGATGATCCACATTCTCAGCGTGCTGATCGCACAGGGCGCAAAACTGTCCCCAGGCTAAGTTTCTTCTGTTAAGCACCTCAACCGTGAGTAACTTATTATTAAATGCAAGCCAAGAACTGATCTTCACTTTAAGTGGAGACCATGATTCCCAGAAGAATTTGGCGACCGGAGATTGAACTCCCCTTGAATTAAGGAAACGATAAAAGGATTTAACTGAGAAAGTGCCAGTCGAAGACCAGCGCCAAGCAATGCCTTCAGAAGGCCTCCAAGCATAGTTGTTGAGGGAAGAAATGAGTTCATTAAAGTTCTCCGTCAAAGATAGAGGAAGTTCAATCGAAAACGGAACAACCCAATTACGAGTATTGCCGACTAAAACAAATGAATCCTCTAAAGAGGCTGACGGGGAGGCTGCCAATCGAAAGAGAGCAGGAAAGGCAGTAGCTAAAGTAGAATTGCCGACCCAAAGGTCCGTCCAGAATTTAGTTCTAGATCCGTCATAGCAGATACGGTAAATACTGCAATGAAATGCAGCTGAAGCTTTCCACACACCTTTCCAAAAAGGGGAGGCATGATGATGAACAACCTCGGGAAACTCCCACCAATTAGAAGAGATAGATCTGTAATCTTTAATGCATCGAATCCATGGTAAATGGTCAAAATTATGGAGTTTCCACAGCCATTTTCCAAGTAAAGCGATGTTATGATTACAAAGATCCAAAACACCTAGACCACCTTCCTCTTTAGAGATACAAATCAATTTTCACTGACACAGATGGGATCCAGGTTTAAAAGATGAAGACCCAGTCCAGAAAAAATTACTCCTGATTTGATCAATCCTTTTGATCACCCATGAGGGTAAAAAGTAGAATGACATAAGATAAAGAGGCATGGCGGATATCACGGAATTAATAAGAGTCAGTCTGCCCCCTCTAGAGAGAGATTTGCCCGACCAAACGTTAAGCCTTGCCTCAACTTTGTCAATAAGAGGGAACCATTCTGCCCTATGAAGCTTGCCCCAGCGAAGAGGAACACCTAAGTAACGGATTGGAAAGGATGTAATGGGGCAATTGAAGAAGTTGGAGACCTCCACTTGACGATTGGGAGATCCACCCAACCAGAGAACAGAGGATTTTAGGAAATTGATCGATAATCCAGAGGCCATTTCAAAGCAATAAAGGAGAAGTTTGAGATTACGAAGAGAGTGAGAGGTCGGTTTGGTGAAGATGATCGTGTCATCCACGTATTGAAGGTTGAGCACTCCCTCGAAGAAAGGGGAGCTGCCAAGGCCCTCGATCATATGCAAATTCCATGCATTCCGAAGGAGCTTGCTAAAGACATCAGCTACCAGAGAAAAAAGCAGCGATGATAGGGGATCCCCTTGACGGAGTCCACATCTAATCTTGAATTTGTGGCCCTCCGTACCGTTGAGGAAAATAGATGAGGTACCAGAGAATAAGCTGGATTTAATCCAAGCGATCTATTTGGGACCGAAACCTCTATAAATGAGGATATCCAGAAGGAAATCCCAATTAACATTATCGTAGGCTTTTTGAAAATCAAGCTTGAGAAGAATGCCCTCCGTGTGAGATCTATGACAGTGGGAAATGATTTCCTGAGCTGACGCAACACTGTCAAGAATGAACCGATCTTTGATGAAACCCGATTGGGCTGTGTCGATCAGACGAGGGATGATCGAACTCAACCGGGAAGAGAGGACTTTCATAATGATTTTGAAAGAGGTATTGATGAGGCTAATAGGTCTAAATTCAGAGACCAGATGTGCTCCCGCTATCTTGGGGATGAGCACAGTGTGAGCGTAATTAATCCTGTCAAAAGAAAAGAAACCCTGGTGAAGGTCTTGAAACATTTTGAGGAAATCAGACTTAAGCAAGTCCCAGAATTTTTGGAAGAAAAAGGCAGGGAAGCCATCGGGCCCAGGAGCGGAGTCGCTTTTTAACGCGAAGACCGCCGATTTAATCTCTTCAAGGGTGAAGGGGGCTTCAAGCGATGAAAGATCATGCGCTTGGGAGCCATAAAGGTGAGCCCAATCTAGCTCAATAGTGCGGCGTTTCTGCGTGCCAATCAGATTTTTATAGAAAAAAAGGAATTCCCGATGAATAGCCTCATCAGAAGTGACGTCCACTCCCTGAACGGAAATGGAAGCAATTCGATTGCAACGTTGTCTATGGGAGGCGAAGTTATGAAAAAAAGCAGTGTTCGCGTCACCCTCCTTCATCCGTTGAACCCGGGCTCTTTGAGCCCATTTGATGTGGTCTTGATGGAGGATGTCCGCATAATCAAGCTTACAAGATCGTCTTTCCGACCGACACGATTCAGAAAGGGGACCTAACTCTTCCAACTTATCAATGGACTCGATGGATTGAAGAAGAAATTTTTTTAGGAAATTGGTATTATCTTGTCTCTCAGAACGCCAGATTTTACACCCATGCTTGATGGCATGAAGCTTAAGGAGGATGTTCCCCAGCCCGGATGACCCGGTGACTGCGGCAAGACATTCGGACACTAAGTTGACAAACAACTGGTCTTGCAACCAGAGTTTTTCAAAGCAGAATTTGTGGTGATAATTGAAGTTAAAGTTGGAATGGAGTGCAATCGGAACATGATCAGAAGAGGGATTGGGGAGAGCCTGAACAAAAGACTGGTGGAAACGTGCTAACCAATTATGCGAGACCAGGAAACGGTCAAGTTTCGCAAGAGTAGGGTGGTCGCGTTGGTTGGACCAGGTGAAGGACCTACCGGATATAGGTAAATCCGACAATTGCAGTTCAAGAATGCAGTCGTTGAAGAGGCTAGATTGAGAATAAGAGGAGACGGGGTTCGATCTTTCGTAAGTAAAACGAGTGACACTGAAGTCTCCACAAAAGAAACAGAGATCGCTAGCGAACTGCTGTAACGAAAGGAATTCATTCCAGAATAAAGGGCGTTTATTTGCAGATGAAGGACCATACACTAAGATCACTGTAAGCAGGCAATTGAGAGTAGTCCATTGGAGTTGGACGATAAGAAAAAAGTTCAAATGATGAACAGCTATTAGTGAGAAAAAAGCTTCCTTGAATCCAAAAAGGATCCCCCCCTCGATCCAATCGCGTCAAGTGAGATCCATTTGGAGATAGTGGATCCACCTAATGACCGAAAGGTCGCTTCTGAAGGGGATTCCAGTTTGGGATCTTGGATGGAGATCAGGTCATAGCGAGAAGATGAAATTAGATCAAAAACCGCCCTTTGTTTAGAAGGGCAGTTCAGTCCACGGATGTTCCATGAGATACTAATCATTAAAATGCCGGTGCTCCAAAACTCTAGAACGTTCCTTAATCCTAAGAGAATGGATACGGGGAGAGTCAGAAGGGTCTATCAGAAAACCCAGGTCCTGAGTCGAGGCCGCTAGTTCAGAATTGGAGAGCAAGTCAAAAATGGGGAAATACAAGGACCCTAACTGATTGAATGATATTAGAGAAGAGGAAGAAGGTCGAGACAGCTACTGATCTCTATTGGAGTGGTCAGATGAAGCAGTCGCTGAGGACCGACCAACATGAGAAATAATTTTTTTAGCTTTAAGGCGAGCGCTAGACCTAATGAAACGTTAAGGCGTCCGAGAGGAACTCTCGAAACTAGAGACTGGGACACTCTTAACCTGGTACGGAGAAGACTGGGCAGAAGAAATGCCCAGATGAATATCACAAGATGAGGTTAAAGAGACCTCAATTGACTCCACTGGCATTGTGGAAGTACAGTTAACAGGCTTAACGAGAGAGGGGAGAGAAGAAACCATAAAAGTCCGGGCTTTCGCCTCGAGAGAAGGTGAAATCCAACCTCGGAAAGATTGGCCGAGAGGAAACACCCTCATACAGGGCCGAAGACTAGGTGATACAATACACACATGAGACATAAGATCCAATTTGACAAATTTAAAAAAACACACCACAGCTAAGTAAGGAAACCCTGAACAATTCTTAAAAATATGAGAATAAATTACCTTTTTGGCCTGCATTAGAGTCAGCTCCGCTTCCTCTTCCGATAAGAGAGAATCCTTTTCCATCCAATTAGAATCTTTGAAAGATGGAGATAGCTTGGGATTGGAGGGGGAAAAAGCTGGATCCGACTTCTTCGGAGTAGGAAAGTGCGCGAGCTGTTGGAATTGCTCCCAATCAGAAGCAAAATTCGGGTTGACTTCCCAAGCAGGCCATTGAGATGAAGAGTTCTTATGCTTAACAGAGAGAGATGGCGAGTCAACCACAGGAGCAGTATTAGAAAAAATAGTCTGCAATACCTTAGAGTGATGAGGAGGAACTGGTTTAGAAGCACTAGTGGTACCTTTCGCAGCTTGAAGCTACGGGTTAATCCAAACAAGGTTGGGAGATTTGGAGGGGGAGATTTTGGGGATGTAAGGAGTGGTCGAAGACCTGGAGGGGGTTGATAACTTGCTGCGAGAAGTTCTCAATCCACCCACTTTTGTTTTGGGACCCTTGGGCTTAGTATAAGAGGTGCCACCGGGGTGAAACTGATTAGAAATCTCTGAATCAAAAGAAAGAGACTTGGTCTCAACTTGGGGGCAATGAGGGAGCTTGCTAGATGGGGTGGACTCATGGTAGTGCACAGAGACGGAAAAAGAAGAGAAACCGTCAGTAAGACAGAAAGCCTCTATGCGGGCTGAAGAGGAGGGGCAACGAAAAATCGCCTCAATCTGCAGGCTACCAGAAGCTAACCTAGCCTTCGACGAGATGCTAACAATCTCTCTAATACACTTAGCCATATCCCCAACCAAACGAACCGAATCGCAAAACGGAAGGAGTCCAACAAGGGAAACCTTGGTGTCCTGGGAGCTACGCTCCAGAGAAGAAGAAGGGATCCTCACCCACTTCCGCACCACAAGAGATATAGTGCCAATGGTCAGAGATTGATTAGCAATAAGCTCCTCCAAGATCTTAGGGGAAGGACAATGAATAACCATGTCTCCATTCGAGAAATTGTAAAGAACCCAATCCCAGTCGGAGACGTTACAATAATTGCTGAGAAAGGAGTTCAACATATAAAAAGGTACTGAACCACCAGAGAATGATATAGCTCCATAAGTACCGAAATAGACCAAGCGATCAGTCAACTCGGCTTTAGGAATAAATACCTGAGTGACTGATTGCTTAGCAGAGTGGACTGACTGGGCCAAAGAAGGAGGAGGAAGGGGAGGACTCTTAGAGATACGCTGCTCAGTCGAGGGGGTGGGGAGCAGTGGAGAACTAGTAGATAAAGCTTGCTTCTGTGGTTTAGGGGGTTTAGAAGAAGGCAATTGACTACGAAGGGAAGAAAGGTCCACCGCATTGAGAATAAGATCCGAGATAGGAGCTCCTAAAGGAAGCCCTAGGATCTTTTGGAGTGCAAAGCAACGGTGTTTAGCGTGATCGGATTTGTTGCAGAAAAGGCACTTCATCTTGTTAGGGCAAGAGATCTTAAGATGACCAGGCTGACAACAACGGAAACAAACAGGCGGGAGCTTTCGAGAATGAGAGTGAGAATTGGAAGAGAGGGGTAGAGAAGATAAGGCTGAAAGGCGGGATAGAGAAGATGACGAGTCAGATAGAAGCTTCGCGCTACTGGGCCGGAACAAGGCCGGGAGTCCTAGCCCATAATAGGGAGTGAAAGGGCCAACTATTTTTTTTGTTTTTTTCTTTTTCACCACTTCCACCCATGACAAATCCATGGATCACAATTGGGCCAGCCCACCAAGGGGAGAACCAAACAGAGAAAGGGGAAGAAAAATGGAGAAAAATGAAGCTAAGGGAAAACCAATGGTCAGATAAACAGGGACGTCGATTGAACTCGACGGGGAGAGGTGGGCAAGAACACCCACCTAGTGCGGGTTCAAGCCAATGCACTGCAAGGAAGGAGCTTCCCAACGAAGAAGAGAAGAAGGGAGAAATCCCCCAATACAGAGAAGTCCGTGGTAGCAGCAAAGACTGCACGCACTCAATAAGGGGTGGTAAAAGAGGCACCCAAGGGGGGCGGAGGAAAAGCCTCCAAGAGAAAATTAAGAGCTGTGCCAAAGTTGAGCGCACAAAACAGAATCCAACCCACAGAACCAGAACAAAACAAACTCTACAAGCTAAGTTGATGAAATACTTACAGTGCTTTGAAGAGCAATACCTCCTGAAGAATGTCACCGATGATCAACAAGTGACCACGATGCCTGCAACAGATCGTTGACTGAGAGAGCACAGCGAAGAGCTGACGACACAAAGACGCTGGAGCAGCTGAGAGAGAAGCCTAGGGATCTCCACCGGACGCAGATCTGGAGGCGGCGGAAGGAGAAAACACTACCATGGAGATGGGGGTGAGAACGAACTCCGGAGAAGAGGAAGAAACCAGTGAAACGAAAAGGGTTTATAGAAGAAGACGAGCGGAACAACTTTAATGAAGGGGGAGAGTGGAAAGGGAGGCTCAAAAAACGGGAACTGAGCATTCAAGAACGGGGGGAAGCTGAAGCTATAATCGCCTTTCTTTTTGGTGACCAGTATTATTACGGCATCCTGAGTTCACAAAACGGGATCTAACAAGTTAATACTCAAATACTAATAAATACGATAGGATATGTGAGTTCACAAAATAAATGAGATTGATTTGATTTAAGCAAGAATATAATAAGGAGAAATAGAGTAGTATATATTAAATTAATTAAATCAAGTAATATACATAAAATTCGTGCTCCAATAATAGTAATACATATTAAATAAACAACCAAGGAGAATAATAATAATAATAATAATAATAATAATAATAATAATAATAATAATAATAATAAAGATTTTGGTTTAACACCTTATAAATAATCAAATAATAAAATTGGACTTGGTTTAAGTAATTAGTCAAATAAGAAAATGAGGTCAGCCGATAGAATAGAATAGGATTTGTATTACAATATCAAAGTCATTGGAAAGTAGCTACAAATCAAATTATTGATTAGAAATAGACTTTAATACGAGATCCAACAACAAATTTCAACAAAAAGAATTAAAAAGCTGAAAATGATTTATAAAGAATCGAAATACCAAAAATACACAGAAAATACATATTGGCGGGAACGGGGGTTACAGATATATTATGCTAAGAACACTTTTAGTCCAATAATTTTTCTCCTTTTATCTTTTTCAAAAAAAAAAAGGTAGAACAAATGTAGGCGGCAACTCTCTACTATATATCCATATAAATGTTGAAATGGAATCATATCCCTTCATCAAACTTTGAAAATTGTGCAATATTGTATAGATGTTATTAGATGAAAAAGTTTTGAAAATGATTTTTTTATTTTCCATGTTTTAAAACTTCTTGCAATATTGTGCATGGTTATACTAGTGAAAAATTAAACAAAACAAACTCAGAAGTTAAGAAAGTACATCAAAATAAAGTAGAAGAAAAGAAACCATCGACCTCCAACATCTTTTGGGGGGCAGGCATAGAAAACAACAAAAGAAGCACAAACTAACTATATATCTTGACCAATAATCCTGGGAGATAGATAAATAGTTCAAAGTGGAGCCAATCTCAATCTCTCGATACTCATAGCTTGGAAAGACCTTCGTGACGGGATCTTTGGCAGCTACAGCTGCTGCTGCTGCGTCTACTCGAAAGGAGAGTAAATGCATAATCTCTAATCATTGCTATTTTAACGTTGCTAGATTTGCTTTTGAACATCGAAGGAGAGGTTCTAGCAACGCCGAGAGAGGTGTTCAACTGAGTTACAGCGGATCCTGGTCTGGTTGACATCCCATTTCCTGATAGACTATTCACTTGGTCTAAGATGAAATCATCTCCTATACTGGCTAAGTTGGACAGAGTTATGATCTCATTGGATTGAGAAGCTAAATTTCCACTTGTTACTGCCAAATCAATCCCTAGACCCACATCTGATCATGTGCAAATCCTATTTGACTCTGAAGAGCATCACTCTAGTAAATTGAAGAAATTCATATTTGAGAAAACTTGGCTACATATTCAGGGTTTTCATCACCTTGTAATGGAAAGTTGGGCACTCCCTACTCGAGTAATGAGGCAGCGGCGATCTGGTGTGAAAAGATTCGACATCTCCGGACTAAGTTGAGAAAGTGGATTCGAACGCGGTTTGCGACCATGTGGAGAGCTAAAGAGTCTATCCTTCAGGATATTGATGATTTGGAGAGCTAGAGGAATCTAGTGTAACATTCCAGAAAATTTGATTTTTATATTTTTGCACGTGCATTGCATGTAAAATTTTGTGCATTTTTATCCCTAAAATTTTCTAAGAGTCATGCATAATTTTCTTTTCATTTTATTTGTCACACTTGTGTTATTTATTTTAATTAAACTCATTAGGCCTAAATATAATTTTAGCCTACTAAAATTAATTTCAAATTGAGGCTCATGATACACTTAAATGAACATTTTAAACTCTAGCACACTTTTCATGTAACATACACCAACATTTTAATTTAATAACAATTAATAATAGAATGAGAAGTTGTGTGCACATAGAGTGCACGTGCATGTGTTGTGCACTTGAAGGTTGGCCGGCCACATGTGAGAGAAGAGGGAGAGTGTGTGTGGGAAGGTGGGTAGTTATTTGAGTTGTGGGAGTCATCTCAACCACACAATACTCCTATAAATACCTCCTCCTTTAATATGAATACACACAAAAAGATCAAAACAAAACAAAAGAGAGAAGAGAGAAGAAGAGTTCAGTTTTGCTAGGGAGAAGAAGTTTCAGTTTTCGTCTTTGCTAAAGAGGAGAAGGCTTTTGTGTTGAAGCTTGAAGCAATTTTCTAGGAGTTCTATTTGCAATTTGCATCAAGAAAAATGTGGGTGTCTCTTTTACTTTCTAAATTATTGTAGAATGCATGTGTATGCTTGAAATGGATAATTGGTATGTGTTCTTTATTTACTTTTGTGATGCATGTTGTGTTATTATCTAGAATTCTTAGTAATAATGAAATATGAGAAATGATGCATGCTAGTTGAAAGTTTCAATATAGAATTGTTAGGTTGTCAAATTGAAATTCTATAAAAGAGCATGTGTAGTGTTGTTAGGCACATAATAGTATGCCATGATGAGATTATATGAATTGTGTATATATGTACATAAGGTTGTTAAGTTTCATGCACAAAATTGGGGTAGATTATAATTCAAAAAAAAAGATGTGAATTTTCTTAAATTCAGAATAAATGGCTAAAAGAAATTATATTCATGTAGTCTTGATGATAAATAAAAATACATGTTTATGAAGGTTCTCAAAAATTACTATTTAAAATATTTATGTATAATTTCACTCTAATATGGATAAATTAATGAGAAATCATTTCTGGAAACTTAAGAATGTATTTTAGGAACAATTAAATTGAGAGAAAAGAATAGAAATCGACAATGATTGAAAGAGTTAAAATGAGATGAAATCAGAGAGTTGGGTTTAAAGAATTTAAACCCATATAGTATCAGAATTGATGTTTGGCTTATTGGCCAGTGCGTGAGCGTGGGAGGGGTTGGGTGCCCTCTGGCTGTGCTCGGGTTCAAGTCTTGAGATGCTTTTTTTTCTTTTTAAAAGTTGATTTTATAGAATAACAGTAGGTGAAGTATAAAAGGAACCGAAGAGTCTTTCTTTCACCAACCGTGAGTGGCTCATTGGTTTGGGCGGCGGTCTAAGTCGCTGTTGGCTCTGGGTTCGAATCTAGGTGTCTACATTTGGGGTTTATTTTTATTCTTTAGACTTTTCAAGTTTAAAAAAGTTGGAAACTTCATAGAAATATTATAGAATATTATTAGAACACTTGAGAATTATGTCATATTATTCTAAAAGATATTTTGAGAATTTAAAAGTTATATTCATGTATTAGTTGAGTTTGGAATTCAAGTTTAAGAAGAAAATGTATATGGTTAAAGATTTTAAGAGTTGGTTTACAATAAAATTAAGGCATAATTATGAGTTAGAAATAAAGAATCTCTAGTGATTAATCTTAAAAAGATTTTGTAATAAGAAGTAATGATCTAATCTTAAAAGGGATTTTTGTATTAATATACTTGAAGTATAGATAAACATGAAAAAAGCTGTATTAATCAAAGGAGCATTGAGATGTTATTAAAGTGAAGGATTTGGTTCGTTAACCAAGGAATTGTCTACAAGAAATTGATTTGAGAAATTGTTATCAAATGTTGTTATAAGAAGCGAACACTTCATGATCTATAAATATAAAGAAAGTGGATAAAGGGAAATGATGGTTAATGAATAAAATGTTTATGTTGAGGTTAGATATAACCTAACTAATCTCTATAATGAGATGTTTGTTGAAATCTAGAGGGTAGGAGAGACCCTTAGTAACTGGTATTTTGTGAATAATGAAAGTTGAGAAATAACCTGTGTGGGTTAAGTTTCTCTTTGAGAAGTAACCAGTGTGGGCTAACTTTCTTTCGTGTTGGTTTAAGTCCGGTAAGGTAAGCTAGCTCTAGGTTGTGATGATTATAGTTAAACCTAAGGACAGACACTAGGGGAGATGTGATGAAGTATGGGCAAATATGAGTATGAGGGCCTCATATGATTCGCGGTGGAAGATTATCTTCAGATTTATCGGGGTGTGGCAATATATCCAAAATCACTCACGGTGGGAGGTATTTCTTCAGAATTATCGGGATCGAGCGACGCTCATGGGGTATTTGTGTGATGAGGTACCCATGACTCGCGGTGTGGGTTTCGTTTTCAGAATTATCGGGGTGTGAGGTGTAATGTCCGAAAATCACTCGTGGTGGGAGAACGACTCTCAAGAATTATCGGGGTCATAGCTCGCGGTGTCAGTTTCGCCTACAGAATTACCGGGGTTACGACTCGCGGTGGGAGAGCGATTCTCAAGAATTATCGGGGTCGTACTAGATACTCACAGGATATCTAAACCTTACATTAATCACCGTAGTAGGTTTTCACAGCAAGGATTAAACCCTATATTGAGGAGTACGATAAGGGCTTGCCCTCGGACCTATGTAGTATGGGATGCATAGAATCCGAACAAGTGTACATTAGTGCATCGTAGTGTAATATCTGCATTAAGCATTAAGTCATATCATACACTGACATATTTAGGATGTTCATTTTTTACACTTTATTGTGCATTCAAGTTTTTGTTTGCTAAAGTAAGAGAATCGTTGTATTATAGCATTGCATCAATTGTATGCATCCGACATGTCCACAGCTTTTCAGTGTATGACTTGGATTGGCAAAAGGCATAAAGATGAACTGATACTGATGATTATTTCAGAATAAAGTTGTTGAATGTTAAAGTTTAAATATCTTTGTTATAACTTCCGCTGTGTATTTTGTAAAAGAACAATGTGTATAATGAAAAGTTTTAAATTCTTTGTAAATTTGTACAAATGGACCATCCTAAGTCTGTTTATTTTTTGAATTTTTTAATAGGGACAAACGGAAGATCTTCTTCCGTCCGCTAACTTTCTTGAGTATTTTTTTCTAAATTTACGAAAATATCACTCTCTATTTACGAAAATGTCATTATAAAAAAAACATAATAATATCAAGCAGAAGATCTTCTTCCGTCCGAGAACTTTCTTAACAACTTTTCTTTCTATATTTATGAAAATGTCATTGCATATTTACAAAAATGTCATTTTTATAAAAAAAAATTAAAAAAATTTGTTAGACGGAAAACTTTCTTCCGTCTCTTCTATAAGTCTTCCGTCTCTTCTATTTTTTGCCTTTAACGAGTGCAGCTCTCTCCTTCTTTTGCTATTTTCTAAATGTCATATATGCATATTTTAGCTTCAACGATAGTGGAAGCTCTAAATAGAGACAAAAGCAGTAAATGCTTATGATATACTACTACTAAGAGCATCCACAGCCGCTTGCTATTTTGGCAAAATAGCAGGAGAAAGAACACTGCAGTCGTTTGCTATTTTATCAAATTTTAGCAAATGAGGAACAATAGTTTCTCAAATATGAGAAACGGATTTGACAATTGCCCGATATAGCAGACGATGTAAGATGTTCCGTCTCAATTTTTTATAACTTTTTCTCTGATTAGACGCATCATCTTGTTCCGTGTCATATATTTTTTTTTAATTGGAAATTATCGAACTGTACATGATGTACCATCCAAATTTTTTTTTAAAAAAAAGGGGTCTGAAACCAAAAATTTTACAAACGAGACAACATGTCCCGTGTGAGAATTGTCTAGCCAAATCACCCTCCTTAATTATAATTTAGTGTTAACTTAACTAAATTTCTTAATTTAATTATGTTTTAGTATTAATTTAATAACTATTTAAATCACTAATGACTATTCAAATTCTAATACCATTTAAATCCTTCTAAAAATTAACAAATTCCTCTTGGCCGGAACAATATCCAATCATTTTTTTATATATATATATCAAATTATAGCAAACAATGACTTGCAGCAGCGAAACACTTATTTTTATCAAATTGTCAAAATAGCAAAATCAGACTGTGGATGCACTAATAAATACATGTCTCATAAATAAACCTTCC
This sequence comes from Hemerocallis citrina, assembly GCA_017893485.1. Lineage (NCBI taxonomy): Eukaryota > Viridiplantae > Streptophyta > Magnoliopsida > Asparagales > Asphodelaceae > Hemerocallis > Hemerocallis citrina. The sequence continues at coordinate 161,208,883 of CM030360.1, read as the reverse complement.
TCATGTACTGAATTAAAGGAAATAATTAGTAGAAAGCAACTACAATCCACTGATTAATTGAGACAAAAGCAAGACTTTCAGAACAGACAGACTAAGGGTGCGTTTGGTACCACGTTTGGAAAATATTTTGAGAAAATTTTGTTGACAAAACGCGTTTGGTACTATTTTCTCGATACCATCTTTTCTGAAAAGATGGAGCCAGCTGTTTTCACAACCCTTGAGCACCCGTGACTTCTGAGTACTCTTCCCCTTCCCCTTCTCCCCTCTTCGATCCCCATTGAGGAAAAAAACCCTAAGCTGCGACTTCTGAGTACTCTTCCCCTTCCCCTTCTCCCATCTTCGATCCCCATTGAGGAAAAAAAACCCTAAAAAAAGGCTGCAAAATCCCCTCTCGCCTCTGCTTCCCCCATCTTCGAAACCCATCCGTTGAGCAAGCTCGTGACTTCTGAGTACGCTTCCCCTTCCCCTTCCCCATCTTCGATCCCCATTGAGGAAAAAAAACCCTAACCCCCTGCAAAATCCCCTCTCGTCTCTGCTTCCCCCATCTTCGAAACCCATCCGTTGAGCAAAAAAAACCCTAACCCCTGCTGCCCCCCTCTCGTCTCTGATCCAGCCTCATCTTTCACTCCTTCTCACCCCGCACCCTCATTCGCTGCTCTCTTCGGGCCCCTCCTCACACCGGTCGGAGCTCGCTTCATGGTCGTAGAGACCAGATCTGCTTTTGCTCAAAGGTGTCTTCGAAATCGTAGCTCTCGAATCCGACGCCGGTCGAGGGAATCCGTCGGAGACAACTTCAACAGGTTTGGTAAGCCGGAATCGAGGGTATGTTTCTTATCTCTGCCCCATTTCTTGATGCTCTTATGGTAACCGGTCTTTGTTTGGGCACTTGCCTCATTAAAAAATTCCTATTTTAGGGTTAATTTGTTTGTCGTAGTGTAGATTTGAGGATTGGAAAAAAACTTTCCTTTTTTTTGGGGGGGGTTTGCTGTGATTTGAAAATGTCGGGTACTGATCTGTTGAACTGGGTTATTTGGAATGCTGATTCGGAGAATTTCCCTGCTGATCTTGAGTACTGTTTTTTTATTTGATAGAACGCATCATCTACAATTTCTCTAGTAACCTCAAATTATAAGTGTATACTGTTTATGCTCACCAAAATAATGACTGTTATCTATTACTGATCGTTAAGGGAAAGGAGATCGATATGGACAGTGATTTCGGTCTTTGGCCCGCAAGTCATGTGCGTACATTTATTGAATTGATGGAGGCCGAGGTAGATCGCAATAGTTTGAAAAGTGCCAAATTCGATGCGAGACAATGGTCTCAATTGTTGAATTTATTGAACGAAAAATGTAACCGTTCATACAATCCTAAACAAATAAAAGACAAATATGGACGGCTTAAATTGCAGTGGAGAGCCTTTCATGATTTGAAGAACCAAAGCGGTATGGGTTGGGATGAAGACACCCAGGCAGTGACTTGCGATCCCCTAGTTTGGAAGTCATATGTCCAGGTTCTCATCTTAAATAATTTTTTTTAATGCTAATGTCGGATTATGATCGTAATATAATTTTTATTTACTTGTATAGTTGTAAACTAACAGCACAATAACTTATTAATAGGCTCACCCTAATGCAAGAGAATTTCAAAAGAAGGGTTTGCCAAACTATGATGTGCTGACCAAACTTTTTCAAGATTCTACCGCCGAGGGTCTCCTCTCTAGGGCTTCATCCCAAAGGGTGTATGACCTCGACGAGGAACATAGGGTCATGTATGAGTTCGCCCACCCCGCTCCCTCCCATGCACCGCATGTAAATTTAGATGATGATGATGAGTACGAGCCAATGCATACGGGGTCGGGGTCTCGTAAGAGACGCCCTAGTGGTGGGTCCAGTGGCCGAGCTACAAAAAGCTCGAGAATGGACATGGCTGTTTCTGCCAACGCAGAAAAGTCCGTTGCTAAGAGTGAGTACTATAGGAAGAAGGCCAGCATGGTTGATCGAGATGCCTCAGACGACAAGTACTCCATTGAGAATGCCATGCAGGTACTGACTAGTATCGATGGGCTTACTCATGCTATGATTGATTTTGCACTTGAGAAAATCACTAATGACCCAAATTGGCGCAAAACCTTTATGGTAATGAAAGAGGAGTGGAGGTTAGGGTGGTTAGATAGACTTTCGAGCAAATAAATGTAATTTATTAAATTCTGTAACGTAGCACCTTCATTATGTATAATTTAAATGTATCAGTTATTTGACATTTTTCTATGCTATTAGTTGGGTGATTATATGCATAGGTTCATGGTGGGTTTTCATATTATATCGGTTTTAATTTCATCTGCACTCGTTCTCCTACATTTGGACTGTTTGTTGTCACTATTTATCTTTCAATTCGTTCGGTAACTGTTATAATTAACATGACATCCATTATGGTCGTAGATTATTTAAAATCAGAAGTCTTCTTTATGTAAATGTAATCTAATTGTTACAGTCTACTGCACTACTGCACTTGCAACCATACTGATGGACACTTCGAGCAATTCGTCGTCAAGTTCTGATGAATCCGATCTTGAGGACTTGGCCTTTCTTGAAATGGCCGAACAATTTTATAATAGGAAAAGTCATAACTCAACCTCCAAACTATCAGGGCGCGAATACCTGCAAGGACTCTTAGACGGTCCAGATGCCAAATTCTTCAGAATGTTTCGCATGAACAAGGACTGTTTCATGGCTTTGTGCCAATTTATAATAACAAACAATTTTCTTCAGGAAACGCCGAAGAAGATACAGAACAGGCGAATATCACATTATGAAAGTGTTGCTATTTTTTTGTTTGTTGTGGCTCATAGTACTAGGTTGAGGGTTGTCTGTGATAGGTTTGATCATTCGTTGGAAACAATTGATAGACATTTCACTGAAGTGTTGTATGGTTTGGTAAGAGCATCAGCAGTTCTTATTAAACACCCAGACCCGGAAGTTGTCCATGATAAGATCAGGCTTTCCACAGATTTCTATCCATGGTTTGAGGTAATTCGTGCTTTTCTTGTTTAAAACCGTTTATTCTAATCAATCAAATGCGTTTGATAAAAGTAGTAGCTTTCTACCTCAATAATGTAGGGAGCAATTGGTGCTGCGGATGGTACTTTAATACCTGCTACCGTACCCGCAAGCCGACAAAACAGTTGCCGTGGTCGAAAAGGTGACATATGTCAAAATGTGTTGGCTATTTGTGATTTTGACATGAACTTCACCTTTGTTTATGCGGGTTGGGAAGGAAGCGCTAATGACTCCCGCGTAATACATAGTGCAATAACCAATAATTTGTTGCCAATCCCGCCTGAAGGCAAGTACTACTTAGTAGACTGTGGGTATACAAACATGCCTGGGTTTTTAGCTCCCTACCGTGGACAGCCGTATCATCTGCAGGATTTCCATGGTCCTAACCATGCACCCACCCACTACAAGCAACTCTTCAACAAACAGCATGCTAGGTTGCGGAATGTAATAGAGCGAACCTTTGGTGTGTTCAAGAAGAGGTTTGCCATATTCAAGTCCATGCCCAATTACTTTTACACAAGGCAAGTTATGATGGTAACTGCATGTTGTGCAGTCCATAATTTTATCAAGAGTTATTCTGCCGATGACTCGTTGTTTTCAGACATAGTAGAAGAACAAAATAATCACCTAGGCACTGAAGATATTGCTTCCACATCGGGGGGGTTGGATATGTCATCTTCTCAGTTGAACCGCATGAATAATAAAAGAGATCAAATAGCCATGGCAATGTGGAATGCCAGACATTGATGTCAGCATAAGCATGTACTTGTTTGTGGTTACTTTTTGTTCTTGTAGTATATATTTGTTGTAAATTATTTCCTTTCATTTGTAGCCCATCTATTTGAAGAACATGTGTGTTGTTGTATTAAGCAGGCGACATATGATGATGATATTTGTATGTATGCAGGTTGGGGGACCATCGTGTGTGTATGAGTTTCTGGAAATGATGGATACGGTATATTCTGATCCAGGATTTATTATAATTTGTTACGCTAGAAGATGTTCTTCTATTGAACTTATATTCTTATTATACTGACTCAATGAATGATGTATTCAACTATGGATAATGGATGGGGTGGGTACAAGACATTAGTAGTAGCTGGCATGGCAATTTTAAAAATTGCAGCTCTACACTAATCATGATGATTTGCTTGAACACCTGTTCTATGGCAGAATGTTTTGAGGATACGGCCAATTAGGGATGTGATGATGATTTATTCTGATCCTATATAACAATATTTGGGGGAATTTTGTGATTGATTAACAGTACTCAAAACATGGATATGATGATGTTATATTCTGATCCTATATAATTTAATTTGTGATACCTTTCTGATTGATTACTAGAATTCAAAATATGGAAGTGATGAAGATATATTCTGATCCTATCTGCCACTATTTGATGAGGCTTTTGTGATTGACTACTAGAATTCAAAGTACGGATATGATGATGATATATTCTGATCCTACATAACATATATTTTTGAGGCTTTCGTAATTGATTACTAGCATTCAAAATATGGATATGACGATATTATATTCTGATCCTGCAGCTATTATTTTGAGCTATTGACAACCTTGTTGCTTCGTTGTTCTGGACCTGCACATGTTATCTTACATTGGGAGTGTCTGACAACTTTGAACATGGTTATCATTGATACTCATATATATGATATAACATCATTTGGAATTCAAATTATCATTGATACTCATATAAACCCCCACCATGGTGGGGCATCAATACTGATCACACTATTGTGCTGGTTTGGGTACACAACATGGAAATTACAACCCAGTAAAGTGGCAACCTTCCTCAAAGAAAGAAAAAGTCATCGCAATTTTGCGGTAGACCTCAGAATATGTTGGAATTTGACTAATTAAGGCAAACAATGGATATGATGAATTTATTAATGGATACTACACTTTCAAAATTTGATAGTGATGATGCTTTATTCTGATCCTATACTACTCTCTGGAGTAATTATTGTTGTTGGCCTTAAAAGAAGATAATAATTGGGTTGTAGTTTCCATGCTGTGCACACAAACCAGTAAAATGAGGTGATCGGTATTGATGCCCTAAATGGTAGGAGATTATCACCTCCCACCATTCGCTGGTTTTTTTATGGATCCACTCAATTTTGGATGCTACTTTATGAACAATGGTTCCAAACAGCAGCAACTGTGTCCGAGTTTTTGACAGCCACACCCTCACCTCCCTCTTTACCATGTCCACATAATTAACTTGATTTTGGTAATATTATTCTTTTCTGTTTCAGGCTCAGATTGTGCTTCTGAAGTACAACTTTGTGCTATTTATTACTTGCATTCGAGCACAAATTTGGCATTCTCATTAAGGCCAGGTTTCTTGGGTTCTTAGCAGTCTGGGTGTTGCTTTCTTTGGTTTATGATTGGTGCTGGGTATATTCCTGACCTTACTCTTTAGGATGTGTTTTAAATCTATTCTTAACTATGTATCTGCCTTTGCTCTTCGTTCAGTATGTTGTTTTAGCTAATACAGCATCATTTTTAATTTGTGGCTCATTGAGAACATCCAAGTGGGTCCATTATATGAATACTTCTTTCACCTTAGTAGTTACTTTGGTTGGTTCTCCCTCTCTTATAGTATATGTTATAAAAGTAGCTTTAATTTAAATTTCAGGGTTTGTTCCATCTCATATTTATTGTTATACTTCGTTAATATGAAGTAGCCATTTGCCAGATTTGCTGTATGAGTACCAACTACCAACATGCTTACTCTTATATTATAATGTGGCTCACCTATCAGGGAAAACACTCTCTGAGGTCCACAAGTTATAATGAACTTATGATTTTCTTAAATTATAACAAACAAAAAAGGTGTGATGGTTAAAACACCTTCTTGTGCTTCTACTGTTCCTTGATATAATTTTGGTTATATAATTTTGGTGCCAATGATATTACTAATTGGATGGCAAAATAATGATTAGTCTCTAAGTGGATGGGTATTAGTTGATGGGTCTCAAAATTGGCTGATGGGTCTCAAAAGTGGATGGGTATTAGTTGATGGGTCTCACAATTTTGGTGCCAATGATATTACTAAGTGGATGGGTACTAAGTGAAATGCACTACAGATGGATGGTTGCAACTAAGGGTAAAAAGTTGCAGGTAGTACTTGCAGTCCTTCCAAACATTGCAACTAGGGTACTTGCAGGATTCTAGTTGCAAAGTGGCCACAAGTTTCAGTGCAACCAAAGACCCCGTATGTCTCACATATTATGTAAAGTTCGATGGTTTTATGATCATCTAATGTACTTTTGTCATGTGTTTCAGACTTTGCAATGCCGCCAGGGGAAAGTGTATATAACCTGCTTTCAAGGTATAGGACAGTGCATACATAATTTATTTCATCAGAATACAATAATGTGGAGGTGTAACTTGATCACTTCATAGTGCTTGTTATAGTGAAAAAATAATATGATGATTTATGCCCTTAAACCCATGCAGAATTCTTTCAAGCATATATGAATCTCAAATTGATTTCTAAAGTTCAAAAGTTGTACTGTGATAGGGAGAAGCATATGTGCTTTGTCTGGTTAATTTATCAATTTGTAAGTGGAGATAGTTTCCCTTCAAAGCAAACACTTGTGCACATAATTATCATATGAAATGGTAGGTTCACTGGATTTCCTTGTAATGGTGTCCAATTCATTGGATCTCATTGAGAACTATGCCTTATAATCAACTTTTTTACAAAATCGGCAGAATTATATAATGACGTTGCTTAAGAAGATCCACAAAATCACCTCACATTTCATATTGTACATATATACAGTCCTGTGTTCTAATGGCATATGATTTGGTTCCATCGAATCTTACTAGACTTATTTGTTGCCCAACCCCATCTTATACGAGGTGTTGGGGTTGCAGAATGCAGATATGCACAAAAAACCCAATCTGGGTATATAGCAGGTTACTACCCAGATATGCACGAAGAATCTTCAACTCTTAATTAACCAGGTTTGGCTTTGCTTATTTGGCCTAGCTGATGCTGCTGCACCTTTGTACAGGTGCACATATGAACAACAATTCATTCCCTCATACACAGCCAGCAATTGAGTTTGAGTAGTGGCTGACCTTTCCAACAATGTGAGAGTATTTTTCTTATCACAGTTTCTGCTATGATTGATTTTCATTAACCATCGCATTAGAAAAGTCCTAACCAATCTTTTTATGTTGCTGGAGATTTTATTTTGACATTGTAAATTGATCACCTTGACATAGGGTAAGAGGAAATTTGTGACTTGCATCACCTTGTTTTGTACAGTAGTGTGTTCGTACTGTTTTTCTTTTTTTTTAGTTCTAGCTTACATGATAGTGATATTCAGCCAACACATACACATATCTGACCCGGAAGTTGAATTGTAACTATTTAGCTTATTTTCATCATTTACTTCAACGGTCATTGAAACTACTAGCATTACTATATGGAAACTGAGTGTAGGATTGAATATGTTCAATACAATCCCACAAAGTGACAAACAACCTCCGTCACACCCTGAGGGGTGGTTATATATCATGCAAGAAATCCTGAGCACACTCAAATGTTAGGGGAAACAGCTGGAAGCATCTTTTCAGAAAAGATGCGGTTGAGAACAGTGTACCAAACGCGTTTTGAGAAAGGTTTTTGATTTGTTATGATCATGATTCTTTTGATGCGGCTGGAAGCATATTTTCAGTTTGGTGCCAAATTCGACAGTAATCATGATTCTTTGTTTCCTTTGAAGCTGTTGTCTTCTTATTCTTGTTCATATGCATAGAAGCTGATTAGCATCTAATAATGTTACCGGTGCTTCGGTTTATGGCCTCATACTGTGAGTATATCTATATTTGTAACTTTCTTCTTTTGTACATGTGAGTATACGTATACTTCAGAACACTGTGTGGATTATGATCTTCATTTCTTTCTAATTTTGTTTCAGGACATATATGAAAAACATGGATGCTACTAGAACAGTATGTGGACGCCTATTATATTCCAGGGAAGTATTTGATTCTCTATTACTCATTTTGGGGTTTTTGTCTTTCTCTCTTTTTGTGGGTTGATGTAGGCAGTGATGACAAACACATTTCAAACTATTTTTTTTGATACTCTGGCTTCTATTTACAAATTTGGTCAATAGCTTTGTTGAGCTTGTATTTGTGCAAACTGATCAGTTACTTGTTGAGCTTGTTGAGCTTGTTGAGCTTGTTGTATTTGTGCATACTGATCAGTAATTTGTGCATGCATACTGATCAGTTATTGTGCATGCATACTGATCAGTTATCTTTCAGTTATTGTTGAGCTTGTTGTTCACCTTGTTGAGCTTGTGCATGCATACCGAAGTGTTATTCAGTTTTCTGATTTTTTGGTACTTGTTCTTCATTTTGGTTGAGTATCTGATATCAATTTTTGTTGGCCTGAAACTTTATTATGGTTGGGGTAAATGATAACTGGCCTGAAACTTGATTAGAGTGGGGGTAAATGATATCAGTTGATTGACCCGAAACTTGAGTATGGTTGAGTATCTGAGATCAGTATTTTCGGTTTGATATTTGGATTTTTGTTCACCTACTTTGCTGTCCACTTAGAGTACGCAACTGCGGAAATCCCTATTTATATGAAGGAAGGTGTATTTTTGGATTTGAAATGATGCTTGCAGTTCTATTTAACTGATGCGGTATTATTTATTTATTTGAACTAGTTGGCATGCACCCCAATGCAACCCTAGTGTGAATACTGTGTTCTGAGCCTACCATTATTTTTAGTATATTAATTTCGATTCTGCATGTTGAATTAATCATACTCTTATCTTATGCATTTCTTTTCCTGATTGTACCCAAAAGATAACTGGCAGCAGTAGTTGAAGATGTAGAAGAGAAGTAGTAGAAGGAGTTTGAAGCAACAACTAGAAGAAGTTGAGAAGCAGCAACATAAGGAGAAGTAGTAGTAGGAGAAGTAGCAGCAACTAGAAAGAGTTGAGAAGCAGCAGCTGTACAAGGAATTAAGAAGTAGCAGCAACAGCAGCTCCACTTGTGCAATTGTTTTATTGTTTTGATGCTTGTTTGGTCAATTGTATAAATTGTAAAATGCAAAATATATGTATCTATATTTGTAATGGACAGTTTGTAAAATAAATGTAACCAAACAGAAATTTGTAATGGAAATTTAGTACATTTTTTAGAAATTTGGATAGTGTGTCCAATCGTTGTATTACCCAACTTCACCACAATTCAAATAAAATTTTATTGGGCACATGAAGGCACTAGTGGGAAGCTTCCAAGAATCAAAAAGAAAAAAAAAATTGAGTAGCGCACGACGCTTCCACGTTGTAGCAGGTTGCTTGTTTGTACATTGATAGAAGTTGGGTCTATATCTGCAAAAAAAATTAACAAAAAACTCATAAGAAAAATATTGTGAATTCATTAAATATACAACCTAGATAACAGTTTTCAGCTACAAATATTAAAAACAGCTAGGAATATAACAAAACAGCTTTCAAACGCAGCCTAAGGATCAAAATTTCTTTGAGAAAATAACAGCATCAAAAAATTATTTGTCAAACTATTTTTTTTCAGAAAAACAGCTTTCAGATAACACTTTTCAGCAAGAAATATGACCCAACAGCTTTTGGAAGTCACTTCTTCAGAAAAACAGCTTTCATATAACAGTTTTCAGCTAGTATTATACCAGAACAGCTTTTAAACTCGTTTTCTCAGAAAAAACAGCTTTCAGATAACAGTTCTCAGCAAGAAATATAACCAAACAGCTTTTCGACTCACTTTCTCAGGAAAACAGCTATCAGATAACAGTTTTCAGCTAGGTTAAGCTCGTTTTTCAGAAAAACAGCTTTCAGATAACATTTTTCAGCAAGAAATATAACCGAACAGCTTTTAAACAGAAATTTTCAGAAAAACAGCTTTCAGATAACAGTTTTCAGCTACAAATATAACAAAACAGCTTTCAAACTATTTTTTTTCAGAAAAACAGCTTTCAGATAACACTTTTCAGCAAGAAATATGACCCAACAGCTTTTGGAAGTCACTTCTTCAGAAAAACAGCTTTCAGATAACAGTTTTCAGCTAGTATTATACCAGAACAGCTTTTAAACTCGTTTTCTTAGAAAAAACAGCTTTCAGATAACATTTCTCAGCAAGAAATATAACCAAACAGCTTTTCGACTCACTTTCTCAGGAAAACAGCTAACAGATAACAGTTTTCAGCTAGGAATATAACAAAACAGCTTTTAAGCTCGTTTTTTCAGAAAAACAGCTTTCAGATAACATTTTTCAGCAAAAAATATAACCGAACAGCTTTTAAACTCGCTTTTTCAGTAAAACAGCTTTCAGATAACAGTTTTCAGCTACAAATATAACAAAACAGCTTTCAAACTATTTTTTCCAGAAAAACAGCTTTCAGATAACAGCATTTTACAGTCTAGTTTTAAGAAAACAGCATTCAGGTTTATTTTTTATATACAAACAGGTTATACAATTTCATTTCCAGAAAACAGTTTTCAGAAAACTCTACCAGACAGCTTTTACACTCTCATTTTCACAAAACAGTTTTCACAAAACAGTTTTCACAAAATATTTTCACAAAACTATTTTCAAAACAACAAACCAAACGCACTCTAACCAACTTGTACAATTTTAAAAAGACAAGTATATTGAAAAGCCAGCTAATGTTTTGTTAGGAAAGCATCTCACAAATTAAGGGAAAGGATAATCCAAAATGGAATTGCACACGAGAGCAAAAAACACATCAATTTCAAACCAGCCAGCAATTCTTTAATCCCATACCACCACCAATCATCATACAATGCAAAGAATTTTAGTTCAGATATTAAAAAACGCAACACATTACAGCCCCCCTCGAAAAACAATTCCACACAATTGTATATACTAAGAAAGAAAGGTTAAGAAGGGAAAAAAAGTTACTTAATGATAAGAAATGAAAGAAGAGTGAAATCAAACTGGTGGAACAGAATGAAAAGGATAGCAACTCCTTGCAGATTTTAATTAATCATATCGAATCGTTCAGATCTTCTTTGTCGTCTGAAGGCAGCATACTGGACTGTCGAATTTCCTCAATCCGAGCAACCACCTCAGACATTGGAGGCCGCCGATCTGGATACTGAGCTGCACAATCAACTGCGAGTTGCAATAGCTGCACCATCTCCTCCTCGACATTCTGATACCTCAACAACTCTAAATCAAACACTTCTGATGTCCACTCCTCTCTCACTACAGACTGCACCCACCTTGGCAAATCGACGCCTTCTTCATTCAAAGCAGCTTGAGCTGGTGCCTTGCCAGTAAGAAGCTCAAGCAGAAGAACACCGAAGCTGTAAACATCAGCCTTTTGGGAGACTTTCCGGGCATCAGTGACTTCTGGTGCCCGGTACCCTGCAACCCGGTTGGGTGTGGGTGTGGGGCCGGCAAGGGTGCAGAGGCCATGGTCGGAAACTCGTGCTTCATATGCCCGATCAAGAAGGATGTTGGAGGACTTGATGTTTCCGTGGGAAGCAGTAGGGCTAGTGGAATGAATGTAATCAATGCCTTTGGCAGCAGCAAGAGCAATGGCTGATCGTGTCTCCCAGGTCAGAGGGGTGCGGCCCGATCCTCTGTTTCCTGTTAACATTGAAAGAATAAAATAAGGGATGTGAGCGAGAAATTATAGACTACACAATCAAAAAAGTAGAGATTAATACACAACAAGAACGAGCAAGGAAAAGGAAATTATGACATAATGAACAATGCAGGAGCAATTTGTACTAAATTTATACAAAATGCAAGGGTTCCTCATGTAGATCTAGGTGAGAATGTTGCGCATACTCGTATTAGTAACAGATTAACTTAAACAGAGTTTAACATGCGAAACCAAGCACAACGTGCAAATAAACTCGTGTCACAACATAGCTTCAAAGGAAAACTTAGGAATAAAACAACTTCAACCTAGTTTTAAAACATAATAATACACTGCAAGAATCAAAATGCATCACAACTGTCCTGCAAATGTAACTGAGTTACGAATAAGGCCTAGTTGCATGGTTTATTCCAAGCGGAATTTTAGGATGCAAAACTTTTGCCTTGGTTGCAACAATATACTTGCACCCAAAATTGGCGGAAGTGGCTTGCTGCGCAAGTACACTTGCAATTGCAGTTGCAAGCTTGTGAATGTGACTGACATTTCCAAACCTCCTCTAGTAAGCAAATAAGCTAAATCAACACATGAATCATACACAACACTTACTCTTTTAGTCTAGTTATCCAAAAAAATCCCGTGTTGATGTTGTATTGCATTGAGAACTAGAAGCAATAAACTAAACACAAATCCAACAAAGCCAAGTAAGAAAATCTCACCATGAAGCAGCGACGACAAGCTCCCCATCGACATATACTCATACACCAACAACCTCTCATCTTTGCTATAGTAATACGCCTTCAACCCCACCAAATTCGGATGCTCCATCGCCCCAATCACCGCAATCCTATCTCTAAACTCCCTCTCGGTTATGCTCACCTCCTTCAACCTCTTCACTGCCACCACCATCCCCATCTCCAACACCGCCTTGTATGCCGTCCCAAACGTCCCTTTCCCCAACACCTCCGCCGACGCCCTCAGCAAGTCCTCCAAATCATACACCCTCGGCCCCGCCCCGAAGAACGTCAGCCTCTTCGCCCCATTCTCAACCACACCGCCATTATTCACAGTCGGTAACACCGCAGTTTCTCCCACCACTCGCTTATCGGTCAATGGAATCTCCAACTCCGGCGGCTTCTCCACCGACGCCACCGCCGCGTCAGCAGGTCTTGATTTCTGGTTGTTCTTCTTCTTGCAGCAGAAAATCAAGAATACGACTAAGATCAAGAAGAGGATGATGGAGCCGATGGCAATTCCAGCGATGGCGCCGCCGGAGAGCGACTTGGAGTGGTGCGACGACGGGGGGACCTCCCAGGGGCAGGCGGGCAGAGGCCCACCGCAGAGTGACGTGTTCAAGAACGACGACTCAGTCATTGACCGCAGCTTGACTGGAATGGATCCATTCAAGTTGTTGAAGGAGACGTTGAACTGGATCAGGCCGGTGAGCTGGTCCAGAGCCGGGATCTGACCGGTGAAATTGTTGTTTTCAAGATAAAGTGTCCCCAACCTCGTCAGGTTATTCATTCCCGCCGGAATCTGACCGGAAAACCGGTTGTCGGCCAGATTCAAACGGATGAGCTTCTGAAGCGAGAACAAGAACGACGGAATATCGCCGGTGAACCGGTTACCTTGGAGGTAAAGGTTGCGGAGTTCGGTTAAGGAAGCGAGATCGGAAGGGAGAGGACCACTTAGGGCGTTGAAGCGGAGGGAGAGAGTTTTGAGGGCGGTAAGGTTACCGAGGACGGAGGTGGGGACCTGACCGATAAGCCGGGTACCGGGGAGTCGGAGGATGGTGACACGGCTGGCCTCGCACGTGATGCCCTGCCATGTGCAGGGCGAGGAGAGGGTGAGATTCCATGGGAGGTATTTACCGACGGCGGAGCGCAAGGCAACGAGGGCGGCGCGGTCGGTGGTGAGATCCGGTGATCCACGGTGAGCGAGGAGGAGGAAGAGGAGGAATGTGAAGAGAAGAGGTGGTAACGTCATAGGGCGGTGACCAGAACTCATTAAACCATGAAGAAGAGGAGAGAGAGAGCCCGGAGTGGGCTGTCTGAGATGCATTAAAACCCTAACGCCTATTGGAGTGATAAACGCACGCTGGTTTTGCTATTGATTACTGTTTCTTAGAGAAGTGGTCTGAGAGGATGAGTGCATGATTGTTTAAAAGGGGGAGTGAGAGTAGGTATGTTTTATTAAAATTAGTTCAGCTTGGAGAGGATAAAAAGGCAGGGAGGTGTGCCAGCTGGAAAAGGTATGAAACGGCGTTTTTTTTAATTCCAAGGAGGTTGATAATTTCCGTACGCATTAATTTAGGATTCCGTAATTCCACCCGCTAATTGACTTATTGAGGGTGGATATATGTTAATTTGGGGTGATATTATAAAGTAGGATTAGGTCACGTCGTTTAGTGTATAAATACGCGGAACGGAGCCAACAGTGGTTGCGACTATTTCAGAAACTCCGTTGAAATTTGACCGATAATTTTTTGGAATTAGGGATCTGGTGGGACACGTGGAGGCTTATAATTAGGTGAGGAAAGGAAGAGACGGTGTCCGAGAGAAAGTTTACCAAAATAACCCACTTTTTGAAAGTATTTACGAAACTCACCCACTTTCAAAACTATTTACCAAATTGACCAACTCGCTATTTCAAATGGCAAGGGTAGTTCCATAATTTTCTTCATCACTTGGAAAAATTTTGAACATGCAATTTCTGTCTGAAATGTATACAACAATCTCGCGATCTAAGATAGCGAGCTTATTTGAACTAGACTCGATATCTCAGATAGCCAGATAGCGAGCTTATTTGAACTAGACTCAATGTTGGAATTGAGTATACATTCAAAACACTCATCTTATTGACAATACTGTCTCATGGCCCAACGGTTAAAGTTTTGAGTTCACAAGAGGTTGGGGGTTCAATTCCTACATTCCACATGATATTATATATATATATTTATATATATTTATATATCTATGACCGGGCCGGGCCTTAGGGCCTTAGAGGGTATATTGAAAAAAAAACAGAACTTTTTTTTCCTTCTTTTTGAACTGTCAAATATTCAAATTCAAAAATGTTTTTTCTACTAAAAATAATAACTGATTCAAATTTAAAGAGACTTTATGTTATAGCAGTTTCACAAATTAAATGATATTCATTATATAGCCGTTTTTTGATTAATGCATACATATTAATAGCTTCCTGGTTACAAACTATAAGAAGAGATCATCTTTGGGCAGAAAAATAACACAGAAACAGAAAAAAGAAAAAAAATCATCATTCAATCTTTTCTCCAAAAAAAAATTTCCTGTGGTTTTTGTTTTCTAATTGCTGGTGCAAGTTGGTACGTGCTGCGATTGGAGTCTTAGCAGCACTGTAAATCAGAAGCCCGTTGTATCCCAGGAGAAGTGTTTGGTGATCAACAATTCATCTCCAGAATCGGCCAAATAGTTTCTTAAAGAAAGTGCAACCCACGCCTCGAGCCACTTCTTACTTTCTTCCTGTTGTAGATTTGTTCCGAAGGTTCACTTGGTACACTCAGGTCCTATTTCTTTAACAATTTTAAGAAACTATTATCGTAATCTGTAATGGCTTTAGTTTCTGACCGCAAATATGAAACCAACAAACCAGAAAAATTTGCTGGCTTGAACTTCAAGCGATAGAAGAACAAAATGTTTTTCTATCTGTCGCTGAAGGAAGTTGCCCATATTCTTACCCAAGACTGTCCTGTAATGCCTAACCCGGAACCTATTGATGCCAATGATAATGAACAAATCTTAGATGACATAGCAGAATGGAAGGATGTCGATTTTAAATGTAGGAACTTCATCTTGAATGGGCGATCCGACGAACTGTATAACTATTACTTACAGTCCGATAGGGCTAGGTCTGTTTGGGAAGCCCTACAGAAGAAATATGACACTGAAGATGCTCGCTCGAAGAAATTCACAGTTTCACAAATTAAATGATATTCATTATATAGCCGTTTTTTGATTAATGCATACATATTAATAGCTTCCTGGTTACAAGCTATAAGAAGAGATCATCTTTGGGCAGAAAAATAACACAGAAACAGAAAAAAGAAAAAAAATCATCATTCAATCTTTTCTCAAAAAAAAATTTCCTGCGGTTTTTATTTTCTAATTGCTGGAGCAAGTTGGTACGTGCTGCGATTGGAGTCTTGGCCGCACTGTAAATCAGAATCTCGTTGTATCCCAGGAGAAGTGTTTGGTGATCAACAATTCATCTCCAGAATCGGCCAAATAGTTTCTTAAAGAAAGTGCAACCCACGCCTCGAGCCACTTCTTACTTTCTTCCTGTTGTAGATCTGTTCCGAAGGTTCACTTGGTACACTCAGGTCCAATTTCTTTAACAATTTTAAGAAACTATTATCGTAATCTGTAATGGCTTTAGTTTCTGACCGCAAATATGAAAACAACAAACCAGAAAAATTTGCTGACTTGAACTTCAAGCGATGGAAGAACAAAATATTTTTCTATCTGTCGCTGAAGGAAGTTGCCCATGTTCTTAACCCAAGACTGCCCTGTAATGCCTAACCCAGAACCTGTTGATGCCAATGATAGTGAACAAATCTTAGATGACATAGCAGAATGGAAGGATGCCGATTTTAAATGTAGGAACTTCATCTTGAATGGGCTATCCGACGAACTGTATAACTATTACTTACAGTCCGATATGGCTAGGTCTGTTTGGGAAGCCCTACAGAAGAAATATGACACTGAAGATGCTGGATCAAAGAAATTCGCAGTCAGTTGTCATCTCAAATACACCATGGTCGACGACAAGCTGGTAACTATTCAATTACACGAGTTACAACATATTGCTCATGAGATCATTTCAGAGGAAATACCTCTCGATGAGCAATTTCAAGTAGTTGTGATGATTGACAAGTTACCACCTGGTTGGAAAGACTACAAGAATATCCTGCGACACAAATCAAAGGAACTGACTATGGAGAATTTGATAACTAGGCTTAGAGTTGAGGAGGAATCCAGAAAGCAATATCAGAAAGAAGAAGTCCTGCTTGTTCAATAGAACAAAGCGAAGGTCCATTTGAAACTAAAGAACAAGCCGTTCAAGAAGAATGCTATTCGGAAGTTCAATTCAAACTTTCATCACAATGGTCAGAATGGACGTCCGAATCCGAATAAGACAAATAACCAGCAAGCCCAAACCAACAACAATGGAACAGATCGTATCGAGTGTTGGAAGTGTCATCGCTTTGGACATATCGCTAGGAACTGCCGATCGCGTACGCCTGCACCACAGGCAAATGATATCGAAGGGCCGTTAGTGGCTATGATTACTGAGATCAACATGGTCGGTGTAACCGATGGGTGGTGGGCTGATACGGGCGCTACTAGGCATGTTTGCTATGAGCGCAGCTGGTTCAAAACTTATAAGGAGACTGAAGGTCAAAAAGTGCAACTTGGTGATTCACAGTATATCATTGTGATGGGCACTGGAGAGGTGGACTTGGAGTTCACCTCTGGCAGAACTGTTACCCTCAAGGATGTCTTGCACACTCTTGATATGAGGAAGAATTTGATTTCTGGATACCTGCTCTACAAGGTCGGTTTTCATTAGAGCATCGAATCCGGCCAGTATGTTATAACTAAAAATGGGATTTTTGTGGGAAAGGGATTTGCTTGTAATGGGATGTTTAAACTCATTATTGAAATTCAAAATAAAATTTGTAAGTAAGTGAACAAGCAGACTCAACTTTCAGGCGATTTCGAAAGCGATTTTGTAAACTCCTCCTCGTCCGCCTTTCTCAGCCCAGATCCGCCGTCCACACCCCCCCCCATCAACCTCCCTCCCTTCTTTAAAGTTGTAGATCTCATCTTCCTCTTCACACCCATCTCACGGTTTCCCCTCTTTTGAGCTCCGGTTATTTTCGCCCTCCTCAGAAGCGGCATCCTCCTCATTTGTCGCCGGAGCCATCCTCAGACTCCTGCTTACTGTCCTCTCCCGTTCCTTCCCGTTGTAGAGTCGTCCGTCAGATACCAAGGTTTTCGCCCTCCTTACTTCGGGACTCCGCTCCTTTCCTCCTCATTCTCAAGCTGTGCGTTGGCTGACTTCTGGCTGTGTTCTGAGTGAGCATCCCCTGGTGAGCGACGACTCCTTCACCTTCTTATTATGCTTGCCCATGATACCACTGTAAGTATCTCTATTGCTTTCTGTATTCTAGAGGTGAGGCTTCTAATTTAGGGTAGCGTGGTTTATCTTTGGTTCTTCATAAACGGTTTTCTTTTCCTCCTTCTGGAGGAGAGGCTCTCTATTATAAGGGGCCTTTGATTATCATTGGTTACTACTTAGACATTAGTCTTTTCCTCCTTTCAACCTGCTCTATTAAGCTACTTCTTCTTCCTCTTTTGGGAGCGTTAGTGCTTACCCTAGGAGGTGTTTCTCTTGATTATATTCTGGAGTTGATCTTATTTGTTCTGCTCTGTTTAATCACTGGTTTGTATTGCACTGGTTATCTTCTATTTTCCCTATTTAGTCACTGGTTTGTAGCTCCCTCTGAGCTCCAGTTGACTCATTTTCTTCTTCATTAAGTGTTTCTTCTCTTATCTAATTTTTCTCCCATCCCTGCTATCTCTTATTTGTGGGTGTTGTCGCACCGGTTAGTACTACTCTGGTTTGATTCTTCGGTTGTGGTGTGTTGGTGAAGTTCGTAAATACCTATTGTGCTTCTGGTACTAGTATTTATTGCCTTCTTTCTTGTTGGTGGTTGTATTAAGATTTTATCATGTTGTTTGCTGGCATGGTACCCACCGAATCTAAAGCTAGACCTAACAGTTTAGTGTCATTTCGGGCTTTGAATAGCGACTTATCTTCTCCTCTCCTGGGTAATACCTATCATTCCTTTATCTCACCTTGCTCCACCATTTCTCCTTCTTTTGGTAAGGCCGACCCTATTCGGTCCTGTCACAGGTGCCTTCTTCCTGGGCACTTTAAACGTGAGTGCGTGAAAAAAATAAAGTGCCTCTTCTGTGAGAAGTTTGGTCACTCACGCAGTAGATGTTTTCTCCTCCAAGAACTCCTTGGTTTGCCCAGAGGCTTTCCATTACCGGCCAAACTTCTCTCTTTTCTTAATTATCCTCACTTAAAGCGCAGACTTCATGATTGCGCATCTAAGAAGCTTAGTATTCATTCTGGAAAGAAGTTAGACTCCTCAGTGATTGTTTCCAGTCCAGCTAGGCTCCCATCTTCACCCTCCTCTGTGTTATGCGATTCGAGGGCTATTCTTCAGCCTCCTAATATTGCTAATCGCTTTAAGGATCTTAAGGTTTATACGAAACTAATCTCCTTCCCCCGATCGAGCGTCCACAAGGCTTGTCCTCCTACTATTTCAGTGGCATCTTCATTAATCTTGAATTCGAGTTATAACGATGGATTGTTTAAATCCTTTGCCTCGCACCACTCTTGGCGCTGCAGTGCGATGGGGCTCTCCCTGCATCGCAGCTCTTCGGCCCCTCAGGTGCCAACTACCAATGCATTTATTAATATAAAGGTTCCTTCTTTAGCTTATCTTTATCCTTGTACTATGTTGATCTCTTCACCCCAATCTTCCTACGTTCTCCCTACATTTTTCGGGATGTATATTCTCGATGTATCAAGGTTTAGGGATTCAATCTTGGATACATGATCTCCTTTCGGGGGTGAAGGATTTCCTGCACCCCTTCCCCCACAGTTTTCTCTTTCCCTCGTCTTGCTTCATCAAAGATGAAGTTTCCTTGCCTACCCCGGATGCTATTTCATCCACTTTGGTGCAGGTAGCCCTGCCCCCCATTAAGCAGAAATACAACAAGAAAGTTGTCAATAAAGTTCAGTTACGTGTGAGTGCTCGTATTCTTGCTAGGAAATTAGCTTCCATTTCGTCACTCCAGCTTGTGCTCGATTGAGCTGTCATCCACCTCGCCTCCGCAGTCCAGGCAGACAGGCCCCCCTTCTTTTTGGTGTTTGCCTCCTGTGGATTGGTAGTTGTGTCCCTCTGCGAGAGCCGTCTCTTCTCTTAGGCTATGCGTTTCCCCCATTGTGCTGCTATAGTTCGCATGGACAGCTAGTGAAGGTGATTGTCTTCGTGTGGGGAGGTTTTGGCACCCGGTCTCACGGCTCAGTGGCTTAGGTCCTAGTCTTTCTCGGGTGCGACAAGTTGGCTTGGCTCCACTAGTGTTTTTTTTATCAAGTCCGTTCGGAATGCTGCTTCGTTTCTTGTGCTGTCTCCCTGTATTACTGGATTAGTCAGTCATTTTTGGTTTTCCTTTTTGTTTGCTTTTTTCTATTTTACATCGTGTAAAGCCAGTGATTACTGTTTTGTACATTATCTGATTTTATTGATTAATATATTTTTTGATGGCTGGAGCCGTTTGGCTCTATCCGATTCATCAAAAAAAAAAGAAATGAATAAGAATAATACTTCTGTTTACTCTTTGTCTTCTTTTAATTTATGGCACTCTAGACTATATCATGTTAATAAGAAATTAGTACATAATATGAGCAAACTTGGCATGATACCAAAAGTTAACTTAAATGAATTTGAAAAATGCACATCCTGTAGTCAAGCTAAGATAATTAAAACTTCACATAAAAGTGTAGCTAGAGAAATAAAAATTTTTGACTTGATACATTCTGATATATGTGAGATGGATGGAACTTTAACTAGAAATGGTAAAAGATATTTCATTATGTTTATTGATGATCATTCAAATTATACTCATGTTTATCTTATGGCACATAAGAGTGAAGCAATTGACATGTTTAGAACATATGTAACTGAAGTGCATAATCAATTTGAAAGAAATATTAAGAGATTTCGTAGTGATAGAGGTACAGAATATGATTCCAATGAATTTAAACAATTATATGCATCATTTGGAATTATTCACGAGACTACTGCACCTTATTCACCTGAATCTAATGGAAAAGCTGAAAGAAAGAATAAAGAATAGGACTCTTACTAAATTGGTAGTTGCTTCGCTTATTAGTTCTGGAGCACCCAAATCTTTATGGGGTGAAGCTCTCTTATCTGTATGTCATGTTTTAAATAGAATTCCACATCTATCTTCTGATACTTCACCATACGAATTATGGAGAAGTAGAAAGCCTAATATTGATTATTTTAGAGTTTGGGGTTGTTTAGCATATGTTAGAAAACCTGACCCTAAAAGAATCAAACTTGCAAGTAGGGCATATGAATGTGTTTTTATTGGTTATGCAGATAACAGTAAGGCTTCTAGATTTTTAGACTTAAATAATAATGTGATTATTGAATCCTAAGATGCGGATTTTTATGAGGATAAATTTTCTTACTTATTGAGGAACAGTGGGGGTAGTAGTGGGGGTTCACAACCCTCAACTTCCTCTGGCATTCCTCAAACTAGTACAAATGCTAATGTTGATTTAGATTCTGAGCCACGTAGAAGCAAACGTGCTAGAACTACTAAAGATTTTGGTGATAATTATGTTGTATATGCTTTAGAATCTGATCCTAGTTCTATCAATGAGGCTTTAACCACACCTGATGCTGATTTGTGGCAAGAAGCCATAAATGATTAAATGGATTCACTAACCTCTAATGGTACTTGGGAGTTAGTGGACTTACCTTGCGGTAGTCG
This sequence comes from Hemerocallis citrina, assembly GCA_017893485.1. Lineage (NCBI taxonomy): Eukaryota > Viridiplantae > Streptophyta > Magnoliopsida > Asparagales > Asphodelaceae > Hemerocallis > Hemerocallis citrina. The sequence goes on along the minus strand of CM030360.1, from coordinate 161,187,521 downwards.
TACTATAGGATGCAAATGGATTCTTAAGAGAAAGCTAAAACCAGATGGTACAATTGAAAATTTTAAAGCTAGACTAGTAGCTAAAGGATATGTACAAAAGGAAAATATAGATTTCTTTGACACTTACTCTCTTGCGACCCGTATGACTACCATTACAGTTTTATTAGCCATTTCTGCTGTGCATAACTTGTTGATCCACCAGATGGATGTTAAAACAACTTTTCTTAATGGAGAACTTGAAGAGGAACTATATATGGATCAGCCTGAAGGTTTTGTGATTCCAGGGCAGGAACACAAAGTCTGCAAACTGAATAAGACTTTATATGGTCTTAAGCAAGCTCCTAAATAGTGGCACGACAGAATTGATCAATTATTACTCTCAAATAGTTTTTCTATTAATAATGTTGATAAATGCCTTTATTATAAAGCATCCAGTGATAGTTGCATCATGCTTTGTCTATATGTAGATGATTTACTCATTTGTGGTTCTTCGCTTGAATTAATTTCAGAGACTAAAACTATGCTTAGTCAAAATTTTGATATGAAGGACCTAGGTGTGGCCAATGTTATTTTAGGCATGAAAATCACACGTTCTGAGACTAGTATTACTCTTGATCAATCTCATTACATTGAGAAGATCTTGAAGAAATATAATTACTTTGACCGTAGACCTGCATGTACACCTAGTGACCCTTATGTTAAACTTTTGAAAAATTCTGGTGCTGCAGTTAGACAAAAAGAATATGCTAGTATTATTGGTAGCCTTCGCTACGCTACTGACTGCACTAGACCTAACATTGCATATGATGTAGGTGTATTATGTAGATTTATGAGTTGTCCTAGTTCTGAGCATTGGAATGTTATTGACAGAGTCATGAGTACTTGAAAAAGACCATGAACTTAGGACTACATTATGAGAGGTTTCCTGCTGTCCTTGAGGGATTCAGTGATGCATATTGGAATTCATTTTTGGATGATTCCAAGGCCACAAGTGGATACGTTTTTAGTATCGCTGGTGGTGCTGTTTCTTGGCGGTCTAAGAAACAGACTATTTTAACTTACTCTACTATGGAGTCTGAGTTAGTTGCTCTAGTTGCGGCTAGTAAGGAGGCAAGCTGGTTGAGGAACCTCTTGTCTTACATTCCTTCATGGAATAGGCCTATACCTCCGATCTTAATCCACTCAGATAGTACTGTTGCCATAGCTAAAGTACAAAATGCTTACTATAACGGTAAAAGATTAGCGATTCGTCGCAAGCACAGTACGGTGAGAGAGCTCCTCACGTCTGGTGCTGTTACTGTGGATTTTGTCAGATCAGAAAGTAATCTTGCAATCTTTTGACGAAAGGATTGTCTCGAGACAAAGTTTGGAATACATCGATAAGGATGGGAATGAAACCCATTTAGGATCATAATTGGTGGGAACCCAACCTATACGACTGGAGATCCCAAGACACAGGTTCAATGGGAAAAACAAGCCATACTGTGATTGAAATCATGCAACCTAGGACTTTTACCACTACCTAGTCCATCCTGATGTGTATGTGCATGATATATTGTAGCGTTCGTGAGGATGAGTTTGGCTCTTAATCAGCTCTATATCTCTGAATGAGAGGAGTGCCTAGCTACAAGAGCACTCTTGATAGACTCACCGGGGTGTTTGTGAAGTGTGGCCGCTTATATGAGAATGGGGCTGATTCTCTAAAAACATTCAGCTATACTGGGATAAGCACAAGGCCGGAATGTGCTGGCATTTAGAACTTGCACCTAGTAGAATCACGTGTGGTTTTCCTTCACTGTGTAAAAACGGGTAATGATTTCAAGACTGAAGATCACTCATTATTCTTGCATTTTGGGGATTGTCCACTATGTAAGGTTCACGTCTTCGGACACCTTACTTATGCATGGTTCTATACTTTTGAAAAACCGCTTCTTTTAAAATTAGTGTTTTAAATATATAAATGGGGGATTGTTGGAATTGAGTATACATTCAAAACACTCATCTTGTTGACAATACTGTCGCATGGCCCAACGGTTAAAGTTTTGAGTTCACAAGAGGTTGGGGGGTTCAATTCCTACATTCCACATGATATATATATATATATATATATATATATATATATATATATATATATATATATATATATATATAACCGGGCCGGGCCTTAGGGGTCTTGGGGTCTATTGAAAAAAAAACAGAACTTTTTTCCTTCTTTTTGAACCGTCAAATATTCAAATTCAAAAACGTTTTTTCTATTAAAAAATATAACTGATTCAAATTTAAAGAGACTTTATGTTATAGCAGTTTCACAAATTAAATGATATTCATTATATAGCCGTTTTTTGATTAATGCATACATATTAATAGCTTCCTAGTTACAAACTATAAGAAGAGATCATCTTTGGGCAGAAAAATAACACATAAATAGAAAAAAAAATCATCATTCAATCTTTTCTCAAAAAAAATTTCCTGCGGTTTTTGTTTTCTAATTGCTGGTGCAAGTTGGTACGTGCTGCGATTGGAGTCTTGGCAGCACTGTAAATCAGAAGCTCGTTGTATCCCGGGAGAAGTGTTTGGTAATCAATGATTCATCTCCAGAATCGGCCAAATAGTTTCTTAAAGAAAGTGCAACTCACGCCTCGAGCCACTTCTTACGTTCTTCCTGTTGTAGATCTGATCCGAAGGTTCACTTGGTATACTCAGGTCCAATTTCTTTAACACTCAATATCTCAGATAGCCAGATATCGAGTGTGGTTGTACTCATTTTTCAGAAAAATTTTGAACATGTAATGTATAAAACTAGACTCGCTATCTGAACTGAACTCGCTATCTCAGATAGGGAGTGTTATTGTACTCATTTTTTAAGAAAAATTTTGAACATAAAATATATACAACTGCACTCGCTACCTAAACTCGCGAGTCTAGTTCAACTGAACTCGCTATCTCAGATAGCGAGTATAGGTCTATACATTTCAGGTAGAAATTGCACGTTTAATTTTTTTTCTAAAAAATAAGTACAACTACACTCGCTATCTGAGATAGCAAAGTCAGTTGAACTAGACTCGCTATCTGAGATAGTGAGTGTAGTTATATACATTTCAGACAGAAATTGCATGTTTAAAATTGTTCTAGAAAAAGAGTAAAACTAGACTCGCTATCTGAGATAGTGAGCTTAATTGAACGAGACTCGTTATCTGAGATAGAGAGTGTAGTTATACATTTCATGTAAAAATATGTTCAAAATTTTTCTGAGAAATGAGTAAACTACACTTACTATCTGAGATAGCAAGTTCATAAACTCGCTATCTTATATACGAGTAGGTTAGTTTAATAGTTTTGAAAGTGGGTCAATCTGGTTAATTCTTTAAAAAGGTGGGTTATTTTGGTAAATAATTCTGTCCGAGAACCCACTATTATGGGTAATGATTCACCTACAACATATTCTTACAACATTTCTATTTACAATCTCACGTGACACAATCTCATTGAAAATATCTTATACAATCTTATAGAGTAGGTTGTAGATATCTTCAATGTGATTTAGCTACATCAAATTGTAAGATGTAAAATTACCACTTTTAGTAAAAATCCGAAATTTTTATTTTTCTAGGCTGTGTTGGATGGCTGGAAAACTCAGTAGTAAAATGATTTGATTTGATTTTAATTTATTTAACTTATTTAACTCCTTTATTAAAGAAATGTTTATATGTAAAGTAATAATTTGTTAAGGAATGTTTTCATAAACTTGTTAAACCCTAAAAAATTCAGATTTCGGCCTACAAAGGATCCCCTACAACCGTCCCTCTCCTCTGCAAAAATAAAATTTATTTTTACTGTTAATTTCATCCCTCTCCTCTGCAAAAATAAAATATATTTTTAGAGTAAAAAGTTCAGATTTCGGCAATTAAAGGATCCCCTAAAGCCGTCTCTTTTGTCTGTAAAAATAAAAAATATTTTTTCCTAAAAAATCCTGATTACTATTAAAAATAAAATATATTTTTATTATTAAAATATATTTTTACGATGAAATAGTGGTCTGTAGGTGTAGCCCAACCCACTATTTATTAAGGGTGGAGGCGACGGAAAGAAGAGGACCGTTCAACTAGCGCTCTCTGTTGTGGGGACTACACACGTATCCATTTTTAACGGCGCCGTAAAGTGGGGAACTGCACATCGCGGCCGTCCGTTCGAATAGGGTTGAGATTGGGGTTTGAAAGAGCGCGACTTTTAAAGTCGGTGGTGGTATTTTTGCTTTCTTTTTTCCTTTTTCTTTTTGGACGGTGGGGGATTTTAATGTGGGCCATATAATTATTATGCGTATACGTATTTCCTGGGCCTTGGTCCAGCTAGGAAATTGGAGGAGATACCAAGGTGGGGCCCTGGTGTATGATTTATGGGGCACACCACCTCTCCCATGGTAGCCGTAGGATGGTAGAAAACTAGAAAGGGATGTACGGAATTTTAAAAACCAAAATGACCTAATTTTTTTTTTTTAAATATATCGGATAGAGCCAAAAGGCTCCAGCCATCAAAAAATATATTAATCAATAAAACAGTAATAATACAAACAAGCATCAATGATTTTACAAGAGGTAAAATAGAAATTAGCGAACAAAAAAAGGAAATACAATAACAAGCAGCAACACAGAGGGCAACATCACGGCAAGACGCACCACCCCGATACCAGAGAGCGGAGCAAACAGCCCGGTGATGCAAGCAATAAGGAGACCAAAATCAAACTGCCGAACCCGAGAGAGGAGCTGGATCTAAGCAATCGATCCAAGAGAAACGGGGGATTAAAATCCCCCCTCTACGACCTCCAACTCCACTAGCAGTCTAGAGGGACTCTAGTGGCACAACGGTGGTAATGCATTGCTTACACCAGGGATGTCCACGAGCAGGCATTACTCAACTGTGCCCTAGCTGAGCAGCTGACACGGAACCTTCTTTCTTCGCAAGAAGGCGAGCGCCCACTCGAGTCTTCGAATGATCGAAAACTTTCTTATTGTAACCTCGCTTGATGGGGGGATAGTCAGCCCTCGCAGAAGGGGGCGAAAATGTCTCAAGGTCAGATGAAGAAGCGTCTACAACGATGGGGCACGGAGGGGCAGCTTGCTTCGCTAAAATACGAGCACTCGTACGAGTTGGCGCATTAGAATAGAGTTTCTTATTGTATTTACGCTTAGCGGGGGGAGAAAAAACCTCCGCCAAAGAGAGCGAACTCACACTACGTTCTGGCAAGCTCGCCACGACTTTGTTAAGGCGAGAAGTGGGAAAGAGGGAACTGGAAGAAACTAAGGTTGAAAGATGGATGTAATTAGTAGAAAAAGAATAACGGAAAAGGGACGACACACCAAGAATTGGTTTAAGAACGTGTCCCTTCGCACTACAAAGCCAATGAAGGCCAAGTCCTAATGATTTAACCAATGCAGACTGTTTCCAGATTCTTACTCACCGAAAGTCTCACAACAATAGACTGAGAAGTACCCAACTGCGGGAAGGGCACTAAGTCTTTGAAAATCGAGCGACCCTTAAAATGGTTAGCAAGATAAGGACACTGAGAAGTAGTTAGTGAAGCACCAAGAGCAGTGGCAATAGTAGTGGGGTTCTCAGATGGATAAGGAACCACTACCGGGGAGTCGATGTTCTTGTCATTCTCTAAAGTACTCTTCCACGCGACGCTTGCAAGAAGCTTGCGCCTAAAGAGAAGAGAGGTAATTTGAGAGCAGCGATTGGCCGATAAGAATTTAGCCAATACAAAGACCTTGTCTAGGCTCCTAAACAACATCGGCCTCATGGCTTTAGATAGGGGACGAGCCTGATAAGACCTCCAACAAGGAAAGGAAACAAGTTTCGTATAAATCGTGCGATCCTGAAACAGGTTAGCAATATTAGGACGCTGAAGCATGGCCAGGGAGTCACCATAAGCTTTGGAAGAATAAGATGAGTTCTTAAAAGGATAAGGCAAAACTGCCGAGGAGTCAAAAACCTTCTTCGGCTCCAAACTAACCTTTCTCGCCAGGCAAGCCTTAAGCTTGCCCTTTAAAAGCGGATAGTTAAGAAAGGAGAGGAGTTTGTCCGGTAAGGGTTTGCCTCTCGGTAGTCCGAGGAGTTTTTGAAGGGAAAAACATCTCCTGCGCAAGTGACCAAACTTGTCACAGAAGAAGCATTTCATTTTGTTCACGCATCCTCGTTTAAGATGTCCAGGGAGGAGGCACCTGAAACAAACCAGGTGCGGATCAGATGTGCAAAAGGAGAGGGGAATAGGGGATATGGAAACGCCACTTGTGCGACCAATTTTAAAGTGCCTGCTTTTTTTGACTGCCTCAACCCCAGACGGGCATAACGGGGCCATGACCCAAGACCCGAGAAAGGAGAGTGATAGGGGATACCCAAGCAGGGTTGTGGAAATAGCTACTGAGAAGACCAGTTACTACAGAAAGAGTTAGAACAAAGAGGATGACAGATCGCAACTGATCCAGGGTAAAGCTACTAATGCAATACGATGCATAGGAGCTACCCAAAATCACGCATGAGGGAATCGGAATGATCCAAACCCACAGCGAATTTGAGCTCACAAAAATTCAGAACAGAGAAGTTAAGCTGAAACCTAAACACCACAAAATCCCAGCCCACCACCGGCAAAGCAGTGCTCGGTGGGGCAAAAAACCTCCACCGCTCCAAATGACCTCAAGCCTACCACGGATGGTGGGGGAATTGAGGTCCAAACACCAGCCTCACTCCTAACCAACACCCCAACCTAGGGAGCAAAACGACCCAATCCAACAAAAAAAAAACAACAACACACCCGAACTTACAGTACAAATGGAGCAGCGCTGAGTTACCAGAGATACGGATCGCGGCACAGAATAGGTACAGCCAGCTAGAAATTCAGCGGGGCCCCTTCCAAACCAGCAAGAATGGAAAACGACCAAACCGAGATGGGGATGGAGAGGGCAAAGGGGAGGGCTTGAAGGATCTGGACGCTGAGCAGGAACTGAAATGGAATAACGCCTGACGATGGATCTTCACTTCGATCCTCTCGAACGAGCTAGCAGGGAAGTCAAACCCTTCCAAGCCAGAAATCGAGAAAACTCAAAAAAACTGATATGGGTTTGGAGAGGGAAACGAGATCTCGAACTTTAATGAAGAGGGAAGAGGAGGAAATTGCAAGGGGACGGAGGATCTGGACGTCGGAGGGGAGCTCTAGCAGTGGGCCAGTTTGATAAATACTTTCTTTCCAAATGACCTACTTTTGGAAAGAAAGTATTTATCAAACTGGCCCACTTTCAGTACTATTCACTAAATTAACCTACTTGCTATATGAGATAACGAGTTTAGTTTAAATGAATTTGCTACCTCAGATAGTAAGTGTAATTGTACTTATTTTTTAGAGAAATTTTAAACATGCAATTTTTACTAGAAATGTATATAACTACACTCGCTATCTCAGATAGTGAGTCTACTTCAACTCACCTCGCTATCTCAGATAGTGAGTGTAGTTTTACTTATTTTTTAGAGAAAAAGTTTTAACTATGCAATTTCTACCTAAAATGTATATAACTAAACTCGCTATCTCAGATAGCGAGTTTAGTTCAACTGACCTCGGTTTCTCCGATAGCGAGTGTAGTTACACTTATTTTTTAGAAAAAAATTAAACATGCAAATGTATAGAGTTACACTCGCTATCCGATATAGCAAGTGTAGTTGTATATATTTCATATTCAAAATTTATCTGAAAAAAATGAGTACAATGACACTTGCTATCTGAGATAGCGAGTTCATGTGAACTAGAGTTGTATACATTTCATGTTCAAATTTTTTTGAAAATTGAGTACAACTACACTCTCTATCTACCCCCACACTTAAAACCCATCATCCAAGACTCCAAATTGTGCATTTTAGTTAATTGTGCATATTTTGTTGAGTTTGAGATATAGCCACTTTATTTCTATCTGAGATATTATATGTCATAATGTATGTGTGTTTAAAGCCGAGTCATTATGTATACAGAAAAAATTTGAGATTGATAACTTTTGTGGAAAAAAAAAATAATTAGGCTCGCCATCTTAGATAACGACCTTGGTTCAAAGAGGCTTGCTATCTGAGATAGCGACTGTGAGAATTGGGAGTTTCCAGAACCTTTGAAGTCTCTGAAAAATTACAAATTCTCACAGTCGCTATCTCAGGTAGCGACCCTGGTACAACCAAGGTACCAGGGTCGCAATCTCAGATATGTATGAAATTTAGCCACTGGTACAATTCGGGATCTTGGATGATGGGTTTAGGGTTTTGAGTGCAGGAGTAGAGAGCATTGTGAGTCATGAAATGGATCTCAATAGATTTTGGACGGATTTTATTGGTGAAATAACGAATTTGGGAGGCTAGGGTTTTTGGTTTATTTCAGAGTTGGGATAGAGAATGAAAAAAGTGAATTGAAGAGAAATAATGAAACAACGAGCTAGTCTTTTAAAACTTCCTAATCGACACTTGCTATCTCAATTAGTGTGTTTATACCACACTCGCTAACTGAGAAAGCAAGTCTAAACTTGATATTTTTCTTCAAGTTTTTCTCCAAGTGGCGGAGAAACACCTCAACATACACTCGCTATCTCAGATAGGGATGTTGTTTTCACCAAACCCGCTATCTGAGATAGCGAGTCTAAACTTGAAAATTTTCATGTTTTAACACCTCAATATACACTCGCTATCTCAGACAGCGAGGTTTTTTTTACAAAGCTCGCTATCTGTGGTAGCGAGTGGGTCATTTTGATAAATACTTTCCAAAGTGGGTCAGTTTGGTATATACTTTCAGGAAGTGGGTCATTTTGGTAGAAAATTCGGTGCGTACGTGAGTAATTTTTTGATGTAAACGGATAGAGTCGTAAGACTCTAGCCATATCAAAAACATATTAATAAAAAATAAACTGTACATCACAAAGTTTTACAAGCCGTAAAATAGACACCGAAGGGCGCACAACCCAAAGTAAGACAACAATCGAAAAATACAGCATGCATGAAAACGATCCCCAGGAAGAAAATAACAAACGCAAAGGAAACCCAGGAGCAGTCGATCCTCGACGAGACGAGCCGACGGATGGAGACCCCCGGCTAAAGATGATACCAGCTTCCGGGGCCGACACAGGCTATGCGCTCCAGGCTCGACGGTAGACCGTCAATAGGGCAACGGATAAGGCTGCACCAAGGGTATTACATGAAAAAGCCTACAGGAGCCTCAGTGTGAGAAACTGCGACCAGCAAGGGAAGCTGCTCGCCACAGCACAACCGAAAAGACCCGACACAAGGGCCCCCCAACGGAGAAACAAACGCCGTAGCGTGGAAAGGTAAGAGCCGAGGGGTGCGCCGGAACAGAGCTCCGAGCGCGCCAAAACCGCCCAAAAATGAAAACAGGAACAGAGCTCATAGGCAGCGATAAAAAATCGTAAGAAACGTATAAATTAATACAGCATAGAGCACACAGCTAGTCCACCCCAATCCTCAAAACAACAAGGCATCGGATGAAACAGACACCAATAATAGCCAACGACAGCAGGCCGGAACCAACATAGGTTCACAGAAACATGAAGGATTAAGCAAATAAACAAGATGATTGAAAACTACACAATTATCACAGACTAGGAACGCTTCCATACATAAGGTTCACAGAAACATGAAGGAACGCATCAATACATAAGGGTAGCAGAGAGGATTTGCCATCCCACAAAACAAACAAACGCCAGAGGGTCCAACGACCATAGCAGTTGATACACACGATTAGTAAAGAAACAAAACAGGCAAAAATAACCAGTACCCTAAAAAACCAACAGCAAGAGACCTAGCCAAAGTCAGGCTAAGTGCGTACGTGAGTATTGCAAGAGACTTGTATGTATAGTATAGTAATTATGAAAAAAATACTTGTGCGTAGTATACTGAATTTTAGTATAGTTTTTCATCACTTTTCTCAATTACATTCTGGCATAATAAACATTAATAAGTGCAGTTTGGTATAGATTAAGTGATGGAATAGGATGTTAATTGAGTGTTAACTTCCCAAACACCGCATATGATTTAAAAGAGTTATTATTATTTGGCTAAATATAAAAAAGCCTTATTTTTTAAATTTTGCTAGACGAAAGTAAGGGTCTATTTGGTTTGTTGTTTTTTTCTCTTTTTTGTTTTTCTAAACCCCAAAATCCGTTTGGTTTGATTGTTTTGTGAAAACAGTTTTCACAAAACTCTACTTCAACTATTTTCTGTTTTTTCACATCCTCTCTAAATATATATATATATATATATATATATATATAGATAATATTATTGTTACTGATATATTATTATTATTATTATTATTATTATTTTTATATATATATACTATTATTATAATATATATTATTATTTCATATATACTATTATAATATTCTATTATTATTATAATATATGTTATTATTATTATATATTACTATTATATATTATTATATATATTATTATATAATTTATTATTATTATAATAAATTATTTAATATATTATTATAATTATTATATTTTATTATATATATGTATATAATTAAATATGTTTATTATAATAAATTATTTTATATTATTATATAATATACAATTATTATAATATATTATTTATTATATATATTAATATATAATATATTACTATTATTATATATTATTATATAATATACTATTATTATAATATATTGTTATATATATATATTTATAACATATTATTGTTACATATATATTATTATTATTATTATTATTATTATATATTATATTATTATTATTATTATTATTATAGCAAACAAGAGAAGAAGGGTACGCCACACAAAGACGGAGAGTGACGGCTTCCTCTTTACAAAAATAAAATATAAAAAAAAAATGTAATAATAGAAACATAACAGAGAATGGGCTCAATCTTGTGGTGCTCAGACTCAAGGAAGAAGACAGCGAAGCAAGTGCTGACGTGGGCGGAAACTCCAAGATGAAACAAACAAAGGAGAGGCAGAGGACGCTGATGTGGCGGCTTGAGTCAGCAGCGCTCGGATCGAAACATAGAGGGAGAGAGACATGGGGACTTCAGCGCTGATGTGGGCGATGCTCGGCTCGAGACAAAACAACAGAAAGAAGGAGGATAGAGAGGTTACTGTTCGGCACAAAAATCGAGACTTCGGTTTGCAATTTTTTTAACAAAACAGTTCATTCTGTATCTCTTTTCTTCTTTCTAATTTTATTATGCAATCCAAGACAGTATTTGTTAGTTGCAATTTTATTATGAACTAATTTTATTTTCTAAGGCTTTGATGTAGCCTAGTTTTGAGAACACAATTTTAATTCCATATTATTTTTCTATTTTTCCATGGTCGTGTATTTGATTTTTGTTCTTAATGCTTACAATTGGTTGACCAACTTTTGTATGATCTATTAAATCATGAAGAGACCGAACTGCTAATTTGTGATTTTGAATTTATAAAATTAAACACCGTTACAAGAGCGAATCGCTGTTAATGTGACCATTAAGAAATCCATAGATCTTAATGAATTTTCAATTAGTAATTTGTGCATGAACTATAACAAATAATTAGTTGAGAATATTTTTTATATTGCTTGAGAGAGAATATTGAATAATTTGGGAATTTTGGTCGACAACTTGAAAAAATAATATTTTTTTGTATATGGAGTTATAAATTGTGTGGGAATAACTAGGTGAAATCAAAAGCCTTAGAATTAATTTTGCAATTAATAAACAACAAAATTTCAGATTCTGCTTCTTTTTAATTAATTTAGTTAGTTCTTTAGATTAATTTAATTTAATTGTTTTCTTTATTGAATTTCAATTTTCCAAATAGTAGTTAATCTAGTAATTTTGGTACTCGATAGAATAATTAGCCTTGTGGGTTCGACACTCTTTTCACTTAGCTATACTACGTGTTGTGATTTTGTACACTTGCAAATAATTCACATCAAGTTTTTGGCACCGTTGTCGGGGACTAGTTATTCTTTTATTGATATTGAAAATTGCTAGACTATTACTAGTTTGGATTTTTATTTTTATTTTAGATTTAATTGTTATTTTACCTCATTATTCTCTTTTGACTTTTTTTCTTTATTTATTTTTTTAGGATTTAGGAGTGTATGCCCGGATCTAACCCATTGGAGCCTATACTTTTTGACCCAGAGATTGAGAGAACTTTACGTCAGATTAGAAAGAAGAAGAAAGAAAACACCACATCCTCTTTATTCATGGCGAACGAAGAGGAGAACAAAGCTTTGAGGGATTATGCAATGCCCTCAGTCAATGGAGCAACATCAAGCATCAATAGGCCTGCAATTGAAGCAAACAATTTTGAAATTAAACCAACAATTATTCAGATGATTCAACAGACAGTTCAATTTGGAGGACTAGCACATGATGATCCAAATGTTCACATTGCAAACTTTCTCGAATTATGTGATATCTTCTAACACAATGGAGTTTCCAATGATGCTATCCGACTGAGACTCTTTCCTTTTTCACTCAGACATAAGGCAAAGGTTTGGTTGAATTCTTTACCACCAGGAGTCATTACAACTTGGGAGGGCTTAGCACAATTTATGGCAAAGTATTTTCCCCCAACAAAAACAATGAAGTTAAGGAATGACATCACCACATTCAATCAATTCGAGACCGAGTCATTATATGATGCATGGGAGAGGTACAAAGAGCTATTAAGAAAAATCCCTCATCATGAACTACCTAAGTGGCTACAAGTGTAGACATTCTATAACAGTTTGGAAGCTACAAATCGTTCTATGGTAGATGCAGCAGCTGGAGGTGCACTAATGAGCAAAACTCATGTAGCCGCCTATGAACTTTTAGAGGAGATGACATATAATAATTACTAGTGGTCTTCAGAGAGAATAATGCCTAGAAAAGTGGCGGAAGTTTTTGAACTTGATCATATTACTACTTTAACTGCACAAATTTCTACTTTATCTAAACAATTAGGTTATATGAATGTTAATTCTATTCAAACTAATATGATTTGTGATCTTTGTATAGGAAATCATTCAAGTGCAAATTGCCAAGTGGAAAACTCTTTTGCTCCATCAAATGTCGAACAAGCAAATGTTGTGTCAAATTTTCAAAGGCAAAACAACCCTTATACAAACACATACAATCCAGGATGGAGAAATCACCCCAATTTTTCTTAGAACAATAGTCAAGGAGGAGCTAGACCACAACAAAATTTCAACAACAAGAAAAGAAGCCGACACTTGAAGATATGTTCATGCAATACATGCAGAAGAAAAATTTGGTAATACAAAATAATACGACTTCAATTCACAATCTTGAGGCTCAAATTGGTCAAATTTCAAATATTATGTAACGCCTCGAACTTCCTATATGGAGAATTCGAGACACGTGCCAGGACCTTTACATTCAATTAGTCAAAATACACAGAAAATAGGAAAATTTAAAACTTTTATTAATACAATATTACAGACCGAGTATTTTCCATTGATTCAATACTTTATATCAGAGTATACATGAATAAAATGATAACATCGGGCTCTTCACTTGTAGACCATGCCTTGACTAGAGTCCTCCCGGTTTGGTGATCATGTATCCACAACCTATTAAAGTGGGGACGTTGGTGCATATACTGACGCTTAAAGGCTGATGACTAGCAGCGAATCTCCAAAAACAAACATATAAAAGCATGGTAAAATATGTCAGTGTAGTTTAAAAGTGTTCATGAGTGCTATGGCTAGAATCTAATGCAATGTCAACTAAGGCTAGGATGCTCCTATTCTAATGCAAGCAAGACTCTGGGACAGTATGCAGCCGATACTACATACGCCCCATCTCAAGCCGTTTCTTCATATATAGGAATTTGAACCTGCGCCATGTATTCTATTTTTGTACCCATCCTGTTCCTGACATAATACTACATGACTGGCAAAGTTACAGGTACGGTCTAGTTCCGTTACTACAGTTAATAGTGGTATCCTTGTTTGCCACTATTGCCCGGTCGTACCGGACCCCACTAAAAAACCAACACGAACTATAAGATACTTGTCAACCTTCTTCCGTGCCCTCATCTTATCACGAGAATGCATAGAACCCAACAGAATCGTAGGGTTTATTTCCCTAGAAAAACCTTCCGTTCTTATCATGGCACATTCAGGAATTAACAATCAACATACGGAATCTGTGCTCCCAACTTGTCATGAAAAAGTACCGTCCGTATCCCTTTAACAGGGGAATACATCCCAATAACACCACCTCGTGTTAGCCTATAGGAGAGGTTGGATTATATGGTATCACCCCTAACACCAACTCTCACCCTTTGGCAATTTGTAGATATAAAATGGTTAAGTAACAAGTTACTACCCTAACAATGTCACTAACCCTAACCAAACAAGCGAGACATGCCACTGTGCTTCCAACTTATCAAGAAAAAGCACTGCCCGTATCCCTTCTCTAACCAAACAAGTGAGACATGCTACTGTGCTTCCAACTTGGCATGAAAAAGCATCGTACATGTCCCTCTTTTAACCAAACAAGTGAGACATGCTACTGTGCTTCCAACTTGGCATGAAAAAGCACCGTATGTGTTCCTCTTCTAGAGAGTGCAATAATTTATTGACACAATTAACCAAGTCTTAACCTAGACTTCGCAAGATCTCATCGGATCCACTCTCAGCCTACTTATTCAAGACAATACCTACGTACGAGCTAAATAAGCTACTTACAAGACCAACTGTTACATACGGGCCAGGTGAGCCCTGTGTGAGACAACTACATAACAATAACCATACTAGAAATCAACCTATAAGAAACACACGTGCTTGCTAGCAAAATTTGTTCTTCTATAATTAGAAGCAACAGAAGAATCTACTAACAGTCTAAAATATGCATTCTATCAATGAGAAGCCCAAGGCGACATAAAAACTTTTATCAAGCTAACAATTATGAGTGAATCTTCCCAACTCTTATTACCCATGAAGATGAAGAATGTTCACATGATATGGTCCAACTTTAATTAGAACCCTATACAACTAGAATCCATGGGTTTCTTTCCCAATTAAACTAGAACTATATGCAACTAGATTCTTGGGTTTATCTTTAAGTTGACTAGAACAACATAGAACATAGGTTCATTTCATTAGTTTAACTAGAACACCTAGCTCAAGCATGGGTTCATGGGTTCTTTTTAATCTTTCACTACAATACTACCATATACAATTCAAGTATGACTCTTTTAACTAGAATGTTACACTATACCATTCAAACATGTATGGACTCTTTACTAACACTAACTACAACAAGATAGTTAACACTACAACTACAACATGATAGTGAACACTACGACTACAACATGATAGTTTCTTTACTAACACTATAATTACAACATGATGGTTCTTTACTAAACGTGATCATGAATTCTACATATAACTCAAGTATGGTGTACATCTTAAGTATGAGTATCTACTACCACTTTAAGCATGGATCTTTACTACTTAAGCATGGATAGTCACTACAACTCAAGCATGAATATCTACTACTACTTAAAGCATGGTTCTTTTCTATTACTTAAG
Source organism: Hemerocallis citrina (assembly GCA_017893485.1). Classification (NCBI taxonomy): domain Eukaryota; kingdom Viridiplantae; phylum Streptophyta; class Magnoliopsida; order Asparagales; family Asphodelaceae; genus Hemerocallis; species Hemerocallis citrina. The sequence continues at coordinate 161,171,930 of CM030360.1, read as the reverse complement.
CACGAATCTACAATGGTCTTAAGCATGGTATATAACTTAAATATCAACCTACAACACTCTTAAGCATGAATACAACTTAAGCATGTACTTACAACAATCTTAAGCATGAATACAACTTAAGCATGGACTTACAACAATCTTAAGCATGAATAATTACTACAATCTAACCATGAAGCTTTACTACAATTTAAGTATGAGCTACAACTTAAGAATGAATAGTTACTACAACTTAAGTATGTATATTACTACAACTTAACATGAATGTCTACTTACTTTAGCATGGATATTTACTACAATTTAAACATGAGCATTTACTACCATTCAAGTATGAGTAACTACTACACTCTAAGCATGGATGTCTATTACAACCTTAAGCATGGATATACAACTTCTCTAAATCAATCTAAGCATGGTATACAACTTTCCTACAACAATCAAAGCATGATATATAACTTTTATACAATAATCTAAGCATGGTATATAGCATGATCATCAATCCTATAACAATCTAACATGGTATATAGCATGAGCATCAATCCTACAATAATCTAACATGGTATATAGCATGAGCATCAATCCTACAATAATCTAAGCATAGTATATATCATGACATGAGTTTCTTTACTACTTTAACTTACAACAAATTAGCATGGTATCTACTACAACCCAAGCATGAGTATCTACTACACTTCAAGCATGGATACCTACTACTAAGCATGGATGTTACTACAACTTAACATGAACATCTACTTACTACTTTAAGCATGGATATTACTTAAGCATGAATATCTACCAACTACTTAAGCATGGATGTTATTACAACTTAACATAAATATCTATTTACTAGCTATTACAAAGATTATTTCTCTTTACAAATTACAAGTCTTAAAATATTACAAAAATCTAAGTTTATGTTACAAAAATCTACTCTTTATATCTTACAAGTTTTACATATAACAAAAGTCTACTTCCTTTTCTTCATACTACAAGGTCTACCTTTTTATAAACTAGGAGTTAGCCAAAAAATTGATATTTGACAAGGTAGAGAACCATAAACCAATAAAAGACTCATTTTTCTTCATAGTTGTTGAGTTCTACAACCCAAAATGGGTATGTAATAATTCTACTTTACAACTTTCATGAGCTTATGTCAAGTAGTCCTTGTTGAGTTCTACGACCCAAAATGCATATGTAAATACAATCTTCATATGCTTATGCCAATTTAGTCCAAGTTGTATATTTTTAACAACATAATCAAGATTCTACCATCCATCCTTCTCATGTGGTCATGCAACCATTCATATGCACAAGTTCTTTAGTTCAAGTTGTTAGTTTCTTTTTATTAGCCAAAAATAACAATAACAACAATAACCATAACAATTATTAAAGACTTTATCTTTATGTGTTTCATTAAAGTTTATGTGATCACCTTTGATCCACAACCTCTCTTATGCACATAATTTAGTCCAAGTTGTTCATTCAAAAACATAACAACAACACACTACAAAAGAAATCAAGAATCAAACAAAAAGAGAACAAGAATCAACAAAAATCAAACAAAAATCAAACAAAGAGAACAAGAAAAGATAGAGAGACCCCCACCTTGTCTTTCAAGTAAGAAGAACTAGCCTATGCACCTTCTCCTTCCTCTTAGCTCCTATGAAAAATCTCTTAAGAAAACCTACAAATGAAAACTCTATAAGTTAGGCTTTCTCTCTTTCTTTTTCTCCTTTTTTTGTAAAAATGAGATAAGAGATGAGGGGAGGGGGTATTTATAGGGTTGAAGAGAGGGTGGAGAGTGCAAAAGCACCAAGGCAATTTTCAAAAAACCCCCTTGGGGTACTTGGCCGGCCATACCATGGAGAGGGGGTGATGAGGTGGAGGTATGGTGTAAGGGTATGGTGAAGTGTGAGGTGGAGAGCTTCTAGAAGAACAATTCCTTAAACTCTTATGCATACTTAATCCTAGGTTTAGTTTTTCATTAAAACTTAACCATCTAAACTAGACTTGTCATGACAAAGAGATGTTTTAAATATGAAAAATAAAATAATTAAATAGTAATAATAATAATAATAATAAAATAATAATTTATACAATGTAGTATCCGTCCAGAATATTACATATTATTACAGAAAGAACGACAGGAACATTACCTAGTAACACAGTGGTGAATCCCAAGGAGCATGTCAAAGCAATAACACTTAGAAGTGGGACAATAACTGAGCAACCAAAAATCAAAAATGCCGAACAAAATGTGGTTGAAAAGCAAAGTGAGAACGAGCAAAGTGTGGGGGAACAAACACAACACAAAGCAGTTTCAATCCAAACAATTTTAAGGGAGTTTAATTCTAACACTTATCCAAATTCTTCTTATCATCCACCTATTCTTTTTCCACAAAGACTTAAAAAGAATAAGCTTGATAATCAGTATTCAAAAAATTTTAAATATTTTCAAATAATTGCATATTAATATTCCTCTTATTGAAGCTTTAGAACAAATGCCTAAATATGCTAAATTTTTAAAGGATATTTTATCAAACAAGAGGAAGCTAGAAGAGCATGAGATGGTGATGTTAACAGAAGAAAGTAGTACAATTTTACAAAAGAAGCTGCCACCTAAATTTAGAGATCTAGGGAGTTTTACAATTCCTTACACTATTGGAAATTCTTCTTTTCATAAAGCACTATGTGATTTAGTAGCAAATATTAATCTTCTGGCATTCTGTTTTTAGGAAATTAGGTATTGGAGAAGCAAAGCCTACCACAATTTCCTTGGAATTGGCGGATAGATCTATCAAATACCCAAGAGGGATCTGTTGCCGCTGATTTCAGTGTGGGGGCAATCAAGTGAATTTGTAGGTTCGTAGGAAATCAAATGGGACAAACCTGACCACTTCCACTGTTGTTAGGTTGGCTCCTTGTGCTGCCACTGACCTGTACAAAGTTCGAAACACTGGGATTGATCTCGGTGATGAACCCTCCGATGCTCTTGTCAGTACTCTGAAAAGAATATGAAAGAGCTTTAGGTAGAAAAAGAGTGATCACCTTGTAACAGTAGGAGGTAGGGGGGTCTTTATAGTCACCGTGGAGGTCCTGCTTCGAGATAAGAACAAATCTCTACTCTCCGGTGTGGCTAGATAGAAGCGGTTAGAACCACTTCCTAAGGATATGGACGGATCAAGATTTCTCCATATCTTCCAGAACTGGCTCTTAACGAGTTGGGACCCGAACCCAGTTGAACAAATCCGTTCATGGGTTATTAGGCCTTAGAGAAGAGACACAGTTCCTATTTCGGACCCGTCTGTTGGTGAGATTACCGTTTTGCACCTGTGAACTTTAAGATTCGTGCCCAATTTGAACGGTTCCGATTTAATCCCATTTTTAGTTATATCATGAGCCCCCTACTGCTAAAGATTGTTTGCTACAGCCTTGGGGGAGTAGTTTTACTATTTCAATGGAGTACAGAACTTTATCGAAGTTCTTAAAGGGGGTTCGAATCTTGTTCGAGAGGTAACGATATTTTTCTGAGCTGGTAACATGCCCAAGATTGTTCTTAGGCTCTTCTGGATTTTTGGTGATTTTTCTCGATTTTTATATTATTTTTCGAATCATTTATTAAATTTTGCAAAGCGATGATTTATTTTCCGAGAGCACTAATTAATTATTCTAACCAATAATTATTTACCCATGGGTTCAAAAATATTTCCCCGAATTTATAATTATTTTTTAGAATTTTTAATTAATTTTCCTAATTTTTAATCATTTTTTTGCAATTTTTAAATATATAATCTGAATTAATAAATAAAAAATAGAATTAATCATAGTATTATCGACGTGGATGATCTAGGACGTCCATCGCTTACTGGCGTGAATATCCGAATGATTTGAGGGTGGATCTGAGCTTTGGTGATGTGGCTGAATCAGAGGCGCTTATCGGGCTCAGGCGAGAACTTCCAAGAGATCGGATGGCTTTCTTGATACGAAGGCATTTTTCCCCCATTTGGGGGTCGGTGGCAAGAACGCTCGGCACCTTTCGCCGACCCCCTTTAGCCACTTCAGTAGGTTGACACGTGCCTGGGTGGAGAGTGAGGTCGAGGGTGTTCAGTGTATGTCGCCGAAGTCGAGAGGGACCTCGAGAGGATGACACATGTCTGGGTAGAGGCCAAGGTCGAAGGGGTTCGGCGTATGTTGCCGAAGTCGAGAGGGGCCTCAAGAGGATGACACGTGTCTGGGTTGACTGTTGACCGTTGACCATTGACTGTTGACTGGTCAGAGCATTTTCTCGCATATGGACGTCGGTGGAAAGAGTGCTCGGCACACGTTGTTGAGGTCCAAGAGAGATTTTTTCTCACATTTGGACGTCGGTGGTAAGAGTGCTCGGCACAGGTTGCCGAAGTCCAAGAGATTGAATTTTCTCGCATTTGGATTTCGGTGGCAAGAGTGCTTGGCACAGGTTGCCGAAGTCCACGAGATTGAATTTTCTCGCAATTGGACGTCAGTGGCAAGAGTACTCGGCGCACATTGTCGAGGTCATAGAGAGATTTTTTCTCACATTTGGACGTCGGTGGCAAGAGTGCTTGGCACAGGTTGTCGAAGTCCAAGGGATTGAATTTTCTTACATTTGAACGTCGGTGGCAAGAGTGCTCGGAACAGGTTACCGAGGTCCTAGAGAGATTTTTTCTCACATTTTGACGTCGGTGGCAAGAGTGCTCGGTGCAGGTTGTCGAAGTCCAAGAGATTGATTTTTCTCGCATTTGGACGTTGGTGGCACGAGCGCTCGGCACAGGTTGCCGAAGTCCAAGAGAGATTTTTTCTCATGTTTGGGCATCGGTGGCAAGAGTGCTCGGCACAGGTCACCGAGGTCCAAGAGATTGATTTTTCTCGCATTTGGACGTTGGTGGCAAGAGCGCTCAGCATAGGTTGCCGAAGTCCAAGAGATTGATTTTTCTCGCATATGGACATCGGTGGCAAGAGTGCTCGGCGCAGGTTGTCGAAGTCCAAGAGATTGATTTTTCTCGCATTTAGACGTCGGTGGCAAGAGCGCTCGGCACAGGTTGCCGAAGTTCAAGAGATTGATTTTTCTTTCATTTGGACGTCGGTGGTAAGAGTGCTCGGCGAAGGTCGCCGAAGTCCAAGAGATTGATTTTTCTTGCGTTTGGACATCGGTGGCAAGAGCGCTTGGCATAGGTTGCCGAAGTTCAAGAGATTGATTTTTCTTGCATTTGGATGTCGGTGGTAAGAGTGCTCGGCGAAGGTTGCCGAAGTCCAAGAAATTGATTTTTCTCGCATTTGGACGTCGGTGGCAAGAGCGCTCGGCAGATATTTCCGAAGTCCAAGAGATTGATTTCTCACATTTGGATGTCGGTGGCAATAGCACTCGGCACAGGTTGCTAAAGTCCAAGAGATTGATTTTTCTTACATTTGGACGTCGGTGGTGAGAGCGCTCAGAACATGTTGCCAAAGTCCAAAAGATTGGCACGTGGCGCGCTGACCGTTTCACTGTTGACCAGTCAAAGGCCTGTTGAGTTTCTTGTCGTCTTGTGGTTGATGGTCTGAGCTTTTGAATTTTTGAAGCCCGTTAGTCTCGATTTGTGTGCAGCTTCTATAAAACTTCACCCCTACTCCCCACTTGTTCATTTCTCTAGTTTTTACTTAGGTGACTAGTTTTCACTAGCGAGAGCTTCAGCCGAGAATTTACTGACTTTCGGTGATCTTTCTGACCGTCGCTGTCACTTCGAGGTAACTCAACACTTAGCTTATTTTTAAAAAATGTCTAGCTTTCCCCTGAGGCTAGAGACCTCCCCCCCTCTCGCTGATAAGCCAACCTCGAGTCAAGTTCCTTCAGTCGACAAAGGCAAAGCCGTAGAAGGGTCTTCTTCGGTCATAGTGGAGACTGTAGTTGAGAACCTACGAAGGATGGGGGAGTTCGGCAGGTTGCCCAGGGTTTTGACCGGACTTCAAAAGGTTCGGGAACTGCCGGAGGAGCATACCGAACGCATCATGTACAGCATGGGGCGGAGCTTCGAAGAGAATGCCGCAAGGGAGACCTCGGAGGTTGACAATACCATCTCTATACTCAATGAGGCAGACCTGACCTCAGTTCGGGGGTGCTTTCAAATCCTTGAGGAGTTTGAGCTGATGCTGCCTGGGCCTGGAGTGAGGGCCAATTTACCGATGCCGGTGAATATGTGCTTCTGGCCGGTCGATGCTTTCATAGCCGGGGCACAGCTGCCTCTCCACCCCTTTGCTGTCGAGGTGCTGCGGTGGTTCTAGATCAGCCCAATTCAGCTCATGCCGAATGGGTGGAGGGTGATCAACGGGTTCATCCTCCATTGTCAGGCGGCGGAGATCGAGCCGGATCTGAGAGTGCTCCGGACCCTATACCGACTTCACCAGCAGCAAAAGTCGGAGTTCAGGTTCTACTTGGCTCCGAGGCATGGCGCCCGGCTCGTGAGCTGCCCCGACTCGATAAAGCACTGGAGGGACAAGTATTTTCTCATCTGGAGTTGAGATCCATGGAGCATCCCGATGACCTGGGTCGAAGAGGTGTCGAAGAGAGTGAAGGAAAGTCTGGTGCGTTACCCCAACGAAGAAGACAAGGTTCGGATTCTTCTCAACCAACCGAAGTTCGACTGGAGGGACCTGATCGAGGAGGTGCTCTGCAGGGGGGGCTCAGCCGCAATAACCCCATTATGCGGTCTACTTTTTTTCTTTGTTTATTTTTGAGTTCGGTTTACTCGTGCTTAATCCTCCCTTCTTTTGTGCAGAAACTATGGATTTCGACTCCATGCTGGCGCAACGTGGGGTTCTGAGCAGCAAGGCCCCGAGGAAGAGGAAGAGGGTTGTCTCGAAGGTGTCGTCTCGAAGGTGTCTTCTCCGAGATCGAAGACGGTTACCGCAGCTGTAGAGCAGGCGGCGTGCCAGCCACTATCGTCCAGAGGCCACCGACCCTCGCGGCGACTTCGGATTCGGCAGATGCGGGGGCCTTCCCCTTAGCTGATGCTTTGGGTATGGAGGCCGCGCCTCTGACGGCCGAGGCCGAGGTGTTCCTGACCGAGGAACACAAAAAAATCATCATCCCAGATTGGCAGGTCCGGAAGCTCGACGGGTTCCTCGGTGACTCAAGCTCGAGTATGCAGGCGGTTCGGTATCTCGCGATGCCGAAGGACAGGGCCGCCATGGATGCCGGCGGAGTAGGAGACGACGTGCTCGAGATCGCTCGAGCCGCAGTATCAGTAAGCATTGCTTCTTCAGAGCGTAGTTGTATACTTGTACTCTTTTCTTAGTTCTCAATGCGGCTGTTTTTTTTTGCAGATAACTTGCCACTTCGGTTATCTAATGGAAAAGATGACCGAACCAGAGAAAGAGTTGAAGCAAGAGACAGATAGGCTCGGGCAGAGAAGGCTTGGATCGCCAATGAGCTTGAGCAGCTGAAGGCCAAAGCCGAGGGGAAGACGACGAGGATGGAGTACCTCGACGGTCTCGTGGCAAAGCTCGAGGCCGACATTGCCGTTCTGCTTCAACAGAAGGAGTCGGCAACGAAGGAGTGGGAAGAGGCCATCGAGGCTGCTAAGATCATCACCGCCAAGGAGGCCGAGGCCGAGGCGATGGAGAAGGAGCAGGGGTTCCTCACGGTCAACATGCGAAGGCCTATGCCCGGGCCTTCGAGCAAGTAAAGGATAGCTACCCCGAGGTGGACTGTTCCGGATGGCGCTTCTTTCCCGACCACGTCTCGGGATTTGACGATGCCTTCGAGGAAGGTGAAGCAGAAGACGACGACGTGGAGGTTGAGGTCGTCGAGCCCGAAGTGGAGACCGACTCGGATGCCATACCCTTGGCGATCATTGCCGCCACACATGGGTTGGAGCCTACAACGACTGGAAGCCACGACAAAGAGGTCCGGCCTTGACTTGTAATTCTCTGTTTTGATAAGAAATGTATTGCCTAATTGCGGACTGGCCACCGCTTTTAACTTTTGAATTTCAATGAAATGAAAACTTTTTGAAATCTTTTTGGCTAAGTATTCATTGCAATTTGTTCGATTTTCTCCCGAGTTCTCTTGTTGTGGCTTCATTTGAACAAAGTATCTTGGCTTTTTCAGATCGTCGAATTATCTCAGTTTGTTAAAGTATCTGAGATTTCCGAATTGTCTCGACTCCGGACTGGTTTTGGGATCACAAAGGTGGGCCTTGCTCGAACTCGAGAGAGGTTGTTTAAAGCCGAGTCGGAGTTGAACTACCTCAAGCTGACGTTGGACCGTCGCACCTCTGAGCTGAAATGACTAAAGGAGAAAACTTACGAAGTGCCACCCCGAAGGGGAGGAGACATGTCCCTCGATGGTCGTTAGCCAGGGCTTAAGATTAAAATTCCTTCGTCAGTCTCTGTTCGAAGTCAGGGCTAAGAGAGATGGGCAGAAGAATGTGGAACTTGTGAAGGGTTTCGAGGCGGCACAACTTCGGAGGACTATCATCGAGGCTTCTTGCGTGGGTAGCTCGAGCCAAATGCCACGCCTGAAGATCAGAGTGACGGATGAGTCACTGAAGGAACTGGTCATAGAGCTAGAGGTCGAGAACCATTGTCTACGATGACTTTCTGAGGGGAGTATCATCAGGAGCACTTCCTGCCCACCGAGGTGAGTACGCACAAGGGAGGTCGTTCCATGAGTTGGCGCTACGCTCACCCTTCGTCGTGAGGTGCCCTGGTGATGTAAAGAGCGGAGTAGCTGGTTCGTCGAGAAGAGCATCTGTTGCGGCAACACTTAGGCTCTCAGGTGCCGACGATGCAACTCGGCTCGCCGGTTTGGAGACCTCCGCGGATGTAAGGCCACAGCAACACGGTGCTTGCCGGCCTCGTTTGTCACTTAAGAGAAGCATCCCACTCCCCAGGAGGGGTTAGGGCAGATCTTTGTAATTTTGTAATCTTTGTTTCGAATGAGTTATACCTCGATGTAAAGATGAGTTGTTGCTTTATAGTTAGACTTGTATCTCAAATTTTAATGAAATGGCGAACTCATTTCTCGAACTTGTGTTTTGTTATCGTTTGCAAGCGTATCAATAGTTGTGGAACATCCCAGGTCACCGAAGTCAACGAGATTGATTTATCTCGTATTTGGATGTCGGTGGTAAGAATGCTTGGTACACGTCGCCGAAGTCCAAGAGATTGATTTCTCTCATATTTTGATGTCAGTGGCAAGAATGCTTAGCGCAGGTTGCCGAAGTCCAAGAGATTGATTTTTCTTGCATTTGGATGTCGGTGGCAAGAATGCTCGGTGCACGTTGCCGAAGTCCAAGAGATTGATTTTTCTCGTATTTGGACGTCGGTGGCAAGAGTGCTCGGCACACGTCGCCGAAGTCCAAGAGATTGATTTTTCTCACATTTGGACGTCGTTCGAGCTTGTTGTTAGAGAATGTTAATAGCTGTGGGAGCAATTCCGAATGGTGAACCACTTCGTACTCTCTTAGAAGCGAGTAGTTGAAGCGGAACCGAACCAAGTGTTGGACTCCGAGCGTGTCATTTACGGAATGTCAACAGCTTTAGGAGCAATTCCGAATGGTGAACCACTTCGTACTCGCTTAGAAGCAAGTAGTTGAAGCAGAATCGAACCAAGTGTTGGACTCCGAGTGTGTTGTTTAGAAAATATCAACAGCTGTGGGAGCAATTCCGAACGGTGAACCGCTTTGTACTCGCTTATAAGCAAGTAGTTAAAGCGGAATCGAACCAAATGTTGGACTCCGAGTTTGTTATTTTTAGAGAGTTTCACGCGTCTCAAAGCAACCCAACTAGATTATTGGACAGAATTCCCTGGAAGCAACTCGTTTTTATTGAAGATGGCTTGAGTGGCTACTTCTGAGTTGCAAGCCACTCTTACATTTTGAAAAGAAAAATAACAAGGTAGATAAAAACACCCAATAAAAACTACTCGACTCAGGAGTTTCCTGAAGTTGCTTGGAGCGGTGTTACGACACCCTCTTGGTACATCATTAAATGGTCAGCATTCTAAGTCCTCGGTATTTTCCTGCCCCCCCCATGTCTTCGAGTTGATATGCGCCTGGGAAAATAACTGTGGAGACCCTGTATGGACCTTCCCAGTTGGGTGCTAGCTTGCCCTTTTTGCTTGGAATGGAGATTGACAGCTTCCGGAGTACTAGGTTCCCCTCTTTAAGATTAGCGGGTCGGACCTTCTTATTGTAAGATTGGGTGATCCTACATCGGTACGTCTCCTGTCCGATGGAACTCTTTTGCGGATCTCCTCGATGAGGAGACCCTGTATGGACCTTCCCAGTTGGGTGCTAGCTTGCCTTTTTTGCTTGGAATGGAGATTGACAGCTTCCGGAGTACTAGGTCTCCCTCTTTAAGATTAGCGGGTTGGACCTTCTTATTGTAGGACTGGGTGATCCTACATCGGTACGTCTCCTGTCTGATGAAGCTCTTTCGCGGATCTCCTCGATGAGGTCCAAACTGTTGGAAGCTGGTTCGCGTTCTGCTCTTCATTGTAGGCGATCAATCGGGACGAAGGTAAGCCAACCTCGAGGGGGATAATGGCTTCGGAGCCATAAGTGAGATTGAAGGGGGATTCTCCCGTCGGGGTTCTCTTCGTGGTGCGATAACTCCATAGCACATTGGGTAGCTGTTCGACCCATAATCCCTTGGTGGATTTATCAAGCCTCTTCTTCAGGCCGGAGAGTATTTGTCGATTAGCGTTCTCTGCTTGGCCGTTGGGTTGAGGGTGGGATATTGAGGAGAACCGCTGTTGGATGTCGAGGTCAGTGCAGAAGTTGCGAAAAGTTGCCCCTGCGAACTGGGTTTCGTTGTCGGTTACGAGGATACAAGGTACGCCGAACCGACAAACAATATTCTTCCAGAAGAACTTTTGAACATTGTTCTCTGTAATCGTTGCAAGGGGTTCGGCCTCGATCCACTTGGAGAAATAATCTATCGCGACGACAAGGAACTTCGGTTGGCCTGGCGATGGGGGGAAAGGTCTAAGCAAGTCCATCCCCCACATTGCAAAGGGGATCAGACTGGCTAGAGAGGAAAGCTGGGCTTGTGGTAGGCGACGGATCGAAGCAAATCTTTGGCAGGAGCCGCATTGGCGGACATACTCTTCGGAGCCACTAAGTAGTGTGGGCCATAAGTAGCCGTAATTTAAGAGTTTACAAACGATGCATCTCGCTCCCAAGTGCGTGCCACACATACTGTCATGGGCCTCCTTCAGGGCATAGAGTGCTTCTTCAAGGGAGAGACACCTTAGGTAGGGTCTACTGTCGATCTAAGTGTAGGAGCATTTGTACATGACTCCATCAAGGAGTGTGTAGTGCTCGGCTTTGGTTCTGACCCTTCTTGCCGCTCTTGGGTCTGCTGGAAGAGCTCCGTCTCTAAGGTACTTGAGTAGGGACTTCATCCAATTTTCCCCAAGTGTTAGGGGCATAGTCTCCATCGACTTTAAGCTGTCTTCCTCAATACTTGGTCTCAGAAGGACCTCTATCAATACGGTTCGCTCCAAATCTTGGAGGGAGGAGGAGGCAAGCCTTGAGAGGGCGTCCGCCTATACGTTTTCCTTTCGGGGAACCCGCTGGTGTCGAGCATCTTTAAATAAAGCCAGTAGTCCCTTTACCTTCGCCAAGTACTTGGCCATGTGCTCATCTCTTACTTCGTACTCCCTAGACACTTGGTTCACGACCAGCTGTGAATCACAGAAGACCTGGATATGCTTGGCCCCTACTTTGCAGGCCATGCAGAGCCCCACTATGAGGGCCTCGTATTCGGCTTCGTTATTCGACGCACGTAAGTTTATGCGGAGGGAGTATTGCACAACGAAATCATCTAGTCCGGTCAAGATGACGCCAGCCCCACTTTCGTCGGCGCAGGAGGATCCATCAACATAAACAGTCCAGACCATGGGTTTGTCAACCGACTCGTAGGGGTCGGGAATGGTTCTCTCCACAATGAATTCTGCTAGGGCTTGTGCCTTGATAGCGGTTCGGGGTTGGTAGCTGATGTCATGCTAGCTCAGCTCTATGGACCATTTCATCAAGCATCCCAATGTCTCGGGCTTATGGAGGACTTATCTAAGCGAATGGTCGGTAAGAACGACCACCGAGTGAGACTGGAAGTAGGGGCGGAGCTTTCGCGCTGCCATAACCAAGGCAAAGGCCATCTTCTCTAGCTTCGGGTAATGGAGTTCAGCATCTCGGAGGACTTTATTCATGTAGTAGATGGGCCTCTACATCTTGTCTTCTTCTTTTACTAAGACAGCGCTGAGGGTCTGCTCCGAAGCGGCGAGGTATAGGTAGAGGACCTCCCCGGGCCTTGGCTTGCTCAAGAATGGGGGGTTGGCCAAGTACGCATTGAGCTGGTCGAAGGACTCTTGTTGCTGTTGCCCCCATTCAAAACCTTTATCCCCCTTGAGGGCCTTGAAGAATGGGAGGCATTTCTCCCTGGATTTGGAGAGGAAACACCCAATCGCCAGAAGGCGCCCGGTGAGCCTCTACACATCCTTAACCCTGGAGGGGGGAGCCATGTTAAGTATGGCCTGGATCTTTTCGGGGTTGGTCTCTATGCCCCTCTGGCTGACCATGAACTCCAAGAACTTGCTGGATGAGACTCCGAACGCACACTAGCTCGAATTCAATCTCATGTTGTGCCTCCTCAACACCCTGAAGGCTTCTTGGAGGTCAAGGACATGCTCCTGCCCGTGGACGCTCTTGACCAACATGTCATCCATATAGACCTCCATGTTCCAGTCAATCTGGTCTCGGAAGACCCTGTTGACTAGGCGCTGGTATGTAGCTCCCGCATTCTTCAACCCGAATGGCATGACCCGGTAGCAGTACAGGCCTTGATCAGTCATGAACGAGGTCTTCAGGATGTTGGGAGGGAACATCCGGATCTGGTTATACCCCGAGAAAGCATCCATGAAGTTGAGGAGCTCGTGGCCAGAGGTCGCATAGATTAGAGCATCGATGCTTGGAAGGGGAAATGGATCCTTCGGGCACGTCTTGTTGAGGTCGGTAAAATTGATGCATATCCTCTAACTCCCGTTGGCCTTTTTAACCATTACCACATTGGATAGCCATTAGGGGTAGTTCACCTCTTGGATGAATCGGGCATTCAAGAGCGTCTCGACCTCCTCCTTGATCGCTTGTTGGCGCTCGGGAGCGAATTTACTCCACTTCTGCTGGACAAGCTTGACTCCCGGGGCAACGCTGAGGTGGTGCATCAAGAGCTATTCTGAGATCCCAGGCATATCAGCCGCGGTTCAGGCGAAAAGATCACAGTTCTCCCTTATGCATTGGGAGATGTCTTTCTTGATGGAGGGGGAAAAGGGCCTTGTTGATCTGGAATGTCTTGGTCGCATCTTCTTCTAAGAAGGCCACTTCTTCCAGGTCGTCTACCGGTTCGGAGATGGTCTGGCTACTTTCTCGTGGATGTTCAAGGGCTTCAAGGGAGAGGATCAGGCCTCCCATCGAGGTCATGTAACACTTGCGAGCTGCCTCCTGACTCCTTCTTACTTCTCCCACTCTTGCAGGGTTGGGAACTTCATCTTCATATGATAGGCCGATGGGATGGCCTGGAGAGCGGCTAGACCTGGTCGACCCAAGATAACATTATAATCGGCTTTCACATCTACCACCATGAAGTCCATCGGCTCTATGCGGGTAATCGAGGTTTTGCCAGCGGTCACGTCGAGGGTTATAACTCCCTCGATCGTCACCGGAACCCCGGTGAATCCATGAAGAGTGTAGCGAGCGGGCTTGAGCTGCTCTCTCGATAGTTGGAGGCCCTTGAATGCCTCCAAGAAAAGAATATTAACCGAACTTCCATTGTCTACTAGGATCCGGTATACATCGAAGTTGTTCATTCGGAGGTTAATAACAAGGGCGTTGCAATGGGGCATGCGGATGCCCTCCAAGTCTCGATCGGAGAACGTAACAGGGACCCCAAGACCCTTAGGAGGAGGATGGCTCTGCACAACATTCACTTCTCGAACAAAGGCTTTTCGGGAGGAGTTAGAGTCTCCCCCCATTAGGCCTCCGTGTATGAGGTGTAGGATGGCCTCTGCTTCGACATCCGGGATCTCCGCATGTTGTTCGGATCGCCTGTTAGCCCCCCTGGGAGGTGGAGGTGGATCGGGCCTATCCCTCGTTACGAACCTAGCAAGCTGCCCTCTCTGAATGAAGGCCTCGATCTCGTCCTTCAGGGCCCGACATTCGTCTATGTCGTTCCCATGGTCCCTGTGGAAGCATCACCACTTATTCCAGTTTCTCATCTTTTTTGGGGTGTTCATCTTTGGAGGTGGCGGTAGAATACCCTAATTCCCAATTTTCATCAAGATGGCTGAGACACTCGCATTGAGCGGAGTGAACTTTTCGAAGCGAGGAAGAAGGCGACGTTGACCTCCGTTGTCTTTTTGGAGCTTCTTCTGTTTGTTCCCGGAAGATGACTGCTCGAGAGTGGGGCGGTTGAGAGCTTCTTCAGCTCGGATGTACTTCTCAGTCCTAAGAAGGAGCTTTGAGAAGTCCCAAGGAGGCTTCTTGGCAAGGGACGCCCTGAGATCCGAATTAATGACATTAGAATGGAAAGTAGCCGAGGCTACGGACTGATCTAGAGAGGCGATAGATCTGGCCTCGGTAGTGAACCGCTTGACGTAGTCCCTCAACCGCTCGCCCTTCCTTTGACTGAGGAAGAGCAAAGAGGTGCTAGCCTTCTCGGAGCGGCAGTTGCTCACGAAGTGGGTGAGGAAGAGACCTTCGAACTGGTCAAAGGAGAAAATGGAGGCCGGAGCAAGTCTGGAATACCACTCCCGAGCGGGCCCCTTGAGCGTGGCTGGGAAGGTTTTGCAGAGAAGGGCATCGGAGGCATGGTGGATCATCATGAGAGTTTTGAAACTCTCAATATGATCAGCGGGGTCCGACTCCCCGGCATAAGTCTCGAAATGCGGAGGCTTGAAGTTCTCTGGGACGAGGACCTCCATGATAGTTCGAGAGAATGGGGGCCAGCTCGGGCGAAGGTTCCTCGCTCGTTGTTCTCCATCTCTATCAAGTTGTCCAAGGCGCCTTTCCATCTCGTGGAGACGGCGGTAGACCGGTTGGGATAGGCCACCAAACAGGACCACCAGAAGGCCTAGCAGCAGAATGCAGAACAGTCCGTGGAGAAGGAACCAAACCACCTTGAGCTAGCTCCTGAGCTTGAGCTGCCTCAAGAGCTTCAGCATAAGCACACAAACGGAGAGAGACAAGATGCCTCTTGATATCCTGCTCAAGCTCATTTGTGAATCTACGAGCCCCATCTTCTTCGGTAGCCACAAGAATGGCAGTGAAGCGGCTAAGTATAGTAAACTCAGCTGCGTACTCATCCACTTACCTGGAGCCCTGTTTCAAGAAGTCCATGTTAAAACATTGTTTGAACAATTATGTAACAATATTCCAAAATAGAATAATGACTTAACCTGTTTTAGGGCCAGGAATTGCTGTTCCATCTCAACTCGAGTACTACTGGGGAAAAACTTCGCCAAGAATCCCCGAGTGAAAGTAGTCCAAGCAATAGGCCTCTCAAGTCGCTCGCATTCGGCCATCCACCAAATGTAAGCCAAATCCACCAGTTGGATGGAAACCACGTCCACCCTATCAGCCTCGGCAACACGTGCCGCCAAGAGCAAGCGCTCGGTCCGGATGAACCACTGTTCATCCTCCAAAGCCGTCTCAGTGCCGGAAAAATGGTCAGGATGCAGCCTCATAAAATCCGTAACTGTTCCTGGATGAGTCGGAAGATTTGCCTACACAGGCATAACGGGAGGCAGAACCCGGACAGCTTCAAGAGCAGCCAACACTAGATCGCTGTGGTTTTGCTGCTAATTAATCAGCCGCTCAAGCACAGTAGTGACAGCCTCAACCGGATCAGGCTGAGAAGAATTCCCACGAGCCATAGCTGCACAAAAATCAAAACAATTAGCATCCAGAATCAAAGTTGATAATAATTCATTTATGCATGCATGGTTGGTGAAATATTGAGCCGATCCCAGTTCGAGCCGCGCTTGTCTAATATATTAAGCAACTAATACATTAGCCAAACTTGGGCTCTGATACCACTAAAAGCTTTATCACGCCCCGCTTCCCAAAAAGAATACGGAATACGGATACATCGCCCAAAATACAAAGTAATCATCCAAATAATCAAAATACATTATTCAAAGCAACAATAATAGTAATACTAACAAGCAAGAAATTCAGCACTAATATCTCATTTCGTCAATGCCGTCGGGCAGCTGACCATCCTGATCTGCAATTAATAATTACAGTAGAAGGAAAGAGAAAACAAGTACCCGTCAATGCAAGTTACGGGCCACTTATAATGTAGGATACAAATACATGGGAAACAAATCTAACTAACAGCAGAAATAAATATAGCATGGTATAATGCATCAACAGCAATAGGTAGCATGAATAAGTAAAACAAAGTGAACTAGCATGGTCTACTAACAGTACAGATGAATGTGTTAAGTATAGTATCATAAGGCAACTAACAGTGTCCAGTAACAGTAAGCTCTGTATATCAGTGTAACAGTATAACAGTATCAGTCTAACAGTATCAGTCTTATGTTCTTAGAGTCTTGTGTGTATTACTAGCTAGGTAGCACTTCATGCACCCCAAAATATAATACATGGTTGCTACAACAAATAATTTCGCTTTTAGATTTCATAGTGGACCATAATGGAATAGTGTACTCAGGTATCAGTAACAGTAGCAGTAAAATAACAGTAACAGTAGCAGTAAAAGTAACAGTAATAGTAACAGTATGGAACACTAGTTTCCTTCCAAGTATACGTTTCCATATTTTCCACTACTAGATCTTCCCTTAAGAAATCTCAGCTTGATTACTTTTATTATGGTTATCAACAGACAGGGTAGTGCATGAAATAGTGTCAAACTATCATGGTATAATCAGTATTTGGTTCAGGGAAACAAATAAACATGCATCGATGATATATGGTCACATAAACGAGCAAGACAGTATATGTTCATATTCAGGACAGCATGACAATACATTAATAAAACAGTGATTTCCATTACTACAAAAATCCAAATATAAATCCGTCAAAAAATCTGGAAAATAGACTTCCACACAAATCCAGCGATTATATATAAGCCATATAGTATTTCAAAAAATAATAACTCAAAACTGATTTGAATCCAGAAAATACGTTCAACCAGAAATCAATAAATCGAATTTAGTGATACGAAAAAAACATTAACTCCTCAAATAAATCCAAAAAAATCTGGCATAATCTCCTATATGTCTAATATCGGAATATAAAGTTTCATAATTTTCCAGTAAAATTAGTTCAGTCAACAAAAATAAGAAAACATCAAGAAACGATAGTTTGGCAAATCTTGAATTCCCAACACTGCTGTACGGAAACATCAATATCTCGCAAACCGTGAAACGAATCCCAAAATCCGTCAAAGGGAGATGAAAATAGACAAAATAAGCTAACTTTCATATTTTATAAATATTTTCCATACAGTAAAAGAAAATAGGATGAAAAAACGATTCTTTATAGAAAAACGAGCAAAATACTCATAAACAAGCATGAAACGGCGTATAAAACTCATAAATCCACCAAAATTCTGGGTAATCCCTAGATAGATATAGAAAAACTGTGCAAAGGTTCAGATCAAAATAATATATTGAGGACTAGTATCAAAATAGTTTAATCATCAAAATCATCAAGAAACAAAATCTGGAAATAGAATACACCTATGTAGTAAAATAGCCATAACTCACTTATATGAAAACAAAATCGATCTCTGTCAGAAAATTTGGGAAGAAGACAAATTTCTCTACAATTCATGTCTAATACAAAAATTAAGAATTCTGACCTTAATAGGATCTAAAATACAAATCAAAACTGATCATCAACAAATATAGATTTTCTCTTGAAAACAAAACCAACATAAACCACACGAAACTTGTTCCAATCACAATCAAACATGGTATAGAGTCTACTAAGTGTCCAAACATCATGAAAAGAGTATATAACATATTCACAACCATCATATCACATGGATCTCATCAAACGCATAATTTCACCTAGTTATCTCACATATATGAATAGATCAAGAATGGTCAAACCTAGTTATTTTCATGTTTATTTTTATGTCGTGAGGCAACTATGGTCAAATAGCACAATAGAGACAAAAATCATCAAAGATAACACACATACGAGTTGTCTTTAGAACCCAACTACAGTATAAGTTGTATTTTTAATTTGTAGCATACAAAGGAATTTGAGTACAAGTTACTTGCCTTAACCGAAGACGAAACGAACACCAAGAATAATGGGAACGAATTCCCAAGAAATGAACAAAACCACGAACGAAAATCCACGAGCCAAAGCAACACACGATCACACACGTGCAAACCCAAACGAATGAGAGAAAGAGATCGGGCGGGGGTAGCGGCGGCTGGCCCTTGCTAGCTGTCACTGCTCCGACGGTTGTTGCTGCTGATCGGCGCCAGGACGGGGAGGACGGAGAGAGATGGTGAATGGAGAGATGTGGAGGGGATGCTTGGGGTGCAATGGGTGTTGGTCGGCAATGGGTGAAGGTCGGGATCGGGAGTGGCGATGGGACAAGGGCAGGTCGATGGGGCATCGGGCTGGGGATGTTCGGCTGGGGTTGACAGCGTACACTGGAGAGAGGGGAGGCCGGGGTATATTGGGTTATGTTTAGGGAGAGAGTTTATATATAGGGAAATTTAGGGTTTGTAGTAGGAGATGGGTAATTGGGTATTTGGGTTTATGGGTCCAATAGGAGTAGTAGTACGAGTTGGTTTTAAATTAGGAATTGAATAGGATTTGGTTTATTAATTGGGTTTAGGGATAGTCATGAGGGTATAGGATTTAAATTGCAAAATAGGATAAACAACAATGGCTTAGGCAAATGAAATCACAATCACCTAAAACATGAGCAAAGAATAGAACAAGAATCCAATAAAGAGAAAAATGACAATCGATAAAGAACGAAGCAAAAGACAACAATCAAACACAAAGAGCTCAAAATGAAATAAAATGAATATATATTGAAAACAACTCCAATATACGGTCCAAGAAAATTATGAGAGAGTACAAATACCCAAGTAAAGAAAAATACACCAAAAATATGAAAAACGAAAAACAGGGATTACAATCCTACCTACCTAACAAAAAAAATTTCGTCATCGAAATTCAAAAAGAAGATACATAGGGTAACCCCAAAAGAAAAGAAAACAAGGCAAAACAAAACAAAACAACCACTACTCAAAAAAATGAGGAAACTTCTGCTGAATCTCCTCCTCCAGCTCCCAAGTCGACTCACTAGGCAAGTGAGGATTCCAAGCAAGATGAACCAACTTGATGACCTTGTTCTTAAGCACTTTCTCCCACCGATCCACAATAGCAACTGGCGGAATCTCACAAGTCAAATCCCGCCGCACAGTCAACTCAGAGTAGTCGATCAAGTGACTCTCATCGAGAATATATTTCTTGAGTTGTGAGACATAGAAAACATCGTGCACTCCTGATAATGCTGGCGGCAAAGCAAGATGATAGGCCACCTTGCCTACTCACTCCAAAATCTCAAACGGTCCAATAAACCTATGCTAAGCTTGCCCTCACCACCAAACCGAATGACACCGCACCACGGCGATTCCTTGAGGAAAGCATGGTTACCAACAAAAAACTCCAAAGCCCTCCGATGGACATCAGCCCATCGCCTCTGCCTATCTTGAGCTGCCGGAAGATGCTTTCTGATCTGAGTCACAGCATCAACTGTCCTGGTGATCAACTCCGGACCCAACAACTACCTCTCACCAATGTCATCCCAGCACTCTGGTGATCTGCATTTACCTCCATAAAGTGCCTCAAACGGTGCAGCTTTATGACTGCCTGAAAGCTGTTATTGTACGAGAACTCTACGAGATGCAAATGGTCCTTCCAAGATCTACCGAACTGCAACATACAGGATCGCAACATGTCCTCAAGAATCTGAATAGTCCGCTCTGACTTTCCATCAGTCTGGAGATGAAAAGTTGTGCTGTACTTCAACTTACTCCCCAAACTAGCCTGAAGACTCTCCCAAAATTGAGATCTGAATCTCGTATCCCTGTCAGATACAATACTGACTGGAACCCCATAGAGCCTGACAATCTCTTGCATGTACTGCTCAGCAAGGCTCTCAGTAGACTGAACGACACGAAAAGGAATGAAGTGAGCACTCTTCGTCAAATGGTCGACAATCACCCAAACAGCATTGTGACCCTTAGGACTCCTCGGCAAAACGGTCACAAAATCCATGGTGATATGTTCTCACTTCCACTCCGGAATAGGAAGCGGTTGAAGAAGTTCAACAGTTCTCTGATGCTCTGCTTTAACCTGCTGACAGATCAAACATGAGCAACAAACCGAGCTATAGCCCTTTTCATACCATGCCACCAGAAATGAAGCTTCAAATCTCGATACATCATAGTACCGCCAGGATGGATAGAATACGATGACTGATGAGCTTCCTTAAGCAACATCTGACGAACTTCACCCTTAGGGAAACTCAACTGGGAACCAAAACAAAGTGAACCATCGGCATGAATAACCATGTCCGTTCTGGACCCAGACTCAACCTCAGCTCGAAAACCCTACAACTGTGCATCACCAGCCTGAGCCTCCATGATCTGATCAACAAGAGAAGACTGAAGCTGGAGCGCAAGACAACTCCGTCCAGAACTCGGCAACAAAACCTCCAAATCCAACCTCCTCATCTGCTCAATGAGATCACTCTGCAGAGTAAGAAACATAACTGCCGGTCTCCTGCTCAAAGCATCTGGCACCAAGTTTACTTTACCAGGATGGTATTACAAACTGATGTCATAATCAGCCATAAGCTCTAACCATTGCCTTTGCCTCATGTTTAATTTCTTCCGGGTGAAAACGTACTTGAGACTTTTGTGGTCTGTAAAGATCTCCATGCGGTCTCCAAGTAAATAATGTCTCCACAGCTTCAAAGCATAGATCACTGCCGCTAACTCCAAGTCATGAGTAAGATAGTTCTGTTCATGCGGCCTCAACTGCTTCAATGCATACACAACGACACGGCCCTTCTGTATAAGAAATGCTCCAAGACCCTTACCAGAAGCATCACAGTGAATTACAAATCCGCATGAACCATCTGGAATAGTCAACACAGGTGTTGACGTCAATCTGTTCTTCAACTCGGCAAAAGCCAATCCACACTCATCAGACCAGTAGAACTTCTGATCCTTTCCAGTCAACTTAGTCAATGGTACTGCTATCTTCGAAAAATCTTGAATGAATTTTCGATAATAACCAGCCAAACCGAGAAAACTCTTGACTTCAGAAACTGACTTGGGAATAGGCCAATCCTTCACAGCCTCAACCTTGGCTGGATCCACAGAAAGACCATCGCCAGAAATAATATGCCTAAAGAAAGAAGCCTTGTCGAGACAAAACTCGCACTTGCTGAGTTTTCCATAGAGCTGATTCTCTCTCAAAGTCTGCAGAACCACTCTAAGATGCTCAGTATGATCTTACCGATTTCGAGAATATACCAGAATGTCATCAATGAAGACCACCACAAACCTATCCAAGAACTGAGAGAAAACCCGATTCATAAGACTCATGAATACAGCTGGCGCATTAGTGACCCCGAACGACATCACAAGATACTCATGGTGCCTGTATCTAGTCCTAAATGCAGTCTTCTGTATATCAGCAGCCTTCACCTTGACTTAGTAATACCCAGAACGAAGATTCAACTTCGAGAAAATAGCAGCCCCACTCAACTGGTCGAACAAATCATCGATCCTAGGTAAAGGATATCGATTCTTCACAGTAACAATGTTTAGTTCCCGATAATCCACACACAGTCGACGACTACCATCCTTCTTGTTGACAAAAAGGACCGAAGCACCCCAAGGCGAAACAATAGGTCTGATGAAACCCAAATCAAGAAACTCCTGAATCTGCACCTTAAGCTTGCTAGCTCAACTGGTGCCATCCTATAGGGACTCTTCGATATCAGTGCTGTTCCAGGCTGAAGATCAATACCGAACTCCATTTTCCTATAAATGGGTAAGCCAGGCAACTCATCTGGAAAAACAACTAAGAAATCCTGAACTACTAGAAGCGCAGCCTCACAACCTGAGTGCAATTCTATTGCACAATCCACCTATTCAACTACAGTCTTTGTTCGGCCAAGGAAAGACTCCCAGGCATGGAACTCAAATTCTACTCGATCTGGAATTCTGAAAACAACTTTCTTAGCACGGCAATCAATAATGGCATGGGCTTCACCCAACCAATCCATACCCATAATAACGTCGAATCCCGAATTCCAAATTATAATCAAGTTGGCTCTGAAATCTACGTCCCTAATAACAACGGAACATTGCCTGCACTCACGGGAACAAATGACAACACTATCACCTGTCGCAATATTCCAAGCCTTAAACATGTTGCTACACTCCAACTAATGGCGAGCGACAAATCGTGAGGAGAGAAAAGAATGGGTTGCCCCAGAATCAAAGAGAACACGAGCAGGGAAAGAGTAAACAAGGACGACACCTAAGGAATCCAAAGACAAGGAGAAGGAAAACAGACAATCAAGGGTGAGGGGAAAACAAAAATGCAGAAATAAAATAACAGAAGAAAAATAAAGCAAGACCAGAAGAGAGCAAATAAAGGAACAAAAGGAAAACCGAACAACAAAACAACAAAATAAAATATACCTGCCGCAACTCCTTCAGCTGTCTCAGCATCTGTAGCAGTCAAGTTGAAAGCCTGAACTCTCATCGGAGCAGCGGTCCTCTGATCGACAATCTGACGCTGAGGAGGAAGCGGAGGCCTAACTGGACCACAAGCTTGGCCTGCTTGCTGAACAGAACCCCTGGCTGGAAGAGCCACCTGCTTCTGGTGCAGACAATCGCGTACTGACTAACCAGCAGCGCCATACCTAAAGCACCAGCGGTTGACACACTAACAATTCTTACGCTCATGCCCAGACATCTGACAGAAGTCACAAAAAATCACCCTTCTGAAAACCAGCAGAAGGATACGAAGCTACCTTGACCGGATGGGTTGGGACATGCCTTCGAACAGGACCACCAGAAGGCCTAGCAGAAGAATGCAGAACAGTCCGCGGGGAAGGAACCAAACCACCACGAGCCTGCTCTTGAGCTTGAGCTGCCTCAAGAGCTTCAGCATAAGTACGTAAACGAAGAGAGACAAGATGCCTTTTGATATCTCGCTCAAGCCCATTTTTGAATCTATGAGCCCTATCCTCTTCGGTAGAAAAACGGCTAAGTCTAGTAAACTCAGCTGCGTACTCATCCACTGACCTGGATCCCTATTTCAAGAAGTCCATGTTACAACATTGTTTGAACAATTATGTAACAATATTCCAAAATAAAATAATGACTTAACCTGTTTTAGGGCCAGAAATTGCTGTTCCATCTCAACTCGAGTACTACTGGGGGAGAACTTCTCCAAGAGTTCCCGAGTGAAAGTAGTCCAAGCAATAGGCCTCTCAAGTTGCTTGGACTTGGCCATCAACCAAATGTGAGCCAAATCCACCAGCTGGATGGAAACCACGTCCACCCTATCAGCCTCGGCAACACGTGCCGCCAAGAGCAAGCGCTCGGTCCGGATCAACCACTGTTCAGCCTCCAAAGGCGTCTCAGTGCCAGAAAAATGGTCAGGAAGCAGCCTCATAAAATCCGTAACTGTTCCTAGACGAGGCAGAAGATTTGCCAGCACAGGCACAACGGGAGGCAGAACCCAGGCAGCTTTAAAAGCAGCCATCATTAGATCGCTGTGGTTTTGCTACTGATTAATCAGCCGCTCAATCACAGCAGTGACAGCCTCAACCGGATCAGGCTGAGCAGAATTCCCACGAGCCATAGCTGCACAAAAATCAAAACAATTAGCATCCAGAATCAAAGTTGATAATAATTCATTTATTCATGCATGGTTGGTGAAATATTGAGCCGATCCCAGTTCGAGCCAAGCTTGTCTAATATATTAGGCAACTAATACATTAGCCAAACCTGGGCTCTGATACCACTAAAAGCCTTGTCATGCCCTACTTCCCAAAAAGAATATGGAATATGGATACGCGACTCAACCCAGCAAATGATTTTTATCATCCATAAGCTGTTCTGGAATCTTTACAATATCTCACAAAATAATCAGAGTCAGAAGCAAAAGAGTCAACCACACACATGCAAAATTGAATTAATAGACCAACAGAATTTATTGGAAAGAAAATGTATTAATCTCAAATAAATCAGATCTGGATAAAACAAAATCCTGGGTCACATCGTCCAAAATACAAAGTAATCATCCAAGTAATCAAAATATATTATTCAAAGCAACAATAATAGTAATACTAATAAGCAAGAAATTCAGTACTAATATCTCATTTCGTCAATGCCGTCGGGCAGCTGACTATCCTGATCTGCAATTAATAATTACAGGAGAAGGAAAGAGAAAATAGGTACCCGTCAATGCAAGTTACGGGATACTTATAATGTAGGATACAAGTACATGGGAAAAAAATCTAACTAACAGCAGAAATAAATATAGCATGGTATCATGCATCAACAGCAATAGATAGCATGAATCAGTAAAACAAAGTCAACTAGCATGGTTACTAACAGTACAGATGAATGTGTCAAGTATAGTGTCATACGGCAACTAACAGTGTCCAGTAACAGTAAGCTCAGTATATCAGTGTAACAGTATAACAGTATCAGTCCAAAAGTATCAGTCTAACAGTATCAGTCTTATGTTTTTACAGTCTTGTGTGTATTACTAGCTAGGTAGCACTTTATGCGCCCCAAAATATAATACATGGTTGCTACAACAAACAGTTCCGCTTTTAGATTTCATAGTGGACCATAATGGGACAGTGTACTCAGGTATTAGTTACAGTAGTAGTAGCAGTAAAATAACTGTAATAGTAGCAGTAAAAGTAACAGTAACAGTAATAGTATGGAACACTAGTTTCCTTCCAAGTACACGTTTCCATATTTTCCACTACTAGATCTTCCCTTAAGAAATCCCGGCTTAATCACTTTTATTATGGTTATCAATAGACAGGATAGTGCATGAAATAGTGTCAAACTATCATGGTATAATCAGTATTTGGTTCAGGAAAACAAATAAACATGCATCGATGATATACAATCGCATAAACGAGCAAGACAGTGTATGTTCATATTCAGGACAGTATGACAGTACAGTACTAAAACAGTGATTCCTGTTACTACAGAAATCCAAATCTAAATCCGTCAAAGAATCTGGAAAATAGACTTCCACACGAATCCAACGATTATATATAAGCCATATAGTATTTCACAAAATCATAACTCAAAACTGATTTGAATCCAGAAAATACGTTCAGCCAGAAATCAGTAAATCAAATTTAGAGATAGGACAACGACATTAAAACTCCTCAAATAAATCCTGGAAAAATCTGGGGTAATCCCCTATATGTCTAATATCGGAATATAAAGTTTTATAATTTTCCAGTAAAATTAGTTCACTCAAAAAAAATAAGAAATCATCAAGAAACGATAGTTTGGCAAATCTAGAATTCCCAACACTGCTGTACGAAAACATCAATATCTCGCAAACCGTGAAACGAATTCCAAATCCATCAAAGGGAGATGAAAATAGACAAAATAAGATAACTTTCATATGTCATAAATAATTTCCATACAGTAAAAGGAAATAGGGTGAAAATACGATTTTTTACAGAACAGCGAGCAAAATACAAGAAGTGTAGTTTTTAAACAAGCATGAAACGGCGGATAAAACTCATCAATAAAATCCACAAAAATTTTGGATAATCCCTAGATAGATATATAAATACTGTGCAAAGGTTCAGGTCAAAATAATATATTTAGGACTAGTATCAAAATAGTTTAATCATCAAAATCATCAAGAAACGAAATCTGGAAATGAAATACACCTTTGTAGTAAAATAGCCATAACTCACTAATACGAAAACGAAAGGTCAGAGAGTTTGGAAAGAAGAAGGATTTATCTACAATTCATGTCTAATACAAAAATTAAGAATTCTGACCTTAATAGGGTCTAAAATACAAATCAAAACTGATCATCGACAAATACAGATTTTCTCTTGAAAACAAAACCAACATAAACCACACGAAACTCGTTCCAATTACAATCAAACATAGTATAGAGTCTACTAAGTGTCCAAACATCATGAAATAGAGTATATAACATATTCACAACCATCATATCACATGGATCTCATCAAACACATAATTTCACCTAATTATCTCACATATATGAATAGATTGAGAACGGTCAAACCTAGTTGTTTTTATGTCGATTTTTATGTCGTGAGCCAACTATGGTCAAATAGCACAATAGAGATAAAACCCATCAAAGATAACACACACACGAGTTGTCTCTAGAACCCAACTACACTATACGCTGTATTTTTGACTTGTATCATACAAAGGAATTTGAGTACAAGTTACTTGCCTTAACCGAAGACGAAACGAACACCAAGAATAACGTGAACGGATTCTCGAAAAACGAAAAAAACTACAAACGAAAATCCACGAGCCAAAGCAACACACGATCACACACGTGCAAACCCAAACGAAAGAGGGAAAGAGATCAGGCGGGGGTAGCGGTCGCTGGCCCTTACTAGCCGTCGCTGCTCCTGTGATTGCTGCTGCTAATCGGCGTCGGAACGGGGAGGATGGAGAGAGATGGCAGATGGAGATATGTGGAGGGGATGCTCGGGGTGCAATGGGTGTTGGTCGGCAATGAGTGAAGTTCGGGATCGGGAGTGGCGATGGGACAAGGGCAGGTCGATGGGGCGTCGGGCTGGGGATGTTCGGATGGGGTTGACGGCGTACACATGAGAGAGGGAAGGTCGGGGTATATTGTGTTAAGGTTAGGGAGAGAGTTTATATATAGGGGAATTTATGGTTTGTAGTAGAAGATGGGTAATTGGGTATTTGTGTTTATGGGTCCAATAGGAGTAGTAGTAGGAGTTGGTTTAAAATTAGGATTTGAATAGGATTTGGTTTATCCATTGGGTTTAGGGATAGTCATGAGGGTATAGGATTTAAATTGCAAAATAGGATAAAAAACAATGGCTTATGCAAATGAAACCACGAGTACCCAAAACACGAGCAAAAGAATAGAACAAGAATCCAATAAAGAGAAAAATGACAATCGATAAAGAACATAGCAAAAGACAACAATCAAGCACAAAGAGCTCAAAATAAAATAAAATGAATATATATTGAAAACAACTCCAATATATGGTCCAAGAAAAATATGAGAGTGTACAAATACCCAAGAAAAGAAAAATACACCAAAAATATGAAAAATGAAAAACAGGGGTTACAAGACTCGTTTTCATGTAGAAGAGGGATGGGGTTGTGGCGGCGATAGCATGGAGTAGGTCACGGATTGGGGGTGCGACGGCGATGGCTCAGAGCCGGACGAGGACTGGAGAGCGGCGGCGAGGATTGGGAGAGCGGCGGCGATGGTTGGGAGCCGGCCGAGGACTGGGGGTCCGTTGGTTGTTGTTGGGGGCGACGTTGAGTGCCCGAAGGATGGCCTCCTGGAACTGTTGGAACTCCACTCTCGTGACGGGGGCCTCCTCCTCCCGATGGGCTCCAGGGTAGGATGGTCGACCGGAGAGCGGCTTCTTCTCTGGCAATGCTGGGGCGACTCTCTCCGCCTTCTGGGAAAGTTGGACCTTCTGCGATCTGTCCTGCGGGGTGACCGGTCCCTCTGATGCTCCCAGCGAGGGTTCCCATCATGGGTACGCCTCTCGTCCAAGTGGATTTGAAGATCTGTATTGTTCTGCCATTTGTTAAGAACATCTCGCAGATCTTTCGGCATTGGAGGGCTATAGGAGGCCATGGAGTCGGTAGAAGGGTTGTGTACGGAGATATGGACCTGATGGAGGGGCTTCTGGCAACTTCGGCGAGAGGGTTCTCCAACAACCACTTGAGGCCCTTGAGGCTGCTGAACGGGTTAAGGGATCGGTTGTTCGAGCTGCTGGGCCGGTTGGACTGGCGGAGGAAGATCCCCCAGAGGCGAAGGTGGAATGGAAGTTGTTCTGCGGTTGGAGGCCGTGGACTTCCCTTTCTTCGGAGGCATAGCTAGGAGTGGCTTTTGTTGATGGAGCAAGGTCGGATTGCTATTCAATTTCCCACAGACGGCGCCAATATGTTGCCGTTGATTTTGGTGTGGGGGCAATCGGATGAATTTTTAGGTTCGCATGAAATCAAATGGGACAAACCTGACCACTTCCAATGTTGTTAGGCTGGCTCCTTGTGTTGCCGCTGACCTATACAAAGTTTGAAACATTGGGGTTGATCCCGGCGACAAACCCTCCGATGCTCTTATCAGTACTCAGAAAAGAATATGAATGAGATTTAGGTAGGAAAAGAGTGATCACCTTGTAACGGTAGGAGGTAGGGGGTTTTTTATAGTCGCCCTGGAGATCTGCTTCGAGATAAGAGCAAATCTCTACTCCCTGGTGTGGCTAGATAGAAGCAGTTAGAACCACCTCCTAAGGATAAGGACGGATCAAGATTTCTCCATATCCTCCGGAACTAGCTCTTAACAGGTTGGGACCCGAACCCAGTTGAACAGATCCGTTCATGGGTTATTGGGCCCTAGAGAAGAGACCTAGTTCCCATTTCGGACCCGTCAGTAGGTGAGATTACCGTTTTGCCCCTGTGAACTTTAAGATTCGTGCCCAATTTGAACGGTTCCGATTTAATCCCATTTTTAGCCATATCAGGATCATTGAAGACTTTTTGGTACAAGCAGATTTTATTGTGCTTGGCATGGAGGAAGATGAACAAATCCCTTTGATTTTGGGGATACCTTTTCTTGCCACAGGGAGAACAATGATTGATGTGCAACAAGAGAAACTTATTCTAAGGGTTGCCAACCACCAAGTGATTTTCGATGTATTTAAATCCATGGAGCTTCCCTCAGAAGTTCATTCATGCTTTCAAGTAAGCGAAGCCATGGGAGAGACACATTGGGATGAAATTGCTAAATTAGTGTTAGAAGAATGCTTAAGAACTTCAGAAACACTTGAATAAGAAAATGAAGAGATCGTGGAATGTGATAAAAGTTTGGAAGATACACTACTCATTTCCCCTTCACCACAACAACTCGAGCTTAAACAACTCCCATATAGTTTGAGGTATGCATTTTTAGGCCAAAACTCCACTTTTTCTGTTATTATTAATGGTTCTTTTAATAATTTTGAAGAGGAGAAGTTGTTGAGAGTTTTGAGAGAACATAAAACAGCCTTGGGATGGAACATTTATGATATAAAGAGGATTAGTCCTTCAATATGCATGCATAAATTTTTAATGGAGGATGATTTTAAGCCTATAGTGCAGCCACAGCGAAGATTAAATCCATCAATGCAAGAAGTGGTGCACAAGGAAGTCTTGAAGCTTTTAGATGCAGGTATCATTTATCCAATTTCAGATAGTGCATGGGTAAGTCCTATACATTTTGTGCCAAAGAAAGGAGGAATAACTGTAGTGAAGAATGACAATAATGAGCTAATACCCATAAGAACAGTAACGGGGTGGCGAGTGTGCATAAATTATCAAAGACTAAACAATACAAATAGAAAGGATCATTTTCCACTACCCTTCATTGACCAAATGCTAGAAAGACTTGCAGGGCACTCATACTATTGTTTTCTTGATGGGTATTCTGTACACAATCAAATCGCCATAGCACCAGAAGATCAAGAGAAGACAACATTTACTTGCCCATATGGAACTTTTGCATATAGAAGGATGCATTTTGGTCTTTGCAATGCCCCTGCCACATTTGAACGTTGCATGATGTCAATTTTTTCTGATATGGTTGAGAAGTTTATTGAAATTTTTATGGATGATTTTTCAGTTTTTGGTTATTCATTTGATAATTGTTTATCTAACTTAGCTTTGGTTTTGCAGCGTTGCAAGGAAACAAATCTGGTTTTGAATTTGGAGAAATGTCACTTTGTGGTGGAAGAAGGGATTGTGCTAGGCCACAAAGTTTCTTTTAAAGGAATTGAAATAGATCGTGCTAAAATGGATGTCATTGAAAAACTACCTCCACCAATTAATGTCAAAGGAGTGAGAAGCTTCTTGGGTCATGCATGATTTTATCGACGATTTATAAAAGATTTTTCTTTAATCACTAAACCTCTTTGCAATCTTTTGAATAAAGATACAACTTTTTATTTTTCTCATGACTGCTTGCATGCTTTTGAAACATTGAAAAAGAAATTGATTTCGGCACCTATAATTATTGCACGAGATTGGAATTTGCCTTTTGAATTAATGTGTGATGCTGGTGATGTGGCAATAGGTGCTGTTTTACGGCAAAGAAAAAACAAAAGTTTTCACTTGGCTTGGGTTTTATCAAATCCATGTCAAAGGTTGACTGTCCAAACACATGGCAGCATCGAAAGAGTAATCAGGACTCGATTTATTCGTTCAATGGGATTAGTCCTTATACACACAAGTTTTATATTAGGGAGATGATCATGGGATGCAGGGGCAAGCCCACAGGGAACTCCAACCCATATCCCTCTTTAATTCAACCTAGGCTGGAAATGCAAACTATTCATGGGCCACAGGGGCAGGCCAACAAGATTTCCAATCCTACTCTTCCATCTTTAATCCAACTTAGGCTACAGGGGCAGGCCTACAAACCTTCTCACTCAAATTATTTATCTCCTAAGCTTCCTGGGCCAGTGGAGAAGGCGACTCATGGGCCCAAACACACTGATTCTCCCTCTTAAAAAAAATCAAATCGATGACACTTACGACTGTAGTCCCAAAGAAGTCTATTTCCTCATCGAAACTGATCGGAGGACCTTCGAGGGAGAAGGTATTTGTGATCCAGTCACCTTCAGCAATTAATTCTTTTTCTAGAGACTCAGTTTGACGACATAGAGGAGGAGGACGACAAACTTGATTTCGAGCTGGGAAGGAGGATGTGGATATGTATGCTTCGAAGGATGAGACTGAACAGGGGGAGGTGGTGGTTCTGCTGTGGGGACGACACCAAATATAGAGCCAACACATACCTATGCGTCATGGAGCACAACAACTACAAAAAAGATTTGGATCCTACTTTACTTTTGGTTCTAATCACAGTGGCCACCTCTACCAAAGCGGAGAAGCCAAAAGTTAGGGGGAGGAAGGTAGGAGGCACTACAATAGTTCAACCTGGAGAGTAGGGTTGCTCTGGTTGACTCTTTGGAAGTGGCTACGGGGTCTAGGCAGTCTATATCTTTGACTGGAGGTACTCATTCTTCGCTTGCAACTATTTTCAATTTTATGTCGGATTCGGAGGATATTCGGTTAGCCAAATCTTGTAACTTGGATGTGAGAGACGACGAGGGTCATCTACTACTCCTCCTCAATTCTCTGAGAGGTTGGGAAAACAATTAAGCACCATTAGGGAGGGCACTAATGGACAAAAAATTAGTTTCCTAATAAATTGCATCTTTTGGAATGTGAGGTGGGTGAGAAGTAGGGGTAGAGGGAAAAGAGACATGATTAGGGATATCATCTCCTCTTCTAAGGTAGATTTGGTGGGGCTAGGAGACTAAAATCTCCACCAGTCTCCTGCTTGCTCATATTGGTGCACACAAAATCTCATCCTCGAAGCTATTACCATCAGCAGGAGCTTCCAGGGGTATCGCTACCGGTTTCGATGACTGCTCATTCGAATACACAGATGAACTCTAGGGGGAGTGCTCCCTCTCTCTTGGGTTGCATTGAAGGAGAGATGGTGATCATTACTGTGGTGTAAATACCGTCTATAAGTTTGACTCACGTCAGTTTTGGGAAGCACTTAGTGCGATTTCACAACGTTGGAACTTATCATGGTTTATAGGAGGGGATTAACATCACCAGGTTTTCCTTTGAATGTAAGGGAGTTGGCTGCATAGACAAGGAAATGGAGGGGTTTAACTCGATTCTATATCAACTCAATTTGATTGATTTCTTAGTGGCTAGATGACTATTCACCTAGTATAACATGCAGGCATCTCCTATCATGGCAAAACTAGATGGGTATTGGTGTCCTTGGTCTGGGAAGAGTCCTTCCCTTGGGCATTTTTCAGGGCTATCCCCAAATCCACTTTCAACTCTATCCCTTTGGTACTTGAATCGGGGGAGAACCACCAACTACCACCAAGGAAATTTAGGTTTGAGACAACTTGGTTGGAGGTGGAAGGGTTCTCGAAGATGGTTAAAGCAGGTTGGAGGTGGAACGGTTCTCGAAGATGGCTAAAGAAAATTGGATCCTACCAACTAAAGGAATGGAGGGAGCAGCGAAATGGATGGAAAATTTTAGGAGACTACACAACAAGCTTCAATGTTGGAGCAAAGTGAGATTCATGAATTTCTGGAGACCTAAATATGGCATTATTAAGGTGATCGAACTAATGGAGTGCATGGAGGAGACCATACATCTTACGTCTGAAGAGAGATTACGCTTGACAAATCTTAGGTAAGATATTGCTTGCATCTACTGCACTGGGGATATCAAATGGCGGCAAAAACCCAGGATCACATGGCTGCGAGAAGGGGATGTGAACACTGCCTTTTCTCACAGGGTATCCATCGCACATCGTCGAGCAAATCTTATCCACTTGTTGGAGACTGAGTCGGGGACGATCTTGGACGAGGATTGCATTAGAGAAAACTTACCTCTATAAAGGCTTGTTTGGTGGAAGGCATGACTTTCATGTACCAGATGATGCAGATATATGGACTAAGGGTAGATTGATAGAGTTGGAAGCAAGTGCTATGATGTCATCCTTCGTGGGAGAAGAACTGTGAGATGTGGTGTCAAACATTGGAAAAGATAAAGCACCAGGACTGGATGGTTTCCTCATGTTCTTCTATGTTGTGTTTTGGGACACAGTTAAGTATGACCTACTAGATCTTCCCCAGAAATTCTAGGACGTCTCAATTTAGTTAGGAAGAATGAATGTGGCAGAAGTGGTGTTGATCCCTAAGAAATCAACAATGTGGGTGATTACAGATTGATCAGCCTACTGAATTGCTCAGTAATGATTATCACCAAAATCCTGGCCAATAGGCTAGACAATGTGATCAGACAAATTGTGGATGGTGACCATACGGGTTTCATTATAGGGACGAGCATTTTGCACTCGGTAGAATGGCAGAAGAGATCATCCATCATTGCTCAAGAACCCACTATAGGAGCTTTCTCTTCAAGATAGATTTTGAGAAAGCTTACGACTCAGTGGAGTGAGATTGTCTATTTGAAGTCCTTAGGAGTAAGGGCTTCAAGGAATGTTGGATCAACTGGATCTACTTATGCCTAGTCACATCTAGAGCGACGGTGGTGGTCAATGGAGTGACATGACACCAATTCTCGTGTCGCTGTGGGCTGTGATAGGGCGACCCCCTTTAACCCCTACTATTTACCCTAGTGGAAGATGACCTTAAATGTATTCTCAAGAAGTGTATCAGGTAAGGCATTATTGTTCCAGTAGGGAGATCTGGAACGATAGGAGAATGCAACATTCTACAATATGTTGACGATATAATCTGCTTCTGTAACACCCCGTATTCTGTACACTGAAGGCTCGAGACACAAGCCAGAATCTTACTTAATAAGTTTATAACACAGAAAATACACCGAAATTTAAAAACTTTTATTGCCACAAATGTTATTACAATGTATAATGATTACAATAAAATGTTACATCATGAATTACAGCGATATTCTAAATATTACAATTGATCAGTAATCTTCTCTTGAATGCTCAATGCAGCTCGAGTTCCTAGCTCCATGATCAGCATTTCTGCAACTAAAAATTTGCAGGCACGTCAGTTGAATACAACTGATGCAAAGCTGATGAAACCAGCGACTCTAAAACCTCAATAACCAATATTTTTGATGCAAAAGAAAAATGTGAATCAAACCACAAGTCGGTGAATGTCATGACCTAGAATCTAATGCACAATTTCCAATGCATGCAATGCACTTACTATAATGCAATTCATTTGTGAATCTATGCATCCCATACTACATATTTTTTCCAATGCAACTTCAATGGAAACTTATGCATCCCATACTACATAGTTTCCAAAGGTTTCGTAGTCTCCAGTTTACATGGTTCAATCCCTTTCTATGCATCCTAGTCTTGTACTCTTTCCTGCTCCTCATATAAATATAGTGACTGGTAGAGTCTGCAAATTGGTGCGGTCTATCCCCGCTACTACAATCGGATCGTGGTCCTTCTCCACTGTGAATGGCAGTGGTCATTTTTCTCGTTCAGATCATAGTCCTTCTCCACTTCGATAGGATCGTAGTCATTCTCCATTCCCGGTCAGGCCGGATATCATTCGGCTTCCGTCGCAGCTGTGCTGGAATCATGGTTCTTCTCCACTCCTGCCGCAACCCAAAGTTATCGTGGATATAGGACGAATCTTAGGGCCACCCCTACTCTGCCAAAGGCCACAGAGTTAAACTCTTGCTCCACACTCATATTGATAACTCAGAACATGAACGGAAGCTTAAGGGTCCATCCCCTAAGTTCTGACAGGACTTGCGACTTACGTCTGCATCTCGCACTTATCACTAAACTCCATAAATTAACAATCGAGACAATGCTGCCCGTGTCCCCTCGGCCATCTAAGAGGGCGTCGCATGTGTCCCTTTGATAGGATGAGTAAAACACCCAACTAGTGTCTGTCCTAGAAAACAATAATAACAAGGCTAGAGCTAGCGTACCCTACCGGCTTACTTTCAATAAGAAAATCTTATCAATAAATCAATTATCTCCACCCCGAAAGGCACAACTCATCACACTGCTGGCGAATTGGGTCCCGCCTAGCCTCTAGAACCATGCACTCATAGATAACAACATTAAGTAAAATATGACTGACACAAGAGTCCAACCATTAAGATCATCAAGGCCATAGAAAATGGTAAATTCTAGAGTTCTAGTCCAGTTATCATAATATCACATACAAACTTATTAGACAAGCGTCATAGAATATAATCAAGCTCAAGGTACTAATGCTAAATTAAAACTAGAACCGTAGCAAAGAATGAGGTTAATTACAATTACTAAATTATTATATGATTATCTAATTTCTTTAATTCCATGACTCTAGTTAAGCTCAAATCCTTTTTCATTAACTCGTTATAGAAGTATGAATTATTAGGCGAGTCTAGGCCTATTTCATTTTACTCAATTCTCTTCTAGTTAGGAGATCTATCATTTATTTCCATGTCCCAACTTAGTAACAATATTTTCTTATTTACGAACAACTAGTTAAGTTCAACTTGTAGGCTCTTTTCTAGTTAACTAGTTTTTTTTCATTATTAGAACTTAACCCATCCCACAATATGGCTTAATTTGCTCTCAATCCGGCCCAAAAGTTTGCCTGCCTCGCCCCACACATAGCCCAACCAAACGACGAACTAAATCCATCGATCGCCGCAACCACCATCCACGCTTGGAGTTCGATCACAACCTCAGCTCGACCAAAACATGCTGCTCCCACTAACCTTCACGCTCCACGGTTCTCGACAAGTGGTAGCACCATATAAACTATGGAATTCTCCATGGACGGCAAGCACGACGATGCACGATTCGTCTCCTCCAACGTGTTCGATGCGACATGGGTTCCTATTCTATCCGTCTATTTATACCATCAAGGCTAAGTCCTAGTGTCTCAAAACTTTATCTAAGTGGCTCAACAAGGGTACACTACTCTAGGAATAAACTCTACACCATGAACACACAAAGGAAGTTCTTAAAAGCCCTCAAAATGGGAATTTGGATTTCCAATCAGAAAGCACCCAATTTGGCATTCATGCCAAAAATGGTCTTTTCCGGTCCCATTCCAATGAAAAAATGTGATCGGGTGATCCTCATGCTTCTACTCAAAGTAGATAGTAAAAACAAACACAATTTGGGCATGAATCTCATCCCAAAATAATCAACATCAACACATAATCACTTATCACAACACCTATTTCAAAACAGTGAACTAACTATATCTATTTTCTTTCACAAAGCATATATAGCTACTCCACAACGTGAAACCAAGATAATCGAATCCTAAACCACTCACACATCCATAACATGATTTATTAGCCACAAAACAACAACTCTAAGCTCAATCCATAAGTTCTAAATCAAGTTCATACACATGGCATCAAAACAGTAAGCTTACGGAATCTACATGCATCTGCTTTATATTGTAAATATCATCACAAATCGTGTATTGCTTAGAATCTTAAGTTCTTAGACATTCCTGAAAGGTCTAAGTGTCTAATATAATTTCTTAGTTGACGATTTCTGTAACCCCTATTTCTGCAAATACGTATTTTCATGAGTATTTTTCTATATCTCGATATTTACAAATTGTTATGGTTAAATTCGTTTTGAGTTTCTTTGTTAAAATATTTTTCTAAACAATAATTATAATTATTTCGAATAAACTTTGTTTCCATTTCTACTTGATCAACTATTTGCGTTTTAACCCTCAAAAAATATTGTTACCGTTGGGACTATTTCCATAAATTCCTATTTTCATATATTGATAATATAATGAAGATTGCTATGTTTTTTATAGTATTTTTATCGTCATTATTATTATGATTGATGTTATTATTAGTATTATTATTTTTATTGTCATGGTTATCATTTCTACTCTTATTGTTAATATGGTTATCTATTATTATTATTATTGGTCATTAAAACAAATCAATTCTTATCTTGATAATTGTGTTTTTAATCGTTTCAAATAATTTATGTAATGTGATACAAATTGTATTCTGTTATGAATCATATTTTTATCGGATATCTTATTTCTTGTATTCGGATTTGTATTGATCAATTATATTCATGTACAATCTATTTATTTATTGGATCATACCCAAATACCCAATAACCCAATATCTCTCTTTTCCCCCTACAAATACCCTAATCTCTTTTTAAGTAAACCCTAATCCTATTTCCTAACCCTACCCATCATTAACCCTAACCCCTAGTTTCCTGTGAAGCCCCTGCCTACTGTTCATCCTCCGTCTCTCTCTCCCTCTCCCTGTTTTCGCCACCGAACCCACAAACCCATTTTCCTATCACACTCCTCGCCTTCCCCTCGTCAACCTATCCCCCTCCCCATCCCCATCGCCCGGTCATCATCCCTGTCGTTGCCCAACTCCACCGAACCCATCCACCCGTCTTCGTCTTCGCTCAACCCATCCCCTGTTCCTGTCGAAATTCATCGCCTCGCCGCCGTTCGCCTTCACCCTCCGTGCAACCTCGCATCCACTGAAGGACCCCTCCCACCTCGTCGTCATTGCCATCCAAGCCTCGAGCCCCCATCATCATTCCCTTATTTTCGAGCGGAAAACAGAGCTGTTGCCTCACTGTCGCTCTCGCTGTTGCATAGCTTCCCGAACACAGCATCGCCGTCGCCGCCCCGCCATGGTCGCCGCTACCGATCTCCCCCACCGCAGTGTCGTGCCATTGTCGGAGTTCTCCTCTCTCTCTCTCTCTCTCTGTCGATGGAAGGAGAAGGAGTGTGATTGGTCCGTTTTGCCGTTTGGTGTTCCGGGCGCAGTGGATCCGACTCCCGTGTTTGCTGTTTTGCCCCTGATCCGGTGTGGGTGCTCTTGCTGTTTGTGTGTTGTTGGGTGTTTTGCAGCGTGATTCGCTCGTGATCTTTTGGATTGTCGCCCGGGATTCTGATCCCGTTATTTTATATTATTCGAACTAACCGTCTCACAGGCAAGTCTCTTGAACAAATATTTTAGTTTTTTCAAGTATATTTGATCTCTGCAAGTAGATCCCGTTCCTTTCATTATCATACTGCTTTTGACAATTCCATTAAGTTTATCGAGGGTTTACACGAGCTAACCCAACATACTCTTAACATCATGCCGTTCTCTTCGATCTAAAACCTAGTCCCTATTGTTTCATGTATATGCACTTACATGTAATTAACTAGATCCATGTTATAGATTTGTTAATGAATTGTATGCATGTTGGATTGAATTTGATTGATGAATATATACCAGGCCTGTGAAATTGTATCTTAAACATAAAAATGTGCATGTTGACACCTAGGATCACCTTGATTACCAATTTGTATGAAATATATTATTGCATGATTTATTTATTGCTCTTTTATGTTAAAACAATTTCTGTAGTGCTAGTTGTTTCATTTTGAATCAGATTTTCAACCATGCTACTGTCATAATTTGAATAACTTTCGGAACATAAAATTTAGCCTCCGATGTCTAGTTTACTGCCCTTTTTGCGGATTCATATTTCGAAGTGTAATCTGTTAGATATCATCATTTTAGTACAGCTGTGTTAGAATTGTCAGATTTACAAATGCATGCGTATCCTGCTGTTTCTTAATTTAATTGACCGTGCTAACAGTAAGATAAAAATCTAAAATAAATCTAGCTAAACCTAGATACATGTTGGAATCACCCAGAATTTTTATAGATTATTTGATGAGTTCTCTGACCTGAAACAAATAGTTGAACACAACTTACTGCATGCTGCCTGAACATAAAACCTGAATAGAATAGAGTTTTCACCCTGTTCCTATATCTTTTATATGCCTTAATTATATTCGCTGGAACCGTGTGGTAGTCTACTTTCTACACCTTCTGACGGATCCAGGTTTGCTATTTTGTAGTGACCGTAATCCATATTTTAGTATAGCAAGGTCATGCTGTCCTGATTGTGTGCATTGTGCTTATATGATGTATTTGCTCCATGCTTTGTTTGTAACACAAAGAATTAGTCACACTTAGTATCTGACAACATTGACACCCTCTTGCATGCTCACATAGGATGAAAATAAACTAATAAAAAGTCGGGGTATTATGGATAGACTTGGTATTGAACAATCAGGAAATGTACTCGGCAAGGCCTTATAGATATACTGTATTGGAAGAAGGAGAAATATTGATTGGAAGAAGAAGTATTGATTGGAAGAGGAATTAATGATTGCAAATTATTGATTTTTAATTGTTGATTGTAAAACTATCGTTATCGACGCCGAGTACACGATCCGTCAATTCACCATCAGTCTAAAACGTTCACTGTGTGTTTGCGCCGAACCTATAGTATGGGATGCAGTAGTACGTGCAATAGATAGGCTAATAAAATGATTAAAAACTTACTTGATCCTGTATTGAACTTGACTTGATATAACGCATTACATGTGTGATTACTGTAGACCTTTGATATTATTGTCTGCTCTTTGCTTTGCTCTTTGACTTTGCTCTTTGACTTTGACCCTATCCCTTTTTCTTTGATATTCATGCTTTTCTTTATCCTGTGTTTTTCTCTACTTACCCACGACTTGCTTTAAGGGCACTATTTTCTTTCTTTTTAGATCAAGTATTCACAGGTACCAAAGGAGTACTACGAGAAGAAATTGGTGAGCAAACTCTCTGAAGATCGAAGCTGGACTTTAGACTACTTAGCTATCTTTTGTCATTTGCTTATTGTATTGCCTTTATCATACTTTGTATTCTTGGGCTTTTATGACCCGAAGTTTTGTTTTATCCCAGATGTTGGATTATTATTTAGTGAATTTATTTCATGATTGCCTTGGAGTTTATTCTTTGTTTATGTGATTATATTCTTCCTGCGTGGTTGTTTTCTCTTGTATATTGTTTAGTTAGACTGGTACAACATATGGATTATGTATAATCATTCGCTGGGCCTTCGTTACGTGCTCGTATTCCCGTATTTTAGGAAGTAGGGTGAGACAGATTTTGTGTGGTATCAGAGCACAGGGTTGAGTAATAAATCAGTCAAACATGACCGACTATATGGTCATTTGGCTTTGATTGATATATTAGTTGAGTCTGACTCTAGTCGGGTTGACTCAATAATATGCGCACTATGTTTATCACATGAACATGTAATAACCAACATAATCTGGATACTCCTCTTATTGATTCCTCTTTTGATCCCTTCATATTCAGTTCCTTCATTTCTTAGTTATTTCGTCTCTTCCATTCATTCACATTCATTAATTCCTTACTGGGTATAATTTTATTTTTTTGTGCGCATATTACTTTGATTCTGGAATTGTCCATTTTTTTCTTCCCGCTTGGTTCGTCGATCGACATCGGTGGATCCTCAACGACATGTTAGAGGCTTGTTTAATTCCTACATTACTATATATTTTTATGATATATTTATCATGTAAATTTGCTACACTATATATTTATTTTCTTATTCACATTTGCATTGTGCTTATGCATGTATTTCATTCCATTTTTCTCCCTACTTTTATAAATCATTTCACTACTACTATTTTGTACTATTGTGTTTGATGTTTATAATCTATACATCTATTTTGATATTCCATTGTGTGACTTTCAACTCCATTTCTTACTTTTCTATTATTTTTATATCACGAATTTCAAAACATAATATCATACTTAAATTAAATGTCCCATATCCCTGTGCATGTGGAAGGTTACATCTTCCATTTCACCATTTCGGTGCAACCTAATGTTGAGATAGCAAATATGCAACTCGATGTCAATGGAGGCAAATTGCAACTAGATGTCGGGGAGGCAAAATATGTAACCAAATATTTAGACGGCAACCTGCAACCAAATGTCGTGAAGGCAAATTTTCTACCTAATTGCTAATTGATATTTCAAGAATTTTTACTTATATAATGAAACTAATGGTAAAGAAATATTTTCTTTATGACTTTTTGTTATACTATTACACTTAACGTTTCCGTACAATTTGAACTAGTGTAGTTGATTTTACTCTACTTTGTGTTTATAATTTTTTTTTTACATTATGTTAAGATTGAGTACATCAACTATGATCTAAGTTTTCGTTCTTTTGAGAATTACTATTTATTGCCACCGTTTTTCGATTATTTAACATTTTAGATTTCTCACTTACTTTTGTTTCCACGACCTAATTAATGATTTGACGCTTACTTTTGTAATATTTAATGAACTCCTTTTAAGTCCTCTTGCATATATATATTTTGGTCTATTTTGCTCGTTACCCTTTAATGTGTTTTTCGAGTATTGATTATAATGTCAACATTCACTAATTATTATATGTCTTTTACATTCATTGTTATTAATATTTTCTTTACTTAGCTAAATTTGTTCAAATTTCTATGTATCTTGACTGGTTATTTTCCCAAAACTATTTTTTTATATATAACCTTTAAATTTGTGTTCCTTTGTTGTTGTATGGTTATCAACCTTTTTATATTTGGGTTTTATCTCTTCACTTTTGACTTCTTATTCTATGTGAATAGTCTTCCTATTTTCTTACGATTTGGGATTAATGGTGTATTTTGACTTCACTTTCCATTTATAATTGATCGACTATATATATTCCTGTTTGATTTATTTATAGAATTGATAAGCCAAATTCTTATTTTGTTGTATAAAATTACTACTACTACTACTATTATTATTGCATTATTTTCATGAATATGTTGAAACCTATTCTGCCATGTATATATTATCATTATTATTATCAGTATTATTAATATTTTTATTATTATTACCAGTATGATTATGATGATTTTTATTACTGTTATGATTATTATTATTGTTACTATTAATTTTATTATTATTGTTATTGTTATTTTTATTATTATGGTTATTATTATTGCTATTAGTATTGTTGTTATTATTATTGATATTGTTATTTTTATTATTAATAATTGTTGTTATTATTATTTTTGTTAAAACCCATTAGTTTTTATCTATGTTATATCATTTAATTATTTAAATTGAAGCCCAAACTTTATATTTATTTTGCATTATTTGCTTATATCTATCTTGTGCCTATACTCTCTTTGATCCTGGTGTCTCATTCTTGTCTTCCTGCTCGGTTTGTCGATTGGTGTTATGTGGCCTACAGCGACATGTATGTTGCTTGGGACATCACCATCAGAGTAGCGCAGCGGAAGCGTGGTGGGCCTATAACCTATAGGTCCCAGGATTCTCTTGTTGTTTCTCCTTCCCTGCATTCTTTGTTTCCCTCTATCCCTTGCATTCATCCTCATCTGTTGACTCATTTGCTTGGTCTTAATCTTCCTTGTCCATCCTTTCTTCGATTCCCGCACTATCTATTTCTTTATCTCTTTACTTTGTTATCTTATAAGTCTTGTGTTGTTTCTTCTTCATTTTTTGATACCGGTTACTTCATTCTTGCATTCCATTTAACCTCATTGTTATCCACTTCCTTCTTTTTTCTGGTGTTGCCACTGCTTTGTTTCTTTCCCTTTAACTCTCTGTTTTGTTACCCCAGTTTGTTTTTGCCTTGTCCTATGTAGCACCTAAGCAAATTTCGATGACGAAATTTTGTTGTAAGGTGGGTAGGATTTGTAACCCCTATTTTCGCAAATACATATTTTCATGAGTATTTTTCTGTATCTCGATATTTATAAATTGTTATGGTTAAATTTGTTTTGAGTTTCTTTGTTAAAACATTTTTCTAAACAATAATTATAATTATTTCGAATAAACTTTGTTTCCATTTCTACTTGATCAACTATTTGCGTTTTAACCCTCAAAAAATATTGTTACCGTTGGGACTATTTCCATAAATTCCTATTTTCATATATTGATAATATAATGAAGATTGCTATGTTTTTTATAGTATTTTTATCGTCATTATTATTATGATTGATGTTATTATTAGTATTATTATTTTTATTGTCATGGTTATCATTTCTACTCTTATTGTTAATATGGTTATCTATTATTATTATTATTGGTCATTAAAACAAATCAATTCTTATCTTGATAATTGTGTTTTTAATCGTTTCAAATAATTTATGTAATGTGATACAAATTGTATTCTGTTATGAATCATATTTTTATCGGATATCTTATTTCTTGTATTCGGATTTGTATTGATCAATTATATTCATGTACAATCTATTTATTTATTGGATCATACCCAAATACCCAATAACCCAATATCTCTCTTTTCCCCTATAAATACCCTAATCTCTTTTTAAGTAAACCCTAATCCTATTTCCTAACCCTAACCATCATTAACCCTAACCTTTAGTTTCCTGTGAAGCCCCGGCCTACTGTACATCCTCCCGTCTCTCTCTCCCTCTCCCTGTTTTCGCCACCGAACCCACAAACCCATTTTCCTATCACACTCCTCGCCTTCCCCTCGTCAACCTATCCCCCTCCTCATCCCCGTCGCCCCATCATCATCCCTGTCCTCGCCCAACTCCACCGAAACCCATCCACCCATCTTCGTCTTCGCTTAACCCATCCCCTGTTCTTGTCGAAATCCATCGCCTCACCGCCGTTCGCCTTCACCCTCCGTGCATCCTCGCATCCACCGAAGAACCCCTTTCGCCTCATCATCATCGA
Organism: Hemerocallis citrina; assembly: GCA_017893485.1. Lineage (NCBI taxonomy): Eukaryota > Viridiplantae > Streptophyta > Magnoliopsida > Asparagales > Asphodelaceae > Hemerocallis > Hemerocallis citrina. The sequence goes on along the minus strand of CM030360.1, from coordinate 161,128,425 downwards.
CGTCCAAGCCACGTGCCCCCGTCATCGTTCCCCTATTTTCGAGCGGAAAACAGAGCTACTGCCTCGCTGTCGCTCTCACTATTGCGTCGCTTCCTGATCACAGCACCGCCGTCGTCGCCCCGCCGTGGTCGCCACTGCCGAGAGCCCCCGCCGTAGTGCTGTGCCGTCACCGGAGTTCTCCCACTCTCTCTCTGTCGAAGGAAGGAGAAGAAGTGCGATTGGTTCGTTTTGCCGTTTGCTGTTCCGGGTGCAGTGGATCCGACTCCCGTGTTTGCTGTTTTGCCCCTGATCCGGTGTGGGTGTTCTTGTTGTTTGTGTGCTGTTGGGTTTTTCCCGCGTGATTTGCTCGTGATCTTGTGGATCGTTGCCCGGGATTCTGATCCCGTTATTCTCTATTATTCGAATAAATAGTCTCACAGGCAAGTCTCTTCTTGAACTAATATTTTGGTTTGTTCAAGTTTATTTGATCTCTGCAAGTAGATCTCGACCCTTTCGTTATCATACTGTTTTTGACAATTCCGTTAAGTTTATCGAGAGTTTACACGAGCTAACCCGACATACTCTTAACATCTGCCGTTCTCTTTAATCTAAAACCTAGTTCCTATTGTTTCATACATATGCACTTACATGTAATTAACTAGATCCATGCTATAGACTTGTTGATGAATTGTATGCATGTTGGATTGAATTTGATTGATGAATATATATCATGCATGTGAAATTGTATCTTAAACATAGAAATGTGCATGTTGACACCTAGGATCACCTTGATTACCAATTTGCATCATGATTTATTTATTTCCCTTTTAAGTTAAAACAATTTATGGACTACTAGTTGTTTCATTTTGAATCAGATTTTCAACCATACTACTGTCATAATTTGAAATAACTTTCTGAACATGAAATTTAGCCTATAATGTCTAGTTTACTGTCTTTTTTGCGGATTGCAATTCCGATGTGTAATCTGTTAGATATCATCATTTTAGTACATCTGTGTTAGAATTGTCAGATTCACAAATGCATGCGTATCCTGCTGTTTCTTAATTTAATTAACCTTACTAACAGTAAGAGAAAAATCTGAAATAAATCTAGCTGAACCTAGACACATGTAGTAATCACCGAGAATTTTTATGGATTATTTGATGAGTTCTCTGACCTGAAACAAATAGTTGAACACAACTTACTGCATGCTGCATGAACATAAAACCTGAATAGAATAGAGTTTTCACCCTAGTTCCTGTATCTTTTATATGCCTTAATTATAATCACTGGAACTGTGGAAGTCTACTTTCTAGACCTTCTGACGGATCCAGGTTTTCTATTTTGTAGTGACCGTAATCCATATTTTAGTACAACAAGGTCATGCTGTTCTGATTGTGTGAATTGTACTTATATGATGTGTTTGCTTCATGCTTTGTCTATAACGCATAGAATTAGTCACACTTAGTATCTTAAAACATTGACACCCTCTTGCAGGCTCACATAGGATAAAAAAGTAAACTAATAACAAGCCGGGGTATTATGTGTAGACTTGGTAGTGAACGATCGGGAAATGTACTCGGTAAGGCCTTATCATTATATTGTATTGAAAGGAGGAGAAATATTTATTCGAAGGAGAAGTATTGATTGGAAGAAGAAGTATTGATTGCAAATTATTGATTGTTAATTATTTATTGTAAAACTATCATTATCGACGTCGAGTACACGATCCGTGAATTCACCATCAGTCTAAAACATTCTCTGTGTGTTTATGTTGAACCTGTAGTATGGGATGCAGTAGTACATGCACTAGATAGGCTAATAAAATGATTAATAACCTGCATACTTGATCCTGTATTGAACTTGACTTGGCATCACGCATTACATGTGTGATTACTATAGACGTTTGATATTATTGCCTGCTCTTTGCTTTGCTCTTTGACTTTCACCCTGTCCCTTTTTCTTTGATATTCATGCTTTCCTTTATCCGCTGTTTTTCTCTACTTGCTGCCCACGACTTGCTCTAAGGGCACTCTTTTCTTTCTTTTTAGATCAAGTATTTACAGTTACCAATGGAGTACTACCAGAAGCAATTGCAGAGCAAACTCTCTGAAGATCGAAGTTGGACTTTAGGCTACTTAGCTATCTTTCGTTATTTGCTTGTTGTATTGCCTTTTTCATACTTTGTATTCTTGGGCTTTTATGACCCGAAGTTTTGTTTTATCCCAGATATTGGATTATTATTTAGTGAATTTATTTCATGATTATGTTGGAGCTTATTTTTTGTTTATGTGATTATATTCTTCCTGCGTGGTTGTTTCCTCTTGTATATTGTTGAGTGAGACTGATACATCTTATGAATGATATATAATCATTCGCTGGGCCTTTGTTACGTGCTCGTATTTCCGTATTTTGGGAAGCGGGGCGTGATAGTTTCCCATATTATGTAGTTAAAGTGATCTTATTGTTCAATATTTAACATGCATACATATTTTAAGCACAGATAAGAACAATAACCCTATTGTGAGGTAAAATCTTTTAAAATTAGCATATGGTGTCAGAAACTCATAAAATTTTAGAATTAAGCTCTTAGCACACAAAATTAGAACATGTATAAATTTTGGATAATTACAACATTTATTTTTTAAGTTATGATGTTTAGAAGTAGGTTCATTTACAAGGCATTAACACAGTCTTGCTCTGTTTTACTACATAACTAAACAGTGTTTACAAATTTTTTTAACATAGATAATATTGTCAAAATTCAATAAAATTTGACATGCATGATCTAACAAAGAGTAATTTCACATATAAAAACTTCAGATGAAAATTCCAAGTGATTTAAGAGTTACAAGCTTTAGACAAAGACAACAGTAACATGCTTTAGCTCTATTTTTCTCACAAACAGTATGCAAGTTCGTATTTATTTAAAATACCAAATAAAATTAGAAAATTATGAAATTTAAGGAAATATGTATAACATGCATAAGTTGCTACATTTAAAATTTCGAATGAAACTCCAAGTATTTTTTGAGTTATAGCATACAGACATAGCACAAGTTTCTGTTCAGCTTTTTAGAGTGTTTTATTCAATCTTCAACTAATATAACTAACATGCAACGAATTTTATCAATTAATCAAAAGCTTTCAAAACCAAACCATGCTGTATAAATCATATCTAGACTACCCTACAAATTTTTAAACACAACAAGAGATTTTAGAGACAGCCACCTTGTTAGTTGATTGGAATTTGCCCTCCTAGCTCTTCTCCTATTTTCCTTCTTGCTCCTTGTGCTTGCTCCCTTCAATTCTTATTGGCTCCTTGTACTCCACCCAAATCAGTGGTAAACTATTTCAGAAATGTAGTAGAAGTGTAGAAGAAGTTGTTTTGAAGATAGAATGAAGAAAATGAGCTAGGGCTAGATGAGGGAAGCTTAAATGGAAAGAGATAGAGAGAGAGAGGGTTTTGGCCGGATTTCATGATGGGGAGGGGAAGAGTTGGCCAGAAATTGATTGGGGAGAGAGAAAGGTGGCTCTTTGGGTTTGTAAAAGCACCCAAGTGCATGGGAGTTCCCATACCAAACCCTAGATTCCACTTAATTCAAAAATCAAACAAAATCCAACCCTTCCCTCCAAACTAGCCGGCCACCCCCCGTAGTGTGCATGTCACACACATTTTTTTGTTCATGACAAGCTACACTACAAGTATACAAGTCAAGTTGGGTCCAATTTGGGTTCATTTTGTTCTAGTTTAGGTCTAGTTGGGTCCTAATCATAGAATTAAAATTCCTTAATTAAAAATAGTCTCATACACACCATTAATTAAAAAAAAAGAAATTTTCATAAACAAAACTTTATGTTCTATAATATTATTACTTGCAGTTTCACAAGCACATGCAATCCTATTCATATTCATATATAGAATATTGTCATATAAATGACTATTAACTATTTATACATTCTATCTTAGTTTTAGTTGAGATAAGCATACCCCAACTTCAGTTCATCAAATACACCATTGTCGAGTTCAAAACAAATCGAATAATAATATGTTTCAATACTTACTCAATTAAATTTGAGAAAATACATTAATATGTGCAACTCTTAATCGCGTACGGATTAATATACAAAATAGATATATACTATTTTACGGGGTGTTACATCTTCCCTAACAGAAATCTATCAGAATCAGTGGCAATTAAAGGAATCATGTATAGTTTCGAGACATGGTCGGGTCTCAAAGTGAATGTTTACAAAAATGCGATAATGCCTATTGCAATTCCAGAAGAAGATGATATTTTACATATCACCATCCTTAGCTGTAGAATTGATCAATTCCCACTCAGGTATCTAGGTCTTCCACTTAGATCATGAAAACATAAGAAAGCAGATTGGCTACCCCTCATTAACAGGGTGAAAAGTAGACCGGCAGGCTAGAGTTGGAAATCATTATCCCTAGAAGGGAAGGTGGCTTTTCTTAACTCATTCATATCCATCTTCCCAACATACGATATGTCTTTCTTTGAGCTTCCTAAGGGAGTGATCTCAAGGATTGATCGAGTTCAGAAATGATTCTTATGGAAAGGGGTAGACACAAAAGGGAAAGGTTTACACCTGATTCAATGAGGGCAAGGTGTGCATGCAAAAGAACAATGGAGGAGGGACATGGGCTTGGCCCTCGTATGTAAATGGTGGTGGAAGGTATACCATCATAATGGGGAAAGCTGGAAGAAGACAGTGGCTCAGTATCTCAGAGAGAATGGCACAAGAACGCTGGGAGCCAGGGTTTCTAAGAGATAGGGATTGGCACAAGAATGCTGGGTGTCAGGGTCTCATGGCGAGTCTGTTTTAGAGGGGTATATCCAAAACCTATGTGCTCATTCGTACCTGTATGAAATGAAACTTAGGTAGACGTTGTTCCCAGACTTGTATGGATAGGCTGTAGCGCCCCGAATTTCTAATAAGATATCTTAGAAAATACGTGGCACATTCCCAGCGATCCACTTCAATATAATATTAAACACAACCAACACCACTAAAAAATTTCAACTTTTATTAAAACAAACTTTTACAAATCACAACGGAATTCAAAATAACCCAAACAATGTTTTCTTTTTATTTACAACACAAAACTATCTCAAATCTACCTTTACAAATTTACACAAAACACTTAAGAATCAGTTTATCTCAAATATGCCTCTAGCATCCAAACCTCCAACTCTAAGCAACAACTTGCAACATGTGAGGCTAGAGATGATCCCTAACCCCCAAACTAAAGGGGTCAGCCATAAATGGTGTGAGTGACAACAACAAACAACATAAATAAAACTTAAGCATGGATTCATAAGTAACATATAGTGAACCAAAGTACATAAAATATGAGATAGCAAGAAATGTAACAAGAAGTGATACCAAACAAGTGTTAAGTGTAGAAAACTGGGAAACCACATGCATAAAATTAAGTCAAGAAAACACACAAATTCTATATGTGGACTCTCTAATGCATACTTGTCGAAGTCTATGCATCCCATTCTACATAGGTTCGGTGCAAGCCCTTAACGTCTCCACTACATAGGGTTCAATCCCCCGCTATGCAACTAAACGTATTACGATGACTACTACGAGATAAAGATAAACTGTGAGAGTTAGTCCATGCTTGATAATTCCGGAGATAGATCCCACATCTCAGGTATTTTACCTAGATAATTCCGGAGATCATCCCACATCTAAACATAGACACATCATCACATGAATACCACATGTGCATCGCCTCGACTTTGATAATTCCGGAGATCAATCCCACATCACAAGCAAACCACTTGGATAATTCCGGAGATATATCTCTCATCTCAGGTAATTTTACCTGGATAATTCCGGAGATAAATCCCACATCTCAAGAAAGTTACTTGGATAATTCCGAAGATTAAATCCCACATCTAAAGCCATACTGAGGTGCATAACTCATGTTCCCGTTCATCATATCACCACTAGTGCCTGTCCTTATTATCTTTCGGGTTATTTAATCACTCAACGAATCTCCTAGAGTGGTGTACCCTACCGGCCTAAAAATCAAAACTGAATAACTGAAATGCCTCATGGGCCTCAACAAAATAACTCAACGCCGGTATACTAGGGTCACACACCTCTAGAGACTCATCTCAAATATCTAAACCAAAGTCCCATTAAACAAAGTGGCTCAACTGAATGTCTTAAATCAAATGCTTAACTGAATATCTTAGAATTAAATGTTTAACTGAAAGCAAAATATGGACTGAATTATCTGAGAACCAAACACTCAAGTAACACTCAAGGTACAAAATTCCATCAGTACCAGTCGACTTATACTGTAGTAAGTCGACTGTCCAGAAGGACAAATATCCAAAATTTAACAAAATAACTAAGTCATATAAGTTGACTTAAGAAATCATCGGTCGACTGTCCAGACAAGAACTGTCATAATTTTACAAAATAATTTCTAAGTATACCAGTCGATTGACAAGGGTCTCAGTCGGCTGTCCAGACAAGAAACTGACATAATTTTACACAATAATTTCTAAGTATAACAGTCGACTGACAATGGTCTCAGTCGGCTGTCCAGAACGGATTTTCAAGAGACTAATGATACATCAGTAGGGTCGTACCAGTCGACTGATAGGTAGACCAGTCGGCTGTCGGCCTACAATTTTCATAATTTAGGTCTGAACACAAAAATCAAAACTGGGGTTTTCTAAAGATTCATTGTTTATGAAAAAGTTCGTATTCAGGCAAAATGACAAATCTCAAGAATCTTCATTAAGGGTATATTATTCAAAACCTCAAATATGTCAAAACCCAAGTTCTCATGTTCTAGATCACTAATTCTTTCATTAGGGTTTCTCAAGATTAAATTCTTTCACAACTCTAAATCAAAATCTGATTTTCAATATGTAAGATCCAAGTGTTCATCATCCGATCATAACCACACTCAAATCTTAATAATACGGTTTTATAAACAAAGATCTACTAATCATTCTTAGATTTCACAACATGGTATAAACAACAATCATTAATCACATGATTCATACCACAATTTCAAGATCTATATCATTCACAACATCAAATCTAACATCATTACCACTCGCATACATAGATCAACAACAAGATAAATTTATGTCATTCACAAACAAAACAAAACACACAATGTCACTCACCTTTGAATTTTAGAAGAATCCACGAAAAAAGCTTTCCTCTTTGCTAGATCCAAAATTCCCTTGCTCCTCCAAAACCAATCTCCAAAAATTCTATATATTCTCAGCAATGATGGCTGCAAAATTCTTTTAAATACCCGGAATAAAGAGTTTAGGGTTTTACCCCACTTTTGCAAAATAATCCCTTCCAAAATACAACTTACATATATAGCCCTATTCTTGGAAATTCAATCAAAATTCATTTAAATTAGGATTTAAAAGAAAATATACTTCTAAATCTCAACCAATACTGATCCAAACGTCCAGAAATATATATTTTTGCACTTTAACCCTTAAAAATGTCAAATTTGCAAAAAGGTCCTTCTTTTCTCAAAAATTGCAAATAGTTCCAATTAATTTCCGAAAAATCTGAAAAAATACTAAATAAGTCCCAATTATTAAATAATGGTTTTTCATAAAGAAAACTAAATTTTCAAACTTCTCATAAAAGTATTTGCACGTGTTTTGCACGTGTATGAAGATAAATCTTTTAGAAAATATTAATTAAATCTCCAAAATCAATTTAAATTCATTTTCAAATATAAAAATAATATTTGAAAATACGGGGTTCTACATAGGCCCCCAATCATCTGGCTTTCATCAGGTTGCAATGGAGAAATGGGATCTGGATGCCAACATTCTTTAGGCCCCCCTGCCTTACGGATAGGGTGGATGTTGTGTTATTTAGATTATTAAATTAATAACTAATATGAAGACAAATTATAACCTCGCAAGTATACGAATCGATAGCGTAGTAAAAACAATGGTCAATCCCACAGAGATTGTAAGTGAATAACTGACTAATCAAATTCTAAGATGCAATAAAGAAGCAAATAGCGGGTTGATTCATGATTTGATGATTAACTATGAAATAAACTAAATTCACATAAAATAATAAACTAATAGAAACTAATGGTGAGATAATGTTAATGCATTCATATCCACCACTAACCTTCATCCTAAACAAATAACATATGCATGCAACAAGATAAATCACTAATGATGAAATTTGCCAACCTGAGGTTTGGCCCACCTCTTTAAGCTATGAATTTTCCTAAGCAACAAACTAGAGTTTGATCCACCTCTAATCCTTTTCTTCCCTCAAGGGTTCCAGCATGGTATCTACTAAGTTGTTCCTTAAATGAGCATGTGCACAATGAAAATCGACAAATACATGAATCATAGAACATGGTATCTATTCTGGTTATTCATGATAATTAATTCCGAACAGTATATAATCTAAACTGTCCTTGTTACTTCTATGTACCCAAAACTCAGTCATCTAAATTGATTCATATAGCAAAATCAATTGCATAGCCTATCCTATGGTAATCAAACATAAAATAAACTCTACAAGGTTGACAATAAAATATGAATGAATTATTCCAATCATCACATAAATATCTTGCAAACACACAAATATCAATGTTTAGAAATCTTGGCGAGGGCTTCAACTAAGCCTTAACAATAGAAAGAATTAAAAACTCTTGATGGAAACTTCTTCGTTCGATCCCATTTTTGAAGTTTGATCCAAGCTTCCCCTCCAAACCTCCTAGATCAAATAAGAACCCTGGAATTCACATCAGTCTCTATATATAGCACCCAAAGAAACCCTAAAAAGATAACACAATTACAACCAACTTGGATTCGAAACCCACAATCCAAATTTCTTGTTCTCAGATTTCTATGACAGCTGCAGTAAAATAAACTTTCCTGGAGCTACAGAACTCTGTTCATTATGTACAACCACTCATTTCGAAGAAGACCCGAAGAACGATATCATTGATTTAGAGAAAAAGTTGAGATTTGTCCATATTCTATGTCAAAAAAGCCTCGAAAGTCTTTGGCTGATTTTCTTCTCATTGCTTTATTTCATCTCTTTCTCCAGGTCCAAGTTCTTCATGCTACGTGTATTTGAGTCCATAGATCTTAACTTCTTCTTTCTTTGTAAAATTTGTATGCTCATTGTTACCGCTGATTTCGGTGTGGGGGTAAACAGATGAATTTGTGAATTCGCGAGAAACCTGAATAGCAGATCCGAACCTGTTCGCCGGAGTTGGGCCGCTGACTCCCGCCGAATACCTGCAAGGAAAGTGCGAGACACCGGGTTTGATCCCGGCGACGCACCCTCCGACGCTCTTGTCAGTAACCAGAAGAGATTAAGAAAGAGCTTAAGCAGGTAAAAGTGTGATTAACCTGTAACAGTGGTTGGTGGGGGGTATTTATAGTCGCCGTTGGGATCAAATTAGGTATGTGATTCCTGTGATCTGATAAGGCATAAAATCCTCGTAATCAGATTAGGAATGTAATCCCTTAATTCCCGGTGAGAGGATAACTGCAAATCAGGCCTGTTGATTTGGTAAAATCAGTAACCCTGATTTTCCTCTTGCTGATCTGGGTTTGTCTGGGGTCGGGACCCGTACCCAGTTGGAGTGGATCCGTTCGCGGGTTATTGGATCTGTGAGAAGGAGACCCAGTACCCGCTTCGGACCCGCTGGTAGGTGAAATTACCGTTTTACCCCTGAGCTTTGAGATTCGCGTCCGATGTGAACGGTCCCGATTTAATCCTATTTTTAGCCATATCACGAGCCCCCCACTCCCGAAGACTGAGTTTGATCAGCCTTTGAGGAGTAGTTTTACTGTTCTAATGGCATACGAGATTTTATCGGTGTTCTTAAAGGAGTTTGGAATCTTGCTCGGGGTGTAACGGTGTTATTATGGGCTTGTAAAATGCCCAAAAATACTCTCAGAATTTTCTGGATTTTTGGTGATTTTTCCAGATTTTTCTGAATTTTTTCTCATTTTTTTGAATTTTTTATTCATTTTCCGAATTAAATAATTAATTATCGAAAATATTAAATAATTATTCTAATTAAATAATTATATTTTTCAGAATTTAAAATATTTTTTCTGAATTTATAATTATTTTTAGAATTTTTATTTAATTTTTTCCGATTTTTTAAATATTTTTTCGGATTTTTTAAATAAAAAATACAATTAAATAAATAAATAAATAAATTTAAATATACCTGGACACGTGGCGCGATCTGCGCCGTCGGATTCCTGCGCGAATCGCGAGGCGGCGCGCTTTTCGAAAAATCGCTATCTTGTCGTTTAGCGCACGTGGCACGATCTGAGCCGTTCATCAACTTTTACGCGATTTTCTGGAAGATCCAACGACTGTAGTTGCTCGGCTAGCTTTTTTCTCCGTTTACCAGGTCGGGAAGGGGGTTGCTCGGCAGCCGACCGAGAGCTTGGCAAAAAATTTTGCGCAGCTCGGATGTGAGGCCACGTGGCACGCCACGTGGCACTTAAACACATTTTTTTTCTTTTCTTCTTTCTTTCTCCGCGCTGTCTGCTTCTTCTTTTCTCCTCCTTCGTTGCTTTTTCCCCTCCGTCTGCTTCTCCGTTGGCCACGCCGCCCTGCCCCCGAACTTGCACCCTCTCCGACCTCGACTGGCGTAGTGGAGAGGTCGAGCTTGGAGGGAGAGGGGCTCGGTTGAGGGAGACGAGGGAGGCGTCGGGGCTTTGGTCGAGGAGTTCGCAACTTGGAGGTCGGAGTTGAGCTCGCGAGAAGGTGGGTTCGGCGACGGAGTAAGGGAGCTCGACGATGACGAGGGTGACGGAGTCCTCGAGCTTGGCCATGGAGTTCTCGAACTCGGAGGAGGCGGTGATCGTGGAGCTCGACGGAGGATATGAGTGTGTCTGAGCTCGCGAGAAGGTGACGAGCTGGTTTTTGGTTTTGGCGCCGAGGATATGAGTTCGGCCATGAAGATGGAGGCGGAGCTCGCGTAGTTCGGAGCTCGTCGAGGCGGTGACGGAGCTCGACTGTGGGAGAGCTCGACGCGGTGGTGAGCTCGATGAGAATGGGAGCTTCGGTGAAGATGGAGCTCGTCGACGGAGTGAGCTCGTCAGAAGTGGAGGTGGTCGGCCATGGCGGAGCTCGGAGGCAGGCCAGGTGGAGCTCGACACTTAGGAGCTCGTCGAAGTGGAGCGGAGCTCGGCGGAGTTGAGCTTCACGACTTCGATAGTGGGGGACCTCGACTGCTGTGGCGAAGAGATCGACGGAGCTTGGCAGCGACGGTGTGGAGCTCGAGCTTCGGCCATGGGAGAGCTCGTCTTCGGCAGTGGAGCTCGGTGCAGCTCGGAGTGAGTGAGAGAGAGCTCGACTGCGGTGGAGCTTTGTGATGACGAGTGGAGATGAGCTTTGCAGCGAAGCGAGCTCGGCGACGAAGCGAGCTCGGCAGGTGAGATCGGCGACGAAGCCTCGCAATGAGTTCGAAGCTCTTGGCGGAGACTTTGTGAGCTCGGCGATGGGGGCTGTGCTCGACGGGAGGTGGAGTTTTGCTCGCCGAAGGAGGAGAAGGTGCTCGGTGGTAAGGAGAGCTCGGAGAAGAGTTGGGTTTTGAGCTTCGACGAAGTGGAGGTTGGCGAGTTCGGAGCTGAGCTCGCCGACGGAGAAGCTCGACGCTGTTGAGGGCTGAGCTCGTCCATGGAGGTGGAAGTGCGAGCCTGGTGGTTTGAAGAAGAAGGTGGCGAAGCATGCTTTTTGGTTTTTGTATGGGCTTGGCGCCAGAAGTATTGGAGAAGGAGGTGGGAAGGGGTTCGGGTCGGATCCCCTTAACGGGTCCGAACCCGGCCCCTTGTGCCTTTCTTTTTTTTTTTTTTTTTTTAATTTTTTTTTATTTTTGGCATCTTGTTCGGCGAATCCGAGCGCAGATTTTGAGGCAAATTTTTGGCCATTTTGCAGCTCGGTATGGCAGTAGCTCGGATTGGAGATCCGAACTATGTGGCTTGATCTGAGCCGTTGGATGGTGGCACAAATCTCGAGACGGGCGCAGTTTCCAAGAAAACACTATTTTATCGTTAAGCGACGCTGGCAAGATCTGGGCCGTTGGATGATGGCACGAATCTCGAGACGGCTCAGTTCCCAAGAAAACGTTATCTTGTCGTTTAGCGTCGCTGGCAAGATCTGGGCCGTCTGCTCGAGATCTTACACGAATGCTGAGGAGAAAGTGTGTTTTCTCCGTTTACCAGATCGGGAAGGCACTTGCTCGGCAGCCGACCGGGCTCTTTGATGTTGGGGCTCGGATGGGAAGAGCTCGGATGGGAGTGGCTCGGCTCGGCTCATGCGAATGGCTCGGATGGGAAGAGCTCGGATGGGAGTGGCTCGGCTCGTGGTCAAAATAGCCCTCCTTCATGGTCAAAATAGCCCCGCAAGATGCTTGTCTTCATGAAGTTGATAAGTACTTTGGTCTTGGGGATTTTGGAAGAGGAGCTCCGCTCCTAGGGGCGGAGAAGATGTGCCAGGAAGACCCTTGTGCTTGGAAGACCCTTGGGCTAGGAAGACCCTTGTAAGGTGTGCTAGGAAGACCCTTGGGGCGAAGAAGAGGCGCGAGTGGGTCGGATCGCTAGTCGCTCGGCTAGGAATACTGAGCGACGTGGAGCGATCTGAGCCGCTGGATCTCAGCGCGGATCTCGAGGCGGGCACAATTTTCAAGAAAATACTATCTTGTCGTTTAGCGACGCTGGCAAGATCTGGGCCGTTGGATGATGGCACGAATCTCGAGACGGCTCAGTTCCCAAGAAAACGTTATCTTGTCGTTTAGCGTCGCTGGCAAGATCTGGGCTGTCTGATCGAGATCTTACACGAATGTTGAGGAGAAAGTGTGTTTTCTCCGTTTACCAGATCGGGAAGGCACTTGCTCGGCAGCCGACCGGGCTCTTTGATGTTGGGGCTCGGATGGGAAGAGCTCGGATGGGAAGAGCTCGGATGGGAAGAGCTCGGCTCTGGAAGAGAGCTATTTGTGAGACGAGTGTGAGGAGGGACCCTATGAGAGAGTTGAGCTCCAAACTTGGTGAGAAGAGGTCCGCTTCGGGGGCGAGCGGAGGGAAGAGCTCGGCTCTGGAAGAGAGCTATTTGTGAGACGAGTGTGAGGAGGGACCCTATGAGAGAGTTGAGCTCCAAACTCGGTGAGAAGAGGTCCGCTTCGGGGGCGAGCGGAGGGAAGAGCTTGGATCCTTGCTCGGATGGGAAGAGCTCGGATGGGAAGAGCTCGGCTCTGGAAGAGAGCCATTTGTGAGACGAGTGTGAGGAGCAACTCTAGGGGAGAGCTGTAGCTCCGAACTCGCTGCTTATGTGAGAGAATCAACGGTTGTGGGAGCAATTCCGAATGGCGAACCACTTCTAACCTGCTGAAGAGCGGGTTATTTGAAGCAGAATCGAGCCAAGTGTTGGACTCCGAACCATCGGTAGAGGTGTTCAACGGTTGTGGGAGCAATTCCGAATGGCGAACCACTTCTAACCTGCTGAAGAGCAAGTTATTTGAAGCAGAATCGAGCCAAGTGTTGGACTCCGAACCATCGGTAGAGGTAGTCAACGGTTGTGGGAGCAATTCCGAATGGCGAACCACTTCTAACCTGCTGAAGAGCACGTTATTTGAAGCAGAATCGAACCAAGTGTTGGACTCCGAACCATCGGTAGAGGTAGTCAACGGTTGTGGGAGCAATTCCGAATGGCGAACCACTTCTAACCCGCTGAAGAGCAGGTTATTTGAAGCAGAATCGAGCCAAGTGTTGGACTCCGAACTCGTTGTGAAGAGATCCGCTTCGGCGGCGAGCGGAGGGAAGAGCTCGGCTCTGGAAGAGAGCCATTTGTGAGATGAGTCTGAGGAGCAACTCTTGGAGAGAGTTTTGAGCTCCGAACTCGTTGAGAAGAGATCCACTTCGGCGGCGAACGGAGGGAAGAGCTCGGCTCTGGAAGAGAGCCGTTTGTGAGATGAGTTTGAGGAGCAACTCTTGGAGAGAGCTGTAGCTCCGAACTCGTTGATAAGGGGTCCGCTCCGGCGGCGAACGGAGGGAAGAGCTCGGCTCTGGAAGAGAGCCGTTTGTGAGATGAGTTTGAGGAGCAACTCTTGGAGAGAGCTGTAGCTCCGAACTCGTTGATAAGGGGTCCGCTCCGGCGGCGAACGGAGGGAAGAGCTCGGCTCTGGAAGAGAGCCGTTTGTGAGATGAGTTTGAGGAGCAACTCTTGGAGAGAGCTGCAGCTCCGAACTCGTTGATAAGGGGTCTGCTCTGAGGTGTGCGGAGTGGAGAGCTCGGTAAGTCGCGGGAGCAGCCATGTAGAAGAAGCTGGACTCCGAACTCGCCTTTCAGCGAGTCATGACTCGGAGAGGTAGAGATGAAGCAAGAGCAATAATTTCAAATGAGAAAACATAAAGTTTTATTGAAATAAACTAAGTGGCTGCTTCAATATGGCGAGCCCTTATTACATGCTATCGGCCGGATTACAAGCATCGGCCTTATTGAAAATCAGGGTCCTACTTCTACAATAAGGTGAAGACCTCTTGGGAAGAGCCGGAAGGTTCTGAGTCGTAAAGCTCGGCGGGCCCTTCAGTTCGTTCGTCGGCTCCTCAGGGGGGAAGCTCGGCCCCTTCTTTCTGGACGAACTTGGTCAGGTGCCCCCGCTGTATGAGTTCTTCGATCTCCTCCTTCAGAGCCCGACAATCTTCCGTGTCGTGGCCGTGGTCCCTGTGAAAGCGGCACCACTTATGCTTGTCCCTCTTCTTGCCAGGTGTATTCATTCTTGGGGGAGCGCGGAGGAGCCCTTCCTTGTCCACCTCCGTAAGAACTTCTGATATATTGGCAACAAGGGGGGTGAACTTCTCAATCCGAGGGGTCGGGCGGTGCTGGCCACTGCCCTCCTTCTGAAGCTTCCTAGCCTCTTCTTCTTCGGTCAGCTTTCGTTTCGTCCCTGAGGTGGACCCTCCGAAGCTTGGAAGGTAGGCGGCCTCTTCGGCACGAATGTACTTGTCACACCTGAGAAGGAGGTCGGCAAAGTTCCGTGGAGGCTTCTTAGCAAGAGAGGAGCGGAGCCTGGAATTGAAGACATTGGATTGGAAGGCGGCTGTTGCAACGGATTGGTCGAGGGAGGCTATGGACCTGACCTCCGCAGTGAACCTCTTCACATAGTCTCTCAACTTCTCTCCCTTCTCCTGGCGGAGCTGGAGTAATGAGAGGCTGGTCTTCTCTGTGTGTCTACTACTCATGAAGTGAGTGATGAAGAGGCTCTCGAATTGCTCGAAGGAGAAGATGGAAGAGGGAGCAAGGCGGGAGTACCATTCCCTAGCCGACCTCCTCAGGGTGGCTGGGAAGGTCTTGCAAAGTAAGGCGTCCGAAGCCTGGTGGATGAGCATGAGGGTCTTGAAGCTTTCGACGTGGTCCACGGGGTCTGACTCCCCTGAGTAAGTTTCGAACTTGGGGGGTTCGAAACCTCTTGGGATAGGAGCTTCCATGATGGTCCGGGAGAAAGGGGGTCTGCTCGGACGAATGGTTCTGCTGTTCGACCCCTCCCCCTCGTCCATCCGACCGATTCGCCTCTCCACCTCATGGAGACGGCGGTATAGGGCATCGTCCCTCCCGCAGTAGTCGAACGAGTCTCTGGACTCGTCTTCGTAGGAGGGAGAGCCGGGGCTACGACGATGGTCGTCCCGAGAGCGGCGAGGGCTAAGTTCATGCTGCCGGCAGTTAGGAGCTGGCAGAGGAGAGGCGGACCTACGGCGAGGACTGGGAACCTGTTGGGGCGAAGGAACCCTTTGGGCCTCATTGTTGTTGGGTCGGAGGTTAAGAGCCTGCAACATCGTTGCTTGAAACTGTAGGAACTCGGCGCGAGTGATGGGCGCCTCATTGTTCCTCGGCTGATGCCGACCGGCAGGAGAGTGGCGCCTCCTCCTGTGATGCCTGGGTGACTCTCTTCTTCCCCTAGGAGACCTTCTATAATCTCGGTGGTGAGGGGACCGCTCACCCGGACGTTGTTGGCGGGAGGCTCCCTCTCGGGCCCACTTCTCGTCCAGACGGTGGCGTAGGTCCTCTTCCTTCTTCTGATTTTGGGGATTGTGAGAGGCCATGGAATCCGTAGAGGTGTTGTGTATGGAGACGCGGTCCTGATTGAGCGGTTGCTTCATACGAGAGCCCCCCGCACCGGAGTTCTGAGGACCGGTGGGAACCCCGGGGGGTTGCTGATTCTGAAGAGGAGGCTGATCTTGAAGAGGGTCCTCCACTTGAAGCGGGGGTTGTCCCTGCTGCGGAGCAGGTTGGATGGGGGCTACCTCTTGCTGATCAGCGGGGTTGGGCCCACGGTTGGACCCCCTAGATCTGACCTTTCTGGGAGGCATGGCCGGAGAAGAGCCAGTCGACGAGGAAGAGGCGGAGGCTATTCGTATGGTTTTCCCACAAACGGCGCCAATCTGTTACCACTGATTTCGGTGTGGGGGTAAACAGATGAATTTGTGAATTCGCGAGAAACCTGAATAGCAGATCCGAACCTGTTCGCCGGAGTTGGGCCGCTGACTCCCGCCGAATACCTGCAAGGAAAGTGCGAGACACCGGGTTTGATCCCGGCGACGCACCCTCCGACGCTCTTGTCAGTAACCAGAAGAGATTAAGAAAGAGCTTAAGCAGGTAAAAGTGTGATTAACCTGTAACAGTGGTTGGTGGGGGGTATTTATAGTCGCCGTTGGGATCAAATTAGGTATGTGATTCCTGTGATCTGATAAGGCATAAAATCCTCGTAATCAGATTAGGAATGTAATCCCTTAATTCCCGGTGAGAGGATAACTGCAAATCAGGCCTGTTGATTTGGTAAAATCAGTAACCCTGATTTTCCTCTTGCTGATCTGGGTTTGTCTGGGGTCGGGACCCGTACCCAGTTGGAGTGGATCCGTTCGCGGGTTATTGGATCTGTGAGAAGGAGACCCAGTACCCGCTTCGGACCCGCTGGTAGGTGAAATTACCGTTTTACCCCTGAGCTTTGAGATTCGCGTTCGATGTGAACGGTCCCGATTTAATCCTATTTTTAGCCATATCACTCATAATCCTTGTTTTGCAACTCTTGGTCGGTTTATCTTCAAAACGAAAAAAAACTATCATTAGTCTCTATATTTTAGAGAGTTTAAGAGCTAAAATTATTAAATTTGCAGGGAAAAATATAAACATTTAAGATACAACAATTACCCCCAAACTTAGATCTTTCCTAGTCCCTAGCAAAACAAGTACAAATAAAAATAAGTCAAAAGAAGACTAAGAATAAACTAACTCACTTTTGCAGGAATTGTGATTGCATTTAGCGTATACAACAAGCCGTTAAACCCCTAGGTTACCATAGTGGACGAGTGTTGTCTCGTGAGGGTTTCCAACGATCATAAACACAAACATCAAAAGGAAATCCTAAATCTTCTATGGTTTTGTCCCATAGAACTCACCAAAATATAGCTTTGAGCTTGAACCAAGCGTTAAAATAGGCCTAGAACCTTAATCAAGTGTTAATCAAGTTCCAAAAGTATCATACATAGTGTAGTGTGAGTGGCAGCCAATGTCAACGCTTTTGTTCATGATTGAACATAACAAGATCAATTTTGTTTCAAATCCAAAATCTCACGAAAATATACATTCACAATAAATAATTGGGATATTTAGATTCACTCATAGTTATGTGAGAGGAATGATATCACAAAGTAATAGATAACATAAAACATGCATAAATGGAAATATTCATAACTGGAAAACTCTCTTTTGTCTTTTAAAAAAAAAAGATTAGATCTAATGAAAAATATCAATTACTTGAATAAATGAAAAACAACCATATGCTTGCTTTTGCTACCACATCTCCCCACCTGATTGGTACAACTTTTAGGATCAAATAGGAATTATATAGGTTGTAATGGGGCTAAAGGTGAGGGTTAAAATAAATGAAGAGTAAATGGAATAACAAAAATTCTATGAAATTAGTGGAGCAAATGATGTAACATAAGAGATAAATATTTCTTTGTCAATTTCAAGATATATTGGAACAACCTTTTTTTCTTTTTTTTTCTTTTTCTTTCTTACCCAACGTTTATGTTAAAAACGAGGCCACATGTCATCATTTAAGGCCTAAACTTTAGCCATTTGCACCCATTAGCAAAGAATTAACAATGCATTAGTTAATTCTCTTCTCTTTCAATTCTTCTTTTGTTTTGTTTTTTTTTCTTTCTCCTTATTCCTTTTTTTTTCTTTTCTTTGGAAGGTATGATTAATTAGCTTCCCATAATTTCATGACTAATTCCCTCAAATTTCTCCTTTTGTAACTCAATCCATTAAACTTGAACATTACAAGAAAGATATCTTTTAAAATTTTGCTCTACCAACCCAATAGAATAGGGTATGGTGACCTATATATCTAGGTGAATGGGTTAAGGATGATGTGGTTTCACAAACAAAAGGCTTATTCAGACTTCAACGAGGGCACTAGGGGTTAAATAATGTATACGGTATGCTATTTGGTTCTGGTGATAATTTCCTAGGTGTCATAATCATTTCCAAGCTGTTGTGCACAATCAAGAATCATGTTTCAACGAATAGCAAAGCAAGTTCTAGTGCAATTCACACGATGTCAATTCACGCAATCAACCAAAACAAGAATAATGATATCACAAATATAATCAGACAAGAAAGTATAGAATTTGTGTGTAGTTTTCTCTAAAAAAAGGCATTAGGCTTAAAACTCACAGTTCGGGATATAAGTCTCCACATCACGATGCATGATGCTCTATTTCACAATTTATTACACTGACATGACTAAGTGCAAAGAAGTTTACAAGCATGATTCATATGAAAAGTTATTGACTCTTATTTAAATTTTTTTACCAGAATTAATACTTGTTGTTCTCCCTAACCATAATTGTTAAGCTCATGTTCTCATCATTGTTCTTGGAAGGTATAAAAAATTTCCTCTTTTTCTTTATATATTTTTAAAAAATTTATTTAAAACTGAATAAAACTAAGATTCCTAATAATCCCAAACTTAAATGAAATATTATCCTCAATGTTTCAAAATATCATCCAATGCCATTTAAGTTTAGAAGACGAAAATAACTCTAAGCAAGCAAAATAAACAAAAAGGAAAAAAGTATATGGAATTGGTTTAGAACTTTCCTGAATATTGGGTTGCCTCCCAACAAGCGCTAAGTTTTAAGTCTTCAGCCAGGCTTTGTGACTGAGATGGTTAGGTGATTTCAACATCCAACAAAATAAGAGCCTCTGTTCTAACAACTTCCTTCATGTGTGTAGTAAATTTTCTTTGTGCATCCCTAGTAGGCTTTGCATTTTCTTCAAGGAGGATTCTATGCATGGACTTGCATGAACTTATTCCTTTGATGTCTACAATGGTCCACCCTAATGCAGCCTTGTACTCTCGCAAAACTCTCAACAACTTCTCTTCCTCCTCCAAACTCAAGTTTGCTACAACTATCACTTGTTCTCACCTAAGTAAGCATACTTCAAGTGCTCGATTAGTTGCTTTAACTCCAAATCTGGTGCCCTAACAATAGAAGGGCCAAGAATAGTATTAGACACAGGAATTTCACAAATATGTGCATACTTACCAGGATATGTCTTAGGAGTCTCAAGGTAGTGCACGGTCTCATTGATCAGACAATCATCATCATAACAATCATGCTCAACTCTTTGCAGTGTAAGAGTGTGAGATACGGAGACCTCTAGCGGTTCAATGTTGTGTACCTGAAATACCTGGTCAACAATACTTGGAAACGCATCAATGTTAAAGCAATCATGATTATCATGTGGTAATTTTAGTGCATCAAACATCTTGAATTCTACCTTTTGACAATTTATTTTCATTCTTATAGTACAATTTTTGACACATATTTTTGAATCAACAATACTCATAAAGGGTCTACCTTGAATAATAGGCAAAGAGGATAGAATAGTGGATTGTTCCATATCCAACACAAAAAAAATCAGTAGGTAAAATAAATTCATTTACCTGAACCAAGACATCCTCTAAAATACCTCTAAGTCTCTTGATGCTTTTATCAGCCAATTGCAATGTGATCAAAGTTGGTTTTTTTTTTTCCCAACCTCAACTCTTCATAGATGGAGTAGGGCAAAAGGTTGATACTTTCCCCTAAATTAAGTAATGCTCTTTCAAAGAGATGATCATCAATCCTGCAAGGAATAATAAAACTACCTGGATCTTTCAATTTAAGAGGTAGTTTTCTCAATAACACCGCACTTACTTCCTCAGTCAAAGCAACTTGCTCATGAACCTGAAATGATCTTTTATGAGTACAATAGTCCTTTAAAAATTTAGCATATGATGGAATTTGTTTAATAGCATCAAGTAAAGGAATTTTATTTCTACATTTCTAACGGTTTCAAAGATATCAAGTAAATGTTGTTCTTTCTTTTGCTTGACAAACCTTTGAGATAAGGGTGGCAATATCATCTTCTCATTAACACTTACCTTCTTGGATGAATCCATTATTTTAGGCACGTCTGATATTTCTCATTTGTTCCTACTTTGTTATCAATGATCTTGCCACTGCTTAGGGTTGTTACGGCTTTGAGTTTTTCATGATCCCTAGGATTTGGAATGGTTTGGGAGGGGAGCTCATCTGTCTTTCTCTCACACAAGTCTTCGGCTATTTGACCCATATGTGCTTCTAATTTCTAAATAGCTTGACCCTAAATGTTGCATGTTTGTTGTTGTTGCTACAACAATTGGAGTACAATGCTCTCAAAGTCTAGTTTTTTTGGTTCTTGCAATTGTTGGATTTGTGCTTGAGCTTGAAAATTGTTCCTTGTTGATAGCTCCATTGTTTCCCATGTAGATTCTGAACATTCTGTCTATTGCTCCAGGAAATGTTGGGATGGTTTCTCCACCCTGGATTGTAAGTTGTGGAGAACGGGTGTTCTTTGGCAGGTAATTTCCTTATTCCAAGTGTTGCTGCTTATTTTGGTGAGGGAGCAAACAGATAGTGAGTTTATATTTGAAGGAAACTCTTAAAGATCTAACATTTGATTGTCCCCGTAAAAACTAGTTAGAGCTCCTGATATAGGATCTGGATCGTTGAATGGACACTATGACCAAAATATGTCGGTTGTTGATGCGGCCGATGAACCTGCAAAAAGCCTAAAACACCAGGGATGTCTTCGGCATTCAAACCAGAACCAGATAGAGAAATTGCCAATTACTTTCTGACTGGGGGGGGGGGGTATTTGTAGGTCTGAGAAACAATTGAGAGATTAATATGACCCATTAGATTGATATAAATCTATTATCTCCTATTGATTGTCCCCCTTAAGAGATAGACTCTTTTGTTTGGGGATAAGAGATTTGATTGACTTACAGCCCTCATGGGCTGGGTGTCTCTCCTAGTGGGCCCAATCACTTTTAATGAGCTTGAAAGTGGCTTATGTCTTGTAGATGAACCTGAAGAAGTCTCGAACATGTTGGAGAGGCCCAATATGGTTAATCTACATGTAGAAGCTTTGATATCTATGCTAAAATTGTACAACCCTGATTTCCTGACATTTTTACCATTATCATTGTAACACCCCGAATTCCAAAACAGCCTGAATTCGAAGTTCCACAGGATCTTTACACTTCTTTCGTACAATTTTATAAGGAAATAAAAACTTTTTGTTACATCATTACATTACATATTTACAGCGAAAGCAATTTTCCAACAAATACATGAATTGAAATGTACAACGCTTGGATCATTCTTTAATCTGCATACATTCTTTAGTCTTGTTAATCACTTTATCCTACATAAAAACTATGGGCGCATCAGTTGCTTACAACCGACGAAATATTATACACGACTATCCTCTCTATGCCGGAACAAGTATAACGATTCTCAAATACTTAAGCAAACCACAAACTTGATCACAAACTGAACTACACGGGACTATCCTATAGATATCGTGTTGTGCGGTGCGCTTAGTCCTTAATACAGTTATTTATATTAGATGACACTAATGCGCACTTGTTTAGATTCTATGCATCCCATACTAAATAGGTCTGAGGGCAAGCCATTAACCGTTCTTCATCTTACAAGGTTCAATTCCTCGTCATGACTTAAACTACTACTATAGCAACGATAAGTATCCTAGATATTCTATGAGTTACGAGCTCATGTCCAGACAGCCTGGAAGGGAATTCCACGTCATGTCACGATGCATCATGAAGAACCCATGGATAATTCAGCCTCCGTCATGGAACATAACACCACCCATAGTCACTAAACACCCCACGAGCGTCACCCACGGTACGGACTCCTAGAGACATATCCACGTCATGTCACGACGCATCGTGAAGACAGCCTGTGAATACTCTCACACTGTAGCGCCGAGGCCCTCATACTCGTGCTTTTCTCTTATTTTCGTCACCTTTTCACTATGCATCTAATCCTTAGTTATTTGAATCATGAACAAAATCAATTCTCTAGAGTTAGTCTTTTCACTATACCGGCCTTAATCGTATATTCAACATGACCCAATCTTGGTCTTTTCATCTCAAATTTCATTTCAACATATCTCTTTTCAATGCCGGTATGTGGCTTAACTACACTCTAGTTCTCAATTTCAATTCATAATCACAAAATCGAGTTTTCACAATCAATAAGTCTTTTTCATGATCAACAATAATTTTCCTTTCATGTTCATAGCATTTGTATATTCATGTTTATAAAATCTTTCATAATTCATCATAACATTCAATTTCACTTTCATGTACAAACTCATGCATAAACAAAAGAATTCGTTTTTCTAACTTCTCACGTTCATAGCTCATTCTTCCCATGAAATTACTGTACTGTCATTTTATCAAAAATTTACACTTTCATTGCAAAAACTCATTTCAAAACTCTTTTAAACAAGGCATGTATTTTTCTTTATTCAAGGACAATTTGAACTAATAAAAATAATAATTTCTTTCTTGCCAAAAATAGTCTCAAATCCTTATTTATACTGGGCCACAGGTTATAGAAAATTCTTTCATGAAAATCCAGATATTAGTTGAAGCTTCAGGGTAGTCAACTGTTAGGACATGGACGGTCGGCTGTTCTGTGAGGATTTACAACTCGAAAATCAATGGTCAGGGTAGTCGACTGTCACAGTGTAGTCGGTCGATTGATCCTTAAGGGTTTAAACTCGAAAACAAATAATCAGGACGGTCGACTGTTTCAATAAAACTGGTCGACTGTTTCGCAAAGATTTGAACTCGAAAACAATTACTCGAAGCAGTCGACCATTTCAATATAATCGGTCGACTTATGCTACTAGGTTTTTCAAATTCTAAAAATGTTTTTCGTTCTTTTTCTTCTCTTTTTGAGTCAAAAATCTCCAAATTTCAAAATGTATGTGATTACAACAAGCCAGTATTTTTATAATCATTATTTACTAATAAAACATGCATTTTTTATCTTATTTTATGTTCTATGTCCATAATTTCGACATTGGGAACAAATCATAGTTGCACACATTTTGAAATATAAATTTTTACAAAAATATTTCATTCCCTTTTTTTTTCATTTATTAATCAATCACATTAACTTAGAACATCGAAAATTTCCTTTCTTGCTACGATGAGATCACTCACAATTAACCAAATCAATTTCACATGAAGCATTCAATTTTGTCTCATATATATAGATTTTCTTAATACAACATGGTTCTTTAATATCTAGCATGGCAAAACATGATATCTTCTAGCATTTTAACTCATAATTTATCAACTAGCAATCACTTCAACACACATCTTCTAAATTACCACTTCATCTCTACATAATCAACCATAGGCCAATCTCACTTAAATTTCCGTTAACAATTCTATCAAAACATTCCTAGCATGGTATCTAGCTTTAGAAGCATGAGAAACACCCACCTTATATGGAGAGAAAAATCCAAAGAACTTTTAGAGAATCTCCTACAACGAATGAACAAGGCCTTCTCCTCCTAGATCAACCACCAAGTTGTGCCTCTCCTTGTAGTGATGCAAGCAACCCGAGCCTCCCTCTTCTTGATCCTTGAAAATGCCGGCCTCCTCCTTGGATGAAGAACACAATAGCACACAATCTCACAATTCCTCAATCTTTTGCCTCACTAACATTACTTCTCTTTCTTTTCTTTCTTTTCTTTTCTTTCAAAAATTCTATGTGTGAGAATGAAGAGTATAGGGAGGGGTATTTATACAAAATTTTAGGATGAATGTTGGGCTAGGATGTCATCAAATGGTTAGAGATCAATGGTCTAGATAAACTAGGGAGTTATGAAAACTACCAATGATGAACAACCACCTCTCCACCACTTCCGTCACTCCCACTCCTCCATCTACAATCTAGCCTATGGGGGGAAAAATGTGCAATGCACGCCCTAGTGCTTGCACGTGCCACCTAGTGTCCCCATTTACGAATTTGTTCATGTGACAAATTTAATTGTCCATGAAATGAGTCTACTCTACAAGTTAGACCATTTCAAAAGAGAATTAAAGTAAATGGGCTTACTAATGGACCAAACTAACCATCTGCTCAAAATAATTAAATAATTAATAAATTTAGTGGGCTTAAAAGGGACAATTAGGCCTAGATTGAAATTAGGCTTTTAAAGAGAATAATTTTAGAAAAATAAAGAGAACAATTACGATATAAAAAATATTTCACACGAGAAATTATACAAATGAAATCATACGTGCACAACACGTAAAAATCACAAAATCTTATAAATCAAGTCTAGGGTGGTACAACACTCCCTCCTTAGAATAGTTCCGTCCCCAGAACTACACTTAAAGAGTGAGAAATATCAATACAACAAAGTGGTAAGAAAGAAAAGAAGAGAAGATACAAATCACTCTAATAGCTCAGGATGATCTTTCATCATCCTCTCCTCAGACTCCCAAGTAGCCTCTTCAACCAACTAGTTTCTCTAGACTACCTTGACCATCGGTATCGTCTTATTCCTCAAGACTTTCTCCCGATGATCAACAATCTCAACTGAAAGCTCAATGTAACTCAGGTCCAACTGCAAACCCTCCGGCACTTCAGACAAATGATGACTGGGATCTGGAATGTAACCTCTCAGCATAGACACATGAAAGACATTGTGCACCTGAGATAACCCTTCCGGTAACTCAAGCCGGTAAGCAGTTTTCCCAATTCGCTTCAATATCTTATACGGGCCTATGAATCTTGGAGCCAACTTCCCACCTCTACCGAAGCGAATCACGCCTTTGCTAGGTGATACCTTCAGAAAGACAAAGTCACCAACCTCGAACTCAAGGTCCTTTCTCCGGTTGTCTGCATAGCTCTTCTGCCTACTCTGAGCATCCACCAACATCTTTCTGATCAGATCAATCTTTTCAGAGGTCTGCTACACAATCTCATGCCC
Organism: Hemerocallis citrina; assembly: GCA_017893485.1. NCBI lineage: Eukaryota > Viridiplantae > Streptophyta > Magnoliopsida > Asparagales > Asphodelaceae > Hemerocallis > Hemerocallis citrina. The sequence continues at coordinate 161,102,995 of CM030360.1, read as the reverse complement.
AAACATTTGTCGTTCCCCAACTTTGAACCAACAAACAGATGTTCTGCATTTCCTGCCATATAGAGCTTCGTACGGTGCCATCCCAATACTAGCCTGAAAACTGTTGTTGTAGGCAAACTCCACCAAAGCTAGATGCCTTTCCCAACCATCTTCAAGGTCTAGTACACAACACCGAAGCATGTCCTTAAGAATACGGTTGACTCTCTCGGTCTGCCCATCAGTTTGTGGATGAAAAACAGTGCTGAAATATATCTTGGTACCCAAAGCTGTCTGAAGACTCCTCCAGAAATGCGAAGTAAACAGCACATCTCGATCAGACACAATGGTTAACAGAACACCATGAAGCCTGACGATTTCACCAACATATACTCAGCTAACTTGGCCATCAAAGCAGTGAGTTTCATTGCCAAGAAGTAAGCGGACTTGGTTAGTCGGTCGACTATAACCCAAATCGCATCATTACCCTTGGAACTCTTAGGTAAACCTGTGATAAAATCCATACTGATGTTATCCCACCTCTATCCGGAATAGGTAACGGTTGCAATAGACCTCCAAATTTCTGATTCTCGGCTTTGACTTGCTGACAAATCTCACACCTCGATACAAATTCAGCCACATTCCGCTTCAAAACTCACCACCAGAAATGCTGTTTAATATCCTTATATATCTTGGTACTCCCAGGATGTACAGACAAAAGAGTAGCATGTGCCTTCTGAAGAATACTCTCTTTCAAGTCCGACTGATCCGGAACACACAGTATCTCTCCAAACCAAAGCACTCCATCCCTAATTTGAAATCCGAGCCACCTACCTGCAACAACCTGCTCCTTCATCTTCTGAACCTCTGCATCTTTCTTCTGAATTGCGATAATTCTTTCATTCAGCATTGGTTGAAGCCTCAACTGAGCTAAAGATGATCCCAAGTCTTGCAGAACGACTTCAATACCAGCTCGATCCAACTCCTCTACAAGATCCCTCTGAGTTGTAATCAAACTAGCCAGACTGCTATTGCGGCTAAGTGCATCAGCAACAACATTTGCCTTCCCAGGGTGATACTTAATCTCCGGACGAATATCCTCAAGTACCTCCAGCCATCTCCTTTGCCTCAGGTTCAAATTATTTTGCTGATAGATGTACTTCAAGCTCTTATGGTCCGTGTACATGTTCAGCTTCTCACCATACACGTAATGTCTCCATTGCTTTAAGGCGAAGATAATCACAGCCAACTCCAGATCATGAGTTGAATAATTCTTCTCATGCGGTCATAGTTGCCTAGACCCATATGCGATCTTAGTTGCCTACACCCATATGCGATCACTTTTCCTTCTTGCATTAAGACACAACCAAGCCCACAATGTGAAGCATCGCTGTAGACATCGTACTCAACACCTGCTCTAGGCAAAGCTAAAATGGGAGCAGTAGTCAGCCTCTTTTTCAACTCCTAAAAGCTTGCCTTGCACTGTTTTGTCCACTTGAAGTTTACATTCTTCTTGGTCAAACCAGTGAGCGACACGGCTATCTGAGCATAGCCCTGGATAAACCTCCTGTAATATCCAGCCAGCCCAAGGAAACTCCGAATTTCCTTCACTGTAGTAGGCCTTGCCCAATCCTTCATCGTCTCTATCTTCTGCGGATCAATTGCCACTCCCTCCTTAGAAAGGATGTGACCTAGGAACGCCACTTCAGATTTTCAGAAATTGCACTTGGACAACTTGGCATACAACTCATGCTCTTCCAGCTTCTTCAAAACTGCTGTCAGATGCTCTGTGTGCTCCTCCTCCGACTTGGAGTACACAAGGATATCGTCGATGAACACCACAACGAAAGAATCAATAAACGGCCTCAGAACTCTGTTCATCATATCCATGAAAATTTTAGGTGCATTCGTCACTCCAAACGGCATAACTAAGAATTCGTAATGCCCGTGTCGAGTTCTGAACGCAGTATTATGCACAGATTCAGCCTTCACTCGAACTTGATGATATCCTGATCGAAGATCTATTTTGGAGAAGACAACTACTCCTTATAGACGGTCGAACAGGTCGTCATTTCAGGGAATCAGATACTTTGTAATGCCCCAATTTTCATTTAATGAAAATTATTTATTTTTGCACGTAGTGTGCACGTGCAATATTTTTGGTAGAATTAAATCTTATAATTATTTTCATTAAGATGAGTGTAGATGTTTAAATATGTGCTCTTTAATTATTTCTATATAAATTCCTTTTTCAAATAGACAAAAGCCTTTCTTTTAAAAAGCCCAAATCTAATTTATTTGTTATATTTTTTAATTATCATTTTGGGCCATAAACTAAAGCCCATGAGCTATTTTTATTTTAAATACAACTTGTAATGTAGAATAAATTTTAAATATTTTTTTTAATGTAAAATATAATGTACAAATTTTTTTGGAGACAAATGTATGCACGTGCATTGCACGTACACGTGCAATTGAATCCATTCATGCTAGGCCGGTTTTGATCCTTGGAGGGAAAATGAAAATTTTGAGTAGAGTCATGGGTGGTGGTTACTTGATCATGGTTGGTTATTGTAACTCCTCCTTGAATCCTAGCCTTTCATTTTTCTAAATTTTTAGTATAAATACCCCCCCCCCCCCTAGCCTAGTTATTCTTGTGCTAATTATTCCTCCAAACCTATAGTATAAAATACATTATTTAGTAGTATAGCAAGTGAGTAAAAGATTGAGAGATTGTGTGAGGATTTGTGCTTGCATCAAGGAGGAAAGGCCGGCAATCAAGGTAGTGCTCGGGTTGGTATTCTTGGAGCTCGTGTGTGCGTCAACGAGGAGGAGGACCGCTTTCGTGGGAAGGACATTTGGTTAGGAGGTATTGCTAAGTGTAGTCTCTCCAAATAAGGTGGGTAATTTTTTGTATTTCTAATTAGGAAGCATGCTAGATGTGAATTAAATTGATGATGCATGAAAAAGATTAATAAGAGTACACATTTAATTGGAAAAATGACCTATTGATTGGTTGAAATATTGATATGCAATTGTATGTGGATCTATCATTAAAATTTAAGTTGTGTGCGAAATGATTATGGCTATGGATTGTTTGAAGAAAACTTCACTATTAACATCAAAAATTATATGCAAGAGTTAGTAGATTGACAATGTCGCTTTATGTGCTTAAATAGACTATTGTGATAATGTTGTATGAATGACTTAAAAATATAATTTGGGGATTTGTGAAATGATTAAAAAACAGAGAATTGATATAAAGATGGTTAAGAAAGAGATTAGTGATGTTAAAATTTGATAAGAAATGTCGAAAAAAGAAACATATTAGTAGTAGCTTGTAAAGTCGAATTAATTGTATGATAAACATGTGTTAATTATTGGAGAAAATTATTTTTTAATATACTGGAGTATAATTTATGATGGGAATAATTAATCTGGAATTTCTACAGCAAGTTAGTAAGAGTAAAATGAAATGAGAACTTGTTGAACATCGAAACGTTTTAATAAACAGAGAGTATTGATTCAGTAGACTTCGAGTTGTATCCAAGACAACCCAAGCCTATAGCTCGAGTGGTCGGGATGCTTTTGATTGCTACAGTATGGTGCGGCTTCTCAGAGGTTGAAGGTTCGAATCTTGTTAGCATCGCATATTGTGTTGCATTTTTAAAAATAAAATGAACTGCGGCCGAGAGCATTTAATGCTCTCAGCCCTCTTTTTAATGCTTAGCATGTTTGGCCTAGTGGCCTGTGCCTTCGGTTGGTTTCCCTGTGGTCGCTGGTTCTATCCTTGGTCTCGGCCTGTGTTTATGTGTGGGAAAAAAATATTTTTTTGGGTGTTTTGATGATTGAAAAATTATGAAAAAAATATGGTTATTATCCTAAAAATATGTGGGATTTATAAAAATAATTTGGGAATTGTTTACATGAAATGGAGTATGTTTTGAGAATAAATGTATAATTTAGAACTATGGTTCTACACTTGTATGTTATGAAAGTTGCACTTTGCAAAAAGGACTTGAAATAAAATGTTAGAAAAGAAGTGTAATAAAGATAGAAATTATATGTAGTGATGTGATGTGAATTATTCTCATTGGAGAATAGTGTAAAAATTATGAAATGTGAATATTCATTTAGTGATGTGATTTTAATGAGAAATTGATATTTAATGAAATATACAAGGAATAATTGAATTCCATGTATGGCTATGGACTCATGAATAAATTAAAAATCATGCTACTGAAAAAGAAAATCTGTTATGATTATGAAGATGAACTTATGAGCTGGAAATGCTCAATTTTAAAAATTGTGAATTGGAATTGAAACAAAAGAGTAGCTAAGTCTCCCCCGGTATTTGGAAAAAAATGAAATGAAATTTGAAATGAAGGACCAAGGTTGGTCTTGTTTGAATGAATGAATAAGTCCGATTTAGTGGAGAGGCTAACTCTAGAGCTTTGATTTTGTTTATGATTCTAATAAAAACTAAGAATTAGTACATAGTGGAGATGTGATGAAAGTGAGAGAAAAACACAAGTATGAGAGCTAGAGTTTATGGTGCGGGTGTGAGCCACAGAATGCATGCTTGATGAGTCAAGACATGGCGTGGGCACTACTCAGTAATGATCGGACTTTAGCCACGCTTGTGGGATGTTTGGTGACTGCAAGAGGATCGTGTGCCATGAAGGAGGCTGAATTGCCACAGAATGCATGCTTGATGAGTCAAGACATGGTCTAGGGTTCCCCTCCAGGTTTTTTGTACACGAGCTTGTACTCATAGATCATCTAGGATACATACCGTAGTTACAGTAGTAGATTAAGACATGATGAAGGATTGAACCCTACAAAGATGAAGAACGATTAAGAGGCTTGTCCTCGGACCTATGTAGTATGGGATGCATTGAATCCGAACAAGTGTGCATTAGTGTCATATAATATAAATAACTGCATTAAGGACTAAGTCCACAATCACAAAACGACATCAATAAGGTATTCCCTTTAGTTTGATATGTGACAAGTTTGTGTTTGTTAAATATGGAAAATGAGTTATACTATTTCCGGCATAGAGAGGATGACCGTGTATAATGTTCGTCGGTTGAATAAACTGACGTACCCACAGTTTTGTATGCAGGGTAAATGACATGATAAAGTTTAAAGAGGAACAGATGCTTAAAGATTATTAAATGTTGTAATTTTACTTCCGCTGTGCAATGTAAAGAGTAAAGTTTCATGTAAACTCCGATGTAAAGTGAAAAGTTTTAAATTCCTTGTAAAATTGTACTAAATGAAGTGTAAAGATCCCGTGGAATCTCGAATTCAGTGTATTTTGGAATTCAGGGCGTTACATACTTATTCTGAATAGTGACCTTATTCGGCTCCCGGTAATCGATGCACATCCCATCGAACCATACTTCTTCTTTACCAAAAGTACCGATGCTCCCCAAGGTGACGCACTCAGTTGAATAAAGCCTTTCTCCAATAGTTCCCCAATCTGCCATTTGATCTCATCCTGCTCCACAGGCGCCATCCTATATGTGCCTTGGAAATTGGTGCTCTCCTTGGCTGAATAGTGATACTGAACTCCACATCACGATGCGGGGTTAACCCAGGAAAATCTTCCAAGAATACCGTCGGATAATCCCGAACCACTGGAATTTGCTGCACCTCTACAGGAACATCCCACTTGCAGATAGCTACCACCAGACCAGAACATCTCCTCTTCCCTTGGAAAGTAACTTCAGGTCCACCTGGAGCCTTCACTGTTGCTGTCTTGGTTTTGCACTCGATGCTTGCACTATACACCGAAATCCAATCAATGCCAATGATAACATCGACTCCCAAGACATTCAGCTCGATCAGATCAATCCCGAAAATTCTATCCCCAATCACGATCTCGCAGTCCGCATAGTAACGATCAGTGGTTAAAGTCTCCCCTGACGGAGTAGCTACTGCTAAAACCTTGCCTGGAAATATCTTCGGTTCAACTCCGAGAACTTTAGCAAACTTAGGTGATATAAAGGTATGAGAGGACCCAGTATCGAACAAAACAACAGCTTTTTTTCCATTCAAAAAAAGTTCTCCTATTACATAATACACACTCGTTACATAACAATTCACTATAAAAGCGGAAAAAGAGAAACAACAGAAAACACTCTAAACATCCTTCCTCTTACCAGTGATGACGTGATCCACCTTATCAGCATCAACTTCAGTCAAGGCAAATACTCGCCCTTGCTGGTACGGCTTCTTCCCAACTTGCTGCGTTGGTCCACTACGGGTGACATTCTGCGGCTTGGGACATTGAGACTTGTAATGTCCCGTCTCACTACAGTTGAAGCAAGTCACCACAGGAGGTCTCACCCAATTATTTCTGGGTCTCCCAGCTACGTTGACAGCATTCGCTCCCGTGGTTTGAACTTCTGGGTCGGTGGCTGTCCCCTGAAGTTACCAGAAACTGCGGGCCTCTTCCCAACATTCTAGTTGGTCCTCCGATTTTGAACAGCATGGAACTGCTCCATGTTTGCCTCAGTGGCTGCAGTTCATTTGACCAGCTTTGTCAAACCTCCTTATACCGAGGGGTATCATCCCGGATCTCAGACTTGGCCTCAAACCATGCTCGAACTTTCGAGCCTTCTTCGCCTCATCCATTACCAATTCGGGCGCGTACCTAGAGAGCTGAGTAAACTTAGTCTCATACTCCCTAACCGACATGCCGCCCTGCTGCAGCGCCATAAACTCTATGGCCTTCTTCTCCTGGACGTCTGAGGGAAAATAATGACTGTAGAATTTCTCCAATAATTCATCTGAGCCAATAATAATACCTCCCATCGTCCACTTCATCGACTGCCACCACACAGCCACATCCTTCTCAAACTGCAACGCCGCCAATTTCACCTTGCTGCCCTTCGGAGTCTCCAAGACTTCGAAGACAATCTCTACCTGGTGGATCCAATTATCAACCACGTCAGGATCTGATTTCCCCTCAAACACCAGTGGTTTCATCTGTTTGAATGATTCCATGAGTTTGATTGCTTCGGGTACTGGATTCGCAGGCACCCTTCCTTGATTCTGATCCATGGCGACGGCATTGAGTGTCTGATAGACCCTTGCCAATTCTGTTTCCAAGTCCAGACCTTCACCATTTTGAGCTCCTCTTCTAGCCAAATTCTGATGCAAAAGATCTATTAAATTCGAAGTATAAAATATGAATTTTAAATCAACTTTTCATTTCATTGAATTTCAAACTTTATACATTCGAATTTAAAACATTTCTGACATCAAATGAAAGCAGTAAGAAGATACAACAGTCTAGTTCCTACGGTTCCTCTTGGCTTCTCGAAGCTCTTCCTGTAGTTCCTCCACTTCCTCCTTCAGTACATCATACATGTTTTTCTCTTCTCAAGTTCCCAAACACGATGACTGAGAGTTGCAATGCTCTCCTTGCACTTCGCACACTGGGCCTGCAGCAGCTCTGCTCTGTCCTTCTGAGTCTCTACCTGCCTCTGAAGAGACACAATGAGACTACTCGGAACTGGTCCTTCCTCGTCGGAGGAATGATCAGATGAATCCGGAGGTGGAGTGATCTCTCGGGACTCAGGCCATTCCTCTTCAAATTCTTCAGGATCCTCTTCGTCTGAATCAGCTTGTCTGGGGTAGTAATCCTCCTCAACAATGTACCAATCGTCATCTCCAGCTGGGCAGAACTGGTCTGCCATCTTAAAGAAAGGAGGAGAAAAAACATAAATCAGAGAGCAATACAAATGTAAGTGACTTATATTTAAATCTCTGGACTCAACATACTCTCTAATGTCCACTTCTAGGGTGTCGTTCCTTATAAATTTGTACTACTTGGAAGCGTGGCTCTGATACCACTCTGTAACACCCCGAATTCCAAAACAGATTGAATTCGAAGTTCCACAGGATCTTTACACTTCTTTCGTACAATTTTACAAAGAAATAAAAACTTTTTGTTACATCAGAGTTTATACTTACATTACATATTTACAGCGGAAGCAATTTTACAACAAATACATGAATTGAAATGTACAACGCTTGGATCATTCTTTAATCTGCATACATTCTTTAGTCTTGTTAATCATTTTATCCTGCATAAAAACTGTAGGCACATCAGTTGCTTACAATCGACGAAATATTATACACGGCTATCCTCTCTATACCGAAACAAGTATAACGATTCTCAAATGCTTAAACAAACCAAAAACTTGATCACAAACTGAACTACAAGGGACTATCCTATAGATGTCGTGTTGTACGGTGCGCTTAGTCCTTAATGCAGTTATTTATATTAGATGACACTAATGCGCACTTGTTCAGAGTCTATTCATCCAATACTACATAGGCCTGAGGGCAAGCCCTTAACTATTCTTCATCTTGTAGGGTTCAATCCCTCGTCATGACTTAAACTACTACTGTAACAACGATAAGTATCCTAGATGTTCTTTGAGTTACGAGCTCATGTCCAGACATCCTGGAAGGGAATCCCACGTCATGTCACGACGCATCGTGAAGAACCTATGGACAATTTAGCCTCCGTCATGGGACATGATACCACCCGTAGTCACCAAAAACCCCACGAGCGTCGCCTGCGGTACGGACTCCGGGAGACATATCCACATCATGTCACAATGTATCGTGAAGACAGCCTGTGAATACTCTCACACCGTAGCTCCGAGGCCCTCATACTCGTGTTTTTCTCTTATTTTCGTCACCTCTTTACTATGCATCTAATCCTTAGTTATTTGAATCATGAACAAAATCAATTCTCTAGAGTTAGTCTTTCCAATATACCGGCCTTAATCGTATATTCAACATGACCAAATCTTGGTCTTTTCATCTCAAATTTCATTTCAACATATCTCTTTTCAATGCCGGTATGAGGCTTAACTACACTCTAGTTCTCAATTTCAATTCACAATCACAAAATCGAGTTTTCACAGTCAATAAGTCATTTTCATGATCAACAATAATTTTCCTTTCATGTTCATAGAATTTGTTTATTCATGCTCATAAAATATTTCATAATTCATCATAACATTAAATTTCACTTTCATGTACAAACTCATGCATAAACAAAAGAATTCGTTTTTCTAACTTGTCATATTCATAGATCATTCTTCCCATGAAATTACCGTACTGTCATTTTATCAAAAATTTACACTTTCATTGCAAAAACTCATTTCAAAACTCTTTTAAACAAGACATGTATTTTTCTTTATTCAAGGACAATTAGAACTAATAAAAATAATAAGTTCTTTCTTGCCAAAAATAGTCTCAAATCCTTATTTATACTGGGCCACACGTTATAGAAAATTCTTTCATGAAAATCCAGATATTAGTTGAAGCTTCAGGGCAGACGACTGTTAGGATATGGACGGTCGGCTGTGTGTGAGGATTTACAACTTGAAAATCAATGGTCTGGGTAGTCGACTGTCACAGTGTAGTCGGTCGACTGATCCTTAAGAAAACAAATAATCAGGACAGTCGACTGTTTCAATATAACTGGTCGACTGTTTCACAAAGATTTGAACTCGAAAATAATTACTCAAAGCAGTCGACCATTTCAATATAATCGGTCGACTGATGATACTAGGTTCTTCAAATTCCAAAAATATTTTTAGTTCTTTTTCTTCTCTTTTTGAGTCAAAAATCTCCAGATTTCAAAATGTATGTGATTACAACAAGCCAGTATTCTTATAATCATTATTTACTAATAAAACATGCATTTTTATCTTATTTTATGTTCTATGTCCATAATTTCGATATTTGGAACAAATCATAGTTGCACACATTTTGAAATATAAATTTTTACAAAAATATTTCATTCCCTTTTTTTTCATTTATTAATCAATCACATTAACTTAGAACATCGAAATTTTTTTTTCTTGCTACGATGAGATCACTCACAATTAACAAAATCAATTTCACATGAAGCATTCAATTTTGTCTCATATATATAGATTTTCTTCACACAACATGGTTCTTTAATATCTAGCATGGAAAAACATGATATCTTCTAGCATTTTAACTCATAATTTATCAACTAGCAATCACTTCAACACACATCTTCTAAATTACCACTTAATCTCTACATAAGCAACCATAGGCCATTCTCACTTAAGTTTACGTTAACAGTTCTATCAAAACATTCCTAGCATGGTATCTAGCTTTAGAAGCATGGGAAACACCCACCTTATATGGAGAGAAAAATCCAAAGAACTTATGGAGAATATCCTACAACGAATGAACAAGGCCTTCTCCTCCTAGATAAACCACCAAGTTGTGCCTCTCCTTATAGTGATGCAAGAAACCTGAGCCTCCCTCTTCTTGATCCTTGAAAATGCCGGCCTCCTCCTTGGATGAAGAACACAATAGCACACAATCTCACAACTCCTCAATCTTTTGCCTCACTAATACTTCTCTTTCTTTTCTTTCTATTCTTTTCTTTCAAAAATTCTAATTGTTAGAATGAAGAGTATAGGGAGGGGTATTTATATAAAATTTTAGGATGAATGTAGGGCTAAGATGTGATCAAATGGTTAGAGATCAATGGTCTAGATAAACTAGGGAGTTATGAAAACTACCCATGATGAACAACCACCTCTCCACCACTTCCATCACTCCCACTCCTCCATCTACAATCCAGCCTATGGGGGGAAAAGTGTGCAATGCACGCCCTAGTGCTTGCACGTGCCACCTAGTGTCCACATTTATAAATTTGTTAATGTGACAAATTTAATTGTCCATGAAATTAGTCTACACTACAAGTTTGACCATTTCAAAAGAGAATTAAAGTAAATGGGCTCACTAATGGGCCAAACTAACCATGGGCTCAAAATAATTAAATAATTAATAAATTTAGTGGACTTAAAAAGGACAATTAGGCCTAGATTTAAATTAGGCTTTTAAAGAGAATAATTTTAGAAAAATAAAGAGAACAATTACGATATAAAAAATATTTCATACGAGAAATTATACAAATGAAATAATACGTGCAGAACACATAAAAATCACAAAATCTCATAAATCAATTCTAGGGTGTTACAATCATATGCCCCCCACTCCCGGAAGACAAATTTCTTGGTTTTCGGGAAGTAGTTCGCCTTCTTTAGAGTTCTGGGGTACAATTTTAGCTTTCAAAGATGATTGACAATACTTGGAACTGATCAGAAGCTTCTGGAGGTAGCGAATATTTTTCTGAATTTTTTCAAACTTTTCTCGAATTTTCCAAAATTTTTTAGATTTTTAAAAAAAAATTCCCAATTTAAAATTGTTTTTTCAAATTTTTATGTCAATTATAATTATTTTTCAAAAAATCAATTAATTTTTTGAATTTAATATTTATTTTTGGAATTTTTAATTAAAATTTCAAATTTTATTTGAGTTTTGGAGATTTTTTATTGATTTATCAGCCTGGCATGACTGTTGGAGCGATCTGGTGCGTTGATCACGCCTAGCTCGCCTGCTATGTGAGATCGGGTGGCTATGATGGAGCTACGATGATAAGGATGACATGGACTGATCTGGAGCGCTGATCTTTTGCGACCTCACTGATTTGAATGATCAAGGGACTGACATTTGAAGCAGAGCGAAGGGGATGAAGGCAGCAACAAGGTGCGATCTCCTGCGTCCATCTCGAGCGTGCTCGATCTTCTTGGAGAACTGATGGTTGTAATTGACTGTGGGAACCCTTTAGCTCGCCCGAATGTTTCGTCGAGCTACTGTTCATCTACTTCTTCTTTGTTTTCTTGTTTTTGGGCGACTCAGAGTTGGGCGAGCTACAATCCCGTCGGGCTCGTCTTGGGCATCGTAGCTCCTCTGTCGAGCAATCTTGGCAAGCTTGAGGAGGTTTTCTTGATGGAGGCTCAACATTCTTTATGCATGTATATACATATATATATGTATACACACAAAGTATATTTTATATACCTTGGTTTATGTATCAACAGAATATTTTTGATGAATCATTTCTTCTTGTGCTTGTTAACTCGTTTTGTTGAGTTTGGTTTAAAGATCTCTTGAGCTTTTGCCCACCAAGTGTTTGTTGGGCAGTGTAACCGGTCGAATTGCTCTTTTTTCGACCAAACATTGTGTTGCTTGCTTGTTTTGTCAATCAACATCTCGTCGCTCATTTCATTGAACCGTTCATTCGTCGACCAAGCGTTGTGTTGTTCGTTTATTTTGTCGATCGAGTGTTTCGTTGTTGGACAAGAGATCTACTGGTCTGGGAGCTGAGAACTTTGATCGTTGGATCTTATGTGTGTAGTTGACCTAGAAGAGCTATTGCAGGAATACACTTTGAAAGGCGTTCAGAATGCGGACTTGTTATTTGATCCCAATAAGTTTATTGAGACAACTGTGAGAAGGAGTTGGATGTTGCAGTGCCCCGAATTTCCTAAACCGAAAACTCGAAACACAAGCCAGAATCTTATTTCAAATGAATCCAAACACAGAAAAATTACAGGAAATTAAAAACTTTCATTGCCACCAATGTTATCACAATGCACAAAATTGTTCAACAAAATTTACATTATGAATTTACATCGATCATTTCTATCAGCAAATTACATTGTACAACAATCAGGAACCTCATCAACGAATTGGAAAATGTCTCTCCACTAAATGCCTTCCGCAGCTCGAGTTCCCCGCTCCACGATCAGCAATCTTGCAATTCCAATAAACTGTGGGCACATCGGTTGAATATAACTGATACAATGCTATAATACAGCAATACTCACTATGCTATAATATAGTGATTTAAAACCTCAGCAACCAAAATTTGATGCAAAAGGAAAAGTGATGTCAAACCAAGTGTTGGTGTATGTCGTGACCTAAATTCTATTGCACAAAACAAAGAATGCGCACGATGCTCCTACACTAATGCACACTTGATTTGAGATGTATGCATCCCATCCTATATACTCCACACTGACGTTCTCCAGATGATAGGGTTCGATCCCTCGCTATGCATCCTACTTTTTTACTCTCTCCTGTTCCTGAAATTTATTCTAGTGACTGGTAGAGTCTACAGTTGGTGCGGTCCACCCCGCTACTACAATCGAATCGTGGTCCTTCTCCAATCTGAACGACAGTGGTCACTCTATTCGTTCAGATCGTGGTCCTTCTCCACTCTGACAGGATCATGGTCCTTCTCCATTCTTGCCTCCACCCAAAGTTATCGTGAACATAGGGTGAGCTGTAGGGCCACCCCTACTCCGCCAAAGGCTGCAGAGTTAAACTCTTACTCCCCATTTGCAATGATAACTCAGAACATAAACGGAAGCTTAGGGGTCCATCCCCTAAGTTCCAAATGACTTGCGATGCGTACATGCATCCCGTTCTCATCACTAAACTCTAGAAATTAACAGTCGAGAAAACGCCGCTCGTGTCCCCTTGGCCAGGTAAGACGGTGCCATGCGTGTCCCTCTGACAGGATAAGTACAACACCCGTTAGTGCCTGTTCTTATATTCAACAACGACTCAAACTAATCGTACAACACCACAAACCCAAGGTACAAGAGCTAACCCACTCTAGGACCAGGACCTAGAATAAGGTTAATTATACAATTACTAGCTTTTTATCTGCTTATCTGGTTTCCAAGACTCTAATCAATCTCTAATCCTCTTTCATTATCTCATAAGATGTATAAATTATTAGGCGAGTCTAGGTCTATTTAATTTTATCCAATTCTCTTAGCTAAGCGATCTATCAAGTATTTCCAAGTCCTAACTTAGTAATCAACTTTGTTTATTATGAACTACTAGTTAAGTTCTACTTGTGGACTCTTTTCTATTTAATTACCTTTTTCATTATTAGGACTTAACCCATCCCATAATAGGAATTAATCAAGACCTCAAATCTACCCCAAGGGCTGTCTCGCCTCGGCCTACACTTGGCCCAAACCAATGAAGAACCGACTCCATCGATCGCTACAATAGCAATCTACGCTCAGAGTTTGATCGCATCCTCGGCCCGACCCAAACACGTTGCTCCCGCTATCGTTACGGTCCACAATCCTTGAAAAGTGGTAGCATCAAACCAACTATAGAATCCTTCCATGAAAGGCGAGCATGTCGGCGCACAAGTCGTCTCCTCTCACGCGTTCAATGCAACACGGGTTCCTATTCTACCCGTCTAGATATACCATAGGACTTAATCCTAGAGTCTCAAACTCAACCAATGAAGCTCAACAAGGGTAAATACTCTAGGAATAAACCCTACACCATGAATACCCAAAAACAGTACTAAAAAGCTCTAAAAATTGAGAATTATATTTCCAAACAGCAAGCATACAATTGGCAATTAGGCAAAAACATAGTCGTTCCCGATCCCATTTCAATGAAGAAATGCGATCGGGTACTCCCCATGCTTCTGCTCAAGGTAGACAGCAAGCAGAAGCACCAATTGGTCATGAATCTCATCTCAAAATGGTCCCAATCAATACATAATCACTTAACACAACTTCTACTTCAAAATATTGAACAAGTATGTCTAAATTGATGCTCTACAAAGCACATGTGAGCTACTCACAACATAAAACTTAGTAAATTTAAGCCTTAGTTCATTTCCACATCCACAACATGATTTATAACTCACAAAAAATAACTAAAAACTCAAATCTACAAGTTCTAACTCAATTTCATAGGCATAGTACCAAACAGTGAGCTTTAAGAATCTGTATGTTTCTGTTATTACTTGCAAAATTCATTATAATTCGTCTATTTATCCAAATCTTGAGTTCTTATGTATTACAGAAAGACCTGTGTCTATTACAACTTTATAGGTACATGCTTAAAGTGATCAAATGAGTCATTGTTTAACATGCATGAAATAATTTCCAGAACAAAGGAACAACTAACCAGTGCTAACATAAAAATACTTTTAAAATATCAAATGATCTCTAAACTTCCTGAAATTTGAAACATAAGTTTTTCATATATGGTAACAGATCATATTTAAATTTCAATTATTTCTACCAATTATTTTTCAAGTTATGATTTTGTGAAGATTATCTAAAAACAGAACAGATCATCTTCATTCTGTCTTTTCTTTTCAGAATAGCCAGTCGGTATCAGTCGACTGTTCTGCTAACATCAAATCATCACAGTCGGTTCAGTCGACTGGTGACAGTATCAGTCGACTGTTCCGCGAATACTTTGAAAACTCAAACACTAAAATTCAGGACAGCAGCAGTCGACTGTGAAGGTAATCAGTCGATTGTCCTGCCGACAAAAACCCAATTTCATATACTTTCCAGTTGACTGTTGAAGGTAAACAGTCGACTGTCAATTACACCGATTTCAGCCTGCATATATTTTTCGACCTTTTAATTGATTTGTACTTCCATATAAAAATATAGATCATTTCCAGAATATATTCCCTTTTAAAAAGCAATATCGTATATGTTCTCAAATTCACAAGTTTCTCATTTTTCAATGAAATCTTTAAAATGCATTAAAACATATATCCAATCGATATTCCAAATAAACTGTTGTCTTTTATCAAAATCACTTTATAAAATCTCTATACTCACATAAATAAATATTTTGAGGCTAGAATCGCACTTCCTTGCTACATTAGCATCGAAAGTCATTTTTCCAGATATTTGCATTATTTCAATTACTATTTCAACCATGCATCATACAATTAAAACTTGCCAAATGGCACATATTCTTTCATGCAAATATTCTAACAATCACCATAACTAACAATTCACATCTATCACAATAATCAGAATTTAGCAATCAATTTCTACAACAACTAGCATGTAATCTCATCATACCAATTCAAATTCAACAAATAAATTGTATATCATCTATCATGTAAATTCTACTTCTAAATTAGAAAGTATTTAAGAAACACCCACCTAAAGTTGAAGAAATACGAATAGAAAGCTCCTAGAAAAATTTCTTAGAATGCACGAATAGATCTTTCTCCTTCTAGCTCCTTGCCAAAACCGAAAGCTTCAAATTGGGTTGTATAGCCGACCTCCAATGGGAAAAACTCAAAACTACTCAATCTTTTTCTCTCTTTAATAAATTTTTCTAATGTACTAAGATAAGAAGAAACTAGGGGGTATTTATACATAATTTTGGATGGATTGAATGGCTAGGATTAGATCAACTAGTTAGAGATTAAGGGCTAGGATGAATTAAGGAGTTGTAGCAACTACCCATGATGAGATAACTACCTCCACACTACTCCCATTTTCTAAAATTTAAACTTGCTTTCCCTCCTACTTTAAAATCCAAAATTTAGTTTTTTCCCTCTTTTATGAACAGCCCGGCCCCCAACAACGTGTGCACATCGCACGTGTGCACGTGCACGTGCTTTGTGTACAAAATAATTTATTTATTTAATCTCTTTAAAACAATTTATTTATATATGTAATAAATATACAAAATTAACTTTAAAATTATAATTTTCATGCACAACTAAAATATACACACACAATTTCATGAAATTCATTTTGAAAGAATAATACGCTTAAAACACGTGCACCGAAACACGTGCGTCGCCCGTAAAATCTCAAAAATACAAAAATTGACTTTATCGACCGAAAAATATTTATAGTTAATTGGGATGCAACATAAAGTATATTTAATATACATTTTCTATGATATACTCAAACATACAGAAAACACGTGTATTGCACATAAAAATTTATTTTAATTATAATAGAAAAAAATTGAATTCTATTTATAAAAATGGATTAAACATGTTTATAAAAATAAATAATTGAAACCCATCGAAAACTTTGCACGTAACGGTGGAATGTCCAGAATCGACACGTGCATCGATTAATACGTAAAATGCACGTAAAACTCAAAGATTGAAATTTTGCATTTGAGTTGTCTCAAATGGGATTTTAAGAATACGGGATTGCTTAAATAATTGGAATTCAAAAATACATATGAAAATGCGTTATGGATATAATCAATAACAGTACAAAATGCACGTGCGTAACACCCGAGGGCAAAATTGTCATTTAAATTTTGCGGGGTGTTACACTCTCCCCCCTTAGAACAGTTCCATCCCCAAAACTCACTACGGTAAATGTTGTATTTTGTACACACCAAGGAAGATATCAGTATAACATATAGAAATTACAAACATCAAGAAAATACATATAGCATAAAAGTAAGCATTGTGGATGAAATAGACAAAAATCTATTATCAAAAAAATTTATAAGAACTGAACAAGGAAATCTAGAAAGTAGTACAAGATAATAAATGCGACATTAACGGATGGTATATATTGAAAAGAGTTTTCATATAAAAATACTATTAAGTAAACCATTAGATATAATGATAAATAAACTTAATCATTAATTGTGAAATAGTTCAGTAAACAATGCAATATGGAGAATCATAGTCAATGGATAATCTATAAATAGATTTAGTAGTCAAAAGTTATCAAAGTAATAAGTGATAGAAGGTCGCAAACTATTTTTGGCATTGTATAACGAAAATTGAATTAGTAGATTTAAAAGAAGACTATTGAATGAGAGTTTGAAAAATATATGAGAAGGAAATATAGTTAAAAGTATAGACAACATTAAAATGATTTTGTACATAAATTAATATCATAAAGTAATTTGTAAGGTAAATACAATAATCATGTGTATGATAAAAATGAAAAGGCAAAAATCCAAATAATTTCAATTTATCAAGTAGACCAAGAAAACCAGTATGCGAAATTATATACGTACATAGGAAATTTTTTTTTTTTTTTATAGGGGTGAAACAAATAGCATGATATGAAAATCATAAATGATTTGTAGCAGTAAAACAAGACATTATAGTTGAAAAACAATGACGTGTGACAAAACCGGGGATATAAAAGAAAATTTATGAATCATAAACAAAAATACATAGATAACAAGAGATATGTTTTTGTTAGGTGAGCAGCCACTGAATCTAAAATAGCAAAATACGATAAAGTGGTATGAAATACTAACTCACATGAAAATACAAAGTACTGCGAAGAAGACGGCAAGGTAGTTGAGATTAAGCGGAAAATACACAAGTTTGATAAATAATGAAGTTAGTATAAACAGTATAATGCTAGGTTGCAAAATATTATAAAATAGTATAAGCTAGTACCAAAAATGGAATAGTTGTAAGTGAATATTATAGAAAAACAAGGTAAGGGTTATCTAAGTATAGTATTTCCTTCTGGTGTAGGTTCGTCTCACTGGTATCCAACAGCAGACTTGCCCATCTCGATCTCAAGTTGCATAATTGCTCCTACGATATCCGGTTGCAATTTGCCTTCGGGGCATTCAGTTACAGATTTTGCCTCACCGACCTCCAGTTGCAGTTTGCATCCAATGATGTCTAGTTGCATATTTGACCTCTCGACATTAAGTTGCACCAAAGCGGAAGATGGAAAGATGTAATCTTCCGTGTATACTTAGATTAGATATGGGATGTTTAATAAAGTATGGTGTTATGTTTGAAAATCAATGATACAGAAAAAGATGTTACACAACGAAATATCAAAATAGGTGTATAGAATGTATCAAACATAGGTGGTACTAATTAGTAGTAATAAAAAATTATTTATAACACTAAAATAATGTAAAATATATGCACATGTTGGAATTGAAAACAATAATGATGTAGTGTAGCAATTTAGGACATTTGACACAAACAATTATACATAAAAATAGTAATGTAATAAGTGGAGGATGGTGAAATTATATGTATAGTAAGTATCTTGAAATACATGACACATATAAAAATTCAATGGAAAACATATGTAGTAATCAAGAATGTAAAGACAATTTAAAATTAGAGGATAGAGTAAAGTATGAATAGCGAGTATATGCATTATATTAAGGAAACGTAAATTACAGATTTAATGAATATAACAAATAAATTAGTAGATAATATGTACTAATAATAATATTGAATGCAGACAATAAATCAAATTAGTATGTTGTATTTATATGGATAAAATCTTGTTAAAATACACTGAAGTATATAGGACAATATGAGATAACGAAAGAATATCGTATCACACAATCAAATCATGTAAAATGAATGCACATAAGCAAAATTCCCGAGCAAAATTCAAATGTAATAGTAAATGAAAATAATAGTTGTAGTATAAATTTAACAGAATACGTAAAGTAATAGCACATATGGACGGATGAACATAAGCTGATGTAAAACACAAAAGACAAAACATTAAGATTGAGAGACAATTAAAATAAGTTTAACAAGATCAAGACTAAGGAAAATAGACAAAATACTAGGCATTAATATGATTTAATAGTATAGGAAAATATTTATTTGGAAAATATTAAATGTTGAAAAGTACTATGATGAAAATCTACGGAAAATAATTTGAAGGGAAAGTGTGTCTATGTGTAAGGTATCATGAATGACAGTTCAAACCAACCACGTTTCCACTGCTCTACTCTGAAACCGAGGAAAAATGAGCTCGCATACAATCTCAAATCAATATATACGAGGAGAGCATCATGAATGTAAATTCAATAACAACTTCCATTCATGACTCCAACCATCCAATAGGGAAAGGAAAGAGAGAACATCGGCCAATAGAGCAACACAAATGTAAATCACTTACATTTAAATCTCTATAAACTGAACTCACACTCTAATGTCCACTCTAGGGTGTCGTTCCTTATAAATTTGTACTACTTAGAAGCGTGGCTCTGATACCACTCTATAATGCCCCGAATCCCAAATACACTGAATTCGAGATGTTCTACAGGATCTTTTCGCTTCCTTTAGTACAATTTTACAAGGAAATTTGAACTTTTCACTTTACATCAGAGTTTACATGAATACATTACAATTTACACTGCACAGCGGAAGTAAACTTTACAACAATGAAACGAATGTACAACAACATTGAATACTCTTTAAGCATCCGTTCCTCTTTAACCTGTATCAAGCCATTTACCTGCATATAAGACTGTGAGTACGTCAGTTTATTCAACTGACGATCATTATACACGGCCATCCTCTCTATGTCGGAAATAGTATAACTTATTTTCCATATTTAGCAAACACAAACTTGTCACATATCAAACTAAAGGGACTACCCTATTGATGTCGTGTTGTGATTGTGCACTTAGTCCTTAATGCATTTATTTATATTACATGACACTAATGCACACTTGTTCGGATTCTATGCATCCCATACTACATAGGTCCGAGGGCAAGCCCTTAATCGTTCTTCATCTTTGTAGGGTTCAATCCCTCGTCATGACTTAATCTACTACTGTAATTATGGTGGGTATCTTAGATGATTTATGAGTACAAGCACGTGTACAGAAAATCCTGGAGGGGAATCCCACGTCATGTCACGACGCATCGTGAAGACAGCCTGTGGCAATTCAGCCTCACTTCATGGCACACGATCCTCTTGCAGTCACCAAACATCCCACAAGCGTCGCCACCGGGACGGTACTCTGGAGCAGCATCCACGTCATGTCACGATGCATTGTGAAGACAGCCTGTGAAATACTCTCACGCCGCCAATCCGATGGCCCTCAACTCATATTTTTCTCCTACTTTCATCACGTCTCCACTATGTATCTCTCTGTAATTTCGGTAAGTATCATAGATGTTCTATGATTACAAGCACGTGTACAGAAAATCTGGAGGGGAATCCCACGTCATGTCACGACGCATCGTGAAGACAGCCTGTGGCAATTTAGCCTCCTTCATGGCACACAATCCTCTTGCAGCCACCAAACATCCCACAAGCATTGCTATCGAGATGGTACTCTGTTGTAGTATCCACGTCATGTCACGACGCATCGTGAAAACAGCCTGTGCATACCCTCACAACACCCATCCAATGGCCCTCATACTCATGTTTTTCTCTTACTTTCCTTACAGCCTTACAAAATTTGTTTTTAAAACAAAATCATCACAACCTTGAGCTAGCTTACCCTACCGGACTTAAATCAAAACAACAGAGACAGTCAGCCTACCTGGCTACTTCTCAAGAGACGCTTAACCCTCAACAGTTAGCTCTCAAATTCATAAATAAAACTGCCGGTCACTAGGGTCTCGCCTAGCCTCTAGATTCCAAAAACTATCTCTTCTAGAGATCAACAATATTTCATAATCAATCTCAAATAATATTTCCATTTTCTTTTGTTCACAACTATTTCTCAAAACATTTCTTTTATAATCTCATAACATGAGAACCAATTTAATTCGATAACTTTATCAATTTCATCATTCATATCCTTGTATGTATTTCAAAATAAACTTTAATCAAGTATTAATAATCATAAAATCTCGCATTTAAACTCATTTAACTTTTGTAAAAATCAAATCCAAACTCAAGAACCAAAAACCAGTTTAGTTCAGTCGACTGGTGACAGTGCCAGTCGACTGTTTAGCGAACATCAAAACATCTCAGTCGGTATCAGTCGACTGTTCTTCTAACATCAAATCATCACAGTCGGTTCAGTCGACTGGTGACAGTATCAGTCGACTGTTCCGCGAATACTTTGAAAACTCAAACACTAAAATTCAGGACAGCAGCAGTCGACTGTGAAGGTAATCAGTTGATTGTCCTACCGACAAAAACCCAATTTCTTATACTTTCCAGTCGACTGTTGAAGGTAAACAGTCGACTGTCAATTACACCGATTTCAGCCTGCATATATTTTTCGACCTTTTAATTGATTTGTACTTCCATATAAAAATATAGATCATTTCCAGAATATATTCCCTTTTAAAAAGCAATATCGTATATGTTCTCAAATTCACAAGTTTCTCATTTTTCAGTGAAATCTTTAAAATGCATTAAAACATATATCCAATCGATATTCCAAATAAACTGTTGTCTTTTATCAAAATCACTTTATAAAATCTCTATACTCACATAAATAAATATTTTGAGGCTAGAATCGCACTTCCTTGCTACATTAGCATCGAAAGTCATTTTTCCAGATATTTGCATTATTTCAATTACTATTTCAACCATGCATCATACAATTAAAACTTACCAATTGGCACATATTCTTGCATGCAAATATTCTAACAATCACCATAACTAACAATTCACATCTATCACAATAATCAGAATTTAGCAATCAATTTCTACAACAACTAGCATGTAATCTCATCATACCAATTCAAATTCAACAAATAAATTGTATATCATCTATCATGTAAATTCTACTCCTGAATTAGAAAGCATTTAAGAAACACTCACCTAAAGTTGAAGAAATACGAATAGAAAGCTCCTAGAAAAATTTCTTAGAATGCACGAATAGATCTTTCTCCTTCTAGCTCCTTGCCAAAACCGAAAGCTTCAAATTGGGTTGTATAGCCGACCTCCAATGGGGAAAACTCAAAACTACTCAATCTTTTTCTCTCTTTAATAAATTTTTCTAATGTACTAAGATAAGAAGAAACTAGGGGGTATTTATACATAATTTTGGATGGATTGAATGGCTGGGATTAGATCAACTAGTTAGAGATTAAGGGCTAGGATGAATTAGGGAGTTGTAGCAACTAACCATGATGAGATAACTACCTCCACACTACTCCCATTTTCTAAAATTTAAAATTGCTTTTCCTCCTACTTTAAATCCAAAATTTAGTTTTTTCCCTCTTTTATGAACAGCCCGGCCCCCAACAATGTGTGCACATCGCACGTGTGCACGTGCACGTGCTTTGTGTACATAATAATTTATTTATTTAATCTCTTTAAAACAATTTATTTATATATGTAATAAATATACAAAATTAACTTTAAAATTATACTTTTCATGCACAATTAAAATAGACACACACAATTTCATGAAATTCATTTTGAAAGAATAATACGCTTAAAACACGTGCGTCGCCCGTAAAATCTCAAAAATACAAAAATTGACTTTATCGACCGAAAAATATTTATAGTTAATTGGGATGCAACATAAAGTATATTTAATATACATTTTCTATGATATACTCAAATATACAGAAAACACATGTATTGCACGTAAAAATTTATTTTAATTATAATAGACAAAAATTGAATTCTATTTACAAAAATAGATTTAAACATGTTTATAAAAATAAATTATTGAAACCCATCGAAAACTTTGCACGTAACGGTGGAATGTCCAGAATCGACACGTGCCTCGATTAATACGTAAAAAGCACGTAAAACTCAAAGATTGAAATTTTGCATTTGAGTTGTCTCAAATGGAATTTTAAGAATACGGGATTGCTTAAATAATTGGAATTCAAAAATACATATGAAAATGCATTATGGATATAATCAATAACAGTACAAAATGCACGTGCGTAACACCCGAGGGCAAAATTGTCATTTAAATTTTGCGGGGTGTTACAAGACAACAAGGAAATGATCTACGAATCCGTTTGGACAAGAGGCGCACCCGAACTGAGTCCTCCCGCACAGAGTGTTAGGAAAACAAGAGAAACAACTCTCCTAGACAGATTAAGGCATTCTTCCTTTCACAAGGGCGTACTGCAAAAAGAAGCTTGACTCATGAGTTTCGAAAGCTTCTTGAGCGGAACAAAGAGAAAGATGCCCCAGTCACTTGGGCCGAATTGAAAAAATTCAAGTTCAACATCCTCCGAGTTATCCAGGGTAGTCAAGACCAGGGTTAGCCCTCCAAAGAAGAATTCGGCGACTCAACTGGTTCCAAGGGGAAAGACAACAAAGTCCTTTGCCGTATTCAAGAGGTATAATCGACTAGAACAGATAAAGAATGAGGGGAATCGCTCCAGTTGACCACATTTTCAGCAAAACCATCCTCGATGCACCCATCCCAAAGGACTTCGAAGCTCCTCAATTCGAATCATACAATGGGGAATCGGACCAGACTGACCATATCAAAAGTTTCAAGAACATCATGATGGTCTAAAATGCCACTGATACACTTATGTGTCGAACATTCCCTACAACTTTGAAAGGATCTATAAGGGAATGGTACTTCTACCTCACTCTACAATCAATATTCTCCTTCGGCCAACTCGAGGAGCTCTTCATAGCGTACTTTGTTACCAGCCGTAAGGCTGAAAAAATAAGTGCCTTCCTGTTGGAACTGAAGAAAAAAGAAGATGAATTGCTGAAAGAATTTGTTAAACGCTTCACAGCCGAAGCGAGGTTGATCTCTCCTTGGACTCATCAGTGGTGGCTGCAGCATTCCACCACAATATCACTCATAAAGAATTAAAAGTATCCCTCACTGTAGTACCCCGTATTTTTAAATATAATTTTAAAGATTTATAAATGAATTAAAATGATTTTTTGGAGATTTAATAAATATTTTCCTAAAGATTTATCTTTTGACACATGCAAAACACGTGCAAATATTTTTGTTGTAAATATTCAATTTTATATTTTAAATAAATTCTCCTACTTATAAGAGCATCTGTAGTCGTTATCTATATATCGATAATATCGATATATAGCTTAAAAAGTAGCTGCAGTCGTTTGCTATATATCGATATTATCGATAAATCGCTACAGTCGATTGCTATATATGAGAGACGAAATAGCTTTATCGATAAGTCAGCGACGGTAGTCGAAGAGCCGTCCCAGACGCGCAAAATACTGTTCTAGGCGTCGGACGGCACTCGATATGCCGTCCGTTTCAAAAATTCCGTAATCACCCTTCATTAAACTAAAGATAATTAGGATTATTAGCTACTATTAAGTATATATAGTATAGATATGTAATTATTTAGCTATTAAGTATAGCTATTAAGTGATGTTGATAGGTGGTAAGTGTCGGACGGCACTTCATGTGCCGTCCTAGACATGTGGTAAGTGTCGGACGGCACTTCATGTGCCGTCCTAGACATGGGTTGAAATTTTTTAGCTTTCGACGAGTGCAGCGAAATCCAAATTTCTATTTCTATATATCGATATATGGATAATTTAAACTTTAACGACTACAGATGCTCTAATGGAGTATATTCTAAATTTGAGATTTTTTTGAGTAAAGAAACTATTTTTATAAATACCACGAAAGAGAGGGGCTTTTATGTAAAAAGTCGTTTTGATCTCAAATAAATAATGAAATTTTGTTTTTACTGATTTCTGGGCTTTCCATGGTCATCATTGAAATCAAAATATAATTAAATCTTATTTAGAGTCGATTTGGTAAAGATTTAGACAAATATGGCATTTTTGCAAATATGGAATTTATGTTAGATCTTGTGCAAATATTTTTCTGGAAAGTAAAAGTTAGATATTTTAATTGAAAAATATAATATGTATTATTAGATATTATTTCTAAATTTTCTAAATTTTTACGAATATTTTATGATGTATTTGCAAATATTACAAAAAGAAGGACTTTTGTACAAAATTGCCACCCTGAGTACAAATCTGAATTTTCTTTATTTCTGGGCTGTACTGGATTGCTGGAAAACTCAGTAGTAAAAGTATTTGATTTGATTTTAATTTATTTAACTCATTTTAACTACTTTATATAGAAAGGTTTACATATGTAAAGTAATAATTTGTTAAAGGATTATTTTGCAAATGTGTTTCAAAACCCTAATTCTTCTATTCCGGGTATTTAAAAGAAGGAGTGCAGCTGTCTTTCGGTGCACAATACAAAGGTTTTATTGTTTTTATTTTTCTTGGAGATTGAAAGAGAAGATCTTGGATTTCGCAAAAGAAGAATTTTGCTTATTCTCCATTGATTCGATTGGATTCTTCATCGAAGTGAGTGACTTGTTTGTTTTCTTTTGATTTGTATATGTTGTATGCAAATGATATGAATGTTTTGATTGATCTTGGATGTCGAATTTCATCTATTAGAAAGCATGTTAGGGTTTGGTATGAATATGTATGTTGGATAGATGAAAAATGGGATCTTTGAGAACCGTAGTTATTGTGAGTAGAATTGCATGTGGATTATTTTAGATTGTTGAAAAACCTAATATGAATTGTGAGTAGGCTATTTCTTTTGGATTTATTGCTGATTTGATTGAGTATGATAGATGTTATGCATTAATTGATTTAAAGATGAGATTTTGGACTATTGGTGAGTTGGATGAACGCAATTTGGCCATGTTGATGATAAATTTGTTTTTGTTCATGAATCAACTATTGAAATTAGTTGAGATTGAGTTTGAGGAATTTTGAGAATGAGTAATGGATTAAAAGACCATGTTTTGAGGATTTGTGTTATGATGAGTAAAATTAGAGATTTAGTCGAATTTGAGTAAATATATCCAAATTGGAGATTTTCTTTTTGAGATTTGGTATTGATGTGGTTTGGATCTGAATACGAAGCTATTTCAACGAACAATTAATTTTTGGAAACTCTATTTTGAGTATATGCACAATTTATGTTTTATCGAAAGAGATTTACAAATCACTACTTTTATAAATTTAAGTAGTTTTGAATTAGTTTTATGGCTTGTTATAAATTCTATAAGTCGTATTTGATCATATAGGAAATATGCTTTTTGTAGAAATCGTTTTCATTAAGAAAAACTACGTATCGGTTGAGATGTGCACAACCAAAAGTATACAGTCTACAGGTCGACAGTCGACTGGTATGACTTCTCAGTCGACCGACACGACCCGGCTGTTATGTTCTTTAGTTTTCCTTGAAATTTCGTTCTGGACAGTCGACTGAGAACTTTTACAGTCGACTGATACCCCTTAGAATTATTTTTTAAAGGATTATTGAATTTTTCTCTGGACAGTCAACCGATAGTATTATAGTCGACTTATAACACTTAGATTATTTTCTTAAAATCATGGAATTCACTTTCTGGATAGTCGACTAGTGACATTTACAGTCGACCGTCAACACTTAGTATTATTTTCTTAAAGATATTGGTTTTTCACTTAGGACAGTCGACTGATGACCTTTTACAGTCAACTGATTCTGATGCTTTTCTTGAGTTTCAGGTGTTCTTTAAATGGTTGATTCTTTAAATGTTTTGGATCTATAACTTATTATTCTAAATATTATTCTTTCTACAGAACATATGTTTTCAAGATATTTTATTGTTAGATTTGGATTCTGGAATTTTATAAAGATTTGGGTTTTGTTGATTGGAGAGGTTTTTTTTCCTTTGATCGTTTTGACGATGGATTAGTGAGTTTTGGACTTGTTGAGATCTCTAGAGGGTTGAGTGGGAGTCCTGTGAACCGGCAGTTGAGATTGTTGAGTTAGACCGGGGGGTCTTGGTTTGGTTGTTGTTGAGTATTTAAGTCCAGCAGGATACACTAACTCTAGAGATGAGGATTTTTGGTGGTTTGATAATAATCAACTTAAGGACAGGCACTAGTGGAGATGTGATGGAACTTGGGAAACATAAGTATAGGCTCATGGTTTGTTTAGTCCAACGGATGCGTTCCAGGACTGTTTGTTGTTCTGTCTCGAGAGGACATTTGTGTGTTCGCGTGTCGAGGATCAGCAGGCCTATTCACAGAGCATGCAGGGTGCATTCGCGTGTTGAGGGTCGGCAGGCTTATTCACGGAATGTACCTGGTGTATCTGCACGTTGAGGGCCATGCAAGTCTATTCGTGGGGTACACGGGTTTGGGAGATGATTCTCCGGTTGTTTTTGAGTTATCTTACATGATGCTTGCGCGTCGAGGGCTATGGTGCCTATTCGCGGAGTATTCTAGATCTTGTTTTTCATCACCGTAGTAGGATTAGTTGCATAACGAGAGGTTATCCCTATAAGTGGAGATCGTTAAGGGCTTGCACCAGACCTATGTACTATGGAATGCATAGAATCCGACAAGTATGCATTAGAGAGTCAGCATATAGAATTGTGTTTCTTGACTTGGTTTTATGCTTGTATTTTCCTGTTTTCTTTTTCTACACTTGACACTCAGTCTAGATTCACTTGATGTTTTCATGTATTACTATCTACTATCATATATTCCTTGATGTTTTCATGCTTTACTTATTTGTTATTTCTCATTCCTTTATTCTTGCTGATGATACATATTGTGGATGACTAAGTCTTTTATGATTTAATTATGTTGCTTTGTTTTTATGTCACTCACACCTTTATGGCTGACCCCTTTAGTTTTGGGGGTTAGGGATCATCTCTAGCCTCATGTTTTACAGGTGGTTGTTGCTTAGAGCTTGGGGTTTGGATGCTTGAGATAAATTGATGTAGTAGAGCTTTTGTATAAATTTTGTAAAAGAAATTGTTGTAAGAAAGAAAGTTTGTAATTCAAGGTGTTTGTATTCCGCTGTGTTGTAAATGATTGTTGTAATAAAAGTTGAAATAAAAATTATCTATATTTTTGGGCTATGTGTAATATTACATTGAAGTTGATACTGGGAATTGTGCCACGTATTTTCTAAGATATCATATTAGAAATTCGGGGCGCTACACTCACAAAGAAGCCTACTAAAGATTCAATGAGCTCCTAGAAATGAGTGAAATACATAAGAGTAGAGGAAGCTCTCAATCCACAAGGCAAGAACGATTTATCTTTCTAGAACAAACGGAAGAATACAAATGTGGATGGACCCATGACATTTCAGAAAGATGAACACCACGCTTAGACTAGTTCACTCTTCTCAACGCAAGCGTATTAGCCATTCTCATGAAAGTTGAGAAGAACAGAATAATCCGCCCTCCACCCAAGATGTCTACAGCTAGCAAGAGAAGAGACAAATAAGTGGTGCGCATTTCACAGAGTTCATGAACACACTACTGACAACTGTCGAGCCCTCAAAGAAGAACTTGAATGCCTAATTCACCGGGGCTATCTCTCTCAAGTTTTTCAACAAAATAACAATAAGCATTGAGAGAGGCCCTCCGAATCGCAAGACTTAGAACATATGGCCATTGTCCGCTCCATTCACTAAGGCTCGATGGGGGGAGATTCCAACTCCTCCCGCAAAGCCTTTTTCAGGGAAGTCAACTCAGTACATAACATCATACCTGTCAAGAGCACCGGGGTCCAGATATCTTTCTCCGATAAGGACTTAGAAGGTGTCCCGAACACCTCATTGCGACGCATTGGTCATAAACCTTTGCATGGTAAATCACGAGGTATGCAACATCCTAGTGGACAGTGAAAGATCGATAAACATCATTTTCATGAACAATTTCAACAGACTCAAGCTCTCCTGGAACCGGCTCAAGCTAGCCGGCTATACACTCCACAAATTCTCTGGTGTCCTCGTTCAAGACAAAGAATCGTCACACTTGTGTGACAGTAGGAAAAGCCCTCGCTATTCAAACAGATGCACTAAACTTCATGGTAGTAGATGTCAAAGCTGCATACAATGCAATATTAGGCCGTCCAAGCTTGGCGGCCTTTCATGCAGTTGCTTCCACCTACCACAAGAAAATGAAGTTTCCAACTACAGCAGGCATATGCCAAGTTGTAGGTAGCCAACATGCAGCACGAGCATGCTACTCTGCCACAATGGGGGGCTCGGTTCTCCCCTTTGATGCCATAGAGTTACCGCCAGAAAGCAGTCACAGTAAATCCAAGTCCATAAACAAGCTTGAAGCTACTGCACTAGATAATCCTGTCGAGAACTTCCAAACCTGCCAAATCATCTCCCACCAGTTCCAAGTTCATCCTCATTAGGATACTACGACATACTTGAATCCCCACCCGAAGCCACTCCGCTCATTCAGTGGAAAGAAATAGTTCTGCCAAAACACATTGGCGAACCTAAAGATCTCTTATTCTCTATGCAAAACACTGAGACACTTGCTCCAAAACAAGCAAGTCCAGGCAAGATCTACCAAGTTATTTGCCTGACGGCTCATCAACATAAAGACCTGGAGGGTAAGGAGATATCAGCAGGGACTTGTAAAGTGGAACACCTCATGAACTTCAACAAGGGCGCTAAATGCCCGCCTCCTTTGTATATTTTCAATATTTTGTAATAAGGGCCAACCACTAAAACAACTATTTAGTTTTACCTTTCAATAAAGACCGCTTTCACTATC
The DNA here is from genome assembly GCA_017893485.1 of Hemerocallis citrina. Classification (NCBI taxonomy): domain Eukaryota; kingdom Viridiplantae; phylum Streptophyta; class Magnoliopsida; order Asparagales; family Asphodelaceae; genus Hemerocallis; species Hemerocallis citrina. The sequence goes on along the minus strand of CM030360.1, from coordinate 161,073,075 downwards.
GGTCACTGCATATAATAACGGCCAGCCACTAGAGTAGCTGCTTAGTTAAATTTTCCAATAAAATTTAGTATTAATTTTTGCATAATTATTGTACAACTCTACATGTAATACCCTGGATTTTTATTTAGAGAATTGTTGATTTTTACGTGTAGTGCACGTAGAAGTTTTGTATGTATATTTTCTTACAAAATTATCTCTTATAACATGAACAAATAAACATTTTTCTTTCACTTTATCTTCTCAAAGCCTAAGAGTGTTTTTCTAATTTAAGCCCACCCTAATAAATTAAAGTATTTTATTAAATGGCCCATGAGCCTAAAGCCCACTATTTTGAGGCCCTCAAACTTAATTAATCTTTTAATTGTCACAACTTGTCATATAGACACAATTAGTGGACAATTGATTAATTAAATTTGTACAACTTAATAATGGGGGTACTATAAAGGGCACGTGCACACACTAGAGTGTGGATTGCACACCCTTCTAGGGGTGGCTGGATTGTGGAGAGATAGAGAGGGAGAGTGGGATGAAGTTGAGGGGTGGTTATGTGGTCCTTAATCTCTAACTCCTTGATTAAATCCTAACCATCTATTCTCATCCTAAAAGTGTATAAATACTCCTATATTTCTTCTCATTAGTACATTACACAATTCATTCAGAGAGAGCAAAAGATTGAGAGACAATAGTGAGCAAAAGATTAGAGTGTGCAAAATTGTGTGTGTTCCAACCTAGAGGTGTCCGGCCAATCATCAAGGAAGCAAGGAGAGCTCGGGTTCCTAGCAAGCACAAGGAGGACGAGACAATTTGTAATCCATTCTAGGAGGAGAATGCTACTTTCTTGCATTCTAGGAGTTTTCATTCGTTTCTTCAACTATAGGTGGGTGTTTCTCAATACTTCTAAATGTAGATGCCATGCTAGGAATGTTTGCTAAAATAGTTGAGAAGAAATTGATAAATTGTAGTATCATGTTTGGTTGATTAGAGATAAAATAGTAACTTAAAGATTGACTGTTAAAATGATTGCTAATGAATAAAGATGTGAAATTGAAATGCTAGAATCAATCTTATCATCATGCTTTATAAATTATGCTATGAGTGACGAATTGGTACTTATGAGACACAAATTGACTAAATGCATGTGTTATTGGTAAATAATGAATTTAAAAATACTAGTTTACTGTATTTGTATATATATTAGAATCTGGAGAGTTTGACTCAAAAAGAGAAGAAAAAGAACCAACAATATTTTGGGAATTTGAAAAACCTAGCAGCATCAGTCGACCGATTAGATTGAAACAGTCGACTGGTCTAAGTATTTATTTTCGAGTTTTTAATCTTTGCGGAACAGTCGATCAATCATAGTGTAATAGTCGACTGCTCTGATCATTTTATTTTCAAGTTTTTAATCTTTGTGGAATAGTCGACCGATCATAGTGTAACAGTCGACTGCTCTGAGTATTTATTTTCGAGTTTTAATCTTTGCGTAACAGTCGACCGATCACAGTGTAACAGTCGACTGCCCTGAATTTTCAACTAATGTCTGGATTTTTGTGAGATAATTTTCTATAACCTGTGGCCTAGGATAAATAAGAATTTGAGACTATTTTTGGCAAGAAAGAACTTATTATTTTATTGGTTTAAATTGTCTCTGAATACATACCTTGTTTAAAAGAGTTTTTGAAATGAGTTTGGGAAATGAATGTGGGAATTTTTGATAAAATGATAGTACGGTAATTTCATGGTAGTTGAATGAGCTATAAATGTGACAAGTTAGAAAAACGAATTCTTTTGTTTATGCGTGAGTTGTACATAAAAGTGAAATTGAATGTTATGGTGAATTATGAAAGATTTTATGAGCATGAGTATGCAAATGCTATGAACATGAAAGGAAAATTAATGTTAATCATGAAAAAGACTTATTCGATTTTTGACTGTGAATTGAAATTGAGAACTAGAGTGTAGTTAAGCCTCATACCGGCATTGAAAAGAGATATGCTGAAATGAAAATTTGAGATGAAAAGACCAAGATTGGGTCATGTTGAATAGATGATTAAGACCGGTATAGTGGAAAGCCTAACTCTAGAGAATTAATTTTTTTCATGATTCAAATAACTAAGGATTAGATACATAGTGAAGAGGTGATGAAAATAAGATAAAAGGACGAGTATGAGGGCCTCGGAGCTACGGAGTGAGAATATTCACAGGTTGTCTTCACGATACGTCGTGACATGACGTGGATATATCTCCAGGAGTCCGGGCCGCAGGCGATGCTCGTGGGGTGTTTGGTGACTGCGGGTGGTGTCATGTCCCATGACGGAGGCTGAATTGTCTACAGGTTGTCTTCACAATGCGTCGTGACATGATGTGGGATTCTCCTCCAGGCTGTCTGGACATGAGCTCGTACTCATAGAACATCTAGGATACTTATCGTAGTTACAATCGTAGTTTAAGTCATGACGAGGGATTGAACCCTGCAAGATGAAGAACGGTTAAGGGCTTGCCCTCAGACCTATGTAGTATGGGATGCATAGAATTTGAACAAGTGCATGTTAGTTATGCCGTTAGGAGTAACGAATGCACCTGCAATTTTCATGGATATGATGAATAGAGTTCTGAGGCCGTTCATTGATTCTTTTATCGTGGTGTTTATCGACGATATTCTTGTGTGCTCCAAGTTGGAGGAGGAGCTCACAGAGCATCTAGCAGCAGTTTTGAAGAAGCTTCAGGAGCATGAGTTATATGCCAAGTTGTCCAAGTGCGATTTCTGAAAATATGAAGTGGCATTCCTCGGTCACATCCTTTCTAAGGAGGGAGTGGCAACTGATCCGCAGAAGATAGAGGCGGTGAAGGATTGGGCAAGGCCTACTACAGTAAAGGAAATCATGAGTTTTCTTGGGCTGACGAGATACTACAGGAGGTTTATTCAAAGCTATGCTCAGATAGCTGTATCGCTCACTGGTCTGACCAAGAAGAATGTGAACTTCAAGTGGACTGAGCAGTGCAAGCCAAGATTTTAGGAGTTGAAAGAGAGGCTGACTACTGCTCCCATTTTGGCTTTGCCTAGAGCAGGTGTTGAGTACGATGTTTACAGTGATGCTTCACATCGTGGGCTTGGTTGTGTCTTAATGCAAGAAGGAAAGGTGATCGCATATAGGTCTAGGCAACTAAGACTGCATGAGAAGAATTATCTGACTCATGATCTAGAGTTGGCTGCGATTATCTTTGTTTTGAAGCAATGGAGACACTACGTGTATGGTGAGAAGCTGAACATGTACACGGACCATAAGAGCTTGAAGTACATCTATCAACATAAAGATCTGAATCTGAGGTAAAGGAGATGGCTGGAGGTGCTTGAGGACATGCCTCCTGAGATCAAGTATCATCCTGGAAAGGCTAATGTTGTTGCTGATGCACATAGCCGCAAGAGCAGTTTGGCTAGTTTGATTACGACTCAGAGGCATCTTGCAGAGGAATTGGATCGGGCTGGTATTGAAGTTGTTCTGCAAGGCTTGGCTTGGGAGCATCTTTAGCTTAGTTGAGGCTTCAACCGACGCTGAATGAAAGGATTACTGCAAGTCAGAAGGAAGATGCAGAGATTTAGAAGATGAAGGAGCAGGTCAGTGCTGGTAGGTTGCCCAAATTTCAAATTAGGGATGAAGTGCTATGGTTTGGAGAGAGGCTGTGTGTTCCGGATCAGTCGGACTTGAAAGAAAGTATTCTTTAGGAGGCACATGCTACTCTTTTGTCTGTACATCTTGGAAGTACTAATATGTACAAAGACATTAAATAGCATTTCTGGTGGTCAGGTTTGAAGCGAGATGTGGCTAAATTTGTGTCGAGGTGTGAGATTTGTCAGCAAGTCAAAGCCGAGAATCAGAAACCCAGAGGTCTATTGCAATCGTTACCTATTTCGGAATGGAAGTGGGATAACATTAGTATGGATTTCATTATGTGCTTGTCCAAGAGTTCCAAGGGCAATGATGCAATTTGGGTCATAGTCAATCTACTAACCAAGTCCGCTCACTTCTTGGCGATGCAACTCACTGCTTCGATGGACAATTTGGCTGAGTTGTATGTTGGTGAAATTGTCAGACTTCATCGTGTTCCGTTAACCATTGTGTCTGATCGAGATGCGAGGTTTACTTCGCATTTCTGGAAGAGTCTTCAGACAGCTCTAGGTACCAAGATGAATTTCAGCACTACTTTTCATCCTCAGACCGATGGGCAGACCGAGAGAGTCAACCATATTCTTGAGCATATGCTTCGGTGTTGTGTACTAGACTTTGGAGGTAGTTGGGAAAGGCACTTAGCTTGGTAGAGTTTTCCTACAACAAAAATTTTCAGACTAGTATTGGGATGACACCGTATGAAGCTCTGTATGGCAAGAAATGCATAACACCTGTTTGTTGGTTTGAAGTAGGGGAACAACAGATGTTTGGGCCTGAGATTGTGCAGCAGACCCCTAAAAAGATCTATCTGATCTGGAAGAAGTTGGTGGATGCTCAGAGTAGGCAGAAGAGCTATGCAGACAACCGGAGGAGGGACCTTGAGTTTGAGGTTGGTGACTTTGCCTTTCTGAAGGTTTCACCTAGCAAAGGTGTGATTCGATTTGGCAAGAATGGGAAGTTAGCCCCGAGCTTCATAGGCCCGTATAAGATATTGAAAAGGATCGGAAAAACTGCTTATCGACTTGAGTTACCGGAAGAGTTGTCTCAGGTGCACAATGTCTTTCATGTGTCTATGCTGAGAGGTTACATTCCAGATCCGAGTCATCATTTGCCCGAAGTACCGGAGGGTTTGCAGTTGGATCTGAGTTACATTGAGCTTCCGATTGAGATTGTTGATCGTCGGGAGAAAGTCTTGAGGAATAAGACGATACCGATGGTCAAGGTAGTCTGGAGAAACCAGTTGGTTGAAGAGGCTACTTGGGAATCTGAGGAGAGGATGATAAATCATCATCCTAAGCTCTTTGTTTGATTTGTATTTTCCTTTCTTCCTTCTTATTGTGTTTTGTTTTTTATTCTTTTTCGCTCTTTTATTGTAGTTCCGGGGACGGAACTATTCTAAGAAGGGAGTGTTGTAATACTCTGAATTTTTATCTAATGAGAATTGTTGATTTTTATGTGTAGTAAACGTAAATATTTTGTATGTATATTTTCTTACAAAATTATCTCTTATAACATGAACAAATAAACAATTTTCTGTCTCTTTATCTTCTAAAAGCCTCTTTTAAAAGCCTAAGTGTGTTTTTCTAATTTAAGCCCACCCTAATAAATTAAAGTATTTTATTAAATGGCCCATGAGCCTAAAGCCCACTATTTTGAGGCCCACGAACTTAATTAGTCTTTTAATTGTCACAACTTGTCATGTAAACACAATTAGTGGACAATTGATTAATTAAATTTGTACAACTTAATAATGGGGGGTACTAGAAAGGGCACGTGCACACACTAGAGTGTGCATTGCACACCCTTCTAGGGGTGGCCGGATTGTGGAGAGAGAAAGGGAGAGAGTGGGATGAAGTTGAGGGGTGGTTATGTGATCATGAAAGTTACTACAACTTTCCAATTCATCTTGGTCCTTAATCTCTAACTCCTTGATTAAATCTTAGCCATCTATTCTCATCCTAAAAGTGTATAAATACCCCTATATTTCTTCTAATTAGTACATTACACAATTCATTAAGAGAGAGCAAAAGATTGAGAGACAATAGTGAGCAAAAGATTAGAGTGTGCAAAATTGTGTGTGTTCCAACCTCGAGGTGTCCGGCCAATCATCAAGGAAGCAAGGAGAGCTCGGGTTCCTAGCAAGCACAAGGAGGAGGAGACAATTTGCAATCCATTCTAGGAGGAGAAGGCTACTTTCTTGCATTCTAGGAGTTTTCATTCGTTTCTTTAACTATAGGTGAGTGTTTCTCAATACTTCTAAATGTAGATGCCATGCTAGGGATGTTTGCTAAAATAGTTGAGAAGAAATTGATAAATTGTAGTCTCATGTTTGGTTGATTAGAGATAAAATAGTAACTTAAAGATTGATTGTTAAAATGATTGCTAATGAATAAAGATGTGAAATTGAAATGCTAGAATCAATCTTATCATCATGCTTTATAAATTATGCTATGAGTGACGAATTGGTACTTATGAGACACAAATTGACTAAATGCATGTGTTATTGGTAAATAATGAATTTAAAAATACTAGTTTACTGTATTTGTATATACATTAGAATCTGGAGAGTTTTGACTCAAAAAGAGAAGAAAAAGAACCAACAATATTTTGGGAATTTGAAAAACCTAGCAGCATCAGTCGACCGATTAGACTGAAACAGTCGACTACTCTGAGTATTTATTTTCGAGTTTTTAATCTTTACGGAATAGTCGACCGATCATAGTGTAATAGTCGACTGCCCTGATCATTTTATTTTCGAGTTTTTAATCTTTGCGGAACAGTCGACCGATCATAGTGTAACAGTCGACTGTTCTGAGTATTTATTTTCGAGTTTTTAATCTTTGCGGAACAGTCGACCGATCATAGTATAACCGTCGACTGCCCTGAAGTTTCAACTAATGTCTGGATTTTCGTGAGATAATTTTCTATAACCTGTGGCCTAGGATAAATAAGAATTTAAGACTATTGTTGACAAGAAAGAACTTAATATTTGATTGGTTTAAATTGTCTCTGAATACATGCCTTGTTTAAAAGAGTTTTTGAAATGGGTTTGGGCAATGAAAGTGGGAATTTTTGATAAAATTATAGTATGGTAATTTCATGGTAGTTGAATGAGCTATGAATGTGACAAGTTAGAAAAATGAATTCTTTTGTTTATGCATGAGTTGTACATGAAAGTGAAATTGAATGTTATGATGAATTATGAAAGGTTTTATGAGCACGAGTATGCAAATGCTATAAACATGAAAGGAAAATAAATGTTAATCATGAAAAAAACTTATTCGATTTTTGATTGTAAATTGAAATTGAGAACTAGTGTGTAGTTAAGCCTCATACCGGCAATGAAAAAAGATATGCTGAAATGAAAATTTGAGATGAAAAGAGCAAGATTGGGTCATGTCGAATAGATGATTAAGACCAGTATAGTGGAAAGGCTAACTCTAGAGAATTGATTTTGTTCATGATTCAAATAACTAAGGATTAGATACATAGTGAAGAGGTGATGAAAATAAGAGAAAAACACGACTATGAGGGCCTCGGAGCTACGGAGTGAGAATATTCACAGGTTGTCTTCACGATGCGTCATGACATGACGTGGATATATCTCCAGGAGTCCGTGCCGCAGGCGATGCTCGTGGGGTGTTTGGTGACTGCGGGTGGTGTCATGTCCCATGACGGAGGCTGAATTGTCCACAAGTTGTCTTCACGATGCGTCGTGACATGACGTGGGATTCTCCTCTAGGCTGTCTGGACATGAGCTCGTGCTCATAGAACATCTAGGATACTTATCGTAGTTATAGTAGTAGTTTAAGTCATGACGAGGGATTGAACCCTGCAAGATGAAGAACGGTTAAGGGGTTGCCCTCAGACCTATGTAGTATGGGATGCATAGAATCTGAACTAGTGCGCATTAGCGTCATGTAACATAATAACTGCATTAAGGACTAAGCGCACCGCACAACACTACATCTATAGGATAGTCCCTTTAGTATTGTTTGTGAACAAGTTTGTGGTTTGTTAAGTGTTGAGAATTGTTATACTGTTTTCAGCATAGAGAGGATGACCGTGTATAATATTTCGTCAGTGAATGAACTGATGCGTCCACAGTTTTACATGTAGGGTAAAGATGCTTGACAAATTGAAGTATACATGCTGCTCAAAGATTGATTTAAATGTTGTTTCATGTAATTACTGTAAATTTGCTTCCGCTGTAATAATGTAGAGGTATAATGTAACTCTGATGTAAGAAATGTTTCAATTTCCTTGTAAAATTGTATGAAAGAAGTGTAAAGATCCTGTGGAACTTCGAATTCAGTTGTATTTGGAATTCGTGGTGTTACACTACAGATGCACACAATGAGTTAAATGCCATGCCTACTCCTAAAAACGATAAAAAAACTCATTCAAACTCCAGATAAGCCGGGTTCGTTGTCCAAACCCATGGCTCGATGTTACTTTAGTAACATGTAACAAAGTAAGTCCGCAGTTCAGCTTGCCATTCGATCTGTTCCTGCAACCCTGTTAATACCTAAAATAACAATTTCGGAATCCACACCCATGACTCAGAGTTACTTTAGCAACCTACAATCAAGCATGTTCAAAGTTCAACTCGCCATTCGATATGTTCCTGAAACTAGTTAAAATTCCTTAAAGACAAATTAGAGGTCCAAAATCGTGGATCGTAGTTACTCCAATAAAACTTGCAAAGGTAACATTTGGAGTTCAACCGCAACTCGATGCGACTCTCACAATTTGTTGGAGGATCCATACAACAAGTTAGGAAAATAGCTTTCCCTCGGAGTTGCTCCTACAACTAGCTACGTACAAGACGGATAAGTTCTATACTCCGTCAAACATTACGCACACCATCAATGGTTCGTTAGCTATACACAACCAATTTAAGGCCTTGTTCTTTAGCTACAAAGAACTCAGTTGACAGCTCAACAATCTTAACAACAAGTCTCATTACAACTGCAGAATTACAACGAGTCTATGTTTCATGCCGAAGAATCGTTACAAATGTATTGCAAACACTATATAACCAACTGTCTTGCAAGAGGGATGCTCCGCCTAAGAGACACAAACCACTTCATGGCTTCCTTCCAACTAACATCTCTCCAAGGCCGCCTCAACTCTTGAGGATAAAATTCAAGACAATACTTCCTTAGGCGGGTGAGCTCCATGTTTTTCTGTCTACCTTCACCTGAGCAAGCTCCATGTAATACCCTGATTTTTCAATTAATGAAAAATTATTTATTTTGCACGTAGTATGCACGTGCAATATGTTAGTTGAATTAAATCTTATAATTATTTTATTGTGATGAGTATAAATATTTAAATATGTGTTCTCAAATTATTTTATACAAAAGCCTTTTTCTTAATGGATAGAAAGCCTTATTTTAAAGCCTTTTTCTTAAAGCCCAAAATGTATTTATTTTATTTTAAAATGACTATTTTGGCCCATAAAACTAAGCCCATGGATTAATTTATTTAAAAAGTCTATTTTATTTTTATGTAAAAAAATCAAATGCACAATTTTGATCCTAGTTGCATGCACGTGCACTACACGTACACGTGCAATGCACACTTCTCCATGGGGCCGGGATTGCTTCTTTTTGGAGGGAGATTCAAAAAGTTGAGTGGTGATCATGGAGGTGGTTGTATAGTTGTGGGTAGTTTTTATAACTCCTACTCTAATCTTGGCCCTCCATCCTACAACCAACTAGTCAATCCTAGCCATCCATTTCACTTGATTTGTAGTATAAATACCCCCTCCCATGGCAATATTCATATGCAATTATATCTTTCCAAACCTATAGTCTAATTTAGTAATAGTTGTGAGTTAAAAAGATTGAGAGAATTGTGTGGGATTGTATTGCTTTCAACAAGGAGAAGAAGGCCGACATCAAAGGGGGAAGTTTTCGATTTTTGCTTGGGCTTGGAGGTGTGTGCGAGTGACTAGGAGGAGGTGCATTCATTCACAAAGGACCTTCGTTGCTATTGTGTTGTTTTCTCTCCATACAAGGTGGGTAAAATTCTCCATATTTCTAAAGTAGAAATGCTTGTTAGAATGAATGAATGATAATGGGTTTGATTTTCCTTATTTCTAAATTAGAAATGATGCTAGCATTATATTGAGAAATGATGCATGAAAAATACTAATAAGAGTACACTTCTAATTGGAAAATTGACCTATGAATGGATTGGAATGTGAGTATGAATGTATGTGATCTGATTAGTAAAAATCTAAGTTGGTATGGATTAATTATAACCATGAATGTGTAATTGGCTAATAAAGAGATTAGTGACATTAATTGTTGAGAAATGTCGAGAAGGAATCTTTCGGGTAAGTCGACTTAGGACCTTGTAAGTCGACTTATATGCTCACTTAAGTCGACTGGTACTTTTATAAGTCAACTTTTTGCGTAATTTATTTGCATAAAATCATGGATGTTTTCCCTGGACAGCCGACTTACTATAGTATAAGTCGACTGGTACTGACGCATTTTCACAAACTCGAATGTTCTGTTTTTTTGAAAATACATGAGACTTTAGAAAGATAAGTTGGGAATTGTTGCATGAAATAAAATGTGATTTAAGAATGAAAGGTGTAATTAGAACTATGATTTTGATATGTGTATTTTTCGGAAATTATACCTTGCAAAAGAACTAGAAATGAAGAAGATTAATATAGTAAAGATTGAAGTGACATTATAGATGCATGAAAACATGAATTATGAATATTCGTTAGTACTTCTCATTTTGAGAACAATGTGATAACCATGAAATGTGAATTATTCTTGTTGAAGAATAGCGTGACAAAATATGATGTGTGATTCCTTAATTTGAGATTTTTAACCTGTTCAGTCGACCGAATGTGTGTAGCAGTCGACTGTATAGAACCTGAGAAATTACATAATTGAACTCCGCAAAACAGGCGACTGTGTTGAAAGACAGTCGGCTGTCCTGTGATTGATAATTGAAATTGGAAACACTGCGGAACAGCCGACTGCCATGTGCAGCAGTCGACTCTCCCGAGTGGTTATGAAGAATGTGAATTGACTGAACAAGTCGACTGGAAGAGCTCCAAGTCGACTGTCCAGAGTGTTTGATATGTCAGAGAACATTATTCTGTCTATTTTGAAGATTGTGAACTGTATGATTGATGTTGATGAACTATTTTTATTGCTGTATGAATTTATATGAAATGAATCGTAGTTTGAATTGAGAAATTTACATGAAATGAGTAATACTTTGAATGAAGAATTACATGAATATGAAAATTAAGAACATGATATGCTGAGGCAAAGAAAAATGAATTCATGAGTTGGAAATACTCAAATTGGAAGTTGTGAATTAGAAATTGAACAAAAGAGTAGCTAAGTCTCCCCCGACAGTTAAATGAAATGAAATTGAAAAGAAGACCAAGGTTGGTCATGTGAACATGAAATGAATAAGTCCGGTTGAGTGGAGAGGCTAACTCTAGAGCTTCGATTTTTATTCATGATTCTAATAATTAGTACATAGTGGAGAGGTGATGAAAGTAGGAGAAAAACACGAGTGAGGGCCATCGGATTTGCGGCGGAGAGTATTTCACAGGTTCTTCACGATGAGTCGTGACATGACGTGGATACGGCTCCAGGGTGCCGTGGCGGCGGAGAGTATTTCACAGGTTCTTCACGATGCGTCGTGACATGATGTGGATACTGCTCCAGGGTACCGTCCCTGTGGTGACACTTGTGGGATGTTTGGTGACTGCATGAGGATCGTGTGCCATGAAGGAGGCTGAATTGTCCATAGGTTCTTCACGATGAGTCGTGACATGACGTGGGATTCCCCTCCAGTTTCTGTACACGTGCTTTCACTCATAGATCATCTAAGACACTACCGTAGTTACAGTAGTAGATTAAGTCATGGCGAGGGATTGAACCCTACAAAGATGAAGAACGATTAAGAGGCTTGCCATCGGACCTATGTAGTATGGGATGCATAGACTCCGAACAAGTGTGCATTAGTGTCATGTAACATAAATAATTGCATTAAGGATTAAGTGCACAATCACAACACGACATCAATAGGGTAGCCCCTTTAAATTGTAATGTGACAAGTTTGTGGTTGTTAAATATGGAAAATTAAGTTACACTATTTCCGGCATAGAGAGGATGGCCGTGTATAATGATCGTCGGTTGAATAAACTGACGTACCCACAGTCTTATATGCAGGTAAATGACATGTTAAAGGTTAAAGAGGAATGGATGCATAAAGATTTTACCATGTTGTTGTACATTTATTTAAATGTTGTAAATTTCACTTCCGCTGTGCAAATGAAAAGTGTAATATTGATGTAAACTCTGATGTAAAGTGAAAAGTTTAAATTTCCTTGTAAAATTGTACTGAAGAAAGTGAAAAGATCCTGTAGAACATCTCGAATTCAGTGTTTTTGGGATTCGGGGCGTTACAGAGTGGTATCAGAGCCACGCTTTCTACGCTTTCCACACTTGTACAAATTTATAAGGAACGACACCCTAGAAGTGGACATTAGAGTGCGTGTTTGAGTTTAGAGATTTAAATGTAAGTGACTTACATTTGTATTGCTCTAAGACTCATGCTTCTTCCTCTCTATTTCTAAGATGGCTGATCACTTCGACCCTACTAGAGATGACGACCGGCATATCATTGAGGAAGAGTACCATCCTGGACAGGCTGATTCTGAGCACGAGTATCACCCTGGGCAAGCAGATTCTGATGAGGAGGAGTGGCCTGAATCTCGAGAGATTACCCCACCTCCAGATTCATCTGACGATTCTTCTTCTGATGAAGAAGAGGGACCAGTTCTGAGTAGCACTGTGGCTTCTCTTCAAAGGCAGGTGGAAACACTGCGAGATAGAGTTGGAGTATTGGAGGCTCAGCTGGCAAAGTGAAAGGACGACTTTTCAGTTCTTAGTCACCGGGTATGGGAACTTGAAAAGAGGAAGAACCTGACAGATGTGCTGAAGGATGAGGTTGATGAACTACGGGAAGAACTTCGAGCAGCGAAGAGGACCCGTAGGAGTTAGATTGTTGTAGCTTCTATTTTCTTCCATTCTGATGTTAAGAAATGTTTTAATTCGAATGTATAAACTTTGGAATTCAATGAAATGCAAGTTGGTTTAAATTCTTGTCTTATACTTCGAATTTAATGGATCTTTTGCATCAGAATATGTCGAGAAGAGGAGCTAGGAATGGGGAAGGTTTGGATCTGGAGACCGAACTTGCAAGGGTCTACCAGACGCTGAATGCAGTGGCTATGAACCAAGGAAGGGGGCCGGTGAATCCAGTACCCGAGGCGATTAAGCTGGTGGAATCGTTCAAGAGAATGAAACCACCTGTATTCGAGGGAAAGTCAGACCCAGATGCGGCTGACGACTGGATCCGTCAAGTGGAAACAATCTTTGAAGTGTTGGAGACCCCTGAGGGTAGCAAGGTCAAGTTGGCGACTTTGCAATTCGAGAAGGACGCGGCTGTTTGGTGGCAGTCGATGAAGAGGACCATGGGAGGTATAGTGCTTGGCTGGGAGGAATTTCTGGAAGAATTCCGCAGTCACTATTTCCCCTCCGATGTTCAGGAGAAGAAGGCAATGGAGTTTCTATCCCTTCAGCAAGGTAGCATGTCGGTAAGGGAGTATGAGACTAAGTTACTCAGCTCTCTAGGTATGCGCCTGAACTGGTAATGGATGAGGCTAAGAAGGCTCGTAAGTTCGAGCATGGACTGAGGCCAAGCTTGAGGTCTCGGATGATACCTCTCGGTATCAGAAGATTCGACAAGTTGGTGAAGAGGGCAGCTGTGACAGAAGAATATATGGAGCAGTTCCAAGTTGTTCAGAACCGGAGGATCAACTGGCAGACTGGTAAGAGGCCTGCACATTCTAGGAGTTTCAAGGGGCAACCATTTGCACAGAGGTTCAAACCGACAGGGGCGAACGCTATTAGTGTAGCTGGAGGACCTGGGAACAATGTGGTGAGACCTCCTGCGGTGACTTGCTTCAATTGTGGTGAGACGGGACATTTCACGTCTCAATGCTCCAAGCCACGAAATGTCATCCGTGGGGATCAACGCAGCAGAATGGGAAGAGGCCGTACCAATCAGGGCGAGTATTTGCCTTGACGGAAGCTGATGCTGATGAGGTTGATCATGTCATCACTGGTACGAGGGCTGATGTTTAGTGGTTTTTGTCATTTCTTCTTCCCGTTCATATTGTGAAACTGTTATGTAATGGTGTGTATTATGTAACAGGAGAACTCTATCTTAATGGAATGAAAGCTGTTGTATTGTTCGATACTGGATCCTCTCATACTTTTGTGTCTCCTAAATTTGCTAAAGTGTTGGGAGTTGAACCGAAGGTTTTTCCAGGCAAGATCTTAGCAGTAGCTACTCCATTAGGGGAAACTTTGACCACTGATCGGTATTACGCAAATTGCGAGATTGTGATTGGGGATAGAATCTTTGGCATTGATCTGATCGAGCTGACTATCTTGGGAGTCGATGTTATCATTGGCATTGATTGGATGTCGGTGTACAGTGCAAGCATCGAGTGCAAGACCAAGACGGTGACAGTGAATGCTCCAGGAGGACCTGAAGTCACTTTCCAAGGGAAGCAGAAATGTTCTAAGCTGGTGGCAACCATCCGCAAGGAAGAGACTCCTGTGGAAGTGCAAGGGATTCCGGTGGTTCGGGACTATCCGACTGTGTTCTTGAATGATTTTCCTGGGTTACCCCCGCATCGTGATGTAGAGTTCAGCATCACTGTTCAACCAGGAAGTGCACCCATTTCTAAGGCACCGTATAGGCTGGCTCCAGTGGAACAGGATGAGGTGAAACGGCAGATTGAGGAACTGTTGGAGAAAGGCTTTATTCAACCTAGTGCATCACCTTGGGGAGCACCAGTGCTTTTGGTAAAGAAGAAGGATGGATCGATGAGAATGTGTATCGATTACCGGGAGCTGAATAAGGTCACTGTTCAGAATAAGTATCCTATTCCTTGAATTGATGACTTGTTCGATCGTCTACAAGGAGCAGCTGTATTCTCCAAAATAGATCTTCGATCAGGATACCACCAAGTGCGAGTGAAAGCTGAAGATGTGCACAAAACTGCATTTAGAACTCGGCATGGGCATTACGAATTCTTAGTTATGCCATTCGGAGTGACGAATGCACCCGCAATCTTCATGGACTTGATGAACAGAGTTCTGAGGCCGTTTATTGATTCTTTCGTCGTGGTGTTTATCGACGATATTCTCCTGTACTCCAAGTCTGAGGAGGAGCACACTGAGCATCTGGCAGCAGTTTTGCAGAAGCTGGAAAAGCAGAAGTTGTATGCCAAGTTATCCAAGTGTGATTTCTGGACATCTGAAGTGGCATTCCTAGGTCACATCCTTTCTAAGGAGGGAGTGGCAACTGACCCTCAGAAGATAGAGGCAGTGAGAGATTGGGCTAGGCCTACTACAGTGAAGGAAGTCAGAAGCTTTCTCGGGATGACTGGATACTACAGGAGATTCATTCAAGGTTATGCTCAGATAGCCGTACCGCTTACTGGACTGACCAAGAAGAATGTGAGCTTCAAGTGGACTGAGCAATGTGAGGCAAGCTTTCAGGAGTTGAAAGAGAAGCTGACTACTGCACCTATTTTGGCTCTGCCTAGAGCAGGTGTTGAATATGATGTTTATAGCGATGCTTCACATCGTGGGCTTGATTGTGTTTTAATGCAAGAAGGAAGAGTAATCGCTTATGGGTCTAGGCAACTACGATCGCATGAGAAGAATTACCCGACTCATGATCTAGAGTTGGCTGCGATTATCTTTGCCTTGAAGCAATGGAGGCACTACGTGTACGGTGAGAAGTTGAACATGTACACGGACCACAAGAGCTTGAAGTATATATATCAACAGAGGGATCTGAATCTGAGGCAGCGGAGATGGTTGGAAGTACTCGAGGATATGCGACCTGAGATCAAATATCATCCTGGAAGGGCTAATGTTGTTGCTGACGCACTTAGTCGCAAGAGCAGTTTGGCCAGTTTGATTACAACTCAGAAGTATCTGATTGAGGAGTTGGACCGAGCAGGTATTGAGGTTGTCTTGCAAGGATTGGGAGCATCTTTGGCTCAGTTGAGGCTTCAGCCTACTTTGAATGCAAGGATCATTGCAAATCAGGAAGTGGATGCTGATATTTTGGAGATAAAGGAGCAGGTTGGCGCTGGCAAGTTGCCCGGATTTCAAATCAGGGATGGAGTGCTGTGGTTCGGAGATAGGCTATGTGTTCCAAATCAGGCGGACCTGAAAGAGAGTATTCTTCAGGAGGCGCATGCTACTCTTTTGTCGGTACATCCTGGGAGTACTAAGATGTATAAAGACATCAAACAGCATTTCTGGTGGTCAGGTTTGAAGCGGGATGTGGCAGATTTTGTTGCGAAGTGTGAGGTTTGTCAGCAAGTCAAAGCCGAAAATCAGAGACCCGGAGGTCTATTACAGCCGTTACCTATTCCGGAATGGAAGTGGGATAACATCAGTATGGATTTCATTACGGGATTGCCTAAGAGTCCTAAAGGCAATGATGCGATTTGGGTTATAGTCGATCGACTGACCAAGTCCGCTCACTTTTTGGCAATGAAACTCACTGCTTCGATGGACAAGTTGGCTGAGTTGTATGTTAGCGAGATCATCCAGCTTCATGGTGTTCCGTCAACTATTGTGTCTGATCGAGATGCGCGGTTTACTTCGCATTTCTGGAGTAGTCTTCAGACAGCTTTGGGTACCAAGACAGATTTCAGCACTGCTTTTCATCCGCAAACCGATGGGCAGACCGAGAGAGTCAACCGTATTCTTGAGGATATGCTTCGGTGTTGTATACTAGACTTTGGAGGCAGTTGGGAAAGGCATTTACCTTTGGTAGAGTTTGCCTACAACAACAGTTTTCAGGCTAGCATCGGGATGGCGCCGTACGAAGCTTTGTATGGCAGGAAGTGCAGGACTCCTGTTTGTTGGTATGAAGTTGGGGAGCGTCAGTTGTTTGGTCCTGAGCTTGTGCAGCAAACTTCTGAGAAGATTGTTCTGATCAGGAAAAGGTTGGTGGAAGCTCAGAGTAGGCAGAAAAGCTATGCAGACAACCGGAGAAGGAACCTTGAGTTTGAGGTTGGTGACTTCGTCTTTCTGAAGGTATCACCCAGTAAAGGTGTGGTTCGATTTGGCAAAGGCGGGAAGTTAGCCCCGAGGTTTATAGGCTCGTACAAGATATTGAAAAGGATCGGAAAAATTGCTTACCGGCTTGAATTACCGGAAGAGTTATCTCAGGTGCACAATGTCTTTCATGTGTCTATGCTGAGAGGTTATATTCCAGATCCGAGTCATCATTTGCCTGAAGTGCCGGAAGGTTTGCAGTTGAATCTGAATTACATCGAGTCTCCTGTAGAGATTGTTGATCGTCGAGAGAAAGTCTTGAGGAATAAGACGATACCGATGGTCAAGGTAGTCTGGAGAAACCATTTGGTTGAAGAGGCTACTTGGGAATCTGAGGAGAGGATGTTGAAGGATTATCCTGAGCTTTTTGCTTGATTGTATCTTTGTATCTTTTGTTCTTGTTGTTGTGTTTTCTGTTTTTCTCGCTCTTGACTGTAGTTCCGGGGACGGAACTATTCTAAGGAGGGAGTGTTGTAATACCCTGATTTATCAATTAATGAAAAATTATTTATTTTGCACGTAGTATGCACGTGCAATATGTTAGTTGAATTAAATCTTATAATTATTTTATTGTGATGAGTATAAATATTTAAATATGTGTTCTCAAATTATTTTATACAAAAGCCTTTTTCTTAATGGATAGAAAGCCTTATTTTAAAGCCTTTTTCTTAAAGCCCAAAATGTATTTATTTTATTTTAAAATGACTATTTTGGCCCATAAAACTAAGCCCATGGATTAATTTATTTAAAAAGTCTATTTTATTTTTATGTAAAAAAATCAAATGCACAATTTTGGTCCTAGTTGCAGGCACGTGCACTACACGTACACGTGCAATGCACACTTCTCCATGGGGCCGGGATTGCTTCTTTTTGGAGGGAGATTCAAAAAGTTGAGTGGTGATCATGGAGGTGGTTGTATAGTTGTGGGTAGTTTTTATAACTCCTACTCTAATCTTGGCCCTCCATCCTACAACCAACTAGTCAATCCTAGCCATCCATTTCACTTGATGTGGAGTATAAATACCCCCTCCCATGGCTATATTCATATGCAATTATATCTTTCCAAACCTATAGTCTAATTTAGTAATAGTTGTGAGTTAAAAAGATTGAGAGAATTGTGTGGGATTGTATTGCTTTCAACAAGGAGAAGAAGGCCGGCATCAAAGGGGGAAGTTTTCGGTTTTTGCTTGGGCTTGGAGGTGTGTGCGAGTGACTAGGAGGAGGTGCATTCATTCGCAAAGGACCTTCGTTGCTATTGTGTTGTTTTCTCTCCATACAAGGTGGGTAAAATTCTCCATATTTCTAAAGTAGAAATGCTTGTTAGAATGAATGAATGATAGTGGGTTTGATTTTCCTTATTTCTAAATTAGAAATGATGCTAGCATTATATTGAGAAATGATGCATGAAAAATACTAACAAGAGTACACTTTTAATTGGAAAATTGACCTATGAATGGATTGGAATGTGAGTATGAAATTGTATGTGATCTGATTAGTAAAAATCTAAGTTGGTATGGATTAATTATAACCATGAATGTGTAATTGGCTAATAAAGAGATTAGTGACATTAATTGTTGAGAAATGTCGAGAAGGAATCTTTCGGGTAAGTCGACTTAGGACCTTGTAAGTCGACTTATATGCTCACTTAAGTCGACTGGTACTTTTATAAGTCAACTTTTTGCGTAATTTATTTGCATAAAATCATGGATGTTTTCCCTGGACAGCCGACTTACTATAGTATAAGTCGACTGGTACTGATGCATTTTCACAAACTCGAATGTTCTGTTTTTTTGAAAATACATGAGACTTTAGAAAGATAAGTTGGGAATTGTTGCATGAAATAAAATGTGATTTAAGAATGAAAGGTGTAATTAGAACTATGATTTTGATATGTGTATTTTTGGGAAATTATACCTTGCAAAAGAACTAGAAATGAAGAAGATTAATATAGTAAAGATTGAAGTGACATTATAGATGCATGAAAACATGAATTATGAATATTCGTTAGTACTTCTCATTTTGAGAACAATGTGATAACCATGAAATGTGAATTATTCTTGTTGAAGAATAGCGTGACAAAATATGATGTGTGATTCCTTAATTTGAGATTTTTAACCTGTTCAGTCGACCGAATGTGTGTAGCAGTCGACTGTATAGAACCTGAGAAATTACATAATTGAACTCCGCAAAACAGGCGACTGTGTTGAACGACAGTGGACTGTCCTGTGATTGATAATTGAAATTGGAAACACTGCGGAACAGCCGACTGCCATGTGCAGCAGTCGACTCTCCCGAGTGGTTATGAAGAATGTGAATTGACTAAACAAGTCGACTGGAAGAGCTCCAAGTCGACTGTCCAGAGTGTTTGATATGTCAGAGAGCATTATTCTGTCTATTTTAAAGATTGTGAACTTTATGATTGATGTTGATGAACTATTTTTATTGCTGTATGAATTTATATGAAATGAATCGTAGTTTGAATTGAGAAATTTACATGAAATGAGTCATACTTTGAATGAAGAATTACATGAATATGAAAATTAAGAACATGATATGCTGAGGCAAAGAAAAATGAATTCATGAGTTGGAAATGCTCAAATTGGAAGTTGTGAATTAGAAATTGAACAAAAGAGTAGCTAAGTCTCCCCCGGCAGTGGAAATGAAATGAAATTGAAAAGAAGACCAAGGTTGGTCATGTGAACATGAAATGAATAAGTCCGGTTGAGTGGAGAGGCTAACTCTAGAGCTTCGATTTTTATTCATGATTCTAATAATTAGTACATAGTGGAGAGGTGATGAAAGTAGGAGAAAAACACGAGTGAGGGCCATCGGATTTGCGGCGGAGAGTATTTCACAGGTTCTTCACGATGAGTCGTGACATGACGTGGATACGGCTCCAGGGTGCCATGGCGGCGGAGAGTATTTCACAAGTTCTTCACGATGCGTCGTGACATGCCGTGGATACTGCTCCAGGGTACCGTCCCTGTGGTAACACTTGTGGGATGTTTGGTGACTGCATGAGGATCGTGTGCCATGAAGGAGGCTGAATTGTCCATAGGTTCTTCACGATGAGTCGTGACATGACGTGGGATTCCCCTCCTGTTTCTGTACACGTGCTTGCATTCATAGATCATCTAAGACACTACCGTAGTTACAGTAGTAGATTAAGTCATGGCGAGGGATTGAACCCTACAAAGATGAAGAACGATTAAGAGGCTTGCCCTCGGACCTATGTAGTATGGGATGCATAGACTCCGAACAAGTGTGCATTAGTGTCATGTAACATAAATAATTAAGGATTAAGTGCACAATCACAACACGACATCAATAGGGTAGCCCCTTTAAATTGTAATGTGACAAGTTTGTGGTTGTTAAATATGGAAAATTAAGTTATACTATTTCCGGCATAGAGAGGATGGCCATGTATAATGATCGTCGGTTGAATAAACTGACGTACCCACAGTCTTATATGCAGGTAAATGACATATTAAAGGTTAAAGAGGAATGGATGCATAAAGATTTTACCATGTTGTTGTACATTTATTTAAATATTGTAAATTTTCACTTCCGCTGTGCAAATGGAATGTGTAATATTGATGTAAACTCTGATGTAAAGTGAAAAGTTTAAATTTCCTTATAAAATTGTACTGAAGAAAGTGAAAAGATCCTGTAGAACATCTCGAATTCAGTGTTTTTGGGATTTGGGGCGTTACACTCCAGCTCCATCTCGTGTGAAGTACCGTGCAAGCTGACGAGTCCCAACTCCATCAAGCACTGCATATCGCGAAGGAAAGCAAGCTCAATGTCCGGAGGACCTCTTTCGATGTGCAAAACTACTTGTCAGCAAAGAGAAGATCAAAATCACCTCAGCACTGAACAAGTACAAGGGACTTCACTTCAATATCAAGGAAACTCGAAATAAGTTCCTTCAACAACTCGTTGATTCCAAACAACGAGTTTGATGCCTTGCTCTTCGCTCGAGCTCCATCAACAACTCGTTGACTCCAAATAATGAGTTCAATGCTTTGTTCCTCGATCGAGCTCCATCAACAACTCGTTGGCTCCATACAACGAGTTCAATCTATTCTCTGCTCGAGCTCCATCAATAACTCGTTGGCTCCAAACAACGAGTTCAATGCTCTGTTCTTTGCTCGAGCTCCATCAACAACTCATTGACTCCAATCAGTGAGTTCAACGCTCTGTTCTCTACCCGAGTCCATCAAAACTTGTTGACTCCAAACAACTAATTTAATGCTTTTCTCGCCGCTCGAGCTCAATTAACAACTTGTAGACTCTAAACAACAAGTACATTGCTTCGCTCTTTGCTTGAGTCCTTCCAACGGACCCTCATCTTCATGCAATAGGCTCATCATCCAACACCAGCCTAGAATTATCTCTACAAACTCGCTGGGATCAAATAGCGAGTCCAAACATCTGCTCTGTCACATGGTGTCTCTGCAAAACATGTTAGGCGCAAACAGCAAGTTCAACGTCTAACTCCGTCTTCGAGTTGTCTGTCATGCCCCGCTTCCTAAAAAGGAAATACGGAATACGGATACGTGACTAAGCCCAATGAATGATTTTCATCATCCAAAAGCTATTCAGAATCTTTACAACATCTCACAGAAATAATCAGAGTTGGAAGCAAAAGAATCAACCAAGTATGCATAATCGAATCAAATAGACCAACAGAAATTTACTTGAAACCAAAATATAATATAATCTCAACTAAATCAAGTCTGGACAAGTTAATAATATCCTGGGTCACATTGCCCAAATATAGAAATATATCTAAGTATCAAATACAATTGTTCAAGCAATAACAGGAAATAATAATAGAAGATGCAAACAATATCATATCACCAACACCATCTGATACTTGTTCTTCAAAATCTGCAATCTAATGATTGCAGGAAAAAGAAAACAAACTCCCATCAATGCAAGTTACGGGCCGCTTCTAGTGCAGGATACAAGTACATGGGATAAATAACATATATAAAATAACAACAGAACAAACATGGCATGGTATAGGCATATCAACAGAAAATGTCTAACATGAATCAGGAAAACAAAACAAATAGCATGGTATACTAACAGGTATAAGTTAACTTGTGTCAAGTGTCAACAGTATGCAGACAGGTATACGGATAACAGTATCAGGTAACAGTCAGACAGTAACAGATAACAGTGTCCAGTAGCATGTAACAGATAACAGTTAACAGATGTTAGTTCTTACAGTCTTGTGTTTATTACTATCTAGGTAGCACTTCATGCGCCCTAACTTTTATCACATGGTTTCTACATTCAAACAATTTTGTTTAGATTTTGTAGGGGATCATATAGGACCGTGCACTCAGGTATTAGTAATCAGACAGTAATCGGACAATCAGAACCTAGTGGTTCTCTTCCGAGTACACCTTCCTATAAGGAAGTGTGCAATCAGGTAATCAGTAACAGTAATCAGACAGTAAGAACCTATTGGTCCTCCTCGAGTACACCTTCCTATAGGGAAGTGTGCATTCAGGTAATCAGTAACAGTCTAACAGATGCTCAGTATGGAAAACACGGGCTCCCTTCCAAGTACATATTTCTATAATTTCCCACTACTAGATCTTTCCCTTAACCCCAGCTTGGTCATTTATTATTATTATCAGACAGGCATGTATGTGTCATAAACAGGTCAAGAATAATATGGTATAAACATGTAATAGGTTTAGGGTGACAGATAAATATGTACAGATGATAGACAGTTCATAAAGGAATAGAATAATGCAAATGCTAGTTCAGGACAGCAAGATAGTACTCTACTAAAACAGGGATTCCCGTTGCTACAAAAATGCAAATCTGAATCCGTCAAAGAATTTGGAAAATAGACTCCCTTCCGAATCTAGAAAGCATATATAAGTCATATGGTATTTCAGAAAAACAAGTCTCAAAACAGGTTTGAGTCCAGAAAATGTGTTCAGTTAGAAATCAGTATTTTGTATTCACAGTCAGGAAAACAGCATGAAAACTCCTTAATTAAACCCACAAAAAATCTGGAGTATTACCCTATTGGTGTAGTATCAGAATATTAAATATCATAATTTTCCAATATAAATAGTTTAGTCAATAAAAATCAGAAAACATCAAGATGCGGTAGTTTTATAAATCTGGAATCACAAACACTGCAGCACGAAAATATCAATATCTCACAAACCATAAATCGAAATCCAAATATGCCAAAAGGGTAATAATATAGATACAGTAAGCTAACTTTCATATTCAGAAATATTTTAGAGACAGCAAGTAGAATTAGGTCGAAAATCAGGTTCTTTACTGAACAGTAGTAAAATTCTGCATGTAAAATCTTTATTTGCGAGCATGAAAAGGTTTGTAAAACTCCTCAAATAAATCCACCAAAATTCTGGGTAAACCCCAATCAATTCTATAAGTACTGAGCAAAGTTTTAGATCAAAATAATAATTTTATCACCAGAATAAAAATATATTACTCTTCAGAATTCATAGAAAACGTAGTGTGGAAATCTTTATACACCTCAGTTGTAAAATAGGTATAACTCACAACTCGTAAATCGAAACTGAGATCCGTAAAAAGGATTGGAAAATAGATAGAATCCTCTACAGTTCATGTTCACAAAATATTTTCAAATACTGACCTTAATAGGGTCTAAAATACTGATCAACATCAGGATAAAAAAAATACAGATTTGCTGTTCACACGCAAAACAACATAGATTATATGAAATTCATCCAAATCAACCCATACATGAAATATAGTGTTCTAGATGTCCAAACAACATGGTATAGGATATTTTGCAAGTATTCGACAAGTATATCACGAATAACACATCAATCACATGATATCACAAAATAGCATGAACATACACATCAAAATTGGTCAACCCTAGGTTCATTCATGTCACATATGTCGTGAGGCAACTATGGTCGAATCAACAAAATAGAGACAATATCAACAAGGGGTTTCACACACGGATTATCTCTAGAATCCAACTACACTACAAACGGTATTTAGTACTTGTATTACACAAAGAAAAGAATACAAGTTACTTGCCTTAACCGACGATGGAAACAAAGAAAATCAAGTATAACAGGAACGGATTCCCGAAGCACGAACACAACGAACGGACGGACCCAAATGAATCACACGAACCAAAAGCGAGCAACCACCACGAATACAACCCAACGAACCGAACAATGAACAACTCCACACACACCCAACAGCGAGAGAACGATGCACGCACACCAAGACCCAAAGACGGAAGCAAGCTGCTGACGCTGTTGCAGTCGCGAAGAGGGAAGCTGCTGCCGCTGTGGGGTGGCCGACGTCGCTAGATGGCGCGACCAAGAGGCACCGGAGCAAGGCCGGGAGAGGCTTGGAGTGCAAGAGGGTGTTGCGGTAGGCTAGGGAAATACACAGGGGAGAGACCGGGATGGAGTGAATGGGAGGAAAACAGAGGCAAGGTCGGCTAGGGTTTAATGCAGGGGATGGGTAACAGGGAATAGTATGATAATATATATATATGTAGAATTAGGTTTAGGGGTGGGGATGATAGGTAACAGGTAGGTATATAGGATTCGGGTATGGGTAGCAATTAACTGGCTATGGGTATGAATGGGTTTAAGTGTAAATAGGTGAATTAGATAGTAAATGGTAAACGGGTCTGATGGGTTTATGGGTTTTGAATAGGATAAAGGGTAGTTTGATAATTGGGTTTAAGGGTATTAAGTGTACAGATTGGGTTTTGGGTAGTTTAGGTGGATATTTAATAGGGTAATTGGGTATATAATAGGGTATTAAAGAATATGATTAAATGGGTTGGGATTTAAAATAAATCAGGGCGACAGAAAAAATAGTGATCTAGATAATGAGAGCTTGGATTGACGAGGACGTTGTAGCTCGACCGCGGAGTTTCATAGTTTTATGACAGAGAACATAGCTCGGCGAGGCGTAGCACAACTTCATAGCTTGACTGTGGACCAAGAGTCCGTAGCTCGACTGTGGGCCAAGAGCTCATAGCTCGACAAGGTAGCTCGACAATAAAGCTCCATAGCTCGACTGTAGCACCTCCCTCATAGCTCGACGAGATAGCTCCCTTATAGCTTGATGGGGTAGCTCGACGACAAACCATAGCTCGACCGTCGCGCCTTTCTCATAGCTCGACGAGATAGCTCCCCTACAGCTCGATGGACTCGAACCTCCATAGTTTGACGGATTCAAAGCTCCATAGCTCGATCGCAACTCGTTTCATAGTTCGACGACAGTGTGCTCATAACTCGACGATAGCAGAATTATAGCTCGACAATGACGACATTGAGCTAATAGATCGACAACAGTGAACTCATAGCTCGACGGTGAACAAAGCTCCGTAGCTCGACCGTAAGCACCATAGCTCAACCCCAAGGAGAAAAACCATAGCTTGACCAAGGGAGAAGGGCCATAGCTCGACCATAAGCCCCATAGCTCGGCCAACGAAGAAATCCCATAGCTCGACCAAGGGAGAAGAGTCATAGCTCGACCAAAGCATTAGTCAAGCTAGGGGGCTCTCGCAGCTTTCACAAACCATCGGATAGCCACGAAAAGTGTGCCCACCCCTGCTCCATCGCTCTTCTCTCCTTCTCTGACGTTTGATCTCACTCAGCGGGCGAGAAACATGCATATCAATGCCCCAGATGAAGTCGTGTCCCCCTCTATCACTACAACGCCATCATAGCCGCTTGATCTCCTTCAGCGGGCGAGCAAAGCTGTGATCGACGCGTATGATCACGCCACGTCACCCACTCATCACAGCGATTCAATCATCACCGCTCAAGCTCATTAGAGTGTGAGCTTCTCAGGATCAACGAACGAGATCGCATAGATAAGCGTGCACAGGTTAGTTAATTAATAGAAATCCCCTAAAATCCTTTTTTATTCAAAAATCAATTTAAAAATCCAAAAATAATTATTAAATTCAAAAAATTGATTAAAATTCGAAAAATAATTTAAATTTGGGTTTATTAATTAAAACATTTGAAAAAGTGATTTTAAAGTTAGGGGAAATTATTTAAAGATCCAGCATAATTTGAAAAAATCCAAAAAATTCGAAAAGTTTCAGAAAAATCTGAAAAAATATTCGCCCCCTCGAGAAACTTCTGACTAGTTCCGGTATCTCCAAACGTCCCTAAAAGCCAAGATTTTACTCCAAAATTAAAAAAATAAGACGAACTACTCCCTGAAAGCCAAAACAATTGTCTTCCGAGATTGGGGGGCTGATGATAATGGTAAAAACCGCATCATATTTGGGCCATACTATTCCAGCACATATCTCAAGCTTCTACAGGTTGATTAATCATAATGGGCATTTTTAACAGGTCTAGGCCTTCTCGAGGCCCCTTCACAAGACATGTGCTCTTTCAAGCCCGTGAAAAGTGACAGATTAGACCCACTAAGAAAGACGTAGCCCATGAGGGCTGCTAGTCAAATTTCTTATCCTCAAACAAGAGAGTCTTATCTCTTAAGAACGAGATTCAAATAGGAGATAAGGAATTCACATCGATCTCCTGGGCTGTTTCTCAGACCTATAAATACCCCCCCCCCTCCTCAGTCAGAAGGTAATCAACAGTTTCTCTCTCAAACTCTCTTTCTCTCTGTGGTTCTGACTTGAGCGTCGGAGTGTCTGTCACCGGGGCCACCCCCATTGTTTCCGGCTTTTTGTAAGTTCATCGGCCGTGTTAGCAACCGTCAGATTCATATCATGGTGTTCAATCAACGATCAAGATCCAATCTCGGGAGATCTAACCACTTTTCACGGCAACGATCAAAGTTCTGATCGTTAGTAGTTTCCATCTAATATTAACTCACTATATGTTTGCTCCCACACCAAAATAAGCAGCAACCTATCCAAAAAAATATTTTGAACGGACTAGTATTTTCAAACAAATTAAATTGAGCACTAAAGAACAAGAAATATCAATATTTTGCAATAGTCTACAGGTTTTCTGAGAGTAAGTCACAAACTTTTCACGAGCATATTATGAATGTATATCAGTTAAACTAAAACACTAATTTGCTTTGTCAGTAAAAAAATATTTTATATATTGTTTTAAAAATGTTCACCGTTATGATTTATTTATAATTTTGTAATTGAAGCTGTCTTGTCATGCTTAGGAAGTAATATTGTATCCATTTTCTAGACTTGTATAACTTGGTTGTTCTATTCAATTATAGCTTAGTTTCTCTTATTTGGATGTCTTATTACTTGTTTTTCTTTATCATTCATACTTTCCACTTATTGTCCTCATGCAGTTGTCCACAGATGAATTGTAATTTGTTTCCTTTTTCCATTTTCTTTCAAGTGTTAATTACAAGAGTCCACCTGTGAATTTTTGGACTGCAAAAAACCATCTTGCGATTCAATTTCCCAAAAAAAAATTTGCTCTCGTGCCGGCAGCATTATCTTATAATCACAATTCCGACTAAAATGATCAGAAATGTATGGTAAGCTCCTGTAGTAGGCTTTTGGTATGTTAAGAAGGTCAAGCTAACAGTAAGTTTTTTGTTCAACTAGTCTGTGAAGTTTAGAGTTTGATTCATCTAGTGCCGGATAATTAGTTTCTAAAATGAGAACACTTGATTAAGGTGAACCTAGAACAGACACCACTTGCATTTAAGTGGATTAGCCATCTAGAGAAGTTTGGTCGACCTACCTGTTGGAAATTTGTATTTAGAATATCTTTTTTTACATATCCTTATCTGAAGTGGTTTATTTCCTGAGTTTCAATTACAAGTATCGTGTCTACTAAATTTGTTAACCTGAATTTATCACTGCAAATTGAAGTAGCCAGACATTAGTTTGTTTTGTACGTGCTGAACTATTCGGATCATCTACTTACGCTAATATTTTGATTCTCTTTTTATGTAATAGTCCTGAATGAGGAGTAAGGGCGGAAGATATTAAATTCACAATAGAGGATTGCTTGATGAAATTCAAGGAAACCTAGTTGTTTTTTTTTCCATTGTTGATACTATTCTTGCTGAAATCAACAATTCACAAGGAAAAGTTACCTAAACATGTCTATCCTAAAAAAACAATCTAGTTAATCAAGCTGTGAATGTTTTTACCGTATTATATTAATTGGGTGACCCTAATCACAATTTTTATTCAAGAAGGATGAAGTTTGCATGCCATAAGAACTTTTCATTTCATGGAAGATGCATGATCTATGTATGTTTTCTCTTTGAATTTGGAAACTGAATTAACAAATTCTATCAGTTATCCATATTTGCTATCGATTAATTTTTGTCGTGTAACTGGGACACATGTACGTTGACTGCAATTCAGGTTTGTGGCTGGTGACGTTGTTGGTGCCTTCTCAGTTCTGAGCAACGGTGGCAACTGATGTTAGTGTAAAAATTTCACATGGATGCGTTGGTTATACTTTCTACTATTTTGGATATTGTAGTTATGCTACATAATTTTAGTTACTATTTCGTATCTTGTTATAATTTCTTGTTGAATTAAAGAGATTGAATCCTAGCAATGGAAACCATGATATCTTTTGTTACTGTTGAAGAAAAGGTGGAATATGGCCACCATGTTTCATTAATAAGTAAATAACGAAACATACCAAGAAAACTGGAAAATATAACCCCCCCCCCCCCCCCCCCAAACACACACCCCCCCCCCCCCCCCCCCCCCCCCCACGCACATAGGGGCTAGCGGAAATGATAGAAAGAGAGAAAACAACAGTCATACTCCCAACAACCTTGGGTAAAAGATATAAATAGAAAGAAATAAAGAAAAGAACAAAGATAACATAGCCCCCCAACATCCATGTTAGGATCCCTCTTCGCATCCTCCTCTTACTTCCTCCTCCACCTAGTCCAAAGTCAGCCCAATCTCGACATCCTTGTCATCGTATTTGACCTTCGTGAAAGTCTCCCCCCCCCCCCCCCCCACACACACACACACCCACCCACCCACATGCACATAGGGGCTAGCGGAAATGATAGAAAGAGAGAAAACAACAGTCATACTCCCAACAACCTTGGGTAAAAGATATAAACAGAAAGAAATAAAGAAAAGAACAAAGATAACATAGCCCCCAACATCCATGTTAGGATCCCTCTTCGCATCCTCCTCTTACTTCCTCCTCCACCTAGTCCAAAGTCAGCCCAATCTCGACATCCTCGTCATCGTATTTGACCTCCGTGAAAGTTCAAAGATCCTTGTGTTGAGTTCTAACTTCTGAATAACTCACCAACGAGATGTAAAACAATAAAATCAATAGCAAGAGAACAAAAACAACCAAAAGCCAACACAAAACATACGAGATGTTTTCGAGGTTCACCCAATGCAATGGCTACTTCCCCGTGCAGAGACACTCCTGCGATTTTCACTAGAAATTTGAATACATTTCTCTCAAGAACTCATCCCAAGGTGTAGGATTTAAGTCTATCTCCCCCTTTCTCTCTAACGGCTGCAAGATTTCACTATTTTGATAGAACAATGTTTCTCTTGATCATAAAATTTTACACAATACAATATATATAGGTTTACATCAGAACAAATCTCAGATGTAGAACAAACAGTGCCGTGCGGTCTACTGCATGAAGTGCGATCGACTGTAATTACCTACCGAGAGAACAGAGAGAAATGGTCGACTGCACATGTCTTTGTGCAGTCTAGAGGGCTTGACAGTCGACTATCTGCTCTCTAGAAGAGAGCTGCACCTTGGTCAGTCGACTGCAAACTTTGCGGTCGACTGTACTTCACTGCACTGTTTGTGCATGTTGCTGCCTCTTACTGCTGTAGCTTCTTGTGCTTCTTCTTGAACTTGCTTGCTCCCACTTCGACTCATCAATTTGTTAAACTTCAACCCATTATCGTGTATTGGTTCCACAAACCTCAACAATCTCCAACTTAGAGACATATACACGAAGTCTCTAATCTATTCTTCCTTCATCAATTGGCCTAGTCTAGGTCTGTGCCTCTGCGAGTCTCCTCAACTATTAACCTAGAGATAATCCGAATACCGGTATAGAACAACTGATACTTCCTGCTGTCCACTATATTTGTGACCATGTCTGCTAGATTCTTAGTGCTAAGAATCTTCGATAACTTCAACCATTTTTTTTCAACCATCATTTTAATAGAGTGATACCTCATTTAAATGTGCCGAGTCCTAGAGTGATATGCCGAGTTTTTTCTCTAAGAAAACAGTACTTTGACTGTCACACCATAGCTCTCCTATGGGTTGCTTTCTGCCCAACTATTTCATAAGCTCCGAAATCCACAACATATCTTTTGTTGCCTCTGTAAGTGCCATATACTCTGACTTCGTGGTTGACTTTTCTACAACCTTTTGTAACTGCGAAATCCAACTAACAATTGTACCTCCAAATGTAAAAACATACCTTATCGTACTTCTGCAACCATCACGATCACCCAAAAATCTGCATCCACATAACCATGTATATGCAGATAATCTCCCCCAAAACAAAGAGAATGATCTGAAGTACCTACAAGAAACTTGAGAATGCACTTCACTGCATCCCATTGTTGTTTACGTAGATTCTTCATGTAACGGTTGACAACTCCCACTGCTTGTACGATATCTGGTCTTGTAGACACCATCACATACATCAATCTCCTAATGGCTGAGGTATAAGGAATAGCAGCAATTTTCTCTATCTCTACCTCCGTTGTCAGACACAAATCCAAAAATAACTTGAAGTGAGCAGTCAAAGGACAAGTGACTGGCGTCGTGCCATCCATATTGAATCTTTCAGCACCTTCTTCACGTAGTCTACTTGTGATAACCAAAGCTTCTTGTTTTTCCTGTCTCTGTTGATCATCATGCAGAAAATTTGCTTTGCTTCACCCAAGTCCTTCATTGAAAACTCTGAAGCTAGTGCTTTTTTTACATCCTTGATCTTCTCCATACATGAACCTGCTAACAACATGTTGTTCACATACAATGCCAAGGTAACTATATCAATATCTTCATATCGACGAACATATACACAAATGATCTGTTTCGCATCTTTCAAAAACTTTTGCCTCTCATGAAGCTATCAAACTTCAATTACCAATGTCATGATGCTTTTTAAGCTAGTAAAGATTCTTCTTCAGTCGATACACCATGTCTTCTTTCTCTTTTGCTTCAAAACCTGTGAATTGCCTCATGTACAATTCTTCTTCGACAACACCATGGAGAAATA
Organism: Hemerocallis citrina; assembly: GCA_017893485.1. Classification (NCBI taxonomy): domain Eukaryota; kingdom Viridiplantae; phylum Streptophyta; class Magnoliopsida; order Asparagales; family Asphodelaceae; genus Hemerocallis; species Hemerocallis citrina. The sequence goes on along the minus strand of CM030360.1, from coordinate 161,041,970 downwards.
TTGTTTTCACATCCAACTACTCTAAGTGCAAGTCCCCAACTGCCACAATACTAAGCAGAACCTTGATTGAAGCCATCTTCACTACCGGTGCAAAGATTTCACTATAGTCGACACCTTCCCTTTAAGAGAACTCTTTCACAGCAAGCCTTGCCTTATACCTCTTACTGCCATCTGCCTCATTCTTGGCTCTGAAAATCCATTTGTTCATAAGAGCACATTTTTCGCAGGTAACTTGGTCAACTCCCAATTTCAGTTATGTTCCAAAGAGTTCATCTCGTCCCTCATGGTTGACTCCCACTGAATTCGAGCCTTATCCTTCAAAGCCTCCTCATGAGTCTCTGGCTCTCCTGAATCCGTGATGCTCGTGAACTGCACTAGTTGATGGATCAAATATCTTGGTTGTTCTTCTCTCTTGTGTCGATCTCCTCAATGTGAGTCATCTACACTCGCTTAACAAGAAAGTTACCGGTTCACCGATCGGTTCAGAATCCCCAAACTGCTTTAGTTGTACCTGTTTGTCTTGGATATCCTGCTCATTCCCAACAGGCTCATCATAAGCCTCCTATGCTTCCTGTGGAACTTGTACCTGATGTTGTACCGTAGGGCCCCCAGTACTAGGACCGCCTTCAGAATTTGAATATGAATATGATTCGGAACATGAATCTGACTCTGATCTAGTTGTACTGCTTTGACTTGTGTGCCTGTCCTTGTACAAGACCTCTTTATTGAACACTACATTCCTGCCGCGGATAACCTTGTTGTCCACAAAATCTCAAAGTCTTTAATCAATCTCATCACCGCCGTAGCCAATGAATACACACATTCTAAATTTTGAATCCCATTTCTTTCTTTCTCTCTTGTCGGTTAGTGAATATGCAATACAACAAAAAACTTTGAAATGCGAATATCTGACAAATTTTCCTGACCATAATTCTTGCAGAACGGCCCTATCAAGGGTACAAAATGGGCAACGGTTAATCAAGTATAATGCTGTATCCACTGTAGCTGCCCAAAAAATGGACCGAAAGACCTGCATGAAGTCTTATGAATCTTGCCCTTTCGAGTATCATGCGGTTCATTCTTTCTGCTACCTCATTCTCCTGCGAAGTCCTAGGAACTGTACAGATTTCTTGGATACCTTTCTTTACCAGATAGTCAACAAACTCTTTACTTGTGTACTCACCACTATTGTCTGACTTTAATGCTTTCACTTTGTAACCCATCTCATTCTCAAACTTGGCCTTCCAAGTCTTTAATGCCTCAAACACATCAGATTACTCGCGAATTGCATGAACCCAAACTTTTTTTGTAGCATTATCGATGAATATCACGAATTATCTCTTACCATCATAAGAGAATTCCTAAGCCGGACCCCACACATTTGAATGTACCAACTCTAGCTTCCTAAGCTTCTTTTCATGCCTATTCAATAGAAAGCTAATTGTCTTCTGTTTGCGCATCATGCAGTTCTCACATAATTCCATCTAAACCTTCTTAAGTCCCAGCAAAAGATCCTTAGAACAAAGCTCTTTGACACCCTTTTCACCAAGGTACCCCAACCTGACAAGCCATAGAAAGGAAGAAGAACTACCTGCTGATGCTGTAGTATTGATATCGCCTGAATCACCTCCTCTGAGTAAGTACAACATGTCACCACGCTTTCCTTTTGCCACTAATCTGGCACCAGTAGCAACCTTCCATTCTCCACGTCCAAAAGTTGTTGTGAATCCTTTTTTGTCTAGTTTTCTAGTTGAGATTAAATTCTTTCTCAAGCCCAGAATATGTCTTGTGTTATTAAAACTAATTGCCCGCCATTGCGAGCCTTCACTTTCAGTGTACCTCTACCTACAACTGGACATACTTGTCCATGGCCAACTGTGACTGCACCAAAATTACCTATCATGTAATCCTCAAAAGCATTCCTCATAGGTGTACAATAATAAGAAACACCTGAGTCTATACACTAATCATCTTGCATAATATCAAATCCACTGAATAAACACAATTCATTTAAATGAGGTTCGATACTTACCACAATGGCGACCCGTGATCCTGCTTGCACTTTCTTATACTTTTCGCATTGGTCTCTCCTATATTCTGGCTTCTTGCAGTGCCAACACTCACATTTGTGATGTCCTGTTCTTGACTTGGACCTATGACTCCTGCTTTGCGACTTCCCTCTATTGTTGCTTCTACCAGGATTATCAACTGACAGTGCGGCATTGCATGGATATGACGACGGAGATTCTCCATGTCTCTTCCTGCTTGTATCCTCATTCATAATGCTACTTATAACATCCTTTAGAGTTGTTGCATCAGTCATTGTGCTGGTGATAGTTTGTTTTACTGCACGGTAACTATTGAGAAGACTGGATAGTAATAGTAATGATTGTGCCCTTTCCTCAAACTTTAACCATGACGATTCCATCTGATTGTAAACCATACAGAAATTGTTGATGTGCTCTACCACTGAACCCAATTCCGACAACTTCATGTCGACCAACTTCATTTGGTGAAGAATCTGGTTCACTGCATTTGGGTTCTCAGAAATATCTATCATGATCTCCATTGCATCCTTCGCGGTCCTTGCCTTATCAATGTGAAATAATGACTTCCTATTCAGCGATAACAGAATTTGTCCAAGCACCTTCTTATCTAATCTTTTCTAACCCACCTACGCAGCCGAATCTAACTCTGACCCTTTTGGCTTCACGTCAAACAATGGATCATCTAGATCATTCTTTCGGAGATACACTATCATATGAATCTTTTACATTGTGAAATTTGTTCCATCGAACTCCTTAACTCTACTCTTGTCCCCCATCTCAATCAACGCTACCAACCTTGTGCTCTGATACCACTTTGTTAAGTTCTAACTATAGAATAACTCACCAACGAGATGCAAAATAATAGAATCAAAAGCAAGAGAACAAAAACAATCAAAATTCAATACATAAGAACACACGAATTTATTTTTAGGTTCACCCAATGCAATGGCTACTTTTCTGTGCAGAGGCACTCCTACGTTTTTCACTAGAAATATGAAGAACAAGTATACAATTCTCTCTCAAGAACTCATCTCAAGGTGTAGAGTTTATCTCTATCTCCCTGTCTCTCTAACGGCTGCTAAATCTCTCTATTCTGATGAACAATGTTTCTCTTGACCCTAAAACCGTACTGAATACAATATATATAGGTTTATGTTAGAACAAATCTCAGCCATAGATCAAATAGCACCGTGTGTTCGAGTGCGTGAAGTGTGGTCGACTGCAGTTACCCATTGAGCGAACAGAGAGAGAAATGGTCGATAGTGCGGTCGACTGCACATGTCTTTGTCCAGTCCAGAGGGCTTGACAGCTAACTGTGCAATCGACTATCTTGCTCTCTGGAGGAGAGATGCACCTTGGTCGGTCGTCTGCAAACTTTGAGGTCGACCGTACTACAATGCACTATTTGTGCATATTGTGCACATTGCTGCCTCTTGCTGATGTAGCTTCTTGTGCTTCTTCTTTCACTTGCTAGCTCCAACTTCAACTCATCATTTTGTCTATCTTCAACCCATTATCGTGTATTGGATCCACAAATCCCATCTCCTTGCATGTTCCCCTCAGACCCAGTCTCTGCCCAGGATGAAATCAAAATTGTAAATAAATGATAAAGTGCTATGAATATAATTAGTAGTGTTACAAAAGTAGTGGTTATTTCGGTTAATCCATAGAGTCCAAGTTGTAGATGCAACAGAGAGAAACTAAGCATTAGCTTGATACCTCATGCACCACCAAAATCTTCTCCCAACCATAGGTCCTTAAAGGAGTGTGTATTCATCTAACTCAAATATGTTACGAATTTTATTCCAAACCGCACGATCGTGTGTGTATCCCACAAATAGGTGATCACGTGGCTTGCTTTTTCTTTAGCATCTACCACCTATCCCAATGGTTAGCATTGAATACTTCAGAAGATTCTATCTAGTGAGAATCGCGTCATTCAAAACAAGCAAAAGGAAAACCTTCACTTTGAGTGGCGCCCTCACCATTTCGGCCTACATTCATGGAAGTTGAGGAAAGCATAAAGGAACGAACGGAAAACCTCCCATTTTCCTCCAAACACCACCACATCCTGTTAGGGCTCTCAGAACATGATACTAGCATTGGTATAAATACCCGAAACCCAAATCCGACCCGGACCCGGCATTGGACCGGAATCGACCCGGCCTATCCGGGTCCGGGTCCTAAAATGAGACCCGTTGTACTTTTGGGTCCGGGTCCAGGTCCGCTCAAAAGAGACCGGACCCATTAAAAAAAACCCAAAAAATCAACATAAAAATATTCTATCCTCATTCCTCCCCTCCTTCCTCCTTAATTCTAAATCTTGCTCTTCCAAACTCAAAACTCCTGCCTTTTTCTTCTCTCCTCTATTCTAAATCCTCCACTCGCCAGCTCCGCTCGCCACTTACACTCCCACTCCTACCCGAACGTGTAGGAATATTTTAATAGGACTCGGACCCGGAACCAGACCCGGTCCTTACGGGTCTGGGTCCGGGTCCAATTTTTTGACCCGTAGGGGACTGGGTCCGGGTCCGGGTAGTAAAGGACCCGACCCGACCCGACCCGACCTGACCCGATACCAATGCTACATGATACCCAGCTAATGTGGGCACGCATCTCCTCCACTGTTAGATCTTAAATGTTTATATTTTATCCCTGCAAAATTCACAATTTTATCACTTAAACTCTCCAAAATATAGCGACTAATGATAGTTTCTTCATTTTACAGATAAAATGACCAAGAGTTGCAAAAGAAGGATTCCAAGTATACAAATTTAACAATGAAAGAAGCCGTTATGATCAGTTGACTCAAATACACGTAGCACGAACTTGGAGATGGAGAAATAGTCAAAACAAAGCAATGAGATGAAAATCAGTCAGTCATCAACCAGTCAGAAACTTTCGGGGATGTTTTGATCCAGAAGATGGATGAATCTAAATTTTTGTTCTAAATCAAAGATGTCGGTCTTCGAGTCTTCTTAGAAACGGGTGGTCATACGTCGTGAATAGAGTTCTGTAGCTTTGGAAAATTTTCTTTTACTCCAACTGTGCACAAAAATCTGAGAACATGAAATTCGAGTTGCGGGTTTTAGGTCTAAGTTGGCTGTAATTGTGTTTACCTTTTAGGGTTTCTTTGGGAGCTATATATTGAGGTTGTTGTGAACTCTATGATTATTATTAGATCTTGGAGGCTTGGATGGGAAGCATGGATCAAACTTCAAAAGAGGGATCGAACGAAGAAGCTTCCATCAAGAGTTTTTAATTCTTTCTATTGTTAGCCTAGCCATGATTTCTAAACATTGATATTTGTGTGTTTACAAGATATTCATGTGATGATTCAAAAAATTAATTCCAATTTTATTTCAATCTTGTTGAGTTTATTTTATGCTTGATCACCGTAGGATAGACTCTACAATTAATTTTGTTATAGGAATCAAATTAGATGACCGAGTCTTGGGTTCATAGAAGTAACAAGAACGGTTTAGTTAATATATCGTTTGGAGTTAATTATCATGAATATCCAGAATAGATACCGTGTTATGGGATTCATGAATTTCTCGATTTTCATTGTGCACATACTCACTTAAGGAACAAACTACTAGATACATGCTAGATCCCTTGAGAGAAGAAAAGGATTCGAGGTGGACCAAACCCTAGTTCGTTTCTTCGGAAAATCCATAGCTTAAAGAGGTGGATCAAACCCTTTACATTGGCAAATTTCTTCATCAGTGATTTATCTTGTTGCATGCATAAGTTATTTGTTTAGGAGGAAGGTTAGTGGTGGATATGAATGCCTTAACATTCTCTCACCATTAGTTTCTATTAGTTTATTATTTACTATAAATTTAGTTCATTTCATAGTTAACTATCAAATCATGAATCAATCCATTATTCACTTCTTTATTGCATCTTAGAATCTTTACAATCTCTGTGGGATCGACCCCTTGCTTTCACTACGCTATCGATTCGTATGCTTGCGATGTTTTAATTTGCGTTCGGATTAGTTATTAATTTAACGATCTAAACAACACAACAAATTTAATTCTATTTCCAATTTCATTGAAATATAATGCTAAATTATGGTATAATGCTTTGGAACCAGGATCTATTAAATCATGAGAGAAGTTGGCAACTAAGTACTTGAAATAGTTCTGTAGCGCCCCGGATCCCCGTTACCGGACATCTGTGACACTCAACAGAATTATCACGCCCCGCTTCCCAAAAATACGGAATACGAATACGTAACAAAAGCCCAGCGAATAATTTTTATCATCCATAAGCTGTTCAAGAATTCTTTACAACATATCACAATATAATCAGAGTCGGAAGCCAGAAAAAGTCAACCACATGCACATATGAACCAAATACCAACAAGAATACTTGAAATAAAATATATTAATCTCAATAGTCATGATCTGCAATACACAAATAATCCTGGGTCACATTGCCTAAATACAAGAATAAATCCAATACATGAATACAATATTGTTCAAAATAAGCAATAAGAAATAATAATAATAATAAATGTAGCACTAATACTTCAGGTCTCCGATACCATCTGGAACCTGTTCTCCAAAATCTGGAATTCAACGAATACAGGAAAGAGGAAAAGAGAAAATACAAATACCCGTCAATTGCAAGTTACGGGTCACAAATAATGTGGGATACAAGCACATGGGGAAATGGGTGAATCTAAGCAACAAACCTAGTATGGTATAATCATGATGTCCAAAATAAACAAATAGCATGGCAAAAGTGAACAGGTGTAAAATGGCCTAAATCAAGTGTTAAGAAATCAAGTAAACAGGTCAACATGTAACAGGTATCAGGTAACAAGTATACAGGTAAACAGGTAATCATGTAACATGTATCAAGTATCAAATCTCATGTATCTTGTAGTTAAGTATCAAGTCTCGTGTATCATGTAGTCACGTATCAGGCAAGCATATATCATGTTCACGTATCATGTTCAAGCATCATGTTCAAGTATCATATTCAAGTCTTTTAGTGATTACTATCTAGGTAGCACTTCATGCCGCCCATACAACATGGTTGCTACAACAAATAGTTTTGCTTTAGATTTCATAGTGGACCATAGAGGGCAGTGTACTCAGGAATCAGAACAGAAACAGGTAACAGGTACATGAACCAACAGGTCTATGCAGCAACAGTAACAGATGCATGAACCAACAGGTACATGTAGCAACAGTAACAGGTACATGGCACAAAGAGACGATGTCGCTGCTATTGCGGGTTGTGGCAGTCGGCAAGAACAGTACCGGTAGGGCTGACGGCACAGCGCGGGAAGCGCGCTGTGGGCAGCACTGGCGAGGCGGCTGTCATCGCAGAGGATGGCATATAGGGCTAGCAGTAACTAGTGGTCGGTTGTCACTGGCGTCTGCAGTGCTGGTCGGTGGAGAAGCACAGAGGTGGCGTCGCCACTGGCGGCGCTGGCCTGCAGTCGTAGGGTGGAGCACTGCGGGGTAGAGGCCAGGAGGGTGAGAGGTCGTGGTTGGGGTGGCGGCGCGTCGCGAGGGAGAGGCGCGATGAGGCTGCCGGATGGGAGAGGTAGAGAGAAGGAGAGCAGCGCGGAAGGCTGAATATGAAGAAGACGAAGAGTCGGGAAAGGTTTGCATGGGTTTAAATAGGGTAGGGTTAAGAGGTATTAGGTCGGTTGACAGGGTAGGGGATGTTTCGGGTTTGGGCTTGTTGGTTTTTAAAAATAAAATTTAATTGGGTTTTGAAAAATAACTAAATAAATAAACAACCAATAAAAAATATACCATTGGGATTTTATAGGAATAACACTAATTTAAGTAACAATAACAAAAAAATGCGAATTGTAATACAATATAAAATTATAGAAAATAGCTACAATTTAAATTACTGATCGAAAAATTAGATTTTAATAGAAGATACAGAATTACAATTGACAAAAGATTTTAAAAACGAAAAAAAAAATAATTTGCAAAAATTTTTAAAATACAGAAAATACATTTTTGGGAAAACAGGGGTTACAATCCTATCCACCTTACAACAAAATTTCGTCCTCGAAATTTGCGTAGGCGGTACATAGGACAGGGCAAAAGCAAACTGGGGGAGGGTAACAAAATAGATGGAAAATTTCGACAATTTTTAAAATACAGAAAATACATTTTTGGGAAAACAGGGGTTACAAGAATCTTTGGCTTCAAATGCATCTCAACACAGTAATAACACAGAAATTTAAAAACTTTTTATTGCCAAATAAAGTCATTACATCTTTGATTACAACCAATGTCTTGTTCTTGACAAGAATACAAATTACATAAACTTACTACATCTTATTACAACATACATCACTCCTTTTGAACAATTAACTTTCTCTCGGACTGGCAGTCGATAGCTCACTGCCGAAGCTCCGCTGAACGGTCAATCTGCTTTCCTGGGACTTGCTCCTCGGCTTGAGTCTTCTGCTGCGCAACTCTGATATCTCTGCACCTGCTCGAAGCGTAGAATCAGTACCAAAAAGGTAGGGAACGTCAGTACTTCGACTGACGCATTACTGATATTAACAGCGATCCTCCAAACTGGCAATCACAAACAATTTTGAATGGAAAGAGAAACGTGCATCCTAAATTATGTAGTGCTTGTGTATGCCATGATCTAACAACTAAATGCACCAATCACAAGCCTATTCTAAAGCAAGAAAGAGTTGTAAATCTGGATCCGCATGCATCCCATACTACATGCATTCCAGACCCAAGCATAGCCTAATCTAATGTGCAAATAAGAATGCACACGATGCACCTACTCTAATGCAATTCAGTTGGGAACGTATGCATCCCATACTACATATTTTTCCAAAATCAACTTCGATGGAAACGTATGCATCCCATACTACATACTTTCCAAGAAGTTCACCTCTCCTGATTGTAGGGTTCAATCCCTCGCCATGCATCCTACCCTTGTACCCATCCAGTTCCCAATAGATTGTTTGTCGCCCAAGGAGGTTGTAGTGGGCCGGTCTAGTTTTGCCCCTGCAGTGCCCAAGCAGTTACCGCCAGTTGGTACCCACGTACGGACCTCCTCAGAAAGCCGCATTGAATCCATTCCCATGACCATTTGATTCCTCACGTCCACCTATGGACTTATGCATGCGTGTTCACCCCAAATCGAGTCATGAACTTGTATATGCCAAAACACAAATACGCATGCACGTTCACCCCAAATCGAGTCATGAACTTATGTACACAAAAACCCGCGCATAGGGACGTGAGCACCTCGGGAGGTCAAATCCTCCGGGCCTCACGTACCTTACTTCGGCAAAGCTTTGGGAATCAACAGATCGAGATACGAGCTGAGGACTCAATCCATGAGTGCCGAAAACGTATTCCTACGACTGGAAGGTACAACACTGACTATGGTTTACTAGGACTAATGCAATTTCCTAACCCCTTAATAAACCATTCTAACCCCTCCTTACTCTAACTACTTTGGGTGAGAATGAACTGCTTCCACACTTGCCTATCAACCTCTGGCCCCTGACAATACCGGTCCAGTTCGCCCCTTTCCCTGCTTGGACTTGTCTAGCATTATGGCCTACGCCCACTGCTGCCCCGGCTGTGAATGTATGATCGCCCCTGTGAACTTAACTCCCTGGCACGCTCGGACTTCCTACGCTCGGCAGAAGTTTATAATGTAGGATTGATAGGTGCAGGGTATCCCTTACCCTAGTGACTAACTCGAGCCACACATCCCACTCGAGGAGTCAACAACCTCAATAATAGACATCAACCATCCTTAGACAAGAGTCATCGACTCTGGTAACACACAAGGGAAATGTCCTCACAACACTTAGCCAAAACTAAGACTAAGCGACCCATGGGTTTCTGCCCGAAACTTAAAATGGTCATAACTCTCACGATCCAACTCTGATTGGAGTGTACGAGCCCAATCTGGAAAGGTGAGATCCTAGGCTACAACTTCCTAGTTGATCCTGAACTAAAATTCAACCATCTAAGTTCTCAAAATAGCCTCTCAAGCTTCAGCCTGCGTGCTTCCTGTGCACAGGATGCACCTTACCAGTAGCACAAAACTCTACTCGTTTGTCAGAACGTCACAAACCCAATTTCTATAGAAGGGTGTAGGTATCCTCAACAACTCTCTGGTTGATCATGAGTCCAAATTATACCATTAAGTCACCCTAACACACTCATCTCTCACCGATGCACCAATTCACACAATGGGTCTCTCTAAATCAGAGCACTCAGATCTACTCTAGTTCTTTGTCCAGTCTTACAAACATCACAGTAAATCAACCCTTTACTAAAATTGCCACAAATTGGTCTTTTTGGAAAGATCTAGGTGTCTACTACAAATCTCTAACGAACCAGGTTATCAAAATGTGCCCTTAATGAGTCTCAAATGCCCAATCTCTACAAGGTATCAAAACTAGCTGAAACCAGCACAGTGCATACTCATAAAATCATATTAAATTCCATACTTGTATAAATGCCATACAATTCATGCTTATGAAACTAGAGATTATGCTAAACAATATGCAAAAGACCTCATATCAAAACTCCAAATATACAGTGAGTTCTATCTATTTCAATTTAGCACAGAAACCATCCAGTTCTCCAGTTCATCTTCAGCTACTGATTAAAGCTCAATTTTTCTCATGACTGTAAACTCATCCAAATAATTTTCTAATTTTTGATCTACATGCATGCAAGAATATAGGTTATAAATTTCAGATCAATAGCATGCTTAAATAAATAATGAAAATTCCTACAACATCAGCCATTCTGTTTATCATTTGCTAAATCTGCCTTACTGTTAGGGTTATATATTGAAAGCATCACTTTTGTATTAACTTTATTTCCTTATTTTTTTTGAGTGAGAATCATATGGGCATATGTTTGCATATTGTGTTTAGTATAATATTAATGCAAGTATCTGATATTCTATAAGGTTGATAATATGGTGTGAGGTGACACACAGAAGATCATATTATCAGTTCTCTATGGAATATATAAATAGTTCACAACCTAGACGGACTTGGATAATCCATTGGAAAGGTTGTAGTGTAATCTAGTATTAGTCTATCTTGACTATAGGTTTACACTAGTACACTTTGTGTGTATTGAACAGGACCACTTGAGGTTGTTCTCTTTGTACTGACTATAAAAGAGAACAAACACCTCTGTTATTATGGATGTTTATGCTCTTAATCCAGATATAATAACAGACATGTATATGCAGTGTGCATTACTTTGACTCATAAAAGAGTGAGATTCATTATGGATCAACAACCTCTATGAATTGGGTAATAGCATTGTATGTATGATAGGCTGTTGATTGTAAAAGGAATCCATGTCCCGATACGTCGGGTTGATGATGTCCCCTTAAGGAGCTCATAAGGATTGTCATGTAAACCCTGCAGGTGGATTACATCCGACATGACAAATAAAGTTGAGTGGTACTACTTAAGGATAAAAGATGTTGATCAATATAGTTGTCAGTAACTTAATTTGATCGACGGACATTCGATATCTTAACATGGGGAGCTCAACGACCATATAATAAAAGGAGCCCATAAATATAATTTGGGATTAGGAAGGTAGTGCAACAATAGCTCCTTAGTGGACCGAGCTATTGTTAATGGGCCTGGGTTGTGTGTTCGGGCTGAACACGGGATACCCAGATTCGTTAGGAGACCTAACCCTAATTTCTCCTCATAGTCCCTGTCGTAGCCTTATATATATCCTCTATTTCTCTGGCCGTCATTGATCATCTGAAATATAAGATTTTTTCTCTGAATTCATGATTCACGTAAGGAGAGAAAGAGAGGTCAGCCAAGGAGAAGAAAGGTTGGGAGATCGTCGGCCACACGACGTCCAACCCGAGGAAGGAATACGTGCAGAAGATCTTGGGGTCGCTGTCGTCTTCTTCTCATCGCAGGTATAATTCGTGAACCCTAGATTCCGCTATATAGGGTTAGATCACGTATTTAATCTGTTAATCTTTTATGATCGATACGCACACCAATCCGTAGTCCTGGGAATCATCTCAGTTCCATCACTTACGACATAGTTGCATCTTACGATTTTATTAAAATATCAAATGACCACAGAAAAATCTAAAATAAATCATGGAATATCTAAACATCTATATGAACAAATCCTAAAATTTTCATGGTCTAATTCTTTGTAGTTTGATCTCAGAAAAATCAAAAAAATGACATTCTAAATTAGTTTTTCTAGTTCAGTTCTGATTTCAACTTCCAAGCTCATAGATGTTTATCCTAGCACATCCTATTATACGTGCATGCAAGGAAATCAATTAAAAGATAGAAAAGAAGGTTTAGATAAACTTTCCACCCTTGGTTGTAATAGATAAATTGATCTTCTCAAACTTCCTTCCTTGAATCCCTACTTCAAGCTCTCTTCTTTCTTCTTTCTCTACCTTTTTTTTCTTTAGTTGAGTTCTGAATTTTCCAGCGCAAAGGAGGGGGAATGGAGTGGAGAAATGATGGAGAAGATAAGGGATATGGGATAGTTTTGAACTAGGGGGTAGTAGGGTAAGTTTGTAGGTGGTTTGGATCAAAACTATGGCTTCTAGCCCATGGTTTTGGTGGTTGTTGTGATGGCTGCCCAAATTAGCTTAAATGGGTTCCTACGAGTGCGAGATGAGCAGTTTAACGAGTGCACGTAATATATATCCACTGTAGTATCATACAGTGTTATATTTGCATGGGCGTCGTACCGAAAACTAGCGTTTATACTAGTATCGGTCCCCCTCGTTCTCGTGCATCTTTTAGAACGCAATCCGTTCTCATAAACCATCCCACAACCATGGACTCATCCCAACATTCGTAAGTTCAAACAAAACATTACAATCACATGCACGCATACAGACAATATATATATAAAGAAGTGTCATATAATCCGGGGTGTTACATCACTCCCTCCTTAGAATCGTTCTGTCCCCAGAACGACGCAAGGGGCACAAATAGCAGACACTCATTAATGATCAGAAGATACTTTTCTGGATCTTCACCAATTCCTCGAGGAACACCCTCGAAACTCACTCTTAATGTGCTTATTACCGGCTCCCAAGCCTTAAGTGCTCAATGCACTCTTCCATCCTGGAGATCAATCTCATTATGTGGATCATTTTGGGGCATACTGCATCCTGTATCCACTGTACTGGGGATGAATCACCTTGGGGTGTGTTGCTCTCATCCTGGACTACTGGAGATCAATCCCTCTTCATCAAACTTCCTGGGGTCTACTGCATCCTATGTTCTGAAAATACTGGAGAATATCTCGCTCTACGGATTATTCTGGAGCCCTCACCACGCGAACTCTTCATGAGTTTTGCTCTCGTCCCGAACTACTGGAGATCATTCCCACTCCACAGAGCACTTTGGAGCCTATTTTGTCCATCGACTGGAATGCTGGAGAACATCTTTCTTCGCGGATCTTCTGGAGCCCCCTATTTATTCTTGAACTTCTTCGTAGGTACTACTCTCGTCCTCGGAATACTGGAGATCAATTCCTACTCCACAGATCATTCAGGGATATATGTCATATCTCGTCCGGAATACTGAGGAATGTCTCACTCTTTGGATTGTTCCGGAGTCAACTTCCCACTAACCTATTTGTGTATGCTGCTCTTGTCCCTGGAATAATGGAGACCAATTCCCACTCCATAGATCATTCTGGGGCATATTTCATCCCTCGTCTGGAATACTGAGGAACTTCTCACTCCGTAGATCATTATGGAGCCAACGTCACACAATCCTTCCCGTGGGTATAGCTCTCGTCCTCCGAATAATAGAGACCAATTCCTACTCCACAGATCATTATGGGGCCTATTTTATCCCTTGTCTGGAATACTGAGGAACTTCTCACTCCGTGGATCATTATGGAGCCTTTCTACTCACGATCGTTCTTGTTTCATCACATCTCCATTCTAGGGCCTAAGTCAAGCTCTCAGAATATCATCTAGCTCTCGGTTGCGCTACGTGAGGGTCAGTGACCACTCCCTCCTTAGAAGAAAATGAGGCTTACCAAGGAGAAGGCAAAAATTTAGTTTTATGCCTTATCCCAAACACTCAAATAAATAAGCGCAAGACACGAGATGACCCAATGTCCAAGAAAACTTTCATGCTTAATAGAAGTCATAATATCTTGCTACAAAACACAATACAAATTTGCCATTCATAGCTAGCAAGAAATGCAACTAACAAAATATATTACTATTCTAGACCATGTACCACTTCACACTTCCTTCCAGTTAGGCTGACGTTCGTCCCTGATGAATCGACTTCTTCCCTTTATCGACCACCTTCAGTAACAGGTCATTGGGGTTCCCTTGCAATTGTGGACAATTTGATTTCTTGTGCCCGGCTTCTCCGCAGTTATAGCAGGTGGTTGTCTGGGCTCTTTTTGGGCATTGACTCTTGAAATGACCTTGTTCTTTACAAAAGTAACACACGACCATCCGTCTGGGCTCCTCAAGCTTTCTGGACTCGGGAGTTGAATTCCGTTTGTCATGATCGGGGGTGAGACAAGCCTTCTTCATCTTTGCCTCGGCCTTCTTCATCTTTTTCTTTGCCTCGGCCTTGCCTTGACTCTGTCTCATGCCCATTTCGGTTACCGCAGCTCGCCTTACTAGCTTGTCGAATCGGCAAAGGCCTAACGGAACCATCCTCGACCTCAGTTTAGGCCTAAGCCCTTGCTCAAATCTTTAGGCTTTCTTTGCTTCCTTCTGGACCATCTCTGGTGCATACCGCCTTGAAGCTGCTTTCGTCCTTTCTTTAGTTGTGTTATCTGTGCCTGATGAAATTTGATCTGCTATTGTGCCCGGCGGATCACCTTGTCCCTGCATTTCCCTAGCCTTTTCATTTCCAAATACCCGATGGCTATCCTCTGCTGCTCCGCAGTTGGGTCTAGCGAAGGTGGAGGTGAGTTCTCCTCACCTTCAGTCTTCTGTAGCACTTCCCTCATTTCTTCCTCCATCGTTATCATTTTCCTTGTAGGTATTGGCTCACCTACTGTTACTAACCCATCCTGGATGAAGATATCTTCAAACACCATCTGTTAAACATAACCAGGGTTTAGTTTCGGAATCACAGACACATAATGTTCTGTTTGCCTCCACTAATGTCTGGTAACAGACTAGCCACTGCTCCAGGCTTGTTAGTAAAATGAAGTAAACTGAGACTGGTTCACATATAGAAAAGATCATAGTCAAAAGTTGTAAGCACTACCATATGATTTATAATCATCCTATCTGCCAGCTAGATACAATTTATCTGGCCTTCAAGTCTAATTTCCTACCGTGTTAGACTGCAATTTGAAGTCAGCTCTGATACCACTTCTGTAGCGCCCCGGATTCCCATTACCGGACATCCGTGACACTCACCAGAATCTTTGCCTTCAAATGCATCTCAACACAGTAATAACACGGAAATTTAAAAACTTTTTATTGCCAAATAAAGTCATTACATCATTGATTACAACCAATATCGTGTTCTTGACAAGAATACAAATTACATAAACTTAGTACATCTTATTACAACATACATCACTCCTTTTGTACAGTTAACAACTTTCTCTCGGACTGGCAGTCGATGGCTTACTGCGAAGCTCCGCTGAACGGTCAATCTGCTTCCCTGGGACTTGCTCCTCGGCTTGAGTCTTTTGCTGCGGAACTCTGATATCTCTGCACCTGCCCGAAGAGTAGAATCGATACCTAAAAGGTGGGGAACGTCAGTACTTCGACTGACGCAATACTGATAATAACAGCGATCCTCCAAACTGGCAATCACAAACAATTTTGAATGGAAAGAGAAATGTGTATCCTAAATTATGTAGTGCTTGTGTATGCCATGATCTAACAACTAAATGCACCAATCACAAGCCTATTCTAAAGCAAGAAAGACTTGGAAATCTGGATCCGCATGCATCCCATACTACATGCGTTCCAGACCCAAGCATAGCCTAATCTAATGTGCAAATAAGAATGCACACGATGCACCTACTCTAATGCAATTCAGTTGGGAACGTATGCATCCCATACTACATACTTTTCCAAAATCAACTTCGATGGAAACGTATGCATCCCATACTACATACTTTCCAAGAAGTTTGCCTCTCCTGATTGTAGGGTTTAATCCCTCGCCATGCATCCTACCCTTGTACCCATCTAGTTCCCAATAGATTGTCCGTCACCCAAGGAGGTTACAGTGGGTCGGTCTAGTTCCGCCCCTGTAGTGCCCAAGTAGTCACCGCCATTTGGTACCCATATACGGACCTCCTTCAAAAGCCGCGTTGAATCCGGTCCCACGACCATTTGATTCCTCACGTCCACCTATGGACTTATGCATGCGTGTTCACCCTAAATCGAGTCATGAACTTGTATATGCCAAAACACAAATATGCATGCACGTTCACCCCAAATTGAGTCATGAACTTATATACACAAAAACCCGTGCATAGGGACGTGAGCACCTCGGGAGGTCAAATCCTCCGGGCCTCCCATACCTTGCTTCGGCAAAGCTTTGGGAATCAACAGATCGAGATACGAGCTGAGGACTCAATCCGTGAGTGCCGAAAACGTATCCCTATGACTGGAAGGTACAATACCGACTATGGTTTACTAGAACTAATGCAATTTCCTAATCCCTTTATAAACCATTATAACCCCTGCCTTACTCTAACTACTTCGGGTGAGAATGAACTGCTTCCACACTTGCCTATCAATCTCTGACCCCTGGCGATACTGGTCCGGTTCGCCCCTTCCCCGGCTTGGACTTGTCCAGCATTATGGCCTACGTCCGCTGCTGCCCCGGCTGTGAATGTATGATCGCCCCTGTGAGCTTAACTCACTGGCATGCTCGGACGTCCTACGCTCGGTAGAAGTTTATAATGTAGGGTTGATAGGTGCAGGGTACCCGTACCCTAGTGACTAACTCGAGTCACACATCCCACTCAGGGAGTCAACAGCCTCAATAACAGACATCAACCATCCCTAGAAAAGAGTCATCGACTCTGGTAACACACAAGGGGAATGTCCTCACAACACTTAGTCAAAACTAAGACTAAGCGACCCACGGGTTTCTGCCCGAAACTTAAAATGGTCATAACTCTCTCGATACAACTCCGATTAGAGTGTACGAGCCCAATCTGGAAAGGTGAGATCCTAGGCTACAACTTTCTAGTTGATCCTGAACTAAAATTCAACCATCTAAGTCCTCAAAATAGCCTCTCAAGCTTCAGCATGCGTGCTTCCTGTGCATGGGCTGCACCTTACCCGTAGCACAAAACTCTACTCGTTCGTCAGAACGTCACAAACCCAATTTCTATAGAAGGGTGTGGGTATCCTCAACAACTCTCTAGTTGATCATGAGTCCAAATTATACTATTAAGTCACCCTAACACACTCGTCTCTCACCGATGCACCAATTCACACAATGGGTCTCTCCAAATTACAGCACTCAGATCTACTCTAGTTCTCTGTCCAGTCTTACAAAAATCACAGTAAATCAACCCTTTACTTGAATTGCATCAAGTTGGTCTTGTTGGAAAGATCTAGGTGGCTACTACAATTCTTTAATGAATCAGGTTATTAAAATGTGCCCTTAATGAGTCTCAAATGCCCAATCTCTATAGGGTATCAAAACTAGCTGAAACCAGCACAATGCATACTCATAAAATCATATTAAATTCCATACTTGTCCAAATACCATAAAATTCATGATGATGAAATTAGAGACAATACTAAACAATATGCAAAAGACCTCATTTCAAAACTCCAAATATACAGTGAGTTCTATCTATTTTAATTTAGCACAGAAACCATCCAGTTCTCCAGTTCATCTTCAGCTACTGATTAAAGCTCGATTTTTCTCTTGACTGTAAACTCATCCAAATAATTTTCTGATTTTTGTACATAATCTAAATGCATGCTGGAACATAGGGTATAAATTTCAGATCAATATCATGCTTAAATAAATAATGAAAATTCCTACAATATCAGCCATTCTGTTTATCATTTGCGGAATCTGTCTTACAACATAGTTGCATCTTACGATTTTATTAAAATATCAAATGGCTACAGAAAAATCTGAAATAAATCATGGAATATCTATACACCTATATGAACAAAAAAATTAAAATTTCATGGTCTAATTAGTTGTAGTGTGCTTTCAGAAAAATCAACAAAATGACATTCTGAATCAGTTTTTCTAGTTCAGTTCTGATTTCAACTTCCAAGCTCATAGATGTTCATCCTAGCACATCCTATTATACATGCATGCAAGGAAATCAATTAAAAGACAGAAAAGAAGGTTTAGAGAAACTCCCCATCCTTGGTTGTAGTAGAAAAATTGATCTTCTCAAGCTTCCTTCCTTGAATCCCTTCTTCAAGCTCTCTTCTTTCTTCTTTCTCTACTTTTTTTTTCTTTAGTTGAGTTCTGAATTTTCCAGAGCAAAGGAGGGGGAATGGAGTGGAGAAATGATGGAGAAGAGAAGGGATATGGGCTGGTTTTGAACTAGGGGGTAGTACGGTAGGTTTGTTGGTGGTTTGGATCAAAACTATGGCTTCTAGCCCATGGTTTTGGTGGTTGTTGTGATGGCTGTCCAAATTAGCTTAAATGGGTTTCTACGAGTGCGAGATGAGCAGTTTAACGAGTGCGAGACGAGCAGTTTAACGAGTGCACGCAATATATATCCACTGTAGTATCATACAGTGTTATATTTGTATGGGCGTCGTACCGAAAACTAGCGTTTATACTAGTATCAGTCCCCCTCGTTCTCGTGCATCTTTTAGAACACAATCTGTTCTCATAAACCATCCCGTAACCATGGACTCATCCCAACATTCGTAAGTTCAAACAAAAAATTGCAATCACATGCACGCATACAGACAATATATATATAAAGAAGTGTCGTATAATCCGGGGTGTTACAAGTTCCTCCCCACCCAAAAGGCCAAGCAGCTAAAAAAGGGAGATTCAACTCTTCCAACCGAAGGACGGTGACTTATTCTTCGAAGCCTGGAAGGACTTCAAGAACAAACTTCTCAAGTGTCCTACTCCTATGCCTAAGGATGATCACTTACAAGCTATTTATGAGGGTTCAAATGATGCTAACAAAGCTATTATAGATTCAGCTTTTAATGGGATCCTGACAAAGAAGAGTGGTGATGAAGTTATTGAGTTATTCGAAGAACTGAGTGAAAACTCGTAGCAATTCTGTAATCCCTATTTTGGATTTTATTGTATTTTTATTTCTTTCCTTGATTATTGTATCTGGATTCTTTTATTATATTATATTCTTACTTTTTCTTGGGCTCTTTATTTTGTTCTGTGCTCTTTTGGTTGAGATTTTCGTATTTTCGTTCATCGCAAAATTTTACTCTTCCTATTTTGAGTTTGATTTGTTCCGCTTTATGTTCATCTCATTGTTTTATGCTTGTTCGTCTCTTTTTGGAGCCAAAACCAATACCCAAAACCCATTAAACCACAACCCAGAACCCCAGTTTCTAATCTCCTATAAATATCCTATTAATTAAACCCTAATTTTATATTCACCCTCTCTCCTCCGCCATTTCTCTCTCCCCGATCTTACTCTCTCTGTTTTCACCCAACCGAAACCGAGACCCATCTCCGTTGCCGACCACCTCGTCACCTCCGACCACCTTCCTCATCCACCATCATCCTCGTCACCGTTCCCTCATCACCCTCCGATCATCTTCCCCATCTTCGTCATCCATCTCCCTAACCCATCATAGAACTGCCTGTGCTCCATCGCCGAACTCCCCTCGTCCTCGCCATTGCCACCGTGGTCCCTTCGTGCACCCCCTTCATCCACCGAAGATCCCCCTCATCATCATTAATGCCATCCAAGCCCCGAGTGCACCTCGTCGTCATTCCCCTGTTTTCGAGTGAAAATAGAGGCGCACTCTCGCCAGTGGAGTCTCGTCGTTGCCGTCGCTTCCCGACCACAGTGTTGTCCCCGTCAGTCGTCGTCGCCCCGCCGCAAGTGCCGTGCCATCGCCAACCAGCGTCGCCGAGTCTCTCTCTCTTCGTCAAAGGGAAGGAGACAAAGTGTGATTGGTCCGTTCGGTGTTTGCTGTTTTGGCACAGTGGTCCGAGTTTGCTGTGCGCTGTTCTACCCCGATCCGGTGTGGAGATCCGCTATTGGATCTGCTGTGTGTGCGTGTGTTGCTGTTTGTTGTTCAGTCTTGAGTTGTCGTTTGGTGTTTTGCACGTGTCTCGCTCGTATTCTTGTGGATCGTTGCCCAGGATTCTTATCCCGTTATTCTATATTATTTGAATTTGCAATTTAACAGGCAAGTCTCTCCTTGAACTAATATTTTGTTTTGTTCAATTTTATTTGATCTCTGCAAGTAGATCCAGTCCCTTTTGTTATCATACTACTATTGACAATTCCGTTAAGTCTATTGAGGGTTTACACGAGTTAACCCGAGATATTCTTAACATCATGCCGCTCTCTTTGATCTAAAACCTAGTACATGTTGTATCTTGCATATGCACAATTACATGAAATTAACTAGATCCATGCTATAGACTTGTTTGATGTACTGAACCTGTTAGACTGAATTTGATTGATTACCATGCCTGTGATATTACATTTAAGAACAGAAATTATGCATATTAAACATCTATTGACACTTTGATTACCAATTTGTATGAAAAATATGATTGTATAATTTAATCGTTGCCCATTTATGTTAAGATAATTTCTGGACTACTGTATGTTCCATTTTGAATCAGATTTTCAACCATGTTTCTGTTATATTTTAAAATAACTTTCTGAACATGAAAATTAGCATTTGATGTCTAGTTTACTGTCCTTTTTGCAGATTTGAATTCCGATGTGTGGTTTGTTAGATATCATCATTTTAGTGTAGCCATGTCAGAACTTTCAGATTCATAAATGCATGCGTATCTTGCTGTTCTATAATTTAATTGACCATGATAACAGCAAAATAAAAATCTAAAATAAATTAGGCTGAACCTAGACATGTGTAGGAATGTCCCAGAATTTTTATAGATTTATTTGATGAGTTTTCTGACCTGAAATAAATAGGTGAACGCAGATTGCATCATGCTGCCTGAACATAAAATCTGAATAGAATAGAGTTTTCGCCCTAGCTTCTGTATCTTTTATGTGCCTTATATATATTCGCTGGAACCGTGTGGAATTCTAGTTTCTAAGATCCATATTTGCTTTTCTGTAGTAGGAGTAATCCATGTTTTGGTACAGCAAGGTCATGCTATCCTGATTATGTAAATTGTATGTGAATGACTTGTTTGCTTCATGCTTTGTCTGTAACGCATAGAATTGGTTACACTTAGTATCATGCAACATTGACACCTTCTTGCATGCTCACATAGGATGAAATAAAATGATAACAAGCCGGGGTAATATGGGATGACTTGGTAGTGAACAATTGGAAACTGTACACAGTCAGGCCCTAATGTACTGACCTGTACTGTATGGCCATAAAACCCTGCCTGATAAACACTGACACTGAACATTAAACACTGATTACTGAGCCGAGTACATGAACCGTGAATTCACCATCAGTCTAAAGCGTACATTGTGTGTTTGCGCTAAACCTGTAGTATGGGATGCAGTAGTATGTGCACTAAATAGGCTAATAAAATGATTAATAACCTGCATTTATTATCTCATGCTTGATCCTGTATATAACTGATTAAACATAGACCTTTGATACTATTGCCTGCTCTTTGCTTTGCTATTTGACTTTGATCATGTCCTTTCCTTTGATATACATGTTTCCTTTATCCTTTGTTTTTCTCTACTTGTTGTCCACGACTTGCTCTAAGGACACTATTTTCTTTCTTTTTAGATCAAAGTATTTTCAGGTACTGGAGGAGCTATACCAGAAGGAATTGGTGAGCAACGATTCTAAAGATGGAGCTAATTTTTGCTGCTTAATTTACCTTCTTGCTAGTTTATTGTTTTGAACATTGTTATGACTTGTACTTTGTTTTGGGCTTATGTTCTCGGAGTTGTTTTTCCTAGATGTTGGATTTTTGTGTTGGATATTATTATTGTTGGATTATTTCATTTATTATTGAAGTTATCTCGATTCATGTGATTATATTCTTCCTGCGTGGTTGTGTTTGCTGTTGCATATTATTGAGTTAGTCTGGTACAGCTTATGGATGGTGTTTACATCATTCGCTGGGCCTACGTTACGTACTCGTATTCCGTACCTTGGGAAGCGGGGCGTGAAAAATTCTCAACAAGAGAAAAATGCACTATTAAAAACAAGGAGTTTATGAAATATCTAGTAATGATGGTGTGCATACAAAGATTGTTATCATGAACAAAAACATTGCATGCTTGTTAATGCAATATCTTCCTTGAGCACCAATAAAATTGCAATGTTCTCATTTGGATCATACAACTGAAATGTGTCCAATTTCTTCTTTTACATATCAGAGCATGTAAATTACTCAGTGATAATGGTAAAAATCGCAGCAAATCAGGACCGTACGATTCCAGCACAAATCTCAATGCTTCTACAGATAGATTAACCATAACATGCCTCTTTAACAAGTCTGGGACTTCTTCATGCTCATCTACAAGACATGGCCCACTTTCAAGCCCATTAAAAGCGATTGGGCCCATTAGGAGAGACACCTAGCCCATGAGGGATGTAAGTCAAATCTCTTATCCCCAAACAAGAGATTCTATATTTTAAGAGGGAGAATCAACCGGAGATAATGGATTCATATCAATTTAATGGATCCATATAAATTTCCTAACTATTTCTCAGACCTATAAATACCCCCCCCCCCCCCTCCTCCTCCTCGGTCAGAAGGTAATTGGAAATTATTTCTCAAACTCTCTTTGTCTCTCTAGTTCTGACTTGAGCGTCGGAGGGTTTGTCGTCGAGGCCATTCCCAGTGTTTCAGGATTTTTGCAGGTCCATCGACTGCAATAACAACCGTCAGATTTCAATCAAGGTGTTCAATCAACGATCCAAATCCAATTTCAGGAGCTCTGACAACTTTTTACGGTGATGATCAAAGTTAGATCTTTAGTAGTTTCCTTTAAATATTAACTCACTGTCTATTTTCTCCCACACTAAAATAAGCAGCAACAGATTGGAGCTGTCTGTGGAAAACAACATAGATCAGATTTACTACCATGCCACCATGACTAAAAGGGAGAGCAGTGATCTTAAGCCATCTAGTCAACTCTCTTCGTTAACAAGCTCCTACTGTGGAAGACCCAATTCCTCCTTAATAGCTGGATCTACCCCAACAACATAATCAAGCTCCTATCAATAGAGAGGCACCAGGGGCTCCCGACAAAGCCATCATGAACAGGGCCATGAACAACACCCTCTGCACGACCATATCTTAGTCCACAATGCTACTAGTGACTCAATGGCCTTTGCATGGTCCCCGTGGGTCAAAAGATCTCCATCAAATCATCAATGTCAAACAACAAGGGACTGATTTATGAATCTGTTTGGATGAGAGGCATACCTGGACCGAGGCCTCCTGCTCAAAACATCAAGTGAACCGGGAGAAGCAACTCTCCCCGCAGGCAGAGATCAAGACACTCATCCTCTCATAGGGGGCGCACAGTAGAAAGAAGCCCGACTCATAAGAGTCGTAAGCATCTTGAGAGAAACAAAGAGCAAGAAGTCCCAATCACCAGGGCCGAATTAGACAACTTCAAACATGACATCTACCAAGCTGTCAGAGGTACTTAAGATTAGGGTCGACGCTCATGGAGCCGCCACTCTAATCCTTCGAAAGAAGAATAATCTAGCGACTGAACTAGATCCAAGAGGAAGGACGACCAAGTCCTTCGCCGCATCTGAGAAGTAGAAGATCGCCTGGAACAAATAAAGAATTAAGGGAATAGCTCCAACATGGCTTATCGCCCCAGTCGACCTCCTTTCAGCAAATCCATCCTCAATGCACCCATTCCAAAGAACTTCAAAGCTCCTCAATTCGAATCATATGATGGTGAATCTGACACGGCTGACCATATTGAGAGTTTTAAAACTGTCATGATGGTCTACAATGCCACCGATGTGCTCATGTGCCGTACGTTCTCTACCACTTTGAAAGGATCAACAAGGGAATGGTACTATCGCCTTACTCCAGAGTCAATATTCTCCTTCGACCAACTTGAGGTGCTCTTCATAGCACACTTTGTTACTAGCCGCAAGGCAGAAAAAGCAAGTATTTCCTTATTGGAATTAAGGTAAAGAGACAGAGAACTCCTAAAAGACTTTGTTGAGCGCTTCACAGCCAAAGAAAGGTCCATATCCTCTCTAGACTCTTAAGTGTTGGCTGCCGCTTTCTGCCACAACATCTGTAGCGCCTGTTATTTTTATAAAATCTTAAAATATATATTTTTACACATTTTATGTGATTTTGAGGATTTATTTACATATATTTGAATTTATTATATTTTTATTTCATAGAAAAGTGAATTGGACCGAAATGGAGAAAAATCGAAAAGATAGGAGTGTTGAAGCTAGATTTCTCGGAGATAGAAATCCTTTCTTACCTAAAATTTTGCTGGGGAGTTTGTATGATATTGGAGGGAAATAAAATGCTAATTAGAGGAATTGTTAGATTATAACATGAAGTTGAAATTTGTAATGCTTATGTATGTTAAAAGCTTGAAATATTCGTATATATATTGCTATTGATTATAACTATTGATATTGATTACAATTATGCATAGAAATACACTTTTAATTTTATTTTATATTTATGATGCATTTAAGCATGAGGTGAAGTGATTTTTACAAGAAAATGACTAGAAGTTATAACTAGAAGGTTATGTAAGTAATTATATGGTCTAATGGGGGTTTATAGTAAATTTTTCTTTTTCTTTATTTTTTTCACTTCCCCTTCTTTGCGTTCAGATGGCAACACCCCTCCCTTTTCCCCTTCGGTCGAAACCCAAATCCCGACCAAACCTTGGGGCTTCTCCACCCCACCAATCTTCAATTATTTTTCAATTATTTTAGGGTTTTGGCTAAGTGAAGGGTGCTACCTAGTGGTGGCATCAATTTGAAGAAAAATCCACGAGAAGGTATACTAAATCCTATATTTGTAATTTGGGTTTTATGCTTTTCTTTTCTTCCAATAAAAATTGATGTAGGGAGATTGATAGAGCATATAAAACATGTTAGGAGTGAGAATTGGTGCATAACATGGTGAAAAGGTGAAGTTCTAATTTTGGCATAAAGCCTAATTTTAGGGTTTGTGCAATCGGGTAGAAACTTGATTCTAGCTAGTGATTTTAGAAAATGCATATGAGAGTGTAGAATAGTGTGAGAGTATCAATATGAATTTAGGAGGATTTTTGTTGGCTTAATTCTCAACCTAATCGACTGAGAAAGAGTGTGCATATATTATGCACGCACGCCGGGTGTTCGATGAAATGCCCGAGCAAAACTGGAGTGAGAATTTGATTAGCTCGAAGGTGTGATTGATTTTTGTTATTATTTTTTAATCCTAATTTGAGATATTAGGATTTTTGGAATAAAGAATTTAGGAATCGGAGATTTTCCGTATTGGAATCCTCTGATCGATAAGTGAAATTGTGCTTTGGGATCCGAATTCAAAATCCACCGTTGTAGCTTAGCTACATATGTCATTTGTGACGTGTTGGAAGTAGATAGCTTGTGTTTTGAGCATATGGCTAAAAAGTTATATAATTTTTTATTTAGGTAGAAAAAGTTGAACTTTGATTGGCCGTCGGGCAGACACGAGACTTCGGTTGCTCGATTCGTCAGGTGAGTATGATCTCTTTTATTTCAATGTATATAATGTGCTATGAAAATTTTAAATTAAGGTTGTCGTGTGTGATGTGTAAGGTGTATGGAGTAAAGACATTCATATGTATGATACGTAATAAATTATGTATATATGCTATGGGGTTGTAAGATTTAAATTTGAGGAGTTATACTGATATGGATATATGTACGTGTTTGTATCTAATGTGATGAGATGAAAAGTATGGTGTGTGTGCGATGCGTGATCATGTGATGTGTTAAGACAATGGAATTAGTGGCGAGGTTTATATGATATATATATATAAACGTAATGCAATAATGTGATGTGATAATATGATGAAATGAATGGTATGGGGTATGTGTGATATGTGGGTAACACATTGGAAAATTTTATGTGATAATGTGATGTGAAATTAGCCTGATGTGTGTGTGTGACGTGTAGGTGGTAAATGAGAATTTTATACGATAATTGATGAGATTAATGGCTTGCGTCTGCTTATGAATTTAATGGAGTTATATCCATTCATATTATCTTATAAAGGAGACATATATTTATATGTGGTGATACATGAGAATTTTATTGGTATATGCATAATATGCGATAAAAGATAAGGTGAATAACATGGTGTATGTCGGTTATGTGATATGTGTTAAGATAAAATAATGAGATGATATGTGATCCGTAAAGACCTATATGGCAGCGATGTGATGTGTATTTGATGTGTAAGACCTATATGGCAGCGATGTGATGTCTATTTGATGCATAAAACCTATATGGAAGCGATGTGATGTGTATTTGATGCGTAAGACCTATATGGCAGCGATGTGATGTATATTTGATGCGTAAGACCTATACGGCAGTGATGTGATGTGTATGAGATGTGTAAGACCCTTGGTGGACAGCATGATGAGTGTAATTTATATCCGCTTTTATTACTTATTTAATGTATAAAAAATATGAGTTCGCATTTATTTATTTGAATTTCACCTTATTTCTACTCACTTTTAGTAATTATTTGTTTTTGAAGGAATAAGATGGATGTTATGATTATGGACTCAAATACACGAAGTTATGGAGCTTGGGGTTGGAGAATAAAGAAATGCAAAAATGCAGCAAGAACATCACTTGAATCTTGTTCGGCTATTTTGAACCTGAAGATGGACGAATCTGGACTGGAGACCTAAATGAAAGTTGTCGTTCGTCGAGTCTTCTTCGAAATGAGTACTCTTGCGTCAAAAACAGAGTTCTGTAGCTTCGGAAAAGTCAATTTTTTTACAGCCTGCGCGCAGAAAATAGCTTTGGGCAGTCGACCGCACACGACGACCAAAGTTGCAGTCGACCGACCAGTGGACCGGTCCCCCCTCTGTCCTGGTTTCGAAATTGCAGTCGACCGGTCTCCTCTCTGTACAGATTTCATAAAAGTGACGGTCGACCGCGTCGGCGCTGATGATCTATTTTGAGTACGGGTTTTGGGTCCAATGGGTGTATTTCTATATCTCCTTTTAGGGATTTCTTCGAGGGCTATATATAAAGGCGAATGCGAACTTTAGAGAACATCTTGGAGGCTAGAGAAGAAGAGGGATCTTGACGGCTTCAAGCAACAATAACAATAAACGAGTTCTTTCTTCTTTCTCCTTTTTCATTATGCAATCTATAAACAATTTTGTTAATTGTAATTTTATTATAAACTAAATTTATTTTTCTAGAGTTTCGATGTACCCTAGTTTTGAGAACACAGTTTTTAATTCCATATTATATTTCTATTTCATTGGTTGTGTGTTTAATTCTTGTGCTTAATGCTTACAATTATTTGGCCAATTTTTGTATGATTATTGGATCATGGAGAGACCGAGAGGTAATTTATGATTTAGAACTATAGAATTAAACACCGTTGATTGAGCGAAATTAGAGATAATTTACCGCGATTGATATAACCGTGAAGAAATCCACAAAACTTAATGAGTCTTCGATTAATTAAATTTGCATAGAGATATGACAAGCTGTTAGTTGGAGATATTTTTGGTGTTGTTCGAGAGAAAACATTGAATAATTTGGGAATTTTGGTCTACAACTTGGAAAAGTAATTTTTTTTATTCATATGGAATTATAAATTGTGTGTGATAAACTAGGTGAAGTCAAAAGCCCTAGAATTGATTTTGTAATTAATAAACAATATAAATTCATAACCCGTCTCTCTTAATTAATTTAGTTAGTTTTTTCTTTAGCTTAATTTAATTTAGTTGCGTTCTTTATTTAATTTTAATCTTCCAAATAGTGATTCATCTAGTAATTTCAGTACTTATTAAAATAATTAGTCCCTGTGGGTTCGACACTCTTTTCACTAAAACTATACTACTTGTTGCGATTTTGTACACTTGCAAATATTTACATCACAGCAGTCTGGTTTAGACAGAGCTATCGGCTCTAGTTTTGATGGAGGCGTAAGACCCTTGGTGGGCAGAGATCTGTGTTTTGACTGAGCTATCGGTTTCAGTTCTGTGATGGCATAGGCACTAGTCAACAAATTAATAAAATGAATAACTGTGAAATGAAATGGAAATGAGAAAGTGAAGAAAGAGTATAGTGAGAATGAAAAGTAAAGTATTACCCAAGCTATCTGCTTTGGGGTGCGGTGTATTAACTGAAGAGAATGAGAGTTAAAGTAAATTGCATTATAAGATGTCAATAGATATCAAAGTAAGGTGTTATAAAGAAAAAAAATGAATGTTAAAGAAAGGGTATTATGAGATGAAAATGATAAGTAGAATACATTGTATTATGAAATGAAAATGAGAAAGTAGAGAAAGCATATGATGTGAAATGAGAATGAAAAATTAAAGCAAGTGTATTATGAGTTGAGAATAAAGAGTAGAATAAATTATATTATAAGATGAGTTTGAGAAAGTAAATAAAGTGTATGATATGAAATGAATATGAGAAAGTATAGAAAGTTTATAATACCAAATAAGAGTGAAAAAGTAAAGGAAGCATGTGTGTGAATTAATATGAATAAAATGAAGAAATTGAATTATGAGAAGGAATACGAGAAGTAAAGAAAATGTATTATACATTATATGAATGAAAGTGAAGAAGATGTATTATGAGAATGAATGTATACTAAAGTGAATTATGCAATGAATATTAAAAGTAAGTGGAATTATGTGATGAAAATGGTTGATAAAATAAAACCTGATTTGAAATGAGTTTGATGCAACTTGGAATTGTGTCGAGAAACTACTTACCCGCTATTTCTATGAAAATGGTGGGAACTACCTGTCTTGGCATAACTCCCAGGGTGAATTGGCAGGTTGCTGAAATGATAGTTGTGTTGCGAGATAGAAATGAAGAGTAAGGTAAAGTGTAAGCTGAAAATAAAAATAAAGTAATGTGATATTCCAAGCTATCGGCTTGAGATGTGATGTTATATTACCCAAGTTCTACTTGGGGCATGGTGATTATTACCCAAGCTATCAGCTTTGGGGTGTGGAGTATAATTTGATAAGAATGAAAAGTTAAAGTGGATAGTAATATGAGATATAGATGGAAATGAAAGTAAGATATATTATTAATAAGAACGAGAAGTAATTTAAATAACATGATGAGGTGAGAATGATTTCTAAAGTAAAGCATATGATAAAATGTGGATGAACACTAAATAATCTGTATGATGGTTTTTTTATATTTAAATTTCAGGTTCACGTAATTATAATGATATTCGTAAGTTCTGTAACACCCCATTTTTTTTTCACTCCAAACTCAAATCTTTCAATTTCTATATCACTTTAATCATAAACTAAGAAAGTTATATTTCAGGAAAAATTTTGGCAGAGTCTCCCCTGTAAATTTTGCCCTGAAACACAAAAAGCTTACAGAATTCTGCTCAAAATTCCGTAGCTCACAATACACCCAATCAATTCATGGGCTCCCCAGGCCAAAATGAGCAGAAACATACAGGCAATTTAATATAATGCTCTGGGGGCCAAACTCATAACGGATTATTAAATATCAATTAA
Organism: Hemerocallis citrina; assembly: GCA_017893485.1. NCBI lineage: Eukaryota > Viridiplantae > Streptophyta > Magnoliopsida > Asparagales > Asphodelaceae > Hemerocallis > Hemerocallis citrina. Next base: position 161,012,079 of record CM030360.1, on the reverse strand, counting down.
AAACTATAAATTTCTTTGAAAAACGAAGTAAATTTTTAGAAAAATCCTTGTAAAACCTACCACAGAGCCCGGTACTCCACAACGAGATGGGTACGGGTCACAAACATACCACACCACCCCACACTATACTCATCATCATCATATACATGCTTATACATCCATAATACAATTTAAACCATAAATTTTACTATTCCTATAACTAAATAGTACAAATTTTTAAAATAAAAATTTATCTTATCAATCCACGCCTCACCTCTGCACTGATGAGAACCTGCAACAGTAGGGGATCTAGGGTAGTCCTCAGACTCCCCTAACCCCCCAAACACTAAGGGGTTAGCCATTTCTGGTGTGAGTATAGTTATTAATCTAATGACAAATTAAAATAGTATGAGGAAAATAATTTAAACTTACGAATACCAAATTAAGATAATGCAACCTGAATCCTGAACACAACAACATCGTCAATACAATAATATATCAAATACTTTGCCAATCCTGCATTCAATTATTTAATCATCCATAACTTCCCGCATTTCATAATACACTTCACATCAACCTCGTATATATATATATATACTTATCTTACATTCGCATAATACGAATATTCATCTTTCCACACTTATCGTCATATCAGCATTTTACTATTTATATTAATATATCTACATGATGTTATTACATCATTTCTCCAACTCTATTTAGCCATGCGTTTCGCTTACTTATATTATGTCATCAACACACACATTCATCCTGGAAGTTGTGCCGAGGCAGGTAGTTCCCACCATTTCCACGGAAATAGCAGGCGAGTAGTTCCCCGACACACTTCCAGGTACACAAACTCATATCACAACATACTTTCTTTAATAACCATTTTCATACCCAATCTCATAATACAGGTATTTATTTTATTATGTTATAAAAAGTATCACATCATAAACATATGCATCTATTCTCATAATACCACCTTCCTTCATATCTTATGACATAATTACCACATCTCATTGCCCATGCGATTTACTCACATTTCATCACATCATTAACACCTCATTAATTAGAATACTTATACTCATTGCATCAAAACCATGTTGTATAGCTCATTCACCTCTTATTATATCACTTTAGTAATTTCTCATTCTTATAAACAATAAATCTTATTATCATTTTCACTTAATCCCCAAACATAATCTGGGGCCACAACATATCATACCCCATAGCCGATAGCTTGGGTAATAATCACCACACCCCAAACACACAGTTTGGGTAATATTACGGCACATCTCAAGCCGATAGCTTGGTTATTAATCACTTCAATCACTTATCATCTTCACTTTACTTTATTTCTCATTTCCATCAATCATTACCACTATTACAACAACTCACCCCGCGAATTATGCCAAGGCAGGTAGTTCCCACCATTTCTACAGAAATAGCGGGCAGGTAGTTCCTTGACACAATTTCAAGGTACAACTCACATCAACTGTATTTTTACTTTAATGATCACACACATAATACCATTACTTCGTATTATTCATAAGAACACATGTCTCTTCTATTATTATCATTTTAAATTAACCACGCACTGCATTTATCACTTCTTTTCATACACTAACTCATAACTCATTTTCTTTTACATTTACTTCATTCACAACCACTTTCTTTCTCATCCACAATTCACATTTCACTATCCACTTTCTTTACTACCCCATTTGTTATTAACACTTATTTATTTTATTAGTTTGTCGACCAGTGAGCCACAGTATCCCAATATACTGACAGCCGACAGCCCAGTAAAACACGCGGACCGATGCTCACACAGAGTCTTACTCGTCCGAGGCTACGTCTTCCTCCTAGCCGAACTAGCGAGGGAACACCGCACCCCAGATAAACTGGGTACTTCCTCGCAACGTCTGTCATCGAGGGAAAAACACCGCACCCCAGGTAAACTGGGTACTTCCTCCCAGCCGATAGCCAGGAGGGAAAAACACCGCACCCCAGGTAAACTGGGTACTTCCTCGCGACTGCTGTCATCGAAGGAAACCGGGCCTCAAGCCGATAGCTTGGGCGAAAAACACCGCACCCCAGATATACTGGGTACTTCCTCCCAGCCGATAGCCAGGAGGGAAAAACACCGCACCCCAGGTAAACTGGGTACTTCCTCACGACTGCTGTCATCGAGGGAAACCGGGCCTCAAGCCGATAGCTTGGGCGAAAAACACCGCACCCCAGATATACTGGGTACTTCCTCCCAGCCGATAGCCAGGAGGGAAAAATACCACACCCCAAGCCGGTCCTTAGGTATTAGGAGGTCTAGCCCAAACCCCCAGGATTGTTGTAGATACTGGTCAACAAAATCATCTGTTATTAGCATTAATCATTTCATCTTTTCAACTTACTTTATCAACACACGCATTTCACTAATGAATTCAATAATTGCCACGACCTTGACTTTAATCACATGAATTAATAACACATTTTATTAACACGTACCATCTTATCTTTTATCTTACCATTTAATGCATATCCAGTGCCCACAATATTAATCATCACATCATTATACCACATTATGCATACCTTCTGTCATTCAACATATAAAACCATCATATCATATCAATGCATATTATTAATGCGCCAAGATTATAATAGTAATAAAAGAACTACATTATGTTATTCCATATCGTAAAAGTATCAAAATGTATACTTCATCACATTATAATATCAATTATTATCCATTAATTCACTTCGAACATAATTATAATGTAAACATATACCCCCTTACTAATTTCATCAATTATCACATCCCGAGTCAATATCATTATATATATACACACACAAACATACACCACACATGCGGGTTTCCAAGAAAAGGGGCCAAAACCATTTATTTCCTCTAATTAAACCACATAATATCCAATTATAGCATACTAGCTCATACATCATGTTTCATATAAGTAAAATTACCTATAAGGGCTTATATGCCCCAAAACATGCACAAAACGTGCGCTATAATTACACGGATTTTCAAAACATGATCACAATCACTAATTTCGTCTAATTACATCTTATAACATCCATCCATAGCATGCTAGCCCATACACCAGGCTCCGCATATACCCAATTGCCTATATCAGCCTATATATCCCAAAAACATGCACAAAACATGCACGGGGTAAATATATGCATAAACGATTTAATATATTTAATTTTTATACTTCAACACATCACATTAATCCATAATATAGGTTTTATATACTTAAAATAGTTAATTTCACCACATATCACAAAAACCCATTTTCGGGCCCTAAAAATCCGTATTTTCATTGAAAATCAATTTTTGCTATAACTTTTACAAAATATATCAAAAAGCCACAAAATTTGGCCACAATATAAAATATTTATAAATACAACATACTCACCTGACGGATCGAGCAAACGAAGTCCCACGTCCGTCCTGTAGCCAGTCGAAGTTCGACTTTTTCCTCATAATTGAAAAATTATAGAACCGATTAGTTTAAAGCTCAAAACTCAACCTTCGGACCTCCAAATTTCAATCCGTCTTCACCCACGCATCACAAATGACATATGTAGGTGAGCTACATCGATAGATTTCGAATTCGGGTTCTAATACAAATACTCCCTTATTGATCGGAGGCTTTCTAATAAGAAAAATTCATATTTTCTAAATTCCTTAATCCCCTTTGTCCTAATCTCACACATTAGGGTTAATAATAATAATAAGACTCAACTACACCTCCGAACCCATCAAATTCTCACATAAATCTCGCTCGGGCATTTCACCGAATATCCGACGTGCACTTTTTATCTATAGTCCATTTCACTCAATTTAATTGAGCTTAAGCCTATAAAAATCATCCTAAATTTATATTAATCCTTTCATAATACTCTACACCCTCATATGCATTTTCTACAATTATTTGGATCGAGTTTTCTACCCGATTTCATAAACTCCATAATTCGTGTTTATGCCAAAATCACTACTCCCCATTTTATTCTAATAGCTCACTAAAATTTTTACCACCATCTAAGAGATAATACTAATATATATATATCTATTTTACAAACCCAAAACCCTAATTTACTAACAACTTGTAATTTTTCTAACAATCCACTAATTCCTTAAATCTCCCACTTCCAACACCTCTAAATCACTCTACCATAATAATCCTACTTAATAAAACTACACACTAAATTTTATACGAATAAATAAATTAGGGTATACCTTTTCAGAATCCTTTCGGAAATCCGACACTCCCACGATGTAGAAAACCCTTCAATTAGCTTGCCCCCTAGTTTAATTAGGGTTTGACGGAGAATCCATGGGGATTTGAGGAGAGAGAGAGAGCCGAAATGTTGGGTTCTTTGGTTTTGGTTTGATCGGGTGGAAGAAAGCGGAAGGGAAAGGAAAGAAGGAAAAGAAGGGGAAAATGGGAAAAGGGGTTACTTTGGTAATATATATAATAATAATAATGATAATAATAATAACAATATGGTATAATTACATATAAGCCCTCCAATCCAAAATATTACAAATACACCCCAACCCTTTTCTATAATAATACAAGCAATACGAAACACATTAAAATTAGCTTATAATAATCCCCCATAACGATAAAATAAAATAAACTATATTTCCTCATGCAAAATCTCAACTCTTAACTCTAATATAACAATAAGACCAATCTACCATAAATATTCATACTATATCAATGTTTAATTAAAATACATCAAAAATAATTTTTCACCACTCGAAATATATAAAAACAGGCATTTTCGGTATTTTACAAATTCGAGGTGTTACAAGTTCTTTCAAATTTCATTATATAGTTCAATTTATTTGCTAAATAGTAAATTATACTCACACCAGTTATGGTTGACCCCTGTTGTTTTCTGGGGGTCAGGGGAGTCCCTCCCTGGGGGTGGATGTCCCTAACCCTCTTACAGGTACTGATTAGCAGCGAGGTGAAATACCGTAGTATTTGTTTGACTTTGATAGTTATACTTTTCCCGTGGCCAAATGAGTTATATATGTATTTATTATATATTTTATTATCCTAAGTTATGTAGAGATGGAGATAGTATTTGGGTCATAGTTTGTATTATGGAGGAATATGTGTACAATTGTAAGAGAAAATAATATATATAGTGTTGTGATGGAGTATGAAAGCGTACCCACATCGTTGTGGAGTACCTGGGTCTGTGGTTTGTTTTTGAAAAGTTTTTCTAAAGTTTTTATAATATGTTTTTGAAAGAATTTATGGTTTTAAAATTGTATTTTGTGTATTATGAGGAATTATGCCCCCAGAGCCCCATATATTATTTTCTGTGTGATGTTGAATGATTTGGCCTGGGGAGGATTGAAATATATTACAGGTACTTTGTTTTGTGTAATTGTTTGTAGATTTTCCGTAAAGTAAATCTGTAAAAGGGCAAATGTTTTAGGGGAAACTCTGCCAAAATTTGAAATATAACTATTTTAGTTTATGTTTAAAGTGGTAAACAAATTGAAAGAATTGAATTTGGAGTAAAAAAAATTTTAAAAAAATGGGGTGTTACAATATCAATAATAATGACCTGAAAGCCTCCCTCGCAAAGAAGCCTCCTTAAGATTTCATCGAGCTCTGGAAAGGAGTGATAATTGTATCAGAGTCGAAGAAGCTCTCTTTATCCTCAAAGTAGGAACGATTCACCTTACAGAAACAAACGGAAGAATCCAAGCGAGGAAGGACCCAGGAAGTTTCAGAAAGACGGCACAGCTTAACGCCATCCTCCTCCATTACCACATTTCGAAAGTTCTCCTATCAACACAAGTGTATCAGCCATCCTTACGAAAGTTGGTAAGGACTGAATAATCTGCCCTCCCCCAAGATGTCCACAGCTAGCAAGAGAAGAGACATGAACAAGTGGTGTGCATTTCACAAAGACTATGGACACACTACCGACAACTACCGGAGCCCTCAAAGAATACCTTGAAGGCCTGATTCACATGGGCTATCTCTCTCAATTTGTCTAACAAAACAACAATGCTGAAACTCCTCCGGCATGGGGAGCTAATAAGCATCTAGAGAGGCCCTCAAAATTGCAAGATCAGAACACATGGTCATTCTCTACTCCATTCACAGAGGTCCGATGGGGTAGATTCCAACTCCTCCTGCAAAGCATTTGTTAGAAAAGTCAACTCGGTACATAACATTCTGCCTACCAAGAGCATCGAGGTCCTGATATTTTTCTTCGACAAGGATTTAGAAGGTGTCCGAACACTTCACTGCGATGCATTGGTCATAAATCTGCATGGTGAATCATGAGGTATGCCGCATCTTGGTGGACAAAGGAAACTTAGTAAACATCATTTTCATGAACACTTTCAACGACCTGAAGCTCTCCCGAGATCGACTCAAGCTAGCTGGTTATACACTCCACAGATTCTCCGGTGTACCCGTTCAAATAGAAGGAATCGTCACATCGATGTGATAGCAGGAAAAGCCCTGCTGTTTGAACGGAAGCACTAGATTTTATGGTAGTCGACGTCAAAGCCGCATACAACGCAATATTTGGCCGTCTAAGCCTAGTGGCCTTTCATGCAGTTGCTTCCGCCTACCACATAAAAATGAAGTTCCCATTAATAGCAGGTGTAGGCCTAGTTGTAGGGAGCCAATAGGCAGCACGAGCATGCTACACTACCACATTGGGGGGCTCGGTTTTCCACCTCGAATCCATAGAGCTACCGCCCGAAAGCAGTCACAGTAACTCCAAGTCCGTAAACAAGATTGAAGCCACTACCATAAAAAATCCCAGCAGGAACCCCCAAACCTGCCACATCATCTCTCACTAGGTCCAAATTGTACTCATCAGAATACAATAATAGACCTGAATCCCTCACACGAAGCCACTCCGCTTATTCAACGGAAAGAAACAGTCCTATCTAAACACATTGGCAATCTTGAAGATCTCCCATTCTCTTTGCAAAACAAGGGGAGACCTGCTAAAAAACAGGCAAGTCCAGGCAAGGTCCACCAAGTTTTTCACCTTATGGCTCATCAACTTGAAGATCCAGAGGCAGGGAGATAATAACAAGGACTTGGAATGAGGAACACCTCATGAACTTCAACAAGGGCGCTTAATGCCATCCTTCTCTATATAGTTTCAATATTTTGTAATAAAGGTCAGCCATTAGAGCAACCTTCTAGTTTTATTTTTTAATAAAGACTGCTTTCTATACCAATTACATTTAATAAAGGTCAGCCACTAGAGAGCCGCTTAGTTTTATTTTCCAATAAAATTTAGTATTAATTTGTAACCCATATTTCTGTTTTTTTTTTCGAATCTTTATTTGTAATTCTTCTTCTTAAACTATTGTATTCAGAATTATTTATAACAATTCTTGCTATCCCTTGGACTCATTTGTTCTCTTTTGATCATTTGTATTCTTTTAGCTTGAACCCTGAAATTTTGGTACATTGCTAATTTTATTCTCTTGTGTATTGGGTTCATTTTAATCCATTATATTCATATCTTCATCATTATTATTATTCATTTTCTTTTTGGATCCTAAACCCATATCCGTTAACCCGCAACCCAAACCCAACATCCTAAATACCCTATATATTCATTAAACCCTAATTAATCTCTCTATCTCTCTCCCGCCGCTAATCTTTCTCACCCTTTCCTCTGTTTTCCCCTAAACCCATCCTCGCTCATCCCATCCATCTCAGACTTCCTCCCATCCTTGTCGCTCCTTCCACCGTAGCAACCGCCCCCATCTCCACCATACAAACCCGCTGCACCTCGTCACCCTCTAACCACCATCATCGTCATCGACTGTCGTGCTCCTCCTTCAACCCTAGAGCACCATCGAACCCTACAACTCGATCAATGCCAGCCCCTCGACCACACAACCACCATTGACTGCTCCACCACCCGTCCTCCATCCATCGACTGCTAAAGCCCAACTGCCCTCATCGACTCCTTTGTTCACCACTGAACCACCGAATTTCTTCCTCGCCTTGCTGCCGTCGCGGTCTCTTGCCATGATTGCTGCTGTCTCGCCTTGCCGACAACCACCCCGACTGCTGCCCATTCCCTGCTGCTGTCGTTCTTGCCATTACCGCCATTGCTGTTACTGTTATTGCCACTGTTCTTGCAGTTGATTGCTGTCGATCTTGCTGTGCTTGCTATTACGTTCTTTGCACGTGTATTGCCACACGTGTTTTGCACGTGTTTCTGCTACTCCGTTATTTACACGTGTATTGTTGCCGTCGGGATTCTTGTCCCATTATTCTTTCGTGTTCAGAGTCATCTTTAAGGTAAGTTTCTCTTGAACTAGTTTTATATTTTTCTTGTTCAAGAATTTTCTTTGATCTCCGTAAGTAGTTCCTCTTTCAATTATCATATTTGTTTGATCCCTTCAAAGAGACTATTACTGATTCATCGGCGAAACCAAGTAGTAGTCCTCTTTTCATGCCCTTTCCCTTGATTCAAACCCAAGCCTGTATATTTGTCACATGCATACATGATATGAATACTTAGATAGAAACATGTATATACACATTGATGATTGAATACTTTCCATTTGAATGTGATGATCATGTCATGTTGATAATAGTTTGTCTCACCAATAGTAGAATTCCACCCTAAAGATTAAGTATGATTTCCGTTAGCTATTTCTTTGAAATTATATACTCGCTTATTTATTTTGTTCTTTTATTAATAATCTACTTGCTGGGCTGTAGTTTGTTCTGTATTGCGTTGAGTTTTTGACCTAGTTAATTTCGTAATTTGATAAAACTTTGTAAACATCATCTATAGCTTTTTGAATCTATTTTTCAGAACTTTTTATGGAATTGGATTTCAATTTACGAACTGAAAGATATCATATTTTTAGTACTGCTATGTTTTCAAATTCTAGACTTCTGTCTAGAGTTTCATCGAGGAGATTTTCTATTAAAATAAAATGTTAAAAGTACAATTTAAACTTATAATTTTATATATTGTTACTAGACAGGACTGGGAGTCATATTATTATTTTTATAAAATTATTTGATAAATTTCAGACCTTTTATAAATATGAAAACTTGACCCCTGGCTGTTGTTATAACACTAGTTCAGTAAAGAACATGATTTTTGACCTACCTACATATAATATCAATTAGAACTCATTAAATAATAATTATAGACCTGTGTGTTTGGAATCCATATCATATGACAGTTTTCCAATCCGACCTACATATTGCAGGATACCTATATTTTTGTATAGTGATGTCTAAATTTTAGAATGCAGTTTGAATATGCATCACCCTGCTTAATTAACTGAAACAGTAGACTAATTTTAAGAAATAAAATCTGAGATTAATTTTGTTGTTACTAAACATTGCCAGAAATTAAAATATGATTTTATGAGATTTTCAAAGAATTTTATAGTCAATTTTTATGTACAAGTATTTTGACTCTTACATGCTACATGTACATATAACCAGCAAAGAATGAACTTGTAGACCTAGTTTCTATATTTATTATATGTCATGTAAATATGCGTTGGAAATGACAGAGAGTCTAATTTTCAGAATCTCTGACAGAACCTGATTTGCTTTCCTACAGCAACGGAAAATTTGACTATTGTACAACAACGTCTTGCTATCCAGAATGTGTGCTTTGTGTTTTGCTTATATATCCATGTTTGATTTTGCATATAGGGAATAGAATTAGTTATATCATGCATTGCATAGCCTTTCCATCTCCTTGAAATCATTTAAAAACTTTTTTACCCATTGCATGTCCACATTTAAGTATAATAAAATATTAACAAGCCGGAGTAAATAAGAGTCGACTTGGTAGTGAACAATCAGAGACTGTACTCAGTAGGGCCCCTTGTTCTAGATTGATTATGGTCCTGAATGGGGGATTATTTATTGGGGAATATTGATTGTCAATTGTTGATTACTGTACTGAGTACACAATCTGTTGAGTTCATCATCATCATCTAAACGATCATTGTTTGCATGCACCGAACCTATGGTATGGAACACAGTATTACGTGCATTAGCTAGAATAACAAAATATTAATTTACCTAGGATTGACACTTGCATTCTTGATTATGATTATTGTTATTGATCTTGCATCATTGATTACAATCACTGTTTATTGCATCATACATTCTAGACTTTGACTTTATCATCAACTCTTATTATTGTCAATGACCTTTGATTTTTTTCTAGCCTATCATTTCTTGACATAACATATTTTCCTTGTTTCTTTTCTTCCACTACTTGTTGTCTGTAACTTGCTCTAATAAACAATGTTTTTCCACCTCCAGTCAATGAGTTTGCAGGTACAGAAGGGAATTTGACTGAAGAAGGAATAGATTGGAAAGAAGAGAGATTTGAGAAGACAAATTGTTGAAGAAGTGAGCTCTCGAGTTTGAAGAATACAGCTCAACTCTTCACAAAATTTATAGAAGAAGAAGAGGGGATATTCGTCATTTCATATCTTTAGAAAACAAAACAAAAAAAATATTTAAATTCACTTCGGACGAAACATCATGTTTCATCCGATGTGAATTTTTTTTGTGACGCAATTATTTTAATATTAAATTTTTTGTTTGTCCGTTATAAAATTCATTTAATTTTAATTTTTTCTCACAAACGAAACATCATGTTTCGTCCGTTTAATTTTTTCGAATTTATGTATTTTATACCTTTTAACGATTGTAGCAAACGATCGAAATGCTATTTTATAATATGCATATATGCATATTATACCTCAGACGACTGTGGATGCTCTAATACACCAGACTTTAGTATTTGTTTGTTTGGACTAACATAGTGTAATTAGTCCTTTCAGATAAAACTAGTATATCCCTATACAAAATTGTACAGACAAAAATAATTATGAGAAATTGCTAAAAATAAATAGAAAGCTCAAGAACTTAACAAAAGTAATTAACAGAAATATAAAAGTCTACTATAAATATGAGTAAGTAGAGTAAATTTTACATTTAAAGTTTAGATAAGTTGTATCGTAAAAGGAGTTTGAGGCATGTGTATTTTATCTGACAATAACTGAAAGGATGTTATTGACAAAGCCAGGGGACGAAACATGAGTTGAGGTTTCTCTTCATACCCTTGTGCAAATTGCTCTGTTAATTCTCTGGTCCACCTCATGTCAACCTTCCACTCCCTCCCCTTCCCCTCCACTCCTAAATCCACACCTCTTCGATGTTGCTTTCCACTCCTCTATCATCTCCCACATCATTGTCCTCGACAGCCATGACGTCCCTCTCTCTGACATTCCCCTTCACCTCTCTATCTACCTCAACCTCCCATCTGAACACCTCCATCTAGCTCCTCGCGATGCATACTATTACCGCTAAAAAAATTCTCACCCAGTAAACAGACAAACAAATGCAACGTACAATTCTATCAAATTCCATTGAAAAAAAATATTTGGAAACACCCACCAATCATAATCCAAAATTCATCTCTAAACTAAATTCAAAATTGCATATTTCAATTTCATTCGCAAATTGATTGAAGCCTTTGAATTTTATCCAAAAGCCATTTCTAAATTAAACTCAAAATTGAAGATTTCAATTTCATACTTAAATTGATAAACTAAACTCAAAATTGAAGATTTCAATTTCATACGCAAATGGATTGAAGCCTCAGAATCTTATAAACCAAGTTGTAAATCTGGAGTGACATGCTATCATTTCTTTTAATTCTAACAAATTGTAGAATTAGATAAAACGATCATCGAAAATATCATACTAAAAATAAAATTTGCATCCCAAAAACTAATAAAATTCAGTAAATATAACCTGAAATCAACACTCTTAATATCTAAAATAAAATTTTCAAATTTCTTCTTAACCTGAAATATTGACATTAGTATATTGACATTTCGAAGCACATACCTTGGAAATGAACCCAACCCCATGCCTCAGCCATCGAGTATTTTTGCAGAATCAAAGTAAAGTTGATTTCATGTTAAAATAAGAAGTTGATATTGATGCTACAAATAAATACAACTAAAGAACTAAAGCTAAGCAAATGGATGACAACGCTGCAATACAGATAACTTACTTTTCTTGTGTCAATTTGAATATGTGGAATATTTTCTCTGTCATTACCCCTCTTCCCCTGAAACAAAATATAATGTCACAAAGTAGGTAAAAGGAAACAAACAAAGTGAACAAAAAGAGTAAATGATGTTTAATTAGGATAGAAACACACATATCTTTATCACAATACTCCTTTTTAATCTTAAAAGATTTTGTGAGCGCAAGAGAGAAGAGACTAAAGGTAGGAGATGAGAAAAGAACATGGGAACATAAAATTATAGAAATTTCAAAAAAGAATATACTGAAGTTGCATATTTAAGTGAGGAATTGGGAACCCCTTGAACAAAACACATACCAAACTAAGACAATTTCATAATATAATAAGAAACCAATCATAATTTAAATGCAAAAATGGTGTTTCATTATTATAAATTAAGACCTTATTAATAATACTTTCCCTAAACTGTATTATTAAAAAAAAAGGTCGGACATAAACATCTGTAATTATAGTAGAACACAACAACATCGGTAATAGAGATTGTATATGTTTTCAATGAACTTCTATAAACCACAAACACAACAGCGGCAAAAATTATAGTAGAACACATTAATTCTATTTTAATTGCTTGAAGCCCATCAAGTCATATGAGCTTTGGAAAAAGTTTGTAGCCAATCATACATATCAATCCCAATCATTGGTCTTTACAATTGATATTAGAGCATATTTTTTTGTCTTTTTAGTGTTTATTGACTATATCTTTATTTGGTTTTAATCGCTTATTTCAATATCCATTTGGTGTAACTAAACCGATCATTCTGCGACATGACCATTTCAAAGAACGAAATGTTTAGATGAAAAAGATATAATTCTGCAGAAAAAAATTTAAAAAATAGTTGATTCATTACTGAATTATGGAATTTGTGAGCGACATGCGGCTATTGGAAGGCGAATGGTGTGCGCCGGCTAGGAGGCGTGCATCGTAAGGGACAGGCGTGAGGTTGCGGTAAGTAGCTTGGGGAAAGGGAACTGGGTGGGGAGAGGGGGCATCGAGCGGCATGGGGAGATGGCAACGGCGAGCAGCGTAGGGAGAGGGCGCGGCATGAGATTAAGGCGAGCGACGTGGAGATTGGGCAGCGGCGAGCGGCATAGGGAGAGGATGGCGGCGAGTGACATGGGGCATGGGGCGTGGGGAGAGGGCGTCGGCGAGTGGCACGGAGAGCGGCGTGGGGAGAGGGGGTGGCGTGCGGGGTTTGGGATGAGATCGTGAGAGACGAAGAGATGCATGAATGATAGGGTTTGGGGGTTTTTTCCTTCTTTCACTAAAACATGTGTATTGCACGTGTAATGTAGATATGAATTCCTACTTTTGCTCTCATGTCTCTATTTCAAAATAGAGAAAGGAGAGAGGGGTTAGGCCGATTAGCTTAAGATATAGTATTATATAATTACAGTTTTTTTGGCAAATTACAAGTTTATAAAGTTGTTTTGTCCAATTACAGTTTTGTATATAGGAGTATTTGTTTCTAACAAAATAATAATGATTTTCACTACAAATTCTAATTAAACATGATCACATTGCCTTCTTGAATTATAATGGTGTTCACTGACTGATATGGAGTGTTCAGTTACTACACGAAAATAATCTATCCATCAGTTAATGGTTTCCTGGCAATCTGCAACGGTTTGGTACTAGAATTGGCTCTAGATTATCCAATACTGTCAGTTGAATACCCGATTATCCTGATAGCTCGACATTCAGTCCTATTCTAATCACATCAAGTTCAAGATTAAGAAATTTAAAGGAAGCTCAACTCAACCTTAATCATCGACAAGTAAAGATGCAAACTTAATTGTACAAAACAGCGATTCTAAGAGGAGATTTTTACTATAGGGCATAGGAATATGATCCACTCTGGGAAAAATCTAGATCTATATGCATTTGAATATATTTGAATATCCCTTTGCGGCAAATCTATATAGCCTCTATACCAATGCCGATAAATATAGGTAGCTGCAAAGCTCAAACAGCTAGCCAGAAACAAAATATTTGCAAGTTAATATGTTATACCTGCTTCTTTCTTCAATCTCTCAATCAGAGACTTCAATGCAGGAGTAGCTAGTCGATCAAACCAATAGAACAACTTCTTTGGGTTGGCTCCAACAATACTAAGGAGTTTTGTATCAATAGTCTCCAGATCATCAGGCATTACAGCCTCTGGCTCCCCGTGGGAGTTAGTTGTTCAGGCAGGTAACAACTTCATGATGCCTCGATTGGTAAACCACTCGCCCATCATGGGTCCCTTTGTCCTTCAATTTCTTGACCAGATTTGCAGCTGCACACAATGCGTACAGCTGCATCCCTATCTCGCTTGTGAATTTCATGCTTACACCAGTGATACCGAAGGGTTTCATGGAGGAATTGAATGCCATGGCACCAATAGTCCATGGAAAACTCAAGTCCCAGTCTTTGACATCATCAGCAAGTGCGATAAAGATGATCTTGATTGAAGTCTTGAACTCTGCATGCTTTGGACGATCTATATTGTGTATCACCACCAGGGAGTTGCCGATGCCAAGGCGAGTCCGGTAATGAGCGATCCAGTACTCTTGGCTGCCAATGCTAGAGTCAATTCGAGTAGAACCAACTCCACGAGAACTTACTATGATAGTTGACTGACACCTTTAACAACGGACTCATGTCTGTTGGAATGGAACTGACCCTTTGACTAATCCAATTGCAAACTATGGTCCGGATTTTAAATGTTAGTGTCTTAGGGATTATTTGAGGACTATCCCTAGTATTACTAAGATCAAAGAACAGTGCATGTTTCGTCTCTATACCCTGACAAACTTCCCGTGGAGAGTCACAAAAGCATAATGATCAGTGTGATCTATCATTGAATTTTGGGTATGGATCATTCAAAATGGATAGATTTCTTATGTTGTGTGAGTATGGATCCTAAAACTAAATCCATTTTCTTTTTAGATCTAGATGTGAACCCTTGAAGATCTTAAGCTAGAACCCAAAACATATAACTCAAATTCATTCACGTTAATTAATTTGTATAATTATTAGTTCATTTTTTTTATAAGAACTCATTAGTTCTTATAGTACCTAATGTTAAATTTATGTCTTGCATACTATATTGGATGAGAAAAGAAGACGGTGAAGCAAGAAGAGGTTCGAAGCGACGTTGGATGAAGAAGGGAAGAGCAATAGAAACGACAGTCAACTGCTGAAGCTCTCTATTATAGGTCAAAAAATGCAGTCGATTGTCATTTGTGGCAGTCGATGTCAATCTGCAGGCAACTATTTTTGGGTCGGGTCTTGGAGATTCGATTGAAGCCCAGTTTCTTCTCCAAATTAGATCGTACGGCTCTTATTGTATGATTATCTCTTCATGATACATCAGATGGTTATTGTATCAAGGTTAAACCTAGGGTTTCTCTAGATCTCTATAAGATCCCACAAAATAGTATATAACTATTTTGTACATTAGTCCGTGCACAATTCAGAGTCGCGCATATTAATGGATTATTCTCAATTTTAATTGACTAAATATTGAGATATATTATTTAGTATGTTTCGAACCCGACATGGTATAATTGTTGAACCAGCGATGGAATATTTTCTTAACTAAAATTGAATGCTTATCTCGATTATGAATTGAGATGTAATGTATAAATACTAATAATTATTTTGGGATAAAAATATCTTTGTTTTTTTATGCAAGCTTTTCTCTAATTTTGGGCAAGCATTGTGTTATGCATATATATATATTTATGTTTTGTATGGGTGTATGTATATGTATAATTATCCATACAATTAAAACTCTGAGCTACTAATTAAACCCTAAACCACTACATTAAAACCTTGAGCTTGTTTTGGGTATGCTCACCCCCCCCCCCCCCCCCCCCCCCTCCTTATCTAAACTCCTCCAATACTCATTTCCATCTCCTTCTTTATTTTCTTCTAACCCTAAAAAGCTTCTTCTTTCCAAACTCAATTTTTCTCATTTCCAAGCATTTCCTACAACTTCAATTTCTTCTTCAAGCTTGGCTAGGAATTGGAGAGCAAGCATACAAGGAGAAGGAAGCTAGGAGCTAGGAGGAGGAGTCCAAACAAGGAGGAAGAGGAGCAAGAAGGAATCAACAAGCTTCAATTGTGGCAAGCTTCAATTGTGGGTGTCTTTCTAAACTCTATGCTTATTATATTTTTTTTGTATATGATGAGTGTTAATTACTGATTTGGCGTGGTAGATATCATGAATGAAAATTCATATGTGTTTATAAATTAATACTTGTGCTAAGAATGTTAATTGATAGGAAAATATTGAATCTTGAGAATAATTAACATGATTTGATTAGAAAATTCATAACATTGTGCTGTGATTGAATTTAGACTTGAAATTTTATGGTAACATCTTGATTATTTCCCTATGAACTCCACCAAATTTCATAATTTTTGGATATTATTTGATATTTTAATAAATTTGAATATGTTGCTGGTATGAGTTAATTTTTTCTGCCATGTTTGAAACTAGCTTGATTAACTTACAAAAATCATATCTCCTTGTCTATCATGAATTTAGAGTTGAAGTTTTTTATGCATGATTCTTATATATGTCTAAAGCAGTCCCACAAATTTTGGTAATTTTTAGAGATGATTTGATATGTAAAAAAAGTCATGTTTCTATACTCCGATAAAATTGTTTCGGCTCTATTTTCATTATGAGTACTAGTTACCCTAGCAAGCATAACTCCAGATAAAAGAGAATTTGAACTTGAAATTCTTACAGTAGTTTCCTAAATCAATGTGGAATAATTATACCAAGTTTCATAATTTTTGAATAAGAATTGCTATCTCAAAAAAAAAAATACAACTTGCTGCTGTTCTTGAGAAACACTGTTGTTGTTGTCTGAATTTTACATCTGTTGCCGCTAAATTTGGTGCGGGGGCAAACAGATAGTATTTGTGGATTCTTAGAGAAACTGAATAGTAAACCTGTATACCTGTTCCGTCGGGGTTTGATCGTCGCTCCCGCCGTACACCTGCAAAAAGTGCGAGACACCGGGGTTGTTCCCGGCGACGCACCCTCCGACGCTCAAGTCAGTAATCAGAGAGATTATGAAAGAGCGCAAAAACTGGAGAAAGATTGATTACCTCTTAATGGAGATGGATGGGGGGTATTTATAGGCGTCTTAGGGAACAGATTAGGCATGTAATTTCCGTGTATAGATAAGGAATGTAATCCCTAATCCCCAGTGAAAGGATAGATATGAATCAGGGCCGTTGATTAATATTAATCAGAAACCCTAATTCTATCCTGCTGGACCGGGTTTGTTGCGGGTTGAAAACCCGCACCCAGTTAAGGTGGATCCATTCGCGGGTTAATGATTCTTTGGGGAGGAGAACCAGTACCTGCTTCAGACCCGTTTGTAGGTGAAATTACCGTTTTACCTCTGTACTTCGGGATTCGTGTCCAATTTGGATGGTCTCGATTGAACCCCTATTTTTAGCCACATCACGAGCCCCCCACTCCTAAAGGCTGAGGATGATCAGTCTTTGAGGAGTAGTTTGACTGTTTTAGTGGCTAGTGGGGTTGTATCGGAGTCCAAATGGGGGATTGTGAATCTCGAAGTGAGTGGTAAGGTAACTTCTTCTTTTTTGAAGCCATATGATGTTCCGAAGTTGTGTCGAGTTCTTACCTATTTTTTCGGGCTATTTATTTAATTTTGCGATGTGTTAACTAATCGTTCGGGGGTCTTAACAGTACATTCTAGGCAATAATTGTTCGTTCAGGGGTTCAAAAATATCCCCCCGAATTTTTAATTATTTCCTAGAACTTTTAGCTAATTTTCCCGAATTTTTTAGCAATTTTTCGCAATTTTTAAATAAATAAAACGATTTAAATAGATAAAAATCGATTTTTAAATACTTATTTATGACGTGGTGTAATCTGGACCTTCGATCTGCGCGGAGCGCGAATTTCGGAGTAATCAGATGGTCCCCGTTCCTCGGCAGGCTTTTTTGCCGTATACGAGGGTCGGCTCCTCGGCTCGGAGGTTCGGCGACGTCGGCTGAGGTATGGAGCTTGATGTTTTGAAGGGACTCAGTAGCTCGGTTACTTAGCCAGGCTGTCCGATAGCTCGGCTTGGCAGACCGGTGGCAGAGTCATAGACTTGAGTGATTCGAGGTTTTTGCCTTTCGAAACGTCGCAACTTTCCGCTTGGCGCTTTGGCTTTTTAGTGGGCCTTTGAGGTTTCCAAGGAGGCCCACTATCCCTTGGGGTTATAAGTTTTCACTCCTCCACCCCCAAGCTCATTTCTTACTTTTCACTCCAAGATTTCACTTTTGTTCTCTAAGTTCTCTGCTAGCGGCGACTCTTGCTCCAAGGTGGTGACGTTAGCTGTCGCGTGGGCCAGGCGATTTCCGGCGAGCACATTCCGACCGTGAACGTCACTTCAAAGGTCAGTCTACTTAGCCTTAGCTTTTTTCTAGAGATGTCAAGAGTGAACTTAGGGAGTGGGGCCTCGTCTTCGGGCGATGATGGCGCCGAGGAAAGGAGAAGGGCGGAGGTCCGAAGGAAAGGAAAGCAGGTCACCGAACCGTCGGCTACCGAGGCGAGGCAGGAGAAGAAGAAGAGGAGGGTGGCGACCCAATCTCCCGTGGTCGAGGTGATTGTGGAAAACCCGAAGCAAGCCCCCGAGATGGGACGATATCCCTCTGTTCTGTCCGGGCATTCGGGGGTCAGGCAGTACGAGGGCGACCTTTTGGAGAAAGCGGTCTACGGAAAGTCGAAAGTCCTCGAAGAACCCAACCCGGCCCTTCCTACCGAGGCCGACGAGATTACTTTGGTGCTATCCGAGAGGGATCTCCTTCGGATCAGAAAGGGATTCGCCATCCGTCCGGAGTACAAGTTGATGATTCCCGGTCCCGGGATGCGAGCGAATTCCAAGTTGTCATCGTCGGACATGTGCATGTTCGACTTCGACTCCCTGAATGCCGAACTACGCTTTCCGTTGCATCCTTTCATTCTCCGGATCCACGGCTGGTTCTGCCTCGCGCCGACCCAATTTATGCCGAACACATGGCGTCACGTGAATGCTTTCTTGCTTCAGTGCCGCAAAGCCGGAGTCGAGCCGGACCTAACGGTCTTCCGAGGCCTGTATCGGATAAACCGAATGCACAAGACAGAGCATCGGTACTACTTGGTGCCGAGGAAGGGTGTTAGGATCATAGAAAACCCGGACTCGATTAAGGGTTGGAAAAAGAAGTATTTTATATTAAGGGGGGAGCCGATACGGCACATTCCGACCCGGTGGAAACCGGAGGTGCCGAAATTTGCGAGAGCCGACCCTGTACTGTCTGAGGGCGAGGAGGAGGTGGCGAGGAAGATCATGGCCCTTCCCTTGCTGAGTTGGAGGGAGTTGACGGGGGAGGTGCTGTTCGGGTCCGGCCTTATCCCCATCGACCCGAGTATGCTCCTGACATCTCATTTATTTTCATTTTTCTTTCAAGTCTTTAGTTCGTCTTGCTGACTCATTTTTTGTTGTCTGATGCAGAAGCGATGAAGATTGATTTCAATGCTATGATGGCCGATAGGTCCAAGTTGGCCGGGGGCAGGAAGAGGAAGAGGGCGGCCGCAGCTGCCTCGTCGACTCCGCAGCCCACGGTCGCTGTGACTACCACCCCGCCTCCTCCGACTACTGAGGCGCCTTCGGAGGTGGTCGTTGCAGAGGAACCTTCGGTCCCTGTGGCCCCGGTCCAGATTGAGGGGGCCTTTGATGTCAATGCGGCTTTGTCCCTCGAGGCTCCGCCGTTGACCAAAGCAGCCGAGGAGATCCTGACCGAGCAGCACAAGCAGTTGTTTGTGCCGAACTGGCGGGTGAAGAATCATGACGGATTCCTCGGCAACTCGCAGATGTCTGTGCAGGTCGTCAAGCACTTGGTGACCCCGAAGGACAGGGCCGCACTGAAGGCGGGGACGGTCGGCGACGACACCTACGAAGTGGCTCGGTCGCTCGTGTCGGTAAGTTTCTCTTTGCGAATTTCTTCAAGTTTACTGCTCGGGTTGCACATTGCGCTTACCTTTGTCTTCCGCAGGCTACTTGCCATTTCGACCATCTGCTCGAGACGTTCGCCGAGCAGGAGAAGGAGCTGAGAGCCGCCAGCGACAAAGACAGGGCGGCGAAGGTCAAGGCGGTCTGGGAACTCGAGGCCGAGCAGAGGTGAGCCGAGGCGTTGGAGGTCCGGGTCACTGATCTTGAAGCCGACCTGGAAAGGGTCAAGGGGCGGCTCGATGCGGAGTCTGCTAAGGCTACGAAGGCTGCCGGAATTGGCCGCGTCGGTGAAGTCCCTGGCCGACCTGAAGGCGGAGAAGGAGGCGCTGGCCGTGAAGATCAGGGCCGAGGTCGAGGCCGAAGCTGAAGCTGAGGCGAAGAAACACATGGCCGAGAACATGGAGAGGTCCTATCCGAGGGCACTCGACCATGTTCAGGATCGTGTCCCCGGCTTCGAGCGGATCGGCTACAGACTTTGGCCCGGGTCGCCCTCAGGTGGTGAGGAGGAGGGAGCCGAAGGCGACGAGCTCGAAGGCGAAGACGAGGAGGAGGAGGCCGACCCTCCTGTGGCGAACGCTCAGGTCGAGGGGATGATCGAGGGGCCACCTGGCGACGTGCCCGTGGTCGAAGCGGCGACGCAGGTGGACCCCTGATTCCCTCGCAAATTCTTGTAGTTTTTGTTTTGTTTTCTTTCAAACAGTGTAATGCCTTTTGCGGACTGGCCACCGCTTTTGATGAATGAAAAGTTGTGTTTTGATTTTGGATTTCTGTCTTGATTTTGGATTTCTGTCTAAGTGTTTGGTTCGGCCATATAGTACTTCAATGTTGTCCCTTTTTCATATCAGATTGCCTGAGCAGACTCTTATCACCTCGGCGGATCGGCGCCGAGCAGAGTTGTTTCAGCGGTCCCGGGAGGATCGTCTCGAGGGCGAGGTTCATCTGACGAGGAGAATACTTCACAACTTAGAGATTAGGTACAGTGAGGTGTTGGTCGAACTGCACCATCTGCGGATAGTCGAGGCCGAACTATCTGCGAAGGAGGAAGAGTTGGTCCGAGTTTCGGCCGAACGAGATGACTTTGCAAGGAAGGTAGAACAGCTGCAAAGGGTGACGGTCGATAAGAGCATCGAGGTGACCCATTTGCGCCACGTTATATCTGACAGCGCTGAGTATCCTGGTTCGGCGAAACTTCCTCGATTCAAAGTGATTGTAAAGGACGACACGTTGAAGGACCGGATCGTCGAACTGGAGGAAGAGGTTGCTCGGCTCAAACCTCAGCCGGTGAGGGCTAACGCCCGGAGCACCTCGTGCACTCACGAAGAGATTGAGCGAGGGATTATGTTCTATCAAGCCGCGAGCCGAACCCCCATTATAGGTAGGACGGTAGCTGACTCCCAAAGCGGGGTAGCGGTGTCTTCAAGTGGTGCTTCGGTTGGAGCGACTGTCAGGGTCAGCGACGAGGGGGCGTCTCGATTCGTTGGTCTAGAGACGAGCTCGGAGGTCAAGAAGCGCCGACCCAAGGTATCGCTGAACCGGAGCGTCCCCCTTCCGCAGAGGCAGTGAACGGGTCATGTCGCGTCTTTGGGCTTCCGGATTGCCTTTTGTTGTAATCTTTTTGTAAATTTATCCAAGTTATATTAATAAAATCGGAGTTGATTCATCCGAACTGTCCTTTGTTGGTTTCTTGTTGTGCTGTAATTGCGCTAGCTAGGGTAGGCTCGAACTGAACCGCGAGGCGAGTGTTTGCTTCGTCGAGCATCTTGGCCTCGAAACTCACGCTTTAGCCGCGGTTCTGAATCTTGCTCGTCGCCTTCAGGTGCGGCTCAGTGCGACTCGGTGCCGCGACTGAGGTGTGGCTGTTTCGTGTGTCGTGCTGAAAAGATGGGACCAGTTCCCTAACAGCATTAAATGGCGCTTCGGGATCCGTGGGGGCGTTCCACCTTCCCAAGGGCATTGAGAGTGGGGCCCTTTAATAAATACGCAGCGCTTCAGCTCCCTAGGCGTGACGGTTGGACTCCCGAGGGTCATAATGACAGTCTCTTGGGGGACGGCTATAAGTACCACACCCCCCCTATGGTTTCAGTCATTGCAGTCTTGAACTCTAGTGGCATCGATGGTGTCTACCCTTGGGCGGATGCCAGCCTTGTAAAAAATTCTCACCTCGAGAGGTTCAGAGGGGTGGTCACCCTTTTGCCTTGTTCTTTTCCCGTTCCTGACGACCACGATGTGGGTGTCAGGGCCGGGAGAGGACAAGGCAGAAGAGTTGGCGACCGTAGTTCGGACCCGAGGGAAAGGTTCTTCGGGAGGATGGGTCGCCATTCTTCAACCGTGATCTTCTCCCGATTCTGACGGCTCGGATGTGGGGGTCAGGATCGGGGGAGATCACGGTAGAAGAGGTGGTGACCGAAGTCCGGAACCGCGGGGGAGGTCGCTTCGGGAGGATGGGTGGTCGCTCTTCCACCATGATCTTCTCCTGACTCTGACAGCTCCGATGTGGGTGTCAGGGTCAGGGGAGATCACGGTGGATGAGGTGATGACCAAAGTCCAGAACCGAGGGGAAGGTCCCCTAAGCCTTAACTCAAACTTTCTTTCGAGGCTCGGCTGGACACTCGCCCGGCACGGGTCGGCTGGACACCCGCTCGGTGACCGGAGTGACTTTTGCCCAAGGTTGGTTCTGGTTGCCTGTCGCTCGGCGTTTGGAGCTGAGCGAAGCGAGGCAATCACAGCCGTTGGATGGTTGCACGAATCTCGAGGCGGGTCCGGTTCCCTAGAAAATGCTATCTTGTCGTTTTGCGGACACGTGGCGTTGTTGGGTCCGTTCATCATACCCTAGCACGTATTTTGAGACGATCCAACGGTGGTTTCGCCTCGGAAGGTTTTTTCGCCATATACGAGGGTCGGTGCCTCGTCCGCTCGGCTCGACGTTCATGGGGGTAGTTAGCGAGCCGTGGTCCTGACTTCTACTTATTTCGTACCGGTTCGACTCAGTGGCCCGGCAGAATTGCAAATGTCCCGAGGCTGGGCCATGTGGCTTGATCTCGACGGCTGATCATTATTAGGGTGCGGATCTCGAGGAGAGAGGCGCAAGCCCCAAGAAAATGCTATCTTGTCGTTTTGTGGACACGTGGCTTAATCAGATCCGTTCATCACACTCTCGCACACATTTTGAGACGATCTGACGGTGGTTTCGCCTCGGAAGGTTTTTTCGCCATATACGAGGGTCGGTACCTCGTCCGCTCGGCTCGATGGTCGTGGGGGCAGTTCGGAAAGGCCATCTACCTCCGGCCCGCTTGAGGACGAGCTGGTGAAGTGAAGTCGAGCCATAGGACCCCGACCATCGTTAGGTTAGTTCAACAGTTGTGGGAGCAATTCCGAATGGCGAACTACTTCTAGCTCGCTTAGAAGCGAACTTGCGAAGTAGAATCGAGCCAAGTGTTGGACTCCGAACCATTCAACGGCTGTGGGAGCGATTCCGAACGGCGATCTACTCCTGGTTAGCCTATGGGCGAGCCGGGGAAGTAAAGTCGAGCCGAGTGTTGGACTCCGAACCATCGTTAGATTAGCTCAACGGTTGTGGGAGCAATTCCGAATGGCGAACTACTTCTAGCTCGCTTAGGAGCAAACTTGCGAAGTAGAATCGAGCCAAGTGTTGGACTCCGAACCATTCAACGGCTGTGGGAGCAATTCCGAACGGCGATCTACTTCTGGCTCGCCTATGGGCGAGCCGGGGATGTAAAGTCGAGCCGAGTGTTGGACTCCGAACCATCGTTAGATTAGCTCAACGGTTGTGGGAGCAATTCCGAATGGCGAACTACTTCTAGCTCGCTTAGGAGCGAACTTGCAAAGTAGAATCGAGCCAAGTGTTGGACTCCGAACCATCGTTAGATTAGCTCAACGGTTGTGGGAGCAATTCCGAATGGCGAACTACTTCTAGCTTGCTTAGAAGCGAACTTGCGAAGTAGGATCGAGCCAAGTGTTGGACTCCGAACCATCGGTGTAGTTCAACGGCTGTGGGAGCTATTCCGAACGGCGATCTACTCCTGGTTAGCCTATGGGAGAACTGAGGAAGTAAAGTCGAGCCGAGTTTTGGACTCCGAACCATCGTTAGATTGAAGAGTTAAAAGCAGAGAGATGTAAACAGTAGCAAAAATATGAAAAAACTTTATTTATTAATATCCAATGATCGGCTGCTTCTAAAGTTGCTAGCCGTTATTACAAGGAAGAAATGAAAAAAATCGCTACAAGTAACAGGAAAGGAACGGTTCGACATCTCGAATTACTTAGAGAGGCGTTGTTGTTCTCTCTTGGTATTTTAAGAGATGGTCGGCATTCCAAGTCCTGGGGATCTCCCTGCCTTCGAGGTCTTGTAGCTTGTATGTGCCGGGGCGGATTACTCTAGAAATCTTGTAAGGTCCCTCCCAGTTCGGGGCCAATTTGCTTTTCTGACCAGGAAATGAAATGGCCAACTTTCGGAGGACCAGGTCCCCTTCCTTGAGGTTCGTTGGGCGGACTCTTTTGTTGTACGCTTGCTCGATCCTTCTTCGGTAAGTTTGCTGGCGTATGGCTGCTCTCTCTCGGATTTCGTCTATCAGATCTAGACTTGCTCTGACCTCCCTAGCGTTCTGCTCTTCTTCATAAGCTATTAGACGAGGAGAGGGTAACCCGACTTCTAGGGGGATGATGGCCTCAGACCCGTAGGTGAGATTGAATGGGCTCTCGCCTGTTGGGGTCCGCTTCGTAGTGCGGTAATTCCAGAGCACGTTGGGCAGCTGATCGACCCACAAGCCTTTGGAACACTTGTCTAACCTCTTCTTAATGCCTGAAAGGATCTGTCGGTTGGCATTTTCGGCCTGGCCATTTGACTGAGGATGAGAGACTGAGGAGAACCGGTGTTGTATGGCGAGGTCTTCACATAAAGCTTGGAAGGCAGCCCCCGTGAATTGCGTTCCGTTGTCCGTAATTAGGACCCTGGGAATGCCGAATCAGCAGATCACGCTCCTCCAGAAGAATTGAACGAACTTGTTTTTGGTGATCATGGCCAGGGGTTCGGCCTCTATCCATTTCGAGAAATAGTCGACTGCCACGACTGGGAACTTAAGCTGTCCGGGGGCTAGCGGAAACGGCCCTAGTAAATCCATCCCCCACATTGCGAAGGGGATCAGACTTGATAGGGAAGCGAGTGGTGCTTGTGGAAGGCATCGGATGTCGGAGTACTTCTGATAGGAGCTGCATTGCCGAACGTGTCGTTCGGCGTCCCGTAGGAGAGTGGGCCAGAAATACCCGTAGTTCAACACTTTGCGCACCAGGGCTCTACAGCCAGATGGGCCCCGCCGATGCCCTCATGAAGTTCTTGCAGGGCATAGTCGGCTTGTCCGGGGGAGAGGCACCTCAGGTAGGGCCGACCGTCCACCTGGGTGAAGGAGCGTCTATATAGGATGCCTCCGATTAGTGTGTAACGCTCGGCTCGGGTTCTAACCCTTCGCGCTTCTTTGGGATCCTCGGGGAGGAGTCCGTCCCTTAGGAATTCGACGAGGGGTTTCATCCAATTGTCTTCGAGGAGGACAGGCAGTGTTTCTACAGAGTCCAGTGTTTCGCCCTCTATGCTCGGCTTCAGGAGGACTTCTATCAATACGGTCTGCTCGAGACCTTGAAGGGAAGAGGAGGCTAATTTGGATAGGGCGTCGGCCTGAGCATTTTCTTCTCGGGGGATCCTTTGGATGAGGGCCTCTTCAAACAGCACCATGAGGCTCTTGAATTTGGCTAAGTATTTAACCATCCTATCATCACGTGCTTCATATTCGCCGAGGACCTGATTGACGACTAGCTGGGAGTTGCTAAAGATTTGGAGGCGTTGCGCCCCTGCATTTCGGGCCATTCCAAGGCCGGCTATGAGCGCCTTGTATTCAGCTTCGTTGTTCGAGGCCTTGAAGTTTATACGGAGAAAGTACTGGAGGATAAAGTCATCTGGGCCTGCCAGGATGACCCCTGCCCCGCTTCCCTCATTGCAAGAGGATCCGTCAACATAAACCGACCAGACGGGTGGTCCCTTCACTGTTTGGCTGGATTCGGGGATAGTACTCTCAACTATGAATTCGGCTAGCGCCTGAGCCTTGATCGCGGTTCGAGGCTGATAAGTTATATCGTGCTGGCTGAGCTCGATAGACCATTTCATAAGGCAGCCCGAAGTCTCGGGCTTGTGAAGAACCTGCTTCAGCGGCTGGTCGGTAAGAACGACCACCGAATGGGACTGAAAGTACGGGCGAAGCTTTCTCGCGGCCATTACCAGGGCATAAGCCATCTTTTCTATCTTCGGGTATCGGAGCTCAGCGTCCCGAAGCACTTTGCTGACGTAGTAAATGGGCTTCTGAGCCCGGTCTTCTTCCTTCACTAAAACTGCACTGAGGGTCTGCTCAGAGGCTACCAGATAGAGGTAGAGGGGTTCACCAGGGATCAGTTTGCTAAGGAGAGGGGGATTGACGAGGTAAGCCTTGAGCTGGTCGAAGGACTCCTGCTGCTGCTGCCCCCATTCGAATCCTTTAGCCCCCCTGAGGGCCTTGAAGAAGGGGAGGCATTTTTCCCCGGACTTTGAGAGAAAGCGCCCTATGGCGGCGTGGCGGCCTGTTAATCTCTGAATTTCTTTAACATTTCTAGGAGGGGCCATGTCTAATATGGCCTTGATTTTCTCCTGGTTTGCTTCAATTCCTCGTTGGCTAACCATGAAGCCGAGGAACTTCCCTGATGAGACACCGAACGCACACTTGTTTGGGTTGAGTCTCATATTGTGCTTTCTCAAAACGTCAAACGCCTCTTGGAGGTCGGTCACATGATCAATGCCTCGGATGCTTTTCACAAGCATGTCGTCAACGTACACCTCCATGTTTCGGCCGATCTGGGCCTGGAAAACCTTGTTGACGAGGCGTTAGTATGTTGCACCTGCATTCTTGAGGCCGAACGGCATGACTCTGTAGCAATAGAGGTCTTGGTCGGTCACAAACGACGTCTTCGGGATATCCAGGGGGAACATCCGGATCTGATTGTAGCCTGAAAAGGCGTCCATGAAGCTGAGGAGCTCATGTCCCAAGGTTGCATCAATCAGAGTGTCTATACTCGGAAGAGGGAAGGGATCCTTGGGGCAGGCCTTGTTGAGGTCGGTGAAATCGATACAAATCCTCCAAGTCCCATTGGACTTCTTCACCATTACTACGTTCGACAACCACTCAGGATAGTTCACCTCCTGTATGAACCGGGCCTTCAAGAGCTTGCCAACCTCTTCTTTAATGGCGAGCTGACATTCGGGGGCGAACTTACGCCTCTTCTGCTGAACCGGTTTGGACCCCGGATCAACACTGAGGCAGTGGATTAAGAGTTCTTCGGAGATACCAGGCATATCTGCAGCTGACCAAGCGAAGAGGTCTTGGTTCTTTCGGATGCATTGTACAATGTCTGAGTATAGGGCAAACGGGAGGGTCTTGCTAACAAAGAACTTGCGGGCTGGTTCCTGCTCAGAGAAGAGCACTTCCTCCAATTCGTCCACCGGCTCGGACGTTGGTCGAGCAACATCTTGGGGGATTTCCAGAGTTTCTAAGGAGAGGACGGGTCCAAGGGTAGAGGTCATATAGCACTTGCGGGCCTGCTCTTGATTGCCCCTCACTTCCCCTACTCCGGCCCGAGTGGGAAATTTCATTTTGAGATGATAGGCAGAAGGGACGGCTTCAAGGGCGGCCAGGCCGGGCCGACCCAAAATGACATTGTAGGCTGCTGGGACATCTACGACCATGAATTCCATCGACTCCGTTCGGGTAGTAGGAGTTTTGCCAGCGGTTACATCGAGGGTAATTACCCCTTCAATAGTCACTGGCACTCCCTGTAATACCCCGTATTTCTGAATTATATATAATGGTTTGAAATATATAAAGAATTGACTTTGTCCTATAGAATTCTCTATGGGAGGGATTTATAAAAAGTATAATGGATTTGAATGAAAGGATTTGTATTGAAATGAAAGGATTTGTTCTCAATCCGGATTTGGAGATTGGTGGGGGGACCCACCACATGGAGAAGGCACAGCACATGGTGTGCTGTGTGTTCTTGAAGACCACGTGGCAGCCTAGGGGAATAATTCCCTGGGTGTGTGCACGGGGTGTGGGAAGGGAATTTGTCCCATATCGCTAGCTTCAAGTAAAATAATATTATATAAATACTAAATGCCAATGATCATTAGTCACCAATTCGGTTAACCACCTTTTGAGAGGCAGCCTGTGGTGGGCAGTTGTACTACATAGTATCTAATTTGTCTTATAAATTGTATAAATTGTCCGAGCTCGGGGCAGGGGCGTTACACTCCCGTGAACCCATGGAGCGTGTAGCCGGCGGGCTTGAGTCTGTCTCGGGAGAGCTTTAGGCCCTTGAAAGCGGCGAGGAAGAGGATGTTTACGGAGCTGCCGTTATCCACTAGGATCCTTTCCACTTTGAAATTTGCCATGTGAAGGCTGATGATGAGTGCGTCACAATGTGGGGTGCGAACTCCTTCAAGATCTTCGTCGGAAAAGGTGACGGGCACTCCGAGGCCTTTGGGAGGAGGGGTGGTTCGGACCGAGTTGACTTCTCTTATAAATGCTTTCCGAGAGGAATTTGAGGAGCCCCCCATTGGCCCCCATGGATGAGGTGGAGGACTCGCTCTTCCTCGAAGTCGGGCGTCTCTTCTCGTTCCGGACGCTTGTTAGCCCCCCGAGGTGGGGGAGGAAGTTCGGCTCGGTCCTTCCTTACAAACCTGGCCAGCTGCCCCCTCTGGATAAGGGCTTCTATCTCATTCTTCAAGGCGCGACAATCGTTGGTGTCATGCCCGTGGTCCCAGTGATATCGGCACCATTTCTCTTTATCTCTTTTCTTGGCGAGGGTGTTCATCCTCGGAGCAGGAGGTATGATCCCTTCCTTTTCGACTTCCATCAGAATAGTTGAGACGTTAGTGGTGAGGGGAGTGAACTTCTCGAATCTGGGGGGAGGTCGGCGCTGGCCGGCATTATCCTTCTAGAGCTTCTTGGCTCCTTCCTCTTCTGTTCCCTTTCTCTTAAACCCGGAGGAAGACCCCTCCCAGTTGGGTCGCTGCTCGGCCTCTTCGGCCCGGATATACTCTTCACTGCGAAGGAGGAGGTCAGAAAAGTTCTGTGGAGGCTTCTTGGCGAGGGAGGAGCGGAGGTTGGAGTTGAGGACGTTAGATTGAAATGCTACCGCAGCGACCGACTGGTCGAGGGATGCTATGGACCTGGCTTCAGCTGTGCACCTCTTCATATAGTCTCTCAATTTCTCCCCATTCTTCTGGTGGAGGTGCAATAGGGAGATGCTGGTCTTCTCAGCTCTGCGGCTGCTTATGAAATGGGTGACGAAAAGGGTCTCGAACTGCTCGAAGGAGAATATTGAGGAGGGGGCAAGGCGAGAGTACCATTCTCGAGCTGGGCCCTTGAGAGTTGCGGGGAAGGTTTTGCAGAGAAGGGCATCGGAAGCTTGATGGAGGAGCATCAAGGTCTTAAAGCTTTTGATGTGATCAACGGGATCGGTCTCCCCGATGTAAGTCTCAAATTGGGGAGGTTTGAAGCCGAACGGCACTGGTGCATCCACTATGGTTCGGGAGAAAGGGGGTCGGCTAGGACGTAGGGTCCTCCCCCTAAGCTCTTCTTCTCGGTCTATCTGACCCAGGCGCCTCTCCACTTCATGAAGACGGCGGTACATGGTGTCATTCCTCCGACGGTAATCAGCCGAGCCTCTAGACTCGTCATCGTATGAGGGAGAGCGAGGGCTACGGCGATGGTAACTTCGGGAGCGACGAGGACTTGGGGTACGCCGGGAGTTGGTAGGAGCAGGACAAGGAGATGGGGACCGTCGGCAAGGGCTGCGGACCAGGGGAGGAGATGGAATCTTGGGCGCGTTCGTGTTGGGACGGAGATTGAGAGCTTGTAGGACGGTCGCTTGGAACTGTTGGAACTCGGCACGTGTGATGGGTGCCTCATTGTTCCTGGGCTGTTGCCGACCTGCAGGGAGTGCGGCCTTCTTCGGTAGTGCTCGGGGGATTCTTTCCGACTCCTTCGGTTAGGTGACCTTCTATATTCCCGGTGGCGAGGGGACCGCTCGTCCGGACGGTGTTGGCGGGAGGTTCCCTCTTGGGCCCGCTTTTCATCCAGATGGCGGCGGAGGTCATCATCTTTCTGGCGGTTGAGGGCGGTATTATGGCGACCAGAGGCTCGGGGATGATGGGAGGCCATAGAGTCCGTAGAGGCGTTGTGGATGGAGACGTGTTCTTGGTGAAGAGGCTGTTTTTGAGGGTTAGGACCCTTTGGAGGTGGCTGATTTGGAGGAGGAAGGTCCTGTTGGAGCGGGTCTTCCGCTGGAGGAGGAAGTTGCCCTTGCTGTTGGGTAGGCTGGATGGGAACTTCTTGCTGCTGATCGGGGTTGGGTCCTCTGTTAGACCCTCTTGATCTGACTTTCCTAGGAGGCATGGCTGGAGAAGATCTGTTCACCGGGAAGAGGAGAGGTTTCTATTCGTTAGTTTCCCACAGACGGTGCCAATCTGTTGCCGCTAAATTTGGTGTGGGGGCAAACAGATAGTATTTGTGGATTCTTAGGGAAACTGAATAGTAAACCTGTATACCTGTTCCGTCGGGGTTTGATCGTCGCTCCCGCCGTACACCTGCAAAAAGTGCGAGACACCGGGGTTGTTCCCGGCGACGCACCCTCCGACGCTCAAGTCAGTAATCAGAGAGATTATGAAAGAGCGCAAAAACTGGAGAAAGATTGATTACCTCTTAATGGAGATGGATGGGGGGTATTTATAGGCATCTTAGGGAACAGATTAGGCATGTAATTCCCGTGTATAGATAAGGAATGTAATCCCTAATCCCCAGTGAAAGGATAGATATGAATCAGGGTCGTTGATTAATATTAATCAGAAACCCTAATTCTATCCTGCTGGACCGGGTTTGTTGCGGGTTGAAACCCGCACCCAGTTGAGGTGGATCCGTTCGCGGGTTAATGGTTCTTTGGGGAGGAGAACCAGTACCTGCTTCAGACCCGTTTGTAGGTGAAATTACCGTTTTACCCCTGTACTTCGGGATTCGTGTCCAATTTGGACGGTCTCGATTGAACCCCTATTTTTAGCCACATCAACATCCCATTCAAAATATCATATATTTTTTTTATAATAGGGATTATTGGCTAAATTTTGGATATATGGTGATAATATGTGTCTAGGACATTCCTACCAAAATTTATATACTTTTTAGATCATTTTTTATTTTTAATGAGTTATATTGCACGAATGGTTGATACTTCTATCAGCTTTGGAAGTTTTGCATGCTCCATAGTTTTGGCTATTTTTCTTCATCTAAATAAAATATTTTGAGAAAATATCCAATTGAGAAGTTAAAGTAGACTTAATGATCTTTCTAAAAAATCCAAGAACTTGAAATTTCATTGTGTTTATGATTTATGATGATTTCCCCAAGATGCACCAGTTGCAGGTTGTATAGATAGCTCACTGTTTCGGTTGAATGTATGGTTTCATCATACTAGAGCCTTAGAATGGACTTATAATGATGTTTACCTAATATTTTGAGTCATGTTTGATCATGTTTTTAGTTGAACTTGATAGTGTCTATCAAATTGAAGTGTGATTGACTATACATTAGATTATTGTTTGCCTAGGGTAATGGTTATTACCCTAGGACTATCAATATATTTGACCCTTGATAATTGGTACCCTTGTTACCTCGAGAAGTTGTGGATGAAGACAGTCTTCGGACATCGGCAGATCGTCAACCAAGGAGGGATTGATCGCAGGCCGAAGACAGGGTTGAGATCCAAGCAAGAGGGTGTTTGGCATTCGACGGAGGTCGAATCGCCAATGTCGCTGTGTCAAGTTTGGGTAAAGTTGGGCCAACTCTTGAGTCTGGTCTGGGGGCCGTGTTGGTTTCCCCTAGGGCTTTGTGGAATTGGTTAAGAACTTGGTTTATTACTATCAGGTAATTGGCTGGTATCAATTATCTTTGCATAATTAAGATCAGTAGTGGCTTAACCATGACTAGTGGTAGTATCCTTAGAACAGAGCATGTCATTGATTGTCAGGGCAGGCATTAGACGAATGACTGTACTCTCTAGTCAGGGGACACGTGCGGTGCCATCTCACCTGGTAAGGGGGATGGGCTGCGTAGTCTCGTCTGTTAATTTCTGGAAATTAGTGAGCAGGACGCGGACATAGGTCACAGATCCTGTCGAAACTTAGGGGATGGACCCTAAAGCTTCCGTCTATGTTCTCAACTGTCTAAACTTGGTGGAGCAGGTATAATCCCTAATTATTTGCCATATGTTCATGATAAATTGGTAAGGTAAGAGTGGAGAAAGACCACTAGATGTATGCCGATGTGGATGGGGTGGAGAAATACCACTGATCCTGGTGGGGTGGAGAAAGACCACTGATCCTGACAGAGTAGAGAAAGACCACCAGACATCTGTCGAGGTGGACGGGGTAGAGAACGACCATTGATCATGATGGAGTGGAGAAAGACCACAAGACGTCTGTAGAGGCAGAATAGACCACAGCACTGCAACTTTACCAGTCACTAGATGAATGTCAGGAATGGGAAAGAGTACAAGAGTATGATGCATCACGGGAGATCGAACCCTACAATCAGAAGAAAGTGAACTCTTTGGAGAGTATGTAGTATGGGATGCATATGTTTCCATTGAAGTTGTGTTTGGAAAAGTATGTAATTTGATATGCATACGTTTCCAAATGGAGCGCATTAGAGTAAGTGCATTGCGTGCATTTGGAATTTTGCATTAGACTCTAGGGCATGACATACACTAACACTTGTAATTTGACTGCACATTTTTCTTGGCTATTGAATTTTGGAGTCGCTGATTTTATCAGCATTGCGTCAGCTGCATTCAACTGCGTGCCCACCGTCTGTTTAGTTGTAGGACTGTTGGATCGTGGAAGCAGGAGACTCAAGCTGCATGGAGCGTCCAGTGGAGATTATAAATTTGTACAGTAAATATTATTGATGTAATTCATGATGTAAAATCTATGTAAGAGTGTATTGTACAATGTAACTTTCTGGGATGCAATAAAAGTTTTTAAATTTCCTGTATTTTCTGTGTTGTGAGACTATTTGAAGTAAAGATTCTAGCTTGTATCTCGAGTTCCCGGTATTGAAAATTAGGGGCGTTACAATCTCTATATATTCTTATATAATGAATCAGTGATATATAAGAGCCGAATAGATAAATAGAGTACTTCATCTGAGATGTGAGAGATTTCTCCATTGTAAACATCGAGTATTTCCAGTGAGGCTTGAGAAAGAGTCATGGTGAGAGTTGTAACACTTGTATCTTTCTCTAGCTGAATATTATCTTAGTTTTTCTCTCCTGGATTATGGTTCACCCCAATCGGGACAAAATTGTGTGCTTTTGTGTGTTTGATTTAATCTACTGTTTACTTAGTGGTTGTTCGTAGTGATTGCATCGTAAACTCAACAGATCCAACGAGGGGATTCCCAACACCTAATGCCTATAAGTTCTTATAATTTAAGAATAATACAATTTGATTTAATGTGCTAAGTGCACATCCTTTAGCTTTTCAATTAGCTTAACCTGAGGCCTCACCTTTTCAGGCATTTGTTTGTAAACCTCATCGGGTTGCCCAACTTAAAACTACACTTAACGTCCACATCATCTAGATTGTGAGACACTAACTCTCTTAGAAGAACCTCCATCTCATGCTCACAAAGCTCGCCCAGGCAGGGAGTCACCAGATTATTTGGAAACGACTCATAAACAACAGACTAGGGGCAGCAACCAGGTTGAAACCCGCCGGGGCCCCTGTAGTGGGCGAACCTGGTCGCGGGCCACCCCTTTCCCGGGTCGAGCCTGTTAGAGCTCAAAGCGAGGAACCCCGACCTCAGCCGCCGAGCATACCCAGTCCCGGTCCCGGTCCCGATCTGGGTCGGGCCGGGTTGCGGTTTTTTTTAATGTTAAGTTGGGTGTTTTTTATTGTGTTTAAATGTTTAATTGTGTTTTATTCTTTAAAAGTTGTTTAACCGTGTTTTATTTATTTTAAGTTGTGTTTTTTAAAATTTTCTTTTTATATTAATTGTGTTTAATTGTGTTCTATTTGTTTTAAGTTGTGCTTTTTGAAATAATTATTTTTATTTTGATTGTGTTTTATTGTATTTAAATTTTTTAAAGTTATTTAATTGTGTTTTATTTTATTTTTTAAGTTGTGTGTGTGTGTGTGTTTTTTTGGTTCAATTGTGTTTTTTGTTTAAGTTGTTTAATTTTTTCTCCTCCAATTGTGTTTTTTGTTTAAGTTGTTTAATTTTTTCTCCTCCCATTCTCTTCACATATAAAGTAGATACAAAATATATAACAATGTTAATATATTCCGAATTTTTGAAGTAGAATAATCATATGAAAAAACATGTAGTATTATTCTGAAATCTTTGATGTACAATCAAATAAAATATTAAAAACGTAATACATACAAATTATAAGATTATATGGTAAGAGGTAACTTAGAGTTTGAGATAACCTAGAGTTAGATTGAAGAAAGGGCATTGGACTACTTTCGTGCACCTCTACTTAATCTATATCTAGGATCTCATCGCCCTAAATTCCCTAATGTGCTTCCACTGCTATATTCTTCAATCTTCAGGCTTCAGGCTTCAAGAGTTTGTTTTCATTATTCATCTTTAGGAGTGTCGCTACCATTGGAGCCTTCTAATATTCCTTGCGTCCTCTGATATGATTTCATCCAATCTATACAACACTGCTGAGTTCTAACTACGGAATAACTCACCAACGAGATGCAAAACAATATAATCAAAAACAAGAGAACAAAAACAATTAAAAGCCAACACACAAGAACACACGAGATTTTTTTAGGTTTACCCAATGCAACGGCTACTTCCCCGCGCAGAGGCACTAATGTGATTTTCACTAGTGTTGCCGCTGGATTCTGGTGTGGGGGCAATAGATGAGATTTGTTGGTTCCTAAGGAATTCGAACAGGTGGAACCCTTCTTCTTCCGTGTTGACTAGTTGACTCCTTGGTGCTCCCTTGGACCTGCACAAACATTCGAGACATCGGGATGGATCCCGGAGACGAACCCTCCGACGCTCAAGTCAATATACAGAAAAATAGTGAAGAGAAAGATCTTTAGTATGCAAAGAGTGATCACCTTCAACAGTAGGAGGTAGGGGTGTTTTATAGTCGCCCTGGAGATCTTTTTCAGTATATGGGTGAATCCCTACTTCCCGGTGTGGCTAGTTGGGGTTGGTTACAACCATCCCTTCAAGATAGGGACAAGCCATGATCTGCTCCTATCCTGTTGATCTGGTCCCTAATGGGTTGAGACCCGTTCTCTGCTTATCAGATCCGTTCATGGGTCAGTGGGTCCAAGAGGGGAGACACAGTACCCAATTCGGACCCGTCTGTAGATAAAATTACCATCCTGCCCTTGCGACTTCAAGATTCATGACCACTTTGAACGGTTCCGATTTAACCCTATTTTTAGCCATATCATGAGCCCCCCACTCCGAAAGACTGTGTGTTACAGCCTTGTGGGTGTAGTTTTGGTCTTTTAATGGCATATAGGGTTTTATCGGAGTTCTCAAAGGGTGTTTGAATCCTGTCGGGGGGGGGGGGGGGGGGTGACGGTACCTTCCTGAGCTGGTAGCATGCCAACGTTGCTTATAAGTTGCGCTGGATCTTTGGTGATTTTTCCCGATTTTATATTATTTTTTTCGAACCATTTATTCAATTTTGCAAAGCGATGATTTGCTCTCTAGGAGCACTAATTAACAGTTCTAAACAATAATTATTTATCCCGGGACTAAAAAATATTCCCCCGAATTTATAATTATTCTTCAGAATTTTTAATTGATTTTCCAGAATTTTTAATATTTTTTTGCAATTTTTAAATGAATAATTCGAATTAATAAAATAGAAAAAGGAATTAATCACCTTATTATCGACATGGCCAAATCTGAGGCCTTGATCATGCGCCGGCGAGGAATTCTGGGTGATCGGACGGCCAGAAGAAAAGGGGCTTCTCACATCTTTGGTTCGGAACCACGTCTGTACAGCGATCTGGGCGTACGGTAAGGCAAACACGCCAAACAGGGCATCGAGCGGTGCGTCGAACACGACGAACGTTATGAGGAGTTTGGCAAACAGTGGGAAGGCATTGACTAGTCAACGCTTTTTTGGTATTTTCAGCTCGGAAACACGTCTGCTCGACAGTGGCGGCGAGCTTGGCGAATGGTGTGTCGAGCACGACGAACGTAATGGCGAGCTTGAAGACCGTTGACTGGTCAACACTTTTTTTGGTGTTTTCAGCTCAGAAACACGTCTGCTCGATAGTGGCGGCAAGCTTGGCGAACAGTGTGTCGAGCACGGCGAACCTAACGGCGAGCTCGAAGACCGTTGACTGGCCAACGCTTTTTTTGGTGTTTTCAGCCCCGAAACACGTCTGCTCGACAGAGGCGGCGAGCTTGGCAAACGGGGTGTCGAGCACAGCAATCGAAATGGCGAGCTAGAAGACCGTTGACTGGTCAACGCTTTATTGGTGTTTTCAGCTCGGAAACACGTCTGTTCGTCAGCGATGGCGAGCTTAGCGAACGGTGTGTCGAGCAATTTGGACGAAATGGCGAGCTTGAAGGGCATTGACTGGTCAATGCATTTTTTGGTGTTTTCAGCTCGGAAACACATTTGCTCGTCAGCGGCGGTGAGCTTGGCGAACGGTGTGTCGAGCGATTTGGACGAAACGGTAAGCTTGAAGAGCGTTGACTGGTCAACGCATTTTTTGGTGTTTTCAGCTCGGAAACACGTCTGCTCGTCAACGGCGGTGAGCTTGGCGAACGGTGTGTCGAGCGATTTGGACGAAACGGTGAGCTTGAAGGGCGTTGACTGGTCAACACATTTTTTTGTGTTTTCAGCTCGGAAACACGTCTGCTCGTCAGCGGCGGCGAGCTTGGCGAATGGTGCGTCGAGCGATTCAAACAAAACGGTGAGCTTGAAGGGCGTTGACTGGTCAACACATTTTTTGGTGCTTTTAGCTCGGAAACACGTCTCCTCGTCCGCGGCAGCGAGCTTGGTGAACGGTGTGTCGAGCAATTCAAACGAAACGGCGAGCTTGAAGGGCGTTGACTGGTCAACACATTTTTTGGTGTTTTCAGCTCAGAAACACGTCTGCTCGTCAACGGCGGCGAGCTTGGCAAATGGTGTGTCGAGTGATTCCAATAAAACGGCGAGCTTGAAGGGCATTGACAGGTCAACGCATTTGAGCTGCTTCTGGTTGCTTCTTTTTTGTCGTTTCGTATTCTGACCGCCTAGACTTCCGTGCTTGTTGGGCCCCCTAAGCTGCGTGGCCCAAGCCTATTAAATTTTACCATAAATCCCCACCCCTTCTATTTTTCACCTCACTTTCTTACTTTCACTTCACCTGAGATTTCTTCTCTTCAAAGCCTTGAGCGGAGCTTCCGGTGATCATTTCCGTTCTTCGATGAGCATTCCAACCGTGGTTGTCACTTCTCTAGTAATTTATTTTAATTTTAAGAGATGTCTAGGGTGTCTTCCGGCGAAGAGGCCTCCTCCTTGGGTCAGCCCGAAGTAGCCCCCCTGTCCACTCTTTCTAGGGTCGATAAGGGGAAGGGCCCCATTGTTCTGTCCTCTCCGCCAGGAGGAGAAGATCTCGCTGTCGAAGGTGATGGCGGAGAAGCGGCTCTCTCTTCGACGGTGGTGGAATCAATAGTGGTGAAAGATCGAAGGATGGGCACGTTAAGGAGACATTCGATTGTCGTGTCTACCCTTGGAGGGACCCGGCAGTATGGTGCGGAGGAGTTGAGGCGGGCGGAACAAGGGTTAGCACAGTTTTACAAGGTGAACGACCCGAGGGAGCGCACAGAGGCGAACGAAATTGTCAGCATCATGAAAGAGTCGGACCTGCGAATCATCCGGATGTGCTTCATGATCCCTCCGGAGTTCGAACTCGTCGTCCCTGGGCCAGGAATCAGGTCTTGCTCTTCGCTCGCCTCCGATACTTGTGTTTTTCCCTTCTATGCTTTCCATGTGGGGTTACGCCTCCCTCTACACCCTTTCGTAAGGGAGGTGCTGCAATGGTATGGGGTATACCCTATTCAGCTGATGCCGAACATTTGGAGGCATGTCACGGGGTTCGTTCTCCATTACCAGGCCGCCGAGATCAAACTTAGGATCAGCGTACTTCGCGTCTGTACAAGATCCATCAAAAGACAAGGACAGAATACCGTTTCTACCTTACGGCTCGGAAGGGCATTAAGTTGGTCGACAACCCTGACTCCGTGAAGTGTTGGCGAGATAAATACTTCCTTGTTCAGGGTAAAAAGCCGTGGGACATTCCCACGGTGTGGAGGGAGGATGTGCCGAAGAGGGCGAAGATGGAGCCGACCTTGAGTCCCGAGGAGGACAAAATGTTTGGCATCCTCTTGGATCGACCTACTCTGCA
The DNA here is from genome assembly GCA_017893485.1 of Hemerocallis citrina. Lineage (NCBI taxonomy): Eukaryota > Viridiplantae > Streptophyta > Magnoliopsida > Asparagales > Asphodelaceae > Hemerocallis > Hemerocallis citrina. Next base: position 160,973,414 of record CM030360.1, on the reverse strand, counting down.
TTGGAAGGAGATCTCCGAGGAGAGCCTCTTTGGGGGAGGCCTTAGCCTGATGGACCCTAGTACGAGTTCTCTTTCATCGATCGCACTTCCAAGAATTTTAGTAGTAACAAAATTCTAATCTTGTTTTTTTTCTATCTCTTTTCACAGGATCTACTGCCATGGACTTTGAGGATATCATGAATAGGCGATCGGCGCAGAGTAGCAAGCAAGTTGAGGAGAAAAAGAGAAAGAGCATCGTTGCTCGGCCAACTCCGTCGAAGGCAGCACGAGTTGAGAGTGCCGCCGCCCCCGTTGTGGACTTGGAGGTCGTTCCTACTCCCGTTGCTCCATCGGCGAAGGAACTCGACTTTTCGGCTATGCTCGCCCTGAAGGCTCCGCCTCGCATGGTGGCGGCCAAAGTCATACTAACTGTAGCGCCCCGAATTTCTAATATGATATTTTAGAAAATACGTGGCACAATCCCCGCATCGACTTCAATGTAATAGTACACATAGCCCAAAAACACAAATAATTTTATTCAAACTTTTATTACATCAATCTTTTTCAAACACAGCGGAAATACAAACACCTTGAATTACAACCTTCTTTTTACAACACTTCTTTTTACAATTGTTTTACACAAAGCTCTATTACATCAGTTTAACTCAAAACTATCTCAAGCATCCAACCTCCAAACTCTAAGCAACAACCTGCAACACATGAGGCTAGAGTTGATTCCTAACCCCCAAAACTAAAGGGGTCAGCCATAAATGGTATGAGTGACATAACAAAGCAACAACATAAATAAACAATAAGCATGGATTTTTAAACAACATGTACTGAACGAGAATAACATATACTAAACATGTATTGTGAAGTAAGAAATGACAGGAAAACATGAAAACATCAAGTGTAGCTTAACTAAGTGGTAGAAGCAGAAAACAGAAAAACACATGCATAAAACCAAGTCAAGAAAACACAATTTCTATATGCTGACTCTCTAATGCGTACTTGTCGGAGTCTATGCATCCCATTCTACATAGGTCCGGTGCAAGCCTTTAACGTCTTCATGTAATAGGGGGCAATAGAAGAAAAAGGTACAAGTAGTTATAGATCAAACTATTCAACACCGCAGTTCGGATACCCGGCTATCAATCACTCTCAATACCATAGATCGGATACCCGGTTATCAGTCACTCTCAACACCGCAGATCGAATACCCGGTTATCAATCACTCTCAGTGATTCTCAACACCACAGAGTATACCCAACCCCGGAGATCAATGACTCTCAATACCGCAGAATGTACCCGACTATCAATCACTCTCAATACCACAGATTGAATACTCGGTTATCAATCACTCTCAACACCACAGATCGGATACCTGGTTATCAATCACTCTCGGTGATTCTGAACACCGCAGAGTATACCCAACCCCGGAGATCAATGACTCTCAATACCGCAGAATATACCCGACTATCAATCACTCTCAATACCACATATCGGATACCCGGTTATCAGTCACTCTCAACACCGCAGATCAGATACCCGGTTATCAATCACTCTCAGTGATTCTCAACATCGCAGAGTATACCCAACCCCGGAGATCAATGACTCTCAATACCGCAGAATATACCCGACCCCAAAGGTCAACAACTTGAAAGAACATTCATAGATATAAGAATACATCAGTACCAGTCGACTAATACGGAAGTAAGTCGACTGTCCAGAAGGGAAGATTCCATGATTTTAAGAAAATAAACTAAGTGTTATAAGTTGACTTATAAAAGTCATAAGTCGACTTATCAGAGTGTTTTAAGTTGACTTATAGAAGTCATAAGTCGACTTACCAGAGAATATAAGTTGACTTATAAAAGTCATAAGTCGACTTACCAGAGAATATAAGTCGACTTAAAAAGTCATAAGTCGACTCACCAGAGAGAAACTCCAGAAATCTTTAAGAAAATATTCTAAGTGTGCCAGTCGACTGAAAATGGTCTAAGTCGACTGTCCAGAACGGATTTTCAAGAAAACTAAAGATCATAGCAGCCGGGTCGTACCAGTCGACTGAAAGGTCATGCCAGTCGACTGTCGGCATACAGACTGCAAAGTTTTGGTTGTGCATATGTCAAAACTAGAGTTTTCTAAAAGAAATCATTGTTTACTAAAATAATTTGTATTCAGATAAAAACGACAACCTCAAAGTATCCCCACTTTGGATACATTTCCTCAAATCAACCAATTTCTCAAACTTCAATTTTCATATTCTTAATACGTAATTCTTCCATTAAAATTTCTCAACACTGGATTTCTTCCACAAATCATACCCAAAATCCGATTTGTATTCACAAGATCCAATTGTTCATCCATCCAATCCTTTATTGTCATAATCATACTCAAATCCTAAACATGCTTTCTAGCAAATAAATTCGGCATCCAAGATTAAACAAAACAATCATAGATCAACAACCAAATTATACTACTCACATACATAAACAAATCAACCAATCAATTACATTATTCACATATAAAACTCAAAGGACAAACCAAAACAATTACTTTACTCGCATAAAACATACACAAGGTAAAACAACATGTCACTCACCTTAGGAATGAAAAGATCCAACAAGAAAGCCTCTCCTTTTTGCGAGATCCAAAATCCTCCTCTTGATCCTCCCAAAATCACAAAATATAATGTTGTGCAATGAATGACGACTGCACACCCACTTATATAAGCCGGAACTAAGGATTTAGGGTTTTAGAAATGCATTTGCAAAATAGTTCTTCCAAAATATAACTTTACATACATATAGCTCTATTCTTGGAAATTCAATAAAAATTATTTAAATTAGGATTTAAAAGTAAAATATAATCCTTAATCTCAACCGGTACTATTCAAAATGTCCAGAAAATACATTTTGCATTTTAACCCCTAAAAACAACAATTTTGCAAAGAGGTCCTTCTTTTCTCAAAATTTGCAAATAGATCCAATTAATTTTAGAAAAATCTGGAAAAATAATAAATAAATCCCAAATATTAAATAATGATTTTCCATGAAGAAAATTTGACTTTGAACCTCTCAAGAAAGTATTTGCACGTGTTTTGCACGTGTTTTGCACGTGTAAAAGATAAACTTTTAGAAAATATTTATTAAATCTCCAAAAAATCATTTTAATTCATTTTCAAATATTTAAAATAATATTTGAAAATATGGGGTACTACACTAACGGACAAGCTGAAAAGAATCTTCATGCCAGATTGGTAGGTTCTTAGGCATGACGGTTTCCTCAGAGACTCGACGAGTTGCATGGACGCTGTCCGCAACCTCGCCACGCCCAAGGATAAGACGGCGATGGAGCACGGGACAGTGGGCGACTCGGCCTTGGAGATTGCCAAGGCGCAGATGACGGTAAGCCTCAATCTTCCACTCGACCTTTGCCTTCTTTTTTCGCCCCACTCTTAAAGCACTGCTTTTCTCGCAGGCGATCAGTCATTTCAGCCACTTGATGAAGCGAGTGGCAGAGCAGGAGAAAGATCTGAAGGCTCTGTAGGATTGGGAGAGGTTGGAGCGCTCAGGCCAAGAGAGAGCTAGAGGCGACCGCTCTCAAGGCAGAAATGCAAGCCACCGAGATTAGGCTTCTGGAGGAGGCGCTGGTGAAGGTGAAGGACTCTGCCACTGCGGAGAAGGAGGAGATGGCTCGAGAGAGGGCTATCGAGAGGGAGAGGGCCGCATTCGAGATGGACATGGCGGTGAAGGAGGCCAAGGCCGCGGCAGAGAAGGAGGCGATCGGCTACTTGGAGCAGAACATGCGAAAGGCCTATGCCAATGTGTTGAAGGATGTCAACGTCTCCCCAGCTTCGATTGTTTGGGGTATTTCTTATTCCCCGACGAGGAGAAGGCAGAGGCTGAGGGAGAAGAGGAAGCTGTTGGCGAGCAGGACATAGTGACCGAGGCTCCATTGGCGATGGCGTCGGCCTCAGAGATAGCTGAGGGTGGCGAATGCGACCTAGCGCTCGTGGATCCATCCGCTGAGGTGGACACTCAACTCCCTTAGTATTTCTTCTGTGTTTCAGCCGTAGTTTTATATCTAGGGTCTTTTTGTATCGCTGCCTAATAGCAGACTGGCCACCGCTTTCTTTTGTACTCTTTTGAAGACCTTTTGAGATTTTGGCCTAAGTGTTTACAATGACTTGCTTTGAAATTTTGGCTAAGTGTTCACAAAAACTTGCTTTGAAATTTTGGCTAACTGTTTACTAAGGTTTGCTTTGGACTTTTTAGATTGTCGAAGCGACGCCACTCGCCGAAGCTGGTCAAGGGGTGATGAAGTTGTGCCTTGCTAGGAGCCGAGAGCGGCTTCGCAAGGTTGAGTGGGAGCTTTGTAAGGCGGAACGCGAGCGGAATCATCTGCGACTAGTCTTAGGCCGTAGAGACCTCGAGATCAGGCGGCTAGAAGAGAGGCTCAGGGAGACGAGCCCCGAAGGCGATGATTATGGTTCATCAACGGCAGTCAGCCTCGGCTTGAGACTTAGGCGACTTCATCACTCCTTGACTAAGATGACAGCGGAAAGAGACAAACTGACGGCGGAGAGAGACGAGTTGAAGAAGGTGACCGTCGACAAGAGCATGGAAGTTGCTCAACTTCGGTGGATAGTTGCTGACAGCGCTCGAGGTTCAGGCTCGGCACGGCTGCCTCGCCTGAATATAACCGTGAAGGACAACTCGTTAAGAGAGAATTTTCGAACTAGAGATAGAGGTTGCTCGTCTTCAGCCGCAACCCGAGCGAAGTAACGTCAAATTAACTTCTTGTACTCGGGAGGAGCGTGATAGGGGGATAACTTTTCACGAGCCCTCCCATCGCTCACCCTTTACACATCGGAGCCCTGGTACTACACAAAGTGGGGTGGCTGCCTCGTCGAGTGGAGAGTCCGTTGGGGCCACCGTTAAAACTAGTGCGAGCAATGCCTCCTAGCTTGCCGGCTTAGAGACGAGCGCCGAGGCGAGACGTCGGCAGTACAGCCTTCGTCGCCCGCAGGTGTCTCTCAACCGAAGTATCCCTACCCCTAGGAGGCATTGAAGTAGTCTTGTACTTTTAGCTTCTCAAGTTTTGTATCTCGTCGTAAAGATGAGTAGTTGGTCTTGTAATTTGACATGTTCCTCAAACTTTACAGAAATGATACTTGTGTTTCGCACTTGTGTGTTTTGTTAGCATTTGTAGTTGTCAACCGTAGTGGGAGCAATTCCGAATGGCGAACCACTTCTTACTTGCTTATAAGCAAGTAGTTGAAGCAGAGTCAAGCCAAGTGTTGGACTCCGAACTCGTCGTTTAAAGAGAGAATCAACGGTTGTGGGAGCAATTTCGAATGGCGAACCACTTCTTACTCGCTTGTAAGCAAGTAGTTGAAGCAGAGTCGAGCTAAGTGTTGGACTCCGAACTCATCGTTTAAAGAGAGAATCAACGGTTATGGGAGCAATTCCAAATGGTGAACCACTTCTTACTCGCTTATAAGCAAGTAGTCGAAGTGGAGTCGTGCCAAGTGTTGGACTCCGAACTCGTCGTTTAAAGAGAGAGTCAACGGTTGTGGGAGCAATTCCGAATGGCGAACCACATCTTACTCACTTATAAGCAAATAGTCTAAGCGGAGTCGAGCCAAGTGTTGGACTCCGAACTCGTCGTTTAAATACGAAAAAAAAATTGTAGGTAGAGTTAGACTACTTTAAAAGAGATAGGAATATTTTGGGGAAAGATTTCTTTTTATTGTACATGCAAATTGTAGGTAGAGTTAGTCCTAATTTAAATGAGTTTTGATGGAATTTCCAAAGAATAATCTATACATGCAAATTGTATTTTTGGAAAGGATTATTTTGCAAAGTGTGGGTAAAACCCTAATATACAATCCGGCATATTTAAGAGAAATTCTTTTCAGCCGTCATTGAGTATACACAGAATTTTGGGAGATCTATTCTGGTGAAGGAAGGATTTTGGATCTAGCAAGGAGGAAAACTTTTCGTGGATTCTTTTCTAAAATCAAGGTGAGTGACGTAAGATTATTTGTTTTGCTTGTTTGATTTTTGTGAGTGCATGTTGATTTAAATTATGTGAACGACATCGTTTGTTGTTTCGTATGTGAATGATATGGACCTTATGTTGTAGTATGTATGTGAACCATTGTTATTTTTGAATCATGTTTGTGAAACTTATGGATATTGAATAGATTTTGAGTTATGAGATTATATGTTAGAAAACATGTTAAGAATTGATCATGGTTGGGATCGGATGGTAAATATCTGGGTCTAAAGTATACAAATCGGATTTGATCATAGTTGTGAAAGAAAATTAGTTTTGAGAAACCCTAATTGAAAGATCAGTGATTATGGATCTTGAGAATTTAATTTCGACATTTGGATGATTGGGTGATGTATCCTTAATGGAGTTTATTTGAGGTTGATTATTTTGCCTGAGAACAACTATCTTTTTGTGAACGATGAATCTTTAGAAGCTCCAGTGTGGATTTTGTATTTGGACCTAAAATATAAAGACTGTAGGCCGACAGTCGACTGGCCTACTATGCAGTCGACTGGTACGACTCTACTGATGCATTTTCAGTCTTGGGAGAACCGTTCTAGACAGTCGACTTGACTCTTAACAGTCGACTGATCCACTGAGTTTTACTTTTGTAAAATGTGTTCTGGACAGTCGACTTATACTGCTGTCAGTCGACTGGTCCACTGAGATGTATTTTGTTCAGTCCTTTCGAGACAGTCGACTGATGATTTTTAAGACGACTGTTATGACTTAGTTTATTTTCATGAAATTTTGGATATTTGATCTCTGGACAGTCGACCGGTCTACTGTACAGTCGACTGGTACTGATGAATCTTTGTAATCCTTAGTGTTATTTCGAATGATTGGTTTTCAGATAATTCAGTCTATATTTGATCTTTGGTTCAGTAATGACTTTGAGATATTCAGTTATGAATATGATTTTGAGATATTCAGTTGAGCCACTCTTATTAGTGGGTATTTGTTTAGACTTTTGAGTTGGAGTCTCTAGAGGTAGGTGACCCTAGTATACCGGTGTTGACATATTTGTTAAGTTATTTTATTGAGGCCTGATGAGGCATATTCAGTCATTCAGTTTTGAGTTATCCCGGTAGGGTACACCGACTCTAGGAGATTTTGTTGAGTAATTCAGTAACCCAAAAATAATAAGGACAGGCATTAGTAGTGTCATGACGAATGGGAACATGAGTTATGCACCTCAGTATGACTTTAGATGCGAGACTTAATCTCCTGAATTATCCAAGTGATTTACTTGAGATGTGAGACTTATCTCCGGAATTATCCAGGTAGATTGCCTGAGATGTGAGATATTTCTCCGGAATTATCCAGGTAGTTATTTGAGATGTGGGATTGATCTCCAGAATGATCAAGGTCGAGGCGACGCTTGTGGGGTATTCATGTGATGATGTGTTTATGTCTAGATGTAATGTGATCTCCGGAATTATCCAAGTGGTTACTTGAGATGTGGGATCAATCACGGAATTATCGGGCATGGGCTAATCCTCATAGTCTATCTTTATCTCTTAGTAATCATCGTAGTCTGCATATAGCATTTGTGTTTTCTTGACTCCTTTTCATGCATTTGGTTTTACTGTTTTCCACACTTGACATTTGGTTTTCGTATCACCTGTTTTCACTTCTTGTTACTTCTTATTTTGGTATATTTGGTTTACTACCTTTTGTTGAGAATATCATGATTTATGTTCATTTATGTTGCTTGTTTGATTTTATGTCACTCACACCATTTATGGCTAACCCCGTTAGTTTTGGGGTTAGGGACTCTCTCTAGCCTCACATGTTGCAGGTTAATGCTTAGAGTTGGAGATGGAATGCTTAAGTAGGTTTTGAGACACATTTGACTCACAACAGATTTGTGTAAATTTGTATTAGCTATGTTGAGACAATTGGTATTGTAAATAAATAAATTATGAGTTGAGTTTGTTTGAATTCCGCTGTGATTTGTAATAATTGTTGTAATAAAAGTTGAAAATTTTAGTGGTGTTGTTTGTGTTATTATTGCAATTGAAGTGGATCGCTGGGAATGTGCCACGTGATTTCTAAGTTCTCATATTAGAAATTCGGGGCGCTACATCCGGGTCTTCAAGTTGATACATGCCTGGGCGTATTACTCTGGAGACCTTATATGGTCCTTCCCAATTGGGTGCCAGCTTGCCTCTCTTGCTTGGATTGGAGATTGACAACTTTCTCAGCACTAAGTCCCCTTCCTTTAGGTTGGTGGGTCGTACCCTCTTATTGTAAGCTTGAGTAATTCTATGATGGTAGGTTTCTTGGCGGATTGCGGCTCTCTCACGGACCTCGTCTATGATGTCTAGGCAGTTGCGAAGCTGGTTCGCATTCTGCACTTCATTGTAAGCTATGAGTCGAGGTGAAGGCAAGCCCACCTCCAATGGGATGAGAGCTTCGGATTCGTATGTGAGGTTGAAAGGGGACTCTCCAGTTGAGGCTCTTTTTGTGGTGCGATAGTTCCAAAGCACATTGGGGAGTTGTTCGACCCATAGCCCTTTAGTGGACTTATCCAGCCTCTTCTTCAAGCCAGAGAGGGTTTGACTGTTCACGTTCTCCGTCTGGCCATTGGACTAGGGGTGCACTGTAGAAGAGAACCGCTGCTGAATCCCGAGGTCGGTGTAAAAGTTGCGAAAGGCCGCCCCTGTGAATTGGGTCCCATTGTCGGTTATAAGGATACGAGGCACTCCAAACCGACAGACGATGTTCTTCCAAAAGAACTTATGCACCTTGTGCTCGGTTATTGTTGAAAAAGGCTCAGCCTCTATCCATTTTGAGAAGTATTCTATTGCTACCACGAGGAACTTCAGCTGGCCTGGTGCTGGAGGGAAGGGTCCGAGCAAATCCATCCCCCACATTGCGAAGGGGATTGGACTCGCCAAGGAAGTAAGTTATGCTTGGGGCAGGCGATGGATTGGGGTGAACTTCTGGCAGGAGTCGCACTGGCGGACATACTCCTTGGAGTCACTTAGTAGGGTGGGCCAGAAGTAGCCGTAGTTCAAGAGCTTCTGAGCGAGGGATCTCGCTCCAAAGTGTGCGCCACATAGACCATCATGGGCCTCCTTTAGGGCGTAGAGCGCTTCCTCTGGGGAGAGGCATTTCAGATAGGGCCGACCATCGATCTGGGTGTAGGAGCATTTGTACATGACCTCGTCCAAGAGTGTGTACCGCTCTGCTCGTGTCCTGATCCTCCTTGCTTCTTTCAGATCTTCGGGAAGGACTCCGTCTCGGAGGTACTCGAGGAGGGGCTTCATCCAGTTTTCCCCAAGTGTTAGGGGGTAGGCTTTAATTGGCTCCGAGCCGTCTTCTTCAATGCTTGGTTTGAGAAGGACCTCTATCAAGACGGTCCGTTCTAGACCTTGGAAAGACGAGGAGGCGAGTTTAGAGAGGGCATCCGCTTGCGCGTTTTCCTCTCAGGGAACCCACTGGAGTTGAACATCTTTGAATAGAGCTAGAAGCTCCCTCACCTTTGCCAAGTACCTAGCCATGCGGTTGTTTCTCGCCTCGTACTTTCCGGACACCTGATTGACCACTAACTGGGAGTCACTGAAGGCCCTTACGTGCTCGGCACTCGCCTTGCGTGCCAAGCAGAGCCCTGCTATGAGGGCCTCATATTTTGCCTTATTGTTTGATGCTGGGAAGTTGAGGTGGAGGGAGTACTGGAGGAAGAAAGCATCGGGGCCAGTTAGGATGACGCCAGCCCCGCTTCCATCGGTGCAGGAGGACCCGTCCACGTAAACGGTCCAGACGGAGGGGTCGGCAGGCGACTCGCATGAGTAAGGGATGTTGTTCTCCATGATGAACTCGGCCAGAGCTTGGACCTTTATTGTCGTTCTGGGTTGGTAGCTGATGTCATGCTGACTCAGCTCGATAGACCACTTCATGAGCCGCCTGGAAGTCTAAGGCTTGTGGAGAACTTGTTTCAGCGGTTGGTCGGTGAGGACGACCACCGAATGGGATTGGAAGTAGGGGCGGAGCTTTCGGGCCGCCAAGACCAGGACGAGAGCCATCTTCTCCAGCTTCGAATAACAAAATTCGGCGTTGCGGAGCACCTTACTCACATAATAGATAGGCTTCTGCATCTTATCCTTTTCCCTCACAAGGACCGCACTGAGCATCTGCTCCGAAGCTGCGAGATAAAGGTAGAGAACCTCTCCAGGTGCCGGTTTACTTAGGAGTGGGGGTTTGGTTTACTTAGGAGTGGGGGTTTGGCCAAATACTCCTTCAGCTTGTCAAAGGACTCCTGTTGTTGTCCCCACTCGAAGCCTTTAGCCCCCCTGAGGGCTTTGAAGTAGGGAAGGCACTTTTCTCCGGACTTGGAGAGGAACTGTCCGATCGCGGCGAGGTATCCCGTGAGCCTCTGTACTTCCTTGATGTTGGAGGGGGGAGCCATTTTGAGAATGTCCTGGATCTTTTCGGGGTTGGCCTCTATGGCCCTCTGGCTGACCATAAACCCCAGAAATCTGCTCGATGAGATGTCGAACGCACACTTGTTCGGGTTTAGCCTCATATTGTGCCTTCTGAGCACCCCGAAGGCTTCTTGAAGGTCGAGGGTGTGCTCCTGCCCTCAGGCACTCTTGACCAACATGTTGTCGACATAGACCTCCATGTTTCGGCCAATCTGGTCTCGGAGGACCCTGTTCACCAGGCGCTAATAGGTAGCTCTTGCATTTTTCAAGCCGAAGGGCATAACACGATAGCAATAGAGGCCTTGGTCCGTCACGAACGAGGTCTTCAAGATGTTAGGAGGGAACATCCTGAATTGGTTGTACTCTGAGAAAGCGTCCATAAAACTGAGGAGCTCGTGCCCGGAGGTCGCATCGATCAAGGCGTCGATGCTGGGAAGAGAAAAATGGTCCTTCGGGCATGCCATGTTGAGATTGGTGAAGTCAATGCATATCCACCAACTCCCGTTGGCCTTCTTGACCATCACCACATTGGAGAGCCACTCAGGGTAGTTTACCTCCTGAATAAAGTGGGTGTTGAGGAGTTTCTCAACCTCCTCCTTGATCGCCTGTTGCCTTTCAAGGGCAAACACCCGCCTCTTCTGTTGGACAGGCTTGACCCCAAGGGTGACGCTCAGTCGGTGCATTGAGAACTCTTCTGAGATCCCGAGCATGTCTGCTGCAATCTAGGCGAAGAGGTCACGATTCTCCCATATGCACCAGAAGATGTCTTGCTTAATGGAGGGGGAGAGAGCCTTACTGACGCGGAACGTCTTAGTGGTGTCTTCTTCGGAGAAGGCCACTTCCTCCAACTCTTCTACGGGCCTTCCTGAGGCAGTTCAAGCACTTCTAAAGACATGGCACTTCTGAGCCGCTTCTTGGCATCCCCTTACTTCTCCCACTCCTGAGGGGGTGGGGAACTTCATCTTCGTGTGGTAGGCTGAAGGGATGGCTTGAAGCACGGCCAAACCTGGTCTACCCAAGATAACATTATAGGCGGCCTTGACGTCGACCACCATAAAGTCCATTGGCTCCGTGCGAGTTGTCGGGGCCTCTCCCATCGTTACGTTGAGGGTTATAATTCCCTCGACCGTAACCGGTACCCCAATGAACCCGTGGAGAGTGTAGCCTACGGGCTTGAGTCGATCCCTGGACAATGGGAGGCCTTTGAAGGCCTCCAAGAAAAGGATGTTGACAGAGCTACCGTTGTCTACCAAGACCCGACAAACTTCTAAGTTCGCAATTCGGAGATTGATGACGAGGGCATCGCAGTGGGGCGTGCGGATGCCCTCCAAGTCCCTATCGGAGAACGTCACTGGAACTCCGAGGCCCCTTGGGGGAGGATGGCTTTGCACGGAGTTAACCTCCCTTGCGAAGGCTTTTCGGGAGGAGTTGGAATCTCCCCCCCATTGGGCCTCCGTGTATCAGGTATAAGATGCCCTCTACTTCGGCCTCCTAAGTCTCCGTATGCTGCTCAGTTCGCCTGTTAGCCCCCATAGGCGGCGGGGGCGGATCGGCTCAGTCCCTCCTTACGAACCGGGTGAGCTGCCCTCTCTGGATGAGAGCCTTAATCTCGTCTTTGAGGGTGCAACATTCGTTTGTGTCGTGCCCGTGGTCTCGATAGATTCGGCACTGTTTACTCCGGTCCCTCTTCTTTTCCAGAGTATTCATCTTTGGGGGAGGCGGTAGGAGGCCATCGTTCCCGATCTCCATGAGGATGGCAGATACACTCGCGTTCAGCGGAGTGAATTTCTCGAACCGGGGAAGAGGACGCTGTTGACCCCCATTGTCTTTTTGGAGTTTTTTAGCTCCTTCTTCTACGTCCTTCCGCTTTTTCGCAGACGACAAGGCCTCGAAGGTGGGGCGGTGGATAGCTTCTTCCGCTCAAATGTACTTCTCGCTCCGAAGTAGAAGCTCTGAGAAGTCCCGAGGGGCTTCTTGTCGAGGGATGCCCTGAGGTCAGCATTGAGGATGTTGGACTGGAAGGCGATGGTGGCGACCGAAGGTTCCAAGGAAGCAATGGACCTGGCTTCAGCAGTGAAGTGCTTGACATAGTCCCTCAGTCGTTCGCCCTTCTTTTGACTAAGGAACAGTAGTGTGTCACTTGTCTTCTCGGAGCGGCGACTGCTCATGAAATGCGTGAGGAAAAGACCCTCGAACTAGTCGAAGGAGAAGATAGATGCCGGTGCAAGCTGAGAGTACCATTCCCAAGCCGGCCCCTTAAGTGTGGTTGGGAAGGTCTTGCAAAGGAGGGAGTCAGATGCATGATGGATCATCATGAGAGTTTTGAAACTCTCAATGTGATCTGCGGGGTCCGACTCCCCGGTGTAGGTCTCGAAATGTGGAGGCTTGAAGTTGTCGGAAACTGGAGCCTTCATGATGGCACGGGAGAATGGGGGTCTGCTTGGACGAAGGTCCCTTGCCCGTCGCTCTTCGTCTTGGTCGAGCTGGTCAAGGTGCCTTTCCATCTCGTGGAGACGGTGGTAGACCAAATCCTCCCTTCGGTCTTGTCTGCCTGAGCCCCGAGACTTATCCTCATGCGGAGGAGGGCTAGGGCTGCAATGGCGATGGCTCTGAGTAGGAGGAGGGCTGATGGAACGGCGGAGGTGACTCAGAGTAGGCCACAGACTCCGGGAGCGGCGGTGTTCGGGAGAAGGGCAGCGATGACTCGCAGCCGGCCTAGGACTTCGGGAGCGACGAGGATGGTGAGGAGCTGGTCGAGGACTACAAGAGTAGCGAGGATGATGAGGGGCTGGCGGAGGGCTGGGAGCCCGGCGGCCATTGTTAGGGGCAGCGTTGAGTGCCCGAAGGATTGCCTCCTAGAATTGCTGAAATTCTGCCCTCGTAACAGGGGCCTTCTGCTCCTACTGGGCTCGAGGGGTAGGACGGCCTGCCGGGGAGCGGCTCCGTCTTGGGCAACGATGGGGCGACTCCCTCCGGGAGAGTGGGACCTCCCTCGCTCGGATCGGCGCGGCGACCGGCGAGGGTTCGCATCGTGGGTCCGCCTCTCATCCAGGTAGGTACGAAGGTTGGGTCCACGCTCGGTCTGCTGATTGTTAAGCACATGCCGCAGATCCTTGGAACTGGGAGGAGTATAGGAATCCATAGAGTCTGTGTCGGCATTGTGGATTGAAACCAGAACCTGATGAACAGGTTGCTTGCGGCGGCTTCGTTGAGAAGGCTCCCTCATGATGACCTGGGGTCCCAGAGGCTGGTGAATGGACTGTAAAGCCTGGGGATCGAGTTGCAGGGCTTGTTGATTGGGAGGAGAGAGATCCCCCTACGGAGGAGGAGGAGGTGGATGAGAAGAGGTTGTCCTTCGGTTGGAGTTTACGGGTCTCTTATTGGGAGGCATGGTTGGGAGTAACGTGGGCTAAAAGAGGAAGACGAGATTGCTTGTCGAGTGAGTTCCCACAGACGGTGCCAATCTGTTGCCACTGGATTCTGGTGTGGGGACAATAGATGAGATTTGTAGGTTCGTGAGGAATTTGAACAGGCAGAACCCTCCTTCTTTCTTGTTGACTAGTTTACTCCTTGGTGCCTCTTTGGACCTGCACAAACGTTCGAGACACCGGGAAGGATCCCGACGACGAACCCTCCGATGCTCAAGTCAATACACAGAAAAATAGTGAAGAGAAAGAGCTTTAGTATGCAAAGAGTGATCACCTTCAACGGTAGGAGGTAGGGGAGTTTTTATAGTCGCCATGGAGATCTTTTTCAGGATAAGGGTGAATCCCTACTTCCCGGTGTGGCTAGTTGGGGTTGGTTACAACCATTCCCTTAAGATAGGGACAAGCCAGGATCTGCTCCTATCCTGTTGATCTGATCCCTAACGGGTTGAAACCCGTTCTCTGCTTATCAGATCCTTTCATGGGCCAGCGGGTCCAAGAGGGGAGACCCGGTACCCAATTCGGACCCGTCTGTAGATGAAATTACCATCCTGCCCTTGCGACTTCAAGATTCATGCCCACTTTGAACGGTTCCGATTTAACTCCATTTTTAGCCATGTCAACTAGAAATATGAAGAATAAGTTTACAAATTTCTCAATAATTCACCCAAAGGGGTAGGGTTCTTCTCTATCTCCCTCTCTCACTTTCTGACGGCTGATAGATCTCTTTTTTCCTTCTCATTAACCCTAAAATCGTACATAATCCAATATATATAGGTTACATAAAATTTAATCTCAGATGCAGATCAAACAACGCCGCACGGTCGACCGCAACTGTCCTTCGAGTGTACAAGGTTTCAACAGAGAGCATGACAGTCGACTGCACGGTCAACTGGTCATTCCTTCAAGTGTACGGGGTTTCAACAGAGAGCGAGATGGTTGACTGTACAGCTCTCAGCATGAGAGCATGTACAGTTGGTCGCCTGTGCGGTCGACTGCTCGGTCATCGCAACTTCTTTCTATAGGTATTGGCTGTTGTTGAGCTGCTTGCTCTCATTTCGACTCTTCTTCTCTTGAATCTTCTTCAACCCATTATCATGTATTGGATCCACAAACTCCAACAATGTCCCACTTGGAGACATATACACGAACTCTCTAATCTGTACTTTATTCTTCCATTGGACTAGTCTAGGCCTGTGCCTCTACAAGTCTTCTCATCTATTAACTTAGAGACAATCCAATAGTGGTACAGCTGAACTGATGCTTCCTACTGTCCACTACCTTCGTGAACATGTCCACCGGATTCTTAGTGCCAGGAATCTTCAATAGCTTCAACCATTTCTTTTCAACCGACATTCTAATAAAATGATACCTCATCTGAATGTGTCAAGTCCTAGAGTGATATGTTGTAACACCAGACAGAAATATTCCACCTTTCGTAACACGTGCAATGCACATGCATGAAATTCTGAAAAGTTTGATTTGTATTATTCACTTTAGCAATAATTTATTTATTTATATTTCATTCTAATAAATTTTTTTATTTATATTTTAAGAAAACTATTATTTTTTGGGCCATGATATTTTAAAAGACTATGAATTAAAATAAAAGAATATTTTTTTTTACTTATTTGATTGAGCCCGACCCAAGTCAAGCCCAACCCATGTGAGAAGCCCACATTTGGCCGATTATCTATGGCCACTACGTGAAGAACGGTGTGATGTCATTATAATAGGAAATTGATAAAATTGAAATGGGAAAATTTTGGGAAAGAAATTAACAAGCAAGAAATATATAACTATCAAAAAATTAACAACTAAATAAAATACTATAACTGGACTAGAAGAATTGCAAGAGTAATTTGAGAAGAGAATTGTAGAGTTGAATTCTTCTTGAGATAATTATTGCAATAATTTGAGATGCTTGGGACTTGAGAGAATTGTTTACTTGGAATTTGTATTGAAATTGAGAGTAGGGTAGAGAGAATAAGAATTGTTTGGTGTGAAGAATTTATATAAAATGAGGTGGGTATTTATAGATTTTCAAAAATATTGAAATTCCTAAAATACCCTCTAAAACTAACTGTTTATGGGGGTTGGAGAGGTACTTTAGTAATTGGGTTTTCAATTAAAAAAACAATAAAAAACCAAAAACACTAAACCAGCAGTCGTTGCAGAAAGGTCGGCCTGGGTTGACCGTTGGGCATACCAAGCTAGCCCATCACAAGCTCGAACCGCAGCAATTCGGGGCCAGCCTGGGCTGGCCCTGTCCCATTTCCAGTCTGTTTCAACCAGAGGTGACCGAAATCGAGAATGTTAGGAAGTGTGGTCTCAAATACATGTAGGCACAAGTTGGAGTTGGAGAAGACAAGACAGCAGAAAGAAGGCAGCAGCAAGCAGAACTGTAGTCGACTGTAAGAAGTGCAGTCGACTGCAGTGGGCAGTCGAATGCCCAACGCTCAGATCTTGGCGAGACACATTATAGTCGACCGCGTGTTTATGTAGTCGACCACAGCGGTTTTGTATGTTATTTGGGCTAACATATTTGGGTTCAATTAGCTATATTTGTGTATATCTTTAAGGGTTTGCTTGGGGCTATATATATAGCAATAGATGTGAACTCTAGGGTCAAGATCTAAGAACAGGAGAAATAGAATTGGTGAGCCATTATCATTGTACAATTTCAAGGGGGTGAGTGTCGAGTGCTTCAAAGGTGATAGAGAGATTCAAAGTTGTGATATCTTTGTAATCTTTGTATTTCTTGGGGAATAAGAAGTATTGGTTATCACGGCTTATTATTGTGTTCGTGTGATTGTGAGATTTTGCGATTATTGTGGTGGCTAGTTCTTGGTGCATCTAGTTCTTAGGCATTTCTATTTCTTTTGTTTTTTTTGAGGGGAAAGGTGGAATATGGCCACCCTGTTTCATTAAAAAGAGTTTAACGAAACAAACCCAGAGTACTGGGCTCAAGTACAACCTACTAACAGAAAATAAAACATACATGAAGCAACATGATGCGTACAAACAATAACTCCCTCCAACAACCCTGGAGGATGGACCGCCAAACCATCTCGACCAGCTAAATGTAAGTACGTCAGTTAGCTTCGTATAGTGCCTCCACGGCACATGCACACCCACCTGAAACACTTCTGGCAGGATTTTTCACCCTTTGATCCCTGCCTTCACCTCGCTGGGGCGACTCCATCTTTGGACCCCAAGCCCCGCAGGTCGAAAACTGACCCCACGACACCTGCACTGCGATCGCACCCACCCACCATCTCCACCACTCATCCTACAAACGTATCAGTCACTCCCACAGCCACTACCAGAAAGAAAGCCGTGAAGAGGATACCTTTACCTCTCACACGATTGTGCTTTTTCAGGCGATTTCTCACCAAACAACTATCTCGCTCACCCCACCAAACGCCATGCTTCAGGAAATAGCCGTGGAGAGGATACCTTCACCTCTCTCACGCACAAGCTCTTTCCGGCGATTTCTCACCACACAGACTTATCTCGACTTAAACTTCCAAACGAAGGGAAGAAGCGACGCTGTCTCGAGCCAGTGGCCTAAGCTGGAGGAAGCTCAATAGTCTGACAGTAGGCGCTGTGAAGATTGCACCGACGACATCGTAGTACACTCCAGACCAACGCACGTTCATTGGTCGATTATCAAATTTCCACAGGGGATAAAATCGTAAAATCACCTAAACCGACCACAGTCAGTTAGATTCCTCGACCCGCTCGGCAGCAGCATTTCCGCCGCCCCTACCGACACGTGTCTCCGATGCTTATTCCCACCAATCTTCCCGCTCAAACTGCCACGTGGATCGCCCACTACCCCCTAATTCAACGGATTCAAACAAACTGCAAACCCCGTGTAACGCCCCGCCCCAATACTTAGAAAATTTTATTATTTTTAGAAGACAAATTAGATACTATGTAGTACAACTGCCCACCATAGGCTGCCTCTCAAAAGGTGGTTAACCAATTAGGTGACTCTTGATCATAGGCAATTATATTTATACTCAAACTATTTTTGTGCACTTCCCATGTAGGACTATATTTCTCAATATTCTTCTCAAATCCTTCTCAACCAATCCGGCCCAACTATGCAGTAGCAGTCGACTGCTACTATATACCAGTCGACTGTTCGTGGAAATACGGGGTATTACATATACCCCACCTTAGAAATCAGCGTCCTCGCTGAGTACAGGGCACACATCTAGTGTAGGATCTGCATTTCTAGCCGATGTAGCATCGTCCTCGATCCCGGAGATCAATCACTCTCAACACCGCAGATCGAATACCCGGCTATCAATCACTACCTGTGACTCTCAACACCGCAGAGTATACCCGACCCCGGAGATCAATGATTCTCAATACCATGGATCATACTGACCTCTACTACACCCGGTGTCGAAAGTCGGCTCTGATACCATTTGTAACGCCCCACCTCAATATTCAGATAATTTTATTATTTTTAGAAGACAAATTAGATACTATGTAGTACAACTGCCCACCACAGGCTGCCTCTCAAAAGGTGGTTAACCAATTAGGTGACTCTTGATCATAGGCAATTATATTTATACTCAAACAATTTTTGTGCACTTCCCATGTGGGACTATATTTCTCAATATTCTTCTCAAATCCTTCTCAACCAATCCGGCCCAACTATGTAGTAGCAGTCGACTGCTACTATATACCAGTCGACTGTTCGCGGAAATACGGGGTAATACACCCCGAGACTCCTCGAGATGCGTGCTGCGGCCCCACCGAAGAATCAAACCTACGGACAGGTGTCGGTTCTGGCTGCCGCCATCTGGTAGTCGATGAGGACTCCGTCGAGTAGCCGCTGGAACAAACGGACCGATCATCGTCGAGATCGGGCGACATTCCCCGTTCTTGAACGAACGACGACTGAGACCTCGTCGCCGATTTGATGGCTCTATTCCTGTTTCTGAAAATGAGGGTGGAGATCCAAGAAGTGGCGATCGAGGACCTTCTAGATGATCCGGTCACGTGGACGTTGGATCTGGAATAACCGAAGATAGCTGAGAAGAGAGAGAACCTACTCCTCTTCCTCCTCCTTCTTCTCTTACTTTCATTTTCTGTGAAGATAGATGAAGTGTCGGTGGGGCCCACTTGAGGGGTGCTGAAGAAGCGGCAGTGCTGGCCGAAGGATCGTCGGTGGTTGGAGGTGTAAGGAGAGACGGAGCGGCGGTGGAGGTGGTCGGGCGAAGGGAGGGAGCCAGTTTAGGCGGCGAGGAGTGAGAGTAGGCGATCGCGGAGGCAAGATGGGGATGGCGGGATGAGGGGGCGGCGATGGGACTAGCCGCCGCTGCCCCCAAGGACTTCAGATCTAGGATTCCTGGTTTTTGTTTGGTGGGGGTTTTTCAGATCTAGAGTTGGTAGGAGGAAGAGGCATTTCTATTTCTTGTGGTGTGTATTTTGCTATTAGCAATACAAGCAGTATCAGATTCTCTACAAGTTTATCAGAGCAAAAGTTATGTAATGGCTGATAGCAAGACAAAAATTGAGAGGTTCAATGGGAGTGATTTCGCGATGTGGAAGATTTAGATGATAGCGTATCTTCATCAGAAAGATCTAGATGGTCCGTTGTTTGATGAGAAGCCGGAAGGTGGGATGCGAAGATCTTAGCGGACTAGATCATTTGGATCAGAAGGCACTAGGGCAAATTTAGTTGGGACTGAGCAGGAAGGTGTTGTTTCATATCTCGAAGG
Source organism: Hemerocallis citrina (assembly GCA_017893485.1). NCBI lineage: Eukaryota > Viridiplantae > Streptophyta > Magnoliopsida > Asparagales > Asphodelaceae > Hemerocallis > Hemerocallis citrina. The sequence continues at coordinate 160,953,770 of CM030360.1, read as the reverse complement.
CAAAGACCACAAAGGAGGCTATGAAGATTCTCAAGGATATGTATGAGAAACCGTCGACATCTAATCAAATTTTTCAGTTGAAGAAATTGATTAATATGAAGTTGAGGGAAGAAGGTTCAGTAGAAAAATATATTAAGAATTACTATATATGGTTTACAACCAGATGGAAGTTATAGGATTGAAGTTTTCAGAGAGCGAACAGTCATAGTTACTTCTATCTACTTTGCCCAATAGTTATGGTATGGTGGAACATACTATTACAGGCACTATGATAGATTCGAGACTTTACAGGATGTGGTGAGTAGCATTCTGAACGTGGAGGTGAGAATGGTGAGAAACGGAGGATTCTCATCATCATCTTCTAAGGATTCTGCAATGTCAGTTGTGAAGAGATGTGAGAGATCTGAGAACAGTCAAAGAAGTAAGGGTCAGAATAGTTTGTCTGATAATGGATCTGATGATAGTGACAGGGGACATGGACTTGATTGTTTGAATTGTCACAATAGGTGTCACATGATGCATAGTTGTACGGCCTATATGAAGAAGAAGTAGGAAAAAGCAAAGGAAGTCAAACCAAAAGAAGCCAATGTGGTGTCTATTGAGAATGGCGAGTTATGATTATCAGCTGGGGAGGAGTTGAATACACGAGATTGGTGTATTGATTTGGGATCTTCTTTTTATTGCACTTCGAGGAGGGAGGTATTTGAAGACTATAAAGAGGGTTCTTTCGGAGATGTGATCATGGGGAATGGTCAGAGGTGTCCTGTAAGTGGAGTTGGTACTATTTGCTTGAAAGCCAGTGATGATCAGAGTATTGTCTTGCGGGAGACAAGACATGTTCCAGACTTGAAGAAAATTTTTATCTCGATATGAAGGTTACACAAAGAAGGTTTATTAACTACAGTTGGTAGTAGGGACTGGTGTATAGCTGCAGGTTCAAAGGTGATAGTAAGATAGAAGCGTGAGGGAATTCTGTATTTACTTAGAGACGTGAAGGGCATTTCTCCTGTAGTTGGTTCTCACCCATGATCGAGTTTTGGGTTGTGTGGGGTGCAACCGAGTTCTTTCAGTTGTTGGGCAGTTCAGAGAAAGTTATTCATTTAGTGGGAGTTACTGGCCATGAGAGGGATCCTAGAGAGCAAGATATTGTTGCGGTGAGGAATCTTTGTGATATGGCAGAAGATGCTTCAAGTCGCTCTTGTGAGGTAGAGAGTACTAGTATTGATATGCGGGGTGATGTCGATGAGTGTAACCGAAATGAGGCTGAAGGGGTTGAGCAGACTGTGGATTTTGTAGATGTGTCATCCATGGAGACTTCTAGTACAGAGGGTGCATTGAGAGACTTTGAACCGTATCCAGTGTTAATGGAGATTCTACGAATTGGAGAGTTTTATAACACGGAATCTGACATGGAAGATTGTTTCTCAATTATTCTTGCCCTATGTGATTGGTGGGGCGCATCCTTCATCAGCCTTAGAGGAAAGATTGGTGCACTCCATGTGGTAGAGTGGCAGAGGTGTTCTTCATGAGAGTGAGAAGTGCAAGTCTTTCATAGTTTTGGGAGACTGGCAGAGATAACGTGAGGTAAAGATACAATAACTTTGAGGCGTTGTATATTTGGTCCAAGTGAGAGATTGTTAGGAAGAGTAACCTCAAATACACGTAGACACACGTTGGAGTTAGAGTTGGAGAATAAGAGGAGAAGACAAGACAGTCAGAGAAGGCAGCAGCAAGCAAAAGTGCAGTCGATTACAAGAAGTTTACGACTGCCCGACGCTCGGATCTTGGCCAGACTCATTGCAATCGATCGCGTGTGTGTGCAATCGACCACAGCGGTGTTGTATGTTATTTGGGATGACGGGTTTCGGGTCTAATAAGCTGTATTTGTGTATATCTTTTAGGGTTTGCTTAGGGATATATATATATATATAGCAATAGATGTGAACTCTAGGGTCAAGACCAAAGAACATGAGAAAAATTTGGTGAGCCGTTATTATTGTACAACTTCAAGAGGGGTGAGTGTCGAATGCTTTAATGGTGAGAGAGAGAGATGTTGATTCTTGATTTTGATGATTACAACACAATGCAAAGTTGTTGTTCTACTTCCTATATATTACAGGATATACAAAGGCGAAATGTTCTAACAAGCTTCTTAAAGCAAGTTGATCAAGCACAGCTACGAATAAAGTTCTGTTTGCTAAGTGATCAAGCACAGCTACGAATAAAGTTCTATTTGCTAAGTGATCAAGCACAGCTACGAATAAAGTTCTGCTTGCTAAGTGATCAAGAAAGCTACAAGGTTGCCCGCTTACAAGATAAAGACGAAGGCTAAAAGCTATCTCAAGACTCAAGACTCAAGAACAAGACATATGCTTCAATTTATTGTATTAAGTGTCTTGTAATAATTGTAATCTTTTTTGTTTTCATTGAGTCTTAGAAAATCTGTAAAAGCCTTGTCACACACTCACACATTATCTTTAAAATAATTGAGTTTTTAAGATTTAAAAAAATTGAAACAAAGATTGAAAAAGCTTAGCTGTTAAGTACCAGTCGATTGCCATAAGGCACCAGTCGACTGTCTTAGTACAAAACTGACTGAACTTATTCAAACTCTGATCAGTCGACTCATAACGGCAACCCAGTCGACTGTTCAAGACGTTTCGACAGTTTGCTGATTTCAAATTTTGATTTTTTCGAATTCAAAAAGGTTATTTCCGTTGGATGACAGTTGGTACAACTGCCTCCCAACGTCCAGTGTTTCTAACTCTATAAATAGAGAACAGAAATCACTGTGAAAAAGTTAACAACTTTCCAAGCTTTTTGTTTTTCAAAGTTTGCAAGCTTTTGGTTCTAAAACAAGAAGAAGCATTCAAAAGCATTATCTTTCTAAGTCTTGGTTCTCTGAAATCAGTCTTGCATAACATTGACTTTATTTGAGACTGATTTTGGAAGTTGACCTAATAGCCATGCATAAAAACACATCCACAACAAGGCTTTAGGTTGATTGTAACTCTTTTTTTGTTGTTCTTCACTCTCGGGTTGTGAGAGTGGTTTCCTCTCGGTTGGAGAGTAGGGCTCTAGGGTGTAGAGTCAGGTTTGTCACTCTTGGTGGAAGAGTGGGTTGCTTTCTCTAGTTGTGAGAAAGGACTACGGGTTGGACAGGTTGTTGTCTAACGTCGTAGGGTGTTCTTGTAATTATTTCAAGAATAGTGGAAAATCTCAAGTGGGTTGCTTGGGGACTGGATATAGGTCGGGAGGACCGAACCAGGATACATCGTGTGTACTCTGTGGTTGTATCTCTTGAACTTGCATTTCATTCTCTTACTTTATAGCTTTCTGTGAAACTTATCTGGACAGTCGACTGTGTACTTTTGTAAGTCGACTGGTCAGACTTGTACTACTTTATCTCTGAAAACTTGTGTGATAAGTCGACTGGCTCTTCTATAAGTCAGCTAATCAGACTTGCTTTAAAAATACTCTTCTTAACTGTCGCTTCAGTCGACTGGTTTATCTCTTCAAGTCGACTGATCAGAAGAAAAGTCTAATTCCGCAATTTAATTTTTATAAAACACTATTCACCTCCCCTCCAGTGTTTCTTGCCTTGCCTATAGGATCTAACGCTTAGTATCAGAGCCTGGTTGAGTGCAATGGCAACTACTTCGAATACAAATCTGTACCATGAAGGCCAATCTACACAAAGGCCACCCCTCTTCGACGGAACAAATTACAACTATTGGAAGTGTAGAATGAAGATCTACCTTCAGTCCATCAACTATGAAATATGGAACATGACGGAAACCGAGTACACCGCTCCTACCATTCCATATGCACAATGGAACGACGACATGAAGAACCAAACAATGAACAATACAAAGGCGATGAATGCGCTATTTTGTGCCCTTACAAAGGAGGAGTTCAACCGTGTGTCCAATGCAACAACTGCACATCAAATTTGGCACACACTCGAGGTAACTCATGAAGGAACAAAAAAAGTGAAAGAATCTAAAATATCTGTTCTTGTTCACAGGTTTGAAATTTTCCGCATAAAGGAAAATGAGAATGTGTCCGAGATGATTACTAGGTTCACAGACATTACAAACTCACTTGTGGCACTTAGGAAGACATACACTCAAGCCGAGATGGTGAGAAAGGTACTTCGTGCACTAAACCCCGAATGGAAGAAGAAGACCACCGCCATAGAAGAGGCCAATGATTTAACACAACTTTCTCTTGAGAATCTTGTGGAAAATCTTATGGCTTATGAGGTACAACTTGAAGAGCGCAAGAAGGATGCCGAACCACAACAATCAAAGAAGAAGACATTAGCATTCAAAGCCATGTCAGACTCCGAGGATGAAGAAGAAGATGAGGAAGAGATTTTCATGTTCACAAGAAGATTCAAAAAGTTCCTAAGAAAAGATAAGTTTAATTCAAAAAATAAGGATTCTAATGAACCTCCAACTTGTTTCAGGTGTAACAAGGCAGGCCATATGAAGAAGGATTGTCCACTAGAGAACGCAAAATCTAAGGGAAAGACATCCAACTTCAAGAAGGATGAGTACTCAAAGAACAAGTTCGTGAAAAAAAAAGCATACAAAGCAACTTTGGATGACAGCGATTCTTTGTCGGAAGAAGAAATTGATGAGACAAACGATGTCGCAAACGTGTGCTTTATGGCATCTCAAAATCAAGTAAGTAATGAGTATCATTCTAATGATTTATTTGATGCTTTCAATAAAATTTTTCAAGAACTTAAAAAGGAAAAGATTAGAGTTAAGAACTTAGAGAAAGTTAATCAAACACTTTCTCAAGAGAATCTTAACCTTGATAAAGAAGTAAAATCTTTAAATTCTCGTATTTCTAGTTTAGATATGGATCTTGAATCTCTAAAGAAGAATTATGAAGATATATCCAAGAATGTATCTAAATTTAATAAAGGAAAAGAGAATTTAAATGATGTTCTTCAAAATCAAGTAAAATCTAGTTAAAAGTTTGGACTTGGTTTTAAAAAGTCACTTGAAAAACCTCATTCTTCTAAGAACACTAGTGTAAATAAACCTATATCTATTTCTAGTGTTAAGCATAAACTTTATGAATTCTTTGAAAAGCCTAAAATTGTAAGTTCTCCTGATAAAAGCAAATCTAAAATTCATCTAAGTCGACTTCATTCATCCACCAGTCGTCTGTCCAGAGGTACTGAGTCTTATTCAACTAGACAAAAACCTCAAATAAGTCGACCTATAATACCTCCCAGTCTACTGACTAATAGTAAAAGTTGACTGAAAGGTGTTGTAAAGTCGACTAGACAGAGCAAATATGTATGGGTTCCAGTCAACCTGAATTCGAAAGATAAAATTGCTTATATCAATTCTTATATGATGAATGTATGTAATTCTGCTAATTTCATTTCTGCTGATGGTGGAAAATCAAACTCATCATGGGTTTGGTTTCCCACAAACTAATATTTTTTGGACCCAATGAAAAGGATACCATATTCACATTGAATATTTTATAGGTACCTAAGAAAGATCGTTGGATACTTGACAGCGGATGCTCAAAGCATATGACTGGTCATGCCAACCTCCTATCTTCCATACAAAACATTGATGGAGGAACAGTTACATTTGGCGACAACAATAAAGGAAAGGTCATAAGAATTGGTATGGTGGGTAAGGACACTAACCCCTCTATAGAAGATGTTTTATTAGTTAGTGGACTTAAGCATAACCTGTTAAGTATTAGTCAACTTTGCGATAAGGGTTATAAAATCATGTTTGAAAAAGATGCTTGTTTAATTTATGATTATACCATGCAAAATATAATTTTTCAAGGGTTTAGGAAAAATAACATTTATGAATTATGTTTGAAAGCATATGAGTTTTCGAATGATTTTTGCTTAGTAGCTTCTAATAATGATTCTTGGCTTTGGCATAGATGTTTTGGTCATGTGAATATGAAAAATCTCTCTAAATTGTCTAAGTACAACCTAGTTAAAGGGCTGCCAAGACTATCCTTTAAAAAGGATAAGTTATGTGATGCATGTCAACTAGGTAAACAAATTAAATCTACTTTTAAAACAAAAGAAGTAATTTCTTCCAGTAGGCCGCTCGAATTAATTCACATGGATTTATTTGGTCCTACTAGAGTTACTTCTTTAAATAAAAATAGGTATGTATTTGTTTTAGTAGATGATTTTCCACGATTCACTTGGACTTTCTTTTTAAAACATAAAAATGATGCTTTTGAAGAATTTGCAAATTTTTGTAAACGAATTCAAAATCAAAAGTCTCTAACCATAGTCACTATTATAAGTGATCATGGTGGAGAATTTGAAAATGAAACGTTTGCAGAATATTGCAACAAGAATGGTATAACTCATTCATTTGCATTTCCTAGAGCTTCACCACAAAATGGAGTGGTTGAAAGGAAGAATAGGACTTTGCAAGAATGTGCACGTACCATGCTTGTTGAAAGTAATTTACCTAAGTATTTTTGGGCTGAAGCTGCTGCTACAGTGTATTATGTTTTAAATAGAATTTTGATTAGGCCTAAGCTATGAGTTATTTTTTTATAAGATTCCTAAGGTCTCTTACTTTAAAATATTTGGATGTAAGTGTTTTATTCTGAACACTAAGGATAATTTAGATAAATTTGATCCTAGATCTAATGAGGGTATCTTTGTAGGATACTTAAATAGGAGTAAAACATATAGAATGTTCAACAAGTCAACAATGACTATTGAAGAATCCATGCATGTTGCATTTGATGAATCTTTGTCTTCATCGACTTTAATTGAAGATGATGAAACTAATTCATCACCTTTAAATAAAGTAATTACATCTTTAGAACAAACTAGGCTTGCAGATAAGTCGACCGATAAGGAAGTCAAGTCGACTGATGTAAAACAGTCGACTGAGGAACTTGTCAAGTCGACTGATCCTGTTGTAATGTCTCCAACTTTACCAAAATCTTTTGTTGAAGTTAGAGATCATCCTCATGACTTAATAATTGGTGACATTTCACATGGTATTCAGACGAGATCACATGTTAAAATGATATCTCACACAGCTTTCTTGTCGGATTTTGAACCGAAGAATATACAAGAAGCATGTGAGAATGAATTTTGGATGAATGGCATGCAAGATGAGTTAAACCAATTCATAAGGAATGATGTATGGAATTTAGTTCTACGACCTCCTGATCATACTATAATTGATACAAAATGGGTATTCAAGAATAAGTTAGATGAATCAGGACAACTTGTTAGGAACAAAGCTAGACTAGTTGCTCAAGGATATAATTAAGAAGAAGGCATAGATTTTGATGAAATATATGCTCCTGTTGCTAGATTAGAATCAATTCGTATCTTATTATCTTTTGCTTGTTTTATGAATTTTACACTCTTTCAAATGGATGTTAAAAGTGCATTCCTTAATGGGTTTATAAAGGAAGATGTTTATGTTAAACAACCACCAGGTTTTGAACATGAACAATTCCCAAACCATATTTTTAAATTGAAAAAGGCTTTATACGGTCTTAAACAAGCACCTCGTGCTTGGTATGATCGACTGAAAACTTTTCTTTTAGGAACAAGTTTTGAAATAGATAAAGTAGATACTACTCTGTTTATCAAAAGAATTAAGAATGATATTTTAATCATACAAATATATGTTGACGACATAATTTTTGGTTCTACTAATAGCAACAATCTATGTCAAGAGTTTGCTAACACCATGAAAAACGAGTTTGAGATGAGTCACATGGGTGAACTCAATTATTTCCTTGGACTACAAATTAAGCAGTCACAAAATGACATATTCATTAATCAAGGAAAATATGCCAAGGAATTACTCAAACGGTTTAACATGGATAGCACAAGTAGTAAGACCACACCTATGGCTACTACCACTACCCTTGATAAAGATGAATTAGGTAACAGTGTCGATCAGAAACTCTATCGAGGTATGATTGGCTCACTCTTATATATAACTGCTAGTAGACCGGACATTATGTTTTGTGTATGTTTGTGTGCTAGATATCAGTCTAGTCCTAAAGAATCTCACTTAAAAGCTGTGAAACACATTTTAAGATATATTAAAGGCACAGGCACATCTGATTATGGTCTATTTTATCCACGCACCGATAATTTTCAACTTTTGTCGTATAGTGATGCAAATTTTGCTGGCAGTAAAACTAACCGCAAGAGCACTAGTGGGACATGTCATTTTTTAGGACATTCACTAGTTTCTTGGTGCAGTAAGAAGCAAAATTTGATATCCCTATCTACTACAGAAGCTGAATATGTCGCTGCAAGTTTGGCTTGTGCCTAAATTTTGTGGATGAAACAAACCTTTTAGACTATGTATTTCTTTTGAAAAACCTTCAATAATGTGTGATAATACCAGTGCCATTAACTTATCTAAGAATCCAGTTCAACACTCACGTACAAAACATATTGATATTCGACATCATTTTCTACGAGATCATGTTTTAAAGGGAGACATTTCTTTAGACTTTATTTCTACTAATAAACAAGTAGCTGATATTTTTACCAAACCCTTTAAAGAAGACACCTTTATAACCTTAAGAAGAGAACTAGGGATTTGTAATTTTCATGATATTTCTTGAATTTGTTTTGGTAAGTCGACTTACACACATTGTTCAGTCGACTGCCAAGTATTGTTTTAAAAAAAACTTCTGAAGCTTTTATGCTCTGGACAGTCGACTGAGCTTAGCACCAAGTCGACTGACCAGTTGTATTAATAGTATGTTCAATTTTTTGTAAACTCTCAAATAAGTCGACTGCCTACTCATACAAGTCGACTGTAACGAATCAATTTTTCTTCAGATTCGAATCTTGGTACATCATTTGAGGTAACTGTTCACCTTTTTACACTTCTTTGACTATATCTAAGCCGTTGATATCCTTTTCCTTTGATCTCAGCTATCTATTTCCTTGTAAAAATCCTAAAACCTACCCCCTTCCTTTCACTTTTACCCTACCTATTTTTTCCCAGATCTGAAGAAGAGAGAAGAGAAGTTGACTGCACAGTTGCTGCTGCTGTCAATTTCCAGTATTGTGAAGATCAAATCCGGCTGATTTCTTGTAGATTTTCAGTCTACTTGAAGTTTTAGAGTCTCCTTGTTGGCATACTCCCTTTCCTCTCTTTTCCTTCTTATTATGGCTCCTAAGAGATCTAAAACATCTCATGTTGATGAGGGTTCATCTTCTAAGGATTACATTCAATATCTTAGAAGTCCTGACCTTGTAGAAAAATGGTTCATCATATGTTCCATGATAATTTTTCTGGGTCGGTTTGTTAATTTTTCCGATCTTGATAGGTTCAATCTCGTATCTTTGTTTCAACATTGTAGTCTTAATGAATTCTTGTCTTTAGAAAATCAACCCTACTACTACCCTCAACTCATTTATTTGTTTTATACAAATATAAGGGTTTTTCAATCGGATGATGGTGAGGTACTCATCTATTTCTCCGTTAAAAATAAGAAGATGAAACTCACCTCCGAAAGAATCAACCTTATTTTGGGTATAGACGATGAAGGACTTGATTTAGGAGAAATTTTGATGAATGATGCCACCATTTTATCTAGAATTTATTTACCGAATCATGGACCGCCTATGACAAATAGGTCCATAGCCCCTGTTGCAAAACTAGTTGTACGGATACTATCATACAATATCATTCCCAAAATATGGAGTTATGATCAGTATTCCATGGAATTACAACAAGCCGTTTATGCTATATTCAGCAAAATCAATCTAAATTGGGGTCGTATCATTTTTTCTAGGCTTCATAAGTCTCATACCTCCTTTCTTCCTTTTGGTGCCCTTCTTACTCAAGTCTTTTGTGCTTATGATGTCGATCTTGATTCAGAGACCAATGTAGTAAAGCACTATGAATGTTTTGATCGTGCAAGTTTAGCACGCATGAAGCTTCTTACTTCTCCACCTAGGTCTACCTCTAGGACTTCCCCTCCAGTTCCTTTAGCCACTTTCGCTCGTCCGTCTTCTGCTTCTAGTTCCTCTCGTCCTCGAGCAGATTTTGATGATCCGCGTAGTATTTATTATGCTGTCAATTATATCATGGATCGTCAAGATGTTCTTGACTCACAAATTTCCCATCTTACTCACATGTTCACTGCTCAATTTCCTCCTCCCTCTCATGATGACCAAGATGAAGAAGACGAAGATTGCTGAGTTCTTATTTTTATTATTCTTTATGTATTTCATTTTTTCTTATTGTTGCATTTTCTCTTTACTTTGTAATCATTTGAACTAAGACTAAGTACCTATGAATGCATTTTGTTTTGTATTGCTTTTTTTTGTGTGTGAGGAATATTTTTTCCTCTTTTTTGTTGATGACAAAGGGGGAGAACATATCAGCTTTTATGATAATTTGTATTTTTATGCTTTGTATATTGCTGTTGTATGGTGAGAACATATGCATGCTTTGTATTATGCATGCTTTGTATTTTTAAACTTTCACCTATGCATGTTGTACAATTGATAGGGGAGCATATGAGCACCTGTATTATTCATTCCCTTTATTATAAGCCATTGTGTTGTTATCATCAAAAGGGGGAAGAATGTTGATTCTTGATTTTGATGATTACAACACAATGCAAAGTTGTTGTTCTACTTCCTATATATTACAGAATATACAAAGGCGAAATGTTCTAACAAACTTCTTAAAGCAAGTTGATCAAGCACAGCTACGAATAAAGTTCTATTTGCTAAGTGATCAAGAAAGCTACAAGGTGGCCAGCTTACAAGATAAAGACGAAGGCTAAAAGCTATCTCAAGACTCAAGACTCAAGAACAAGACATATGCTTCAATTTATTGTATTAAGTGTCTTGTAACAATTGTAATTTTTTTTTTGTTTTCATTGAGTCTTAAAAAATCTGTAAAAGCCTTGTCGCACACTCACACATTATCTTTAAAATAATTGAGTTTTTAAAACTTAAAAAAAAGATCGAAACAAAGATTGAAAAAGCTCAGTTGTTAAGTACCATTCAACTGCCATAAGGCACTAGTCGACTGTCTTAGTACGAAACTGACTGAACTTATTCAAACTCTGATCAGTCGACTCATAACGGCAATCCAGTCGACTGTTCAAGACGTTTCGACAGTTTGCTGATTTCAATTTTTGATTTTTTCGAATTCGAAAAGGTTATTTCCTTTGGTTGACAGTTGGTACAACTGCCTCCCAACATCTAGTGTTTCTAACTCTATAAATAGAGAAAAGAAATCACTGTGAAAAAGTTAACAACTTTCCAAGCTTTTTGTTTTTCAAAGTTTTCAAGCTTTTGATTCTAAAATAAGAAGAAGCATTCAAAAGCATTCTCTTTCTAAGTCTTGGTTCTCTGAAATCAATCTTGCATAACATTGATTTTGTTTGAGACTGATTTCGAAAGTTGGCCTAATAGCCACGCATAAAAACACATCCACAACAAGGCTTTAGGTTGATTGTAACTCTTTTGTTGTTGTTCTCCACTCTCGGGTTGTGAGAGTGGTTTCCTCTCGGTTGGAGAGTAGGGCTCTAGGGTGTAGAGTCAAATTTGTCACTCTTGGTGGAAGAGTGGATTGCTTTCTCTAGTTATGAGAAAGGACTACGGGTTGGACAAGGTTGTTGTCTAACGCCGTAGGGTGTTCTTGTAATTATTTCAAGAATAGTAAAAAAATCTCAAGTGGGTTGCTTGGGGACTGGATGTAGGTAGGGAGGACCGAACCAGGATACATCGTGTGTACTCTGTGGTTATATCTCTTTGAACTTGCATTTTATTCTCTTACTTTATAGCTTTCTGTGAAACTTGTCTCGACAATCGACTGTGTACTTTTGTCAGTCGACTTGTCAGACTTGTACTACTTTATCTCTGAAAACTTGTGTGATAAGTCGACTGGCTCTTCTATAAGTCGACTGGTCAGACTCGCTTTAAAAATACTCTTCTTAACTGTCGCTTCAGTCGACTGGTTTATCTCTTCAAGTCAACTGATCAGAAGAAAAGTCTAATTCCGCAATTTAATTTTTATAAAATACTATTCACCCCCCTTTAGTGTTTCTTTCCTTGCCTACAGGATCCAACAAGAGATTGAGAATTGTGATCTCTTTATAATCTTTTTATTTCTTGGAAAATAAGAAATATTGGCAATCTCTCATATATTGTTCGCATGATTGTGAGGTCTTGTGATTATTTTGGTGGCTTATTCTTGGTGCATCTAGTTCTTAGGCATTTCTCTTTCTTATGGTGTGTGTTCCGCTATTAGTATTACAAGTGACATCAAATTCTCTACAGAGAATTGGGCCGAAGTGGGTTGGTTCATGGTCCGACCCGGCCGGTTCGCCGGGCTGAACCGGCCCCGTTGCCATCCCTACAACAGTCCCATCGTGGATCCCCTTATCCCTCAAAACTTTGACAAGATTCCCAGCTGCATGCAATCCCCACAGCTCTAATCCCATCTTGTTTCGGACCTTCATACCTATTCCCCTTGGTGAAGCTGAAAGAAGTCGGCGGAGGAGTTGAGAGCGAATGAACAGATTCGGCCGACGTCATCGTAATTACTTTTTCTGTTGTCATTGTCAGTAAATGTGGTAAAGATGATCTTGAACTGTCCACGTACAAAGCTAGGGGAGACCATCATCACAGTAGTCTCCAATGCCCAGGCGACTCCGGTATGGCGCACTGGCAATGCTCTCCCCCTGCTGGCTGATAAGGTGCATACACCTGTCAACAGTTACACTAAAGAATTAAGTTTAATTGATAGCAATTAAGGGAGTTAAGTGCACTTGTCAACAACGATATATTAATTAATTGTCAACCCAATGTCTGAGATGAAAAAAAGGTTTCTGTTAGCAGCACATATTGACTACAAAATCAATCACTTAGTCCCATTTTCAATCTAAAATTTTCCAGCAGATAGTTGATCTAAGTCACAATAGCATCTAAAAATTTTGGAAGTCATCCAGACATCACCTAATTTTCCTCAAACTTCAAGGAGTAATTTCCTATTGTGTTCTGAAAGAGTAATGAAACCAGTTGGCATCTATCCATCTTTTTACTTAAAAAAGGTACCTACTCATCAGTGTATTAACTTGCAACTAAATCCTCACCCAATGCTTTTAATTATTGATAATGGTAAAAATCGCAGTAAATCAGAGCCGTATGTTTTCAGCACAGATTCTAAAGCTTCTAGCCAAATTAGTCATAACGAGCTTATTTAACAAGTCCAGACATTCTTCACGCTCATCTACAAGATATGGGCTGCTCTCAAACCCATTAAAAGTGACTAGACCCACTAGGAGAGATACCCAGCCTATGAAGGGCCGGAAGTCAAATCTCTTATCCCCAAACAATAGAGCTTATCTCTTGAGGGGGAGATTCATCAGGAGATAAGTGATTCATATTAATCTAATGATTCATATCAATTTCTTAAACTGTTTCTCATACCTATAAATACCTTCCCCTTTCCTCAATCAGAAGATAATCCGCAATTTCTCTCTCAAACTCTCTTTCTCTCTCTGGTGCTGACTTAAGCGTCAGAGGGTGTCACCGAGGCCACCCTCGGTGTTTCAGACTTTTTGCATGTCCATCGGCTACGTCAGCAACTGTCAGATTTAGATCACGGTGTTCAATCAATGATTCAGATCGCATCTCAGGAGCTTTAACTACTTTTTACGGCAACGATCAAAGGTTAGATCTTTAGTAGTTTCCTTTAACTATAAACTCACCATCTGTTTTCTCCCACACCAAAATAAGCATCAACGGATTAGTGCCGTATGTGGGAAACTACATATCAGACTTACCTCCATGCCACCAAGACTAAGAGGTAGAGCGGCGGCCTCAATCTGTTACACCAATTCTCTTCGTTAATCAGCTCCTCCCATGGAGGACACAATTCCTCCTCAACAGCTGAATCCGCCGCAACAGCCTAATCAAGCTCCTATCAACAAAGAGGCACCGGGAGGCTCCCGAAAAAGCCATCATGAACATCACCCTCTGCACAACCACATTTCAGTCCATAATCCTTTCATGGACTCAATGGCCTTGCAAGGACCGCGAGGGGGGGTGTCAAGAGATCTCCGTCAAATCATCAGCGCCAAGCAACATGGAACCAACCTAAAAATCCATTTGGACGAGAGGCACGCCCGAACCAAGACCTCTCGCTCAGAACGTCAAGTAAACCAGAGAAGCAACTCTCCCCGAAGGCCAAGATCAAGATACTTCTCCTCTCACAGGGGGCGCACTACAGAAAGAAGCGCGACTCGTGAGAGTCGAAAGCATCTTGAGAAAAATAAACATAAAGAGGCCCCAGTCACTAGGTTGAACTCGAAAACTCCAAGCTTGACATCCTCCGAGCCATCCCAGGCAGTCAAGATCAGGGTCGATGCTCGAGAGAAGGAGGATCCGACGACTCGACTGGATCCAAGGAGAAGGACGACCAAGTCATGAAGAGAAGATCAAGTACTGAGACGCCACTTGAGGCTGAGCAGTGGCTGATACGGACGGAGAGTCTGCCATAGGTAGCTAGGGTCGCCGATGCCGACCGTGTGGATGTAATTGTGGTATGCGTCCAGTTGGTGGATATGGCCCACATCTGGTGGAGGGAAGAATCTGAGAGGCTAGAGCGGCCTATTGCTTGAGCTACTTTCGCTCAGAGCTTCCTGGAGAAATTCTTCCCCCGCATAACTCGGGTAGAAATGGAGCATTAGTTTCTTGCCCTGAAGCAGGTTGGTTGGTTGGTTGTGTAATCCCTGTTTCCCCGAAAATGTATTTTGCTGTGTATTTCTGGTATTTAAAATTTTTGTAAATAAGTTTTCTGCTTTCGAACTATTTTTGTTAAAATGTATTATAGGACTTTCTATTAAAGTCTATTTTAATCCATGGTTTTATTTGTTACTATTTTCCAACAAATTTATATTATAATACTAATCTTATTATTTTCACTATTACCTAGGTTTCTATTATTATTACTACTGTTATTGTTATTATTGTTAATGGTATTGTTTTCATTATTATTATTAGTATTCTATAAATTCCAAACTTTATATTTTTATTTGTTATTTTATTTATTTTATTTATTTTATTTATTTTATATATTTATTTATTTATTTATTTATTTATTTTTACCCATACCCGTTTCCTATATTAAACCAAACCCATAACCCATTAGCAATTACCCAAACCCATTCTGTTAATTTCCAACCCGTTAATATCCAAACCCATACCCATTTAAATAACTCCCAAACCCATTTACTTAACCACCCGAAACCCACCCTAATCCTATCTCTGCCTATTTAACTCATCCAATAAGCACTTGTTCATCTTCCCCATCTCAAACCTCCGTCGCCGCCTTCGTCTCCTTCCCTGTATGCGCCGCCCTCACAACCACACCCCGTCCTCCTCACTCTCCCTTCGGCGCGACTACAGCGCCATCGACAGCCTACCGTCATGTCCCCTATCCTCTCGGTGGCCGCAGCCACCTGCGGCAGCCCCCCTACCGTCTACCATTGTCGTGTCCCCTGGCCTGCCTCCCGCCGTCCGTCTTCGCACCGCCTCGCTGCCGTTGCGAACCAGTCAGGCCAGCAAGCCCCTTAGCGTCCTCCGCTGCACTCCCTCCCCCCATCGCAGTGCGATCGCAGCATCGATGGTGACACCGCCGCCCTGTCTCGCATCGCTGCCAGGCCGCAGCCACCTGCAGCAGCACCATTCGCCGTCGGAGCCGTCAGCCAAGCTTCGATTGCTAGTTGTTTTGTGGGTTGATCATGTTTTGTGTGTGAGCCATCTGATCGCCGTGATCCTCTTGATCATCGTGATCATCGTGTCCCCTTGATTCAGATCTGGTCATTCGATCTTGTGATCTCCATCTTGATTGATTGATTCCTAGCCGTCCGTTGGATCATGATCATTAGCTATTTGATTCTTGGCCGTCGATCTCCTCTTGATCACCCAATTAGATCCTAGCCGTCGGATCTTCTTTGATCATAATGATCATGATGATCATCAATGTTCTTTGATCGCAACCGTTCGATCGATCGATCTTGATCTTCATAATTATCTTCATCATCAGGAAAATCTGACCATCCAATCTGATCCGATCATCTTGATCTTGATCTTCAATCTCAGCCGTCCGATTATGTTCATGATCTTGTTTGTGATCATCTCGTTCGTTGGTTTGTGTTCGTGTTTGGTTCGTGTGTTCGTTCGATCCGTTTGTTGAGTTGTGTCCGGGAATCCGTTCTCGTTATTCTTTGTGTTCGTTTCGTCTTCGGTTAAGGCAAGTAACTTGTACTCAAATTCCTTTGTATGATACAAGTCAAAAATACCGCTTGTAGTGTAGTTGGGTTCTAGAGATAACTTATGTGTGTGATGTTCTTGATGAGTTTGTCGCTATAGTGTTTGACCATAGTTGACTCATGTCACAAAATTTGACATGAAACAACTTAGGGTTTCGCCGATTCTTGATGTGATATATATGAGAAACAATTATGAGAACTCGTGTGCTTGTGAGATACTTGTTATGGACATACTGTATACCCTATTCCATGATGCTTGGACACTTGGTAGACTCGATTTCATGTTTGGTGGTGTTTGGATCAAGTTTTGTTGGATCTATGTTGATTTTGGTTTTTGAGGAAATTCTGTATTTTGCCGATAATCTGTCTTGATCAGTAATTTAGACCATATTAAGGTCAGAATCTTAATTTCAGTATAAAACATGAATTGTAGAGAAATTCGTCTGCTTTCCAACCCCTCGACCTTGCTCGATTTTCTTTTCGCATGTGTGAGTTATGACTGTTTTACTACAGAAGTGTTGACAAATTCCAGCTTTCGTTTCTTGATAATTTTGATGCCTAAATCATTTTGATACTTATGCTATATATATTATTTTGATCCAAAACTTTGGTCAGTATTTATTTATCTAGTTAGATATTACCCAGAATTTTGGTGGATTTTATTAATGAGTTTTATATGCTGTTTCGTGCTTGATTAGAAAGACTGTACTTGTTGTATTTTGCTCGCTGTTCTATAAAGAATCGTATTTTCACCATGATTCCTTTTACTGTATGAAAAATATTCGTGAAATATGAAAATTAATATATTTTTTCTATTTTCATCTTCCTTTGGCGGATTTGGATTTCGTTTCACGGCTTGCGAGATATTTCAGGTACAGCAGTGTTGGGAATTCCAGATTTGCCAAACTATCAGTTCTTGTTATTTTCTGATTTTTGTTGATTGAACTAATTTTACTGGAATATTATGAAACTTTATATTTTGATTCTAGACATATAGGGGAATACCCCAGATTTTTTTAGATTTATTTGAAAGGTTTTGATGCTGTTTTTAGGACTGAGAATTCGTTTTACTGATTTCTGACTGAACAAGTTTTCTGGATTCAAATCATTTTTGAGCTATGTTTTTGTGAATTAGTATGTGACTTATTTATATTCGCTGGATTCGGTTGGGAGTCTATTTTCTAGATGTTCTAATGGATTCAGATTTGCATGTTTTTAGCACTGGGAATCACTGTTTTACTACAGTGGGGTCTTGCTATCCTGAACTTGAGATTTGGCTATTTTACTCTTTCTTGTATTATCTTGCACTCGTACATGTTTATCTTGCAACTTGAACTTGTTACTTGATCATACCATGATATGTTTGTCATGTTCGTGATGCATACATGCTTGTTTGACACTAATAATAAATAATCAAGCCGGGGTTAAGAAAAAGATCTAGTAGTGGATAATTCAGAAATGTATACTCGGAAGGGGGCCCGTATTTTTTATTACTTGTTGCCATGTTTGATGATTGCATGATTCATGCCTGATATTACTTGTTGCCATGTTTCATGATTATATGATTCATGCCTGATATTACTTGTTGCCATGTTTCATGATTACATGATTCATACTTGATATTACTTGTTGCCATATTTCATGACTACATGATTCATGCTTGATACTACTTGTTGCCACGTGTTCATGGTTACATGACTCGTGCTTGATACTACTTGTTGCCACGTGTTCACGATTACGTGACTCGTGCTTGATACTTGTTACGTGACTTGTCCCTGAGTACACTGCCCTCTATGGTCCACTATGAAATCTAAAGTGAAACTGTTTGTTGTAACAACCATGTGTTATAATATGGGGCACATGAAGTGCTACCTAGATAGTAATAACTACAAGACTTGATGCATGACACTTGAACATGATACTTGAAGATGATACATGCTTGCTTGATACTTGACTACATGATACATGAGACTTGAAACATGACACTTGATACATGATTACATGATACTTAATACTTGATGCTTGTTTACATGATACTTGTTTACTTGACACTTGATTCATGCCATTTACACTTGTTCACCTTACCATGCTAGTTGTTTATTTTGACATCATGCTTATCCCATGCTATTAGTTAGTTTTCTCCATATACTTGTATCCTGCATTACAAGTGGCCCGTAACTTGCAATTTACGGGTACTTATTTTGTTTTTCCTTCTCCTGTAATTTGTTAATTGCAGATTAGGATGGTCAGCTGCCCGATGGCATTGGAGATATGAGATACTAGTTGCTGGAGTCTTGTTATCATTATTTCTTGTTTTCTTGCTTTGAACAATATTGTAGTCTTGTACTTGGATTTATTCTTGTATTTAGGCAATGTGACCCTGGATATTTGACTTATTCAGATCATGACTATTTGAGATTTATATATTTGGTTTCAAGTACTCTTGTTGGTATTCTGGTTCATATGTGCATGTTGGTTGATACTTTTGCTTCTGACTCTGATTATTTTGTGAGATATTGTAAAGATTCTTGAACAGCTTATGGACGATGAAAATCATTCGCTGGGCCAATGTTACGTGCTCGTATTCTGTATTTTTAGGAAGCGGGGCATGACAGGTTGTCTGGTTGATTTATTAGTGCCATGTTTTGAGATTTTATTACATATTATATATGTAGTATTGTAATACCAAGTTTTCTTAGAACAGGGCTTTAGATCCATGGACGAGTACGCTGCGGAATTCACCACGCTTAGTCGCTTCACTACCACCTTGGTGGCGAATAAGGAGGATCATGCTCGAAGGTTCCTTTTGGTTCTTGATCAGGGTATTCAGGTGCACTTGGCTGCCCATCATCTTCGTACCTATGCGGATGCCTTGGAGGAAGCTTGAGCGACAGAGCAGACTCGAGCTCGAGAGACCCCTTCTTAGTAGGTTGTGCAGTACCCCGCTACTGTTGCTACCAGGCCTACTGGAGGTCTGATCAGGAGGCCAGCTCCGGTCCTTGCCATCAGGACAGCTCCCTACCTTCCTACTCCTCTACGGAGGGATGTTATTTGCGACTTTTGCTAGACCCCTGGGCATTTGTGCAAGGATTGTTGGAAGGCCAACCGCCGGTGTCTCGGTTGTGGTACTGCCGACCACTTGGTTCGAGATTGTCCTCGAAGGAGGCACGAACAGGCCGCAATCACGCCAGTCCGTAGTCAGGTCAGACTGCCACTTCCCTCTCAGCGTCAGATCTTCGATCAGAGGACCGCTGCTCCAGGAAGAGGTCAGGCTTTCAACATGACAGTGGAGGAAACTAAGACCGCAAAAGAAGTCGTTGCAGTTAATCTTTTGTGTTTTCTTTTATTGTTCTGTTATATGTTCCTTATTTTATTTCTTTTGCATCTTTCATCCATGTTGCCTTTCTTGCAACATTTTTCCTATTCCTTGGTTATCTTTCATCTGTGCATCTTTTCCCTTGTTTTGGCTCTATCTTAGGTGTAACCCCAGTTTTTCATTTTCCGTATTTTTGGATGTATTTTTCTTTTGTGTATTTATTCACATTGTATCTCTTTTTGGACCTTGTTTTCAATCTTCATTTTCAATATATCCATTTATTTACATTGTCGTCGTTTTATTTGATCTTTTTGATTCAATTGTCCCATATTATCTCATCTCTGTTTGATCGGGCCATTATTTTGATCCCCATTATTTTAATTATTCATGTCCTATTTTTTTTTATTCTTTTTGATACTATTTCAATTATTGGATCTTTAATACCCTAATCCTATACCCAATTAAAACCTATTGATAATCCTACCCAAATTCCCCATTGGATCCTTTTAAAACCAATAACCCTATAACATTGGATCTTTAATCCCATAAAACCATACCCGTTAACCAAAACCCTATAACCCGTCACCCACATTCACTAAAACCCTGTATACACATAACCCTAATACCCTACCATCTATATATATTGTTTCCTATTCACCATCTAACCTCAACCGCCCTACTCTTCTTCCCCGTTCAACCCATACTCCCGACCAACCCCCCCACCCCCTGATCTCTCCTAGCCTCTCCCTGCATCCCTCTCTCGTCATTCCCATCCTCCTCTCCTCGACCAGTCACCGCACACGCCATGCCTGCAGCCGCAATGCGCTCCGCTGCACTGCCTCCTGTCGCGTCGCTAGACAGCAGCCAAGCACAGCATTGTCCCCCTGTGCTACCTTCCAGCCATCACGACCTACCAACAGTGCACCCCTTGTGCGTTGTGTCCGTCCGTCGATGCATAGCAGCGAAGCCAGAAACATCCACAGCGCGCCACTGCGTTGTGCTGCCTCCCTTCGCCCGTCGTTCACCGTTCTCTCGACACCGTGCACTCGGGTTGTTCGCCGTGACTCTTGTGTGCGAGTGTTGTTTTGGTTGCGTGTGATTCCGAGAGTTGTGATCGTGGTTCGTGGTTTCGTTCGTTCGTTGTGTTCGTGCCCGGGAATTCGTTCTCGTTATTCTTTCTCTTGCTCCGTCGTTTTTGTCATCTCTAAGACAAGAACTAAATACCGCCTGTAGTGTAGTTGTGTTCTAGAAACAATTCTTGTGCAACACGCCTGGTATATCTTGTCTCTATGTATTGATCCGTCCATAGTTGTCTCATTACACACACGACATGAATTTAAACTTAGAGATACTCAATTCTTGTATACATGCATGTGTTCGTGAATTATGAGGTGTGCATGATCTTGTATGTTTGATGGGTTCGTTGTAGTATAACTCGTTGTAGACTTGTCAAACACCCTATACCATGTTGCTTGGACATCTAGTATAGCATATTTCACATTTTGTTATTATTTGGATGAGTTTCATGATGAATGTTTTGAACAAAGGCAATGAGCAATTACGGAGGAGGATTGGAAGCTGGTGGAGGTTCGATCTAGTTGATTTTATGCATGAAGAATAATTTTGTCCTTGTTGTTACCCTGTTTTTGTTCAGTATTTTAGATCCTATTAAGGTTAGTATATGAAAATTATTTGTGAATATGAATTATAGAGAATTCTGTTTACTTTTCAGATTTTCTGACAGATCTCAGTTTTGATTTATGAGTTGCAAGTTATGGCTATTTTACTACAGATGTGTAGAAAACTATAGATTCGATTTTATATAATTTCTAGAGAGTAATCTATTTTCATACTTATGTTAAAGGTAATATTTTGACCCAATATTTTGCTGAGTACAACTAGACTTTATGGGAATTAACTCCTAATTTTTTTTTGATTTAATTAATAAATTTTATAAACTATTCTATGCTTGCAAACAACTACTATACATACAAAATTTTCATACTATTCAGTAAAAAAACATAATTTTGACCTGATTCTATTTACTTTTTATAAAAACTTTGTGAATATAAATTGTAGCCTTCTGTATCTATTTTATCACCCTTTTGATGGAACTAGATTTCGATAAATATTTTGTAATCTTTTGCTGTTTTAGTACTACTGTGTTGATATTTCCAGATTTACAAAACTACTATATCTTGCTGCGTTCTGATTTTATTTAACTATTCTATATATGTTGGAAAATTATAAAACTTTATTTTCTGATACTAGATATACTAGGGAATACCCCAAAAAAAATTTGGATTTATTCAGTGAGTTTTTATGCCGCTTTCCTATTTATGAATACAAACTTCTGATTTCTGGCTGAACATATTTTCTGGATACAATTCTGTTTTGAGTGCTGTTGTTGTGAAATACCATATGAATTATATATATTTGCTAGATTTGGCCGAGAGTCTATTTTTCAAATTTTCTGACTGATCCAGGTTTGCGTACTTGTGGCAACGGGAATCCCAGATTTAGTGCAGTACTGTCGTGCTGTCCTGAACAAGTGTTTTCGTTATCCTATCTTTTTATGAGTTGTCTTTCACCTGTACATGTTTATCTTTCGACCTGAATTTGTTACTTGCTCATGCCATGTTATTCTTGCTCTGTTTTGTACACGTATATGTCTGTTTAGTAATAATAACAAATAACCAAGCCGGGTTTAAGGAAAAGACCCTAGTAGTGGACAATATAGGTATGTGTACTCAGAAGGGGGCCGTGTTTCCCATTACCTATTGCCATGTTTCATGAACTCATGATTCATGCATGTTATTACTATATGTTGTCATGTTTCATGATTACATGATTCATGCCTGTTATTACTATCTGATTATATGTTGTCATGATTCGTGATGATTCATTTATGTTATTACAATATGTTGCCATGTTTCATGAATTCATGATTCATGCATGTTATTACTATATATTGTCATATTTCATGATTACATGATTCATGCCTATTATTACTATCTGATTATATGTTGCCATGATTCGTGATGATTCATGCCTGTTATTACAATATGTTGCCATGTTTCATGAATTCATGATTCATGCCTGTTATTACTATATATTGCCATGTTTCATGATTACATGATTCATATCTGTTATTACTATTTGATTATATGTTGCCATGATTCGTGATGATTTATACCTGTTATTACTATATGTTCATGCATGTTCTTGTTGCCGCGATTTCATGACTACGTGATTCGTGCCTATTACCTGTTACATGATGCATGAGTACACGACCCTATAGAAACACACCACTAGGGATAAACGTAATTTGCATGTAAGTAGCAACCATGTGGTAAAAACCTAGGACGCATGAATTGCTACCTAGATAGAAATAAATACAAGATTTGACATGACATGATACCTGTTACATGCTTACCTGTACATGCTACTTGACACCTATTATATGTTTACTTGCTTGAATGATACCTGTTACCTATCACATGTCACATGCACCTGTTATCACACCATATTACTTGATTCTGTTTCCTGATTTCTGTTAGTCTTTATGTTTTGCTGTCACATCTATTCCATGTTATGTTGCTTTCACTGTTACTCTATATTTGTTTATTATTTTCCTGTACATGTTTCCTGCACTACAAGCAGCCCATAACTTGCATTGACGGACGTTTTGTTTCTCTTTCTTTTTTCATGCAATTTGTTAAATTGCAGATTATGGTGATCAGTTTCCCGATGGAGTAGGTGATCTAAGATTCTAGTTGTTGGGGTTCTTACTATAATTTACTTTCCTACTATTTTTGAATAAATGTAATTTTCTACATGAATTTTGTATTGGGCAGTATGACCCACAATTATTGACTTGTTCAGACCTGGTTTATTTGAGATTTATTAAATTTTGTTTCAAGTAAATTTTGTTGGTATATTGATTTATTTGTGCATGCGTGGTTGACTTCTGTTGCTTCTTACTCTGATTATTCCTGTGAAATGTTGTAAAGATCCTGACAGCTTATGGATGATGAAAATCATTCGCTGGACTTAGTCGCGGATCCGTATTCCGTATTCCTTTTTGGGAAGCGGGGCATGACAAGATTTTTAGTGGTATCAGAGCCCAGGTTTGGCTAATGTATTAGTTTGACTGATATATTAGTCAAACTTGACTCGATCTAGGATCGGCACAACAGTACACAAACCATGCATACATGAATATATTATAATCAACTTTGATCTGGATGCTGATTGTTTTTTTATCTTGTGCAAAACATGGCTCGTAGAGGTTCCACTTCTCGTCCTCAGGAAGATCAGCCCATGCTTGAGGCCGTTACCAATGTGTTGGAACAGTTGATCAATATGCAGCAAAACCACAGTAACCTTATGATGGCTGCTTTTGAAGCTGCTCGGGTTCCGCCTCCCGTTGTACCTATGCAGGCCCTCCTCGTCCGGGTACAGTCACAGATTTCATGAGGCTGCATCCTGACAGATTCTCGAGCACTAAGACGCCTTTGGAGGCAAAACAGTGGTTGATCCCGACTGAGCAGTTGCTTTTGGCAGCAAGAGTTGCCGATGCTAATAGAGTGGATGTGGTGACCATCCAGAAGGTGAATCTAGCCCACATTTGGTGGAGGTCAGAGTCCGAAAGGCTCGAACGGCCTATTGCTTGGGCCACGTTCACTAGGAGCTTCTTGGAGAAGTTCTTCCCTAGCAGCACTCGAGTTGAAATGGAGCAGCAGTTCCTGGCTCTGAATCAGGGCTCCAGGATTGTGGATGAGTATGCAGCAGAATTTAGCAGACTCAACCGCTTCGCAGCCGTTCTTGTGGCGAACGAAGAGGACAGGGCTCGTAGATTCATGCTGGGACTTGAGCGAGATATTCGGATGTCGCTTATCTCCCTTCGCTTGCATACTTATGTTAAGGCTCTTGAGGCAGCTCGGGCTCAGGGCAGGCTCGTGGCGGGTTGACTCCTCCCCAGCGGACTGTTCCGCACTCTGTTGTTGCTAGACCTTCCGGTGGGCCTATTCGGAGGCCTGTCCCAGCCCATCTAGTCAGGGCAGCTCCTTACCCTTCTGCCGCTCCTCGGAGAGATGGATTCCGTGAGTTCTGCCAAATGACCGGGCATGTGCACAGAGACTGTAGGCGTACAAATTGCCGCTGTTTTGGACGTGGTGCTACTGACCATTCAGTGTGGGATTGCCCACAGCGGAGGATGGCTCTTCCAGCCGGGGGTCCAGTTCAGCAGGTTGCCCCAGCTCGTGGTTTAGTAAGGCCACCATTTCCTCCTTAGCGCCAGATTGTCGGTCAGAGGACCGCTGCCCCCATGAGATGTCAGGCTTACAACCTGACTGCTGCATATGCTGAGACAGCAGAGGGTGTTGATGTAGGTATATTTTTGCATTTTGTTGTTTTGTTGTTTTCCTTTGCTTCCTTTATTTTTCTTGCATTATTCTTTCATATTATCTTTCTGCATTGTGTTTTCCTCACCCTTGATCATCAATTCTTTTCCTCTTGCTTTTGGTTCTATCTTAGGTATTGTCCTTGTTTGCTCTTTCCCTGCTCATGTTCTCTTTGATTTTGGGGCAACCCATTCCTTCGTCTCTTCCTGCTTCATGGCTCGCCATCAATTGGAGTGCAGCTTTATGTCTGAGGCTTGGAACATTGTGACAGGTGGCGGTATTGTCATTTGTTCCCGGGAGTGCAGGTAGTGTCCCGTGGTTATTGGTGGTGCAGATTTCAAGGCTGACCTGATTGTAACTGGGAATTTAGGATTCGACATCATTCTCGGTATGGATTAGTTGGGTGAATCACACGCCATTATTGATTACCGTGCCAAGATAGTTATATTCTGGACCCCAGGTCGCGCAGAGTTTGAGTTCCATGCCAGGGAGATGCCCCTTGGTCGAGCTGAGACTGCAGTTGATCAGGAGATTTATGCAATGGAATTGCATTTAGGCTGTGAGGCTGTGCCTCTAGTAGTGTAAGATTTCCTAGATGTTTTTCTAGAGGAGTTGCCTGGCTTACCCCTGTTAGGGATGTGGAGTTCGGTATTGAAGTTCAGCCTGGTACGGAACCAATATCGATGAGTCCCTACAGGATGGCACCGGTTGAGTTAGCAGACCTTAAGGTGCAGATTCAGGAGTTTCTTGATTTGGGCTTCATCAGACCCAGTGTTTCTCCATGGGGTTCTCCAGTCCTTTTTGTCAACAAGAAGGATGGTAGTCGTCGACTATGAGTTAATTATCGGGAATTGAACAGTGTTACTGTGAAGAACCGGTATCCGTTGCCCAGAATCGATGATTTATTTGATCAGTTGAGTAGAGCAGCTATTTTCTCGAAGTTGGATATTCATTCCGGGTATCATCAATTCAAAGTGAAGGCGACTGATGTACAAAAGACTATGCTCAGGACCAGATATGGGCACTATGAGTATCTTGTGATGCCGTTCTGGGGCACGAATGTGCCAGCTGTATTCATGAGTCTTATGAATATGGTCTTTTTCCAGTTCCTGGATAGATTTTTGATGGTCTTCATTGATGACATTCTGGTATATTCTCGGAACCGGGAGGATCATGCTGAGCATCTTAGGTAGGTTCTACAGACTTTGAGGGAGAATCAGCTCTATGGGAAACTCAGCAAGTGTGAGTTTTGGCTCGATAGAGTTACCTTCTTAAGGCACATTATCTTAGGCGATGGTATTTTGGTGGATCCGTCCAAGGTTGAAGCTATGAAGGATTGGCTAGTTCCCAAGTCAGTTTCAGAGGTGAGGAGTTTCTTTGGTCTAGTAGGCTATTATCAGAAATTCGTTAAGGATTTTTCGAAGATAGCAGGACCATTGACTAAGCTGACAGGGAAGGATCAAAAGTTTTGTTGGCCTGAGGCTTGCAATGAGGCTTTTGCTGAGTTGAAGAGTAGGTTGACATCAGCGCCAGTGTTGACTATTCCAGATGGTTCAGGTGAATTTTTTGTTCACTGTGACGCTTCTGGCAAGGGTCTTGCGACAGTTCTGATGCAGAAGGGTCGAGTTGTTGCTTATGCATCGAGGTAGTTGAGGCCGCATGAGAAGAACTGTCCGACTCATGACTTGGAGTTAGCGGCAGTGATGTTTGCTTTGAAGCTATGGAGACACTATTTACTTAGGAAACGAGTGGAGATCTTCACAGACCACAAAAGTCTAAAGTACGTCTTCACCCAGAAGGAATTGAACATGAGGCAAAGGCATTAGTTGGAGCTTATGGCCGATTATGACATCAGTTTGCAATACCATCCTGGTAGAGTGAACTTGGTGCCAGATGCTTTGAGCAGGAGACTGACAGCTATGTTCCTGACTCAGCAGAGAGATTTGGTTGAGCAGATACAGAGGTTGGAGTTAGATGTGTTGTTGCCAAGTTCTGATCAGAGTTGTTTAGTGCTCCAGCTTTAGTCGACTCTTGTTGATCAGATCAAAGAGGCACAGGTTGGTTATGAGCAGTTGCAGGGTTTTAGAGCAGAAGTTGAGTCTGGTTCCTGAACGGACATGGTTATTCATACTGATGGATCACTTTGTTTAGGGTCCAGGTTGTGTATCCCGAAGGGTGAAGTTCGTCAGAGGTTGCTTGAGGAAGCCCACCAGTCATCGTATTCTATTGATCCTGGAAGTACTAAGATGTATCAGGATTTGAAGCTTCATTTCTGGTGGCACGGTATGAAGAGGGTTGTGGCTCAGTTTGTGTCTCAGTGTTCAATCTTCCAGCAGGTGAAGGCAGAGCATCAGAGAACCGCCAGAATTCTTCAACCGCTTTCCATTCCGGAGTGGAAGTGGGAACACATCACTATGGATTTTGTGACTGCTTTGCCAAGGAGTCCTAAGGGTCAAAATGCCATTTGGGTGATTGTCGACCGACTGATGAAGAGTGCTCACTTCATTCTCTTCCGAGTCGGACAGTCTACTGAGAGCCTAGCTGAAAAGTACATGCAAGAGATCGTCAGATTTCATGGGATTCCAGTTAGTATTGTATCCGACAAGGATACGAGATTTGGATCTCAATTCTGGTAGAGTCTTCCGAGTAGTTTGGGGAGTAAATTGAAGTATAGTACAGCTTTTCATCCCTAGACAGATGGATAGTCAAAGAGGACCATCCAGACTCTAGAGGGCATGTTGAGGTCCTGTATGCTACAGTTTGGTATGTCATGGGAGGACCATTTGCATCTCATAGAGTTCTCGTACAATAAAAGCTTTCAGGCCAGTCTGAAAGCTGCACCGTTCGAGGCACTTTATGGGCGGAAGTGCATATCACCAGTGTGCTGGGATGACATTGGTGAGAGAAAGTTGTTGGGTCCGGAGTTGATCACCAGGATAGTTTATGCAATGACTCAGATCAGGAAGCACTTGCAGGCAACTCAAGATAGGCAGAGGCGATGGGTAGATGTCCATCAGAGAGCTTTGGAGTTTGAGGTTGGTGACCATGTTTTCCTAAAGGTATCGCCTTGGCAAGGTGTCATTCGGTTTGGTGGTAGGGGCAAGCTCAGCCCTACGTTTATTGGACCGTTCGACATTGTGGAACGAGTAGGCAAGGTGGTTTATCGTCTTGCATTGCCGCCAGCTTTATCAGGGGTGCACGATGTTTTCCATGTCTCACAACTCAGGAGATATATACGAGATGAGAGCCACATGATTGACTATTCTGAGTTGACCGTGCGATCGGATTTGACTTGTGAGATTCTGCCAATTACTATCTTGCATCGGCGGGAGAAAGTGCTTAAGAACAAGGTCATCAAGCTGGTTCGTGTTTCTTGGAACCCTCACTTGCCGGGTGAGTTGACTTGTGAGTTGGAGGAGGAGATTCAGCAGAAGTTTCCTCATCTGTTTGAGTAGCTTTTTGTTTTGTTCTTTCTTTCTTTCGGGGTTACCCTATGTACTTCTTGTTTGAATTTCGAAAACAAAATTCTTCTTGTTAGGTGGGTAGGATTTGTAACCCCTGTTTTCCATTTTCTATATTTCTGGGTGTATTTTTCTTTTGTGTATTTATTCACATTGTATCTCTTTTTGGACCTTCTTTTCGATCTTCATTTTCAATATATCCATTTATTTGAATTGTCATCGTTTTATTCGATCTTTTTGATTAAATTATCCCATATTATCTCATCTCTATTTGATCGGGCCATTACTTTGATCCCCATTATTTTAATTGTTCATGTCCTATTTTTTTTATTATTCTTTTTTATACTATCTTAATTATTGAATCTTTAACACCCTAATCCCATACCCAATTAAAACCTATTGCGAATCCTACCCAAATTCCCAATTGGATCCTTTTAAAACCAATAACCCTATAACACCTCTATTGGATCTTTAATCCCTTAAAACCCTACCCGTTAACCAAAACCGTATAACCCGTCACCCACATTCACCAAAACCATGTATACACCTAATACTAATACCCAACTATCTATATATACTGTTTCCTATTCACCATCTAACCTCAGTCACCCTACTCTTCTTCCCCGTTCAACCCATACTCCCGACCCCCCCCCCCCCCCCCGATCTCTCCTAGACTCTCCCTGCATCCCCGTCTCGTCATCCCCATCCTCCTCTCATTGACCAGTCATTGCACACGCCACGCCTACAGCCACAATGCGCTCCCCTGTGTTGCCTCCTATCGTGCCGCTAGACAGCAGCCGAGCACAGCACCGTCCCCCTATGCCGCCCTCCAGCTGTCGCGACTAGCGCACCCTTTGTGCATTGTGTCCCTCCATCGACGCGCAGCAGCGAAGCCAGTAACCTCCACAGTGCGCCACTGCACTGTGCTGCCTCCCCTGGCTCGTCATTCGCCGTTCTCTCGATACCGTGCACTCGGGTTGTTCGCCGTGACTCTTGTGTGCGAGTGCTGTTTTGGTTGCATGTGATTCCGAGAGTTGTGGTCGTGGTTCGTGGGTTCATTCGTTTGTTCATTGTGTTCGTGCCCGGGAATCCGTTTTCATTATTCTTGATCTTGCTCCGTTGTTTTCGCCATCTCTAAGATAAGTAACTTGTATTAAATTCTGTTGCAAATAAAAGTACTAAATACCGCATGTAGTGTAGTTGTGTTCTAAAGACAATTCTTGTGCAAAACTCCGGGTATATCTTGTTTCTATATGTTGACCCGTCCGTAGTTGTCTCATTACACACACGACATGAATTTAGACTTAGAGATAACCAATTCTTGTAGACGTGCATGTGTTCGTGAATTATGAGGTGTTGCATGATCTTGTATGTTTGATGGGCTCGTTGTAGTATAACTCGTTGTAGACTTGTCAGACACCCTATACCATGTTGCTTGGACATCTAGTATACCATATTTCACATTTTTTTATGATTTGGATGAGTTTTATATGATCTAGTTGATTTTATGCATGAAGAATAATTCTATCCTTGTTGTTATCCCGTTTTTGTTCAGTACTTTAGACTCTATTAAGGTCAGTATATGATAATTATTTGTGAATATGAATTATAGAGAATTTTGTCTACTTTTCAAATTTTCTGACAGATCTCAGTTTTGATTTATGGGTTGCAAGTTATGGCTATTTTACTACAGATGTGTAGAAAACTGCAGATTCGATTTTATATAATTTCTAGAGAGTAATTTATTTTCATACTGATGTTAAAGGTAATATTTTGACCCAATATTTTGCTGAGTACAACTAGACTTTATGGGAATTAACCCCTAATTTTTTTTTGATTTAATTGATAAATTTTATAAACTACTCTATGCTTGCAAACAATTACTATACATACAAAATTTTCATACTATTCAGTAAAGAAACATAATTTTGACCTGATTCTATTTACTTTTTATAAAAACTTTGTGAATATGAATTGTAGCCTTCTGTATCTATTTTATCACTCTTTTGACGGAACTAGATTTCGATAAATATTTTGTAATCTTTTGCTGTTTTAGTACTACTATGTTGATATTTCCAGATTTACAAAACTACTATATCTTGCTGCTTTCTGATTTTATTTAACTATTCTATCTATGTTGGAAAATTATGAAACTTTATTTTCTGATACTAGATATACTAGGGAATACCCCAAAAAAATTTTGGATTTATTCTGTGAGTTTTTATGCTGCTTTCCTATTTATGAATACAAACTTCTGATTTCTGGCTGAACATATTTTCTGGATACAATTCTGTTTTGAGTGCTGTTGTTGTGAAATACCATATGAATTATATATATTTGCTAGATTTGGCCGAGAGTCTATTTTTCAAATTTTCTGACTGATCCAGGTTTGCGTACTTGTGGCAACGGGAATCCCAGATTTAGTGCAGTACTGTCGTGCTGTCTTGAACAAGTGTTTTCGTTATCCTATCTTTTTATGAGTTGTCTTTCACCTGTACATGTTTATCTCTCGACCTGAATCTGTTACTTGCTCATGCCATGTTATTCTTGCTCTGTTTTGTACACGTATATGTCTGTTTAATAATAATAACAAATAACCAAGCCGGGTTTAAGGGAAAGACCTTAGTAGTGGACAATATAGGTATGTGTACTCAGAAGGGGGCCCGTGTTTTCCATTACCTATTGCCATGTTTCATGGACTCATGATTCATTCCTGTTATTACTATATGTTGCCATGTTTCATGATTACATGATTCATGTCTGTTATTACTATCTGATTATATGTTGTCATAATTCGTGATGATTCATGCCTATTATTACTATATGTTGCCATGTTTCATGAATTCATGATTCATGCCTGTTATTACTATATGCTGCCATATTTCATGGTTACATGATTCATGCCTATTATTACTATCTGATTATATGTTGACATGATTCGTGATTATTCATGCCTGTTATTACTATATGTTGCCATGTTTCATGACTACATGATTCATGCATGTTACTATTACTGCGATTTTACGACTACGTGATTCATGCCTATTACCTGTTACATGACGTCTGAGTACACGACCAAATAAAAACCCACCACTAGGCCTAAACGTAATTTGCATATAAGTAGCAACCATGTGGTAAAAACCTGGGACGCATGAAGTGCTACCTTGATAGAAATTAACACAAGATTTGACATGACATGATACATATTACATGCTTACCTGTACACACTACTCGACACCTATTACATGTTTACTTGCTTGCATGATACCCGTTACCTCTCATATGTAACATGCACCTGTTATCACACCATATTACTTGATTCTATTTCCTGATTTCTGTTAGTCTTTCTGTTTTGCTGTCACATCTATTCCAAGTTATGTTGCTTCCGTTGTTACTCTAGATTTGTTTATTCCTTTCCTGTACTTGTTGTCTGCACTACAAGCGGTCCGTAACTTGCATTGACGGGCATTTTGTTTCGCTTTTCTTTTTCCTTCAATTTGTTAAATTGCAGATTATGGTGATCAGCTGCTCGATGGAGTAGGTGATCTAAGATTATAGTTGCTGGAGTTCTTGCTATAATTCACTTTCCTGCTATTTTTGAGTAAATGTAATTTGCTACATGAATTTTGTATTGGACAGTATGATCCAGAATTATTGACTTGTTCAGATCTGGCTTATTTGAGATTTATTAAATTTTGTTTCAAGTAAATTCTGTTGGTATATTGATTTATTTGTGCATGCATGGTTGACTTCTCTTGCTTTTTACTCTGATTATTCCTGTGAAATGTTGTAAAGATCCTGACAGCTTATGGATAATGAAAATCGTTTACTAAACTTAGTCACGTATCCGTATTCCGTATTCCTTTTGGGAAGTGGGGCGTGACATTAGGTGTTATTCTCGTTCATTCCGTCCCTGCTCGTGTTCTTTTTTATTCTGGGGCAACTCATTCCTTCATCCTCTCTCGCTTTGTGGATCTACATCAGTTGGAATGCAGTGTGATGCCAATAGCTTGGAACATCACCATAGGCGGCGGTGTTTTCGTCTGTTCCCAGGAGTGCATGCACAGTCCCGTGGTGATTGGAAGTGCTAATTTCAGAGCAGATCTGATTGTGATCGGCAATTCAGGGTTCAATGTGATTCTCGGCATGGATTGGCTGGGTGAGACCCACGTGATCATTGATTGTCTAGCGAAGAATGTTTTTTTCAAGATGCCAGGCCGTGCAAAGTTTGAGTTCCATGCTGGGGAGTTACCCCTTGGGCATGGTCAGAAAATGGTTGTCGATGCTGGTTGTGCAATGGAATTGCACTCAGGCTGTGAGGTTGCGCCTCTTGCAGTGCAGGATTTTCTGGATGTGTTTCCCGAGGAGTTGCCTGGACTACCCCCGGATAGGGAAGTGGAATTCGGTATTGAGGTTCAGCCAGGTACTGCGCTGATATCGAAGAGTCCTTATTGGATGGCACTAGTTGAGCTAGCAGAGCTGAAGGTGCAGATCCAAGGATTGCTGAATTTGGGTTTCATCAGGTCCAGTGTGTCCCCTTGGGGTGCTCCTATCTTGTTTGTCAGCAAGAAGGACGGGATTCGTCGTCTGTGCGTGGACTACCGTGAGCTGAACATTGTTACAGTGAAAAACCGGTATCCGCTACCCAGGATCGATGATTTGTTTGATCAGCTGGGTGGAGCTGTTGTCTTTTTGAAGTTGGACCTTCGCTCTGGTTATCATCAAGTGAAGGTGAAGGCAGCTGATGTGAAGAAGACTGCGTTCAGGACCATATATGGACAATATGAGTTCCTAGTGATGCCTTTCGGAGTCACGAATGCACCAGCAGTGTTCATGAGTCTGATGAACAGAGTTTTCTCTCCATTTCTGGATAGATTCGTGGTGGTCTTCATAAATGACATTCTGATGTATTCTCGGAATCGAAAGGATCATGCTGATCATTTGAGTTTGGTTCTGCAAAATTTAAATGACAATTTTGCCCTCGGGTGTTACGCACGTGCATTTTGTACTGTTATTGATTATATCCATAACGCATTTTGATATGTATTTTGAATTCCAATTATTTATGCAATCCCGTATTCTTAAAATTCCATTTGAGACAACTCAAATGCTAAATTTTAATCTTTGAGTTTTACGTGCTTTTTACGTATTAATCGATGCACGTGTCGATTCTGGACATTCCACCGTTACGTGCAAAATTTTCGATGGGTTTCAATTATTTATTTTTATAAACATGTTTAAATTCATTTTTGTAAATAGAATTCAATTTTTGTCTATTATAATTTAAATAAATTTTTACGTGCAATACACGTGTTTTCTGTATGTTTGAGTATATCATAGAAAATGTCTATTAAATATACTTTATGTTGCATCCCAATTAACTATAAATATTTTTCGGTCGATAAAGTCAATTTTTGTATTTTTGAGAATGTACGGGCGATGCACGTGTTTCGGTGCACGTGTTTTAAGCGTATTATTCTTTCAAAATGAATTTCATGAAATTGTGTGTGTCTATTTTAATTGTGCATGAAAAGTATAATTTTAAAGTTAATTTTGTATATTTATTACATATATAAATAAATTGTTTTAAAGAGATTAAATAAATAAATTATTTTGTACACAAAGCACGTGCACGTGCACACGTGCGATGTGCACACATTGTTGGGGGCCGAGCTGTTCATAAAAGAGGAAAAAAAAACTAAATTTTGGATTTTAAAGTAGGAGGGAAATCAAGTTTAAATTTTAGAAAATGGGAGTAATGTGGAGGTAGTTATCTCATCATGGGTAGTTGCTACAACTCCCTAATTCATCCTAGCCCTTAATCTCTAACTAGTTGATCTAATCCTAGCAATTCAATCCACCCAAAATTATGTATAAATACCCCATAGTTTCTTCTTATCTTAGTACATTAGAAAAATTTATTAAAGAGAGAAAATATTTGAGTAAGAAAAAGATTGAGTAGTTTTGAGTTTTCCCCATTGGAGGTCGGCTATACAACCCAATTTGAAGCTTTCGGTTTTGGCAAGGAGCTAGGAGGAGAAGGATCTATTCATGCATTCTAAGGGATTTTCTAGGAGCCTTCTATTCGTATTTCTTCAACTTTAGGTGGGTGTTTCTTGAATGCTTTCTAATTTAGGAGTAGAATTTACATGATAGATGATATACAATTTATTTGTTGAATTTGAATTGGTATGATGAGATTACATGCTAGTTGTTGTAGAAATTGACTGCTAAATTTTAATTGTTGGGATAGATATGAATTGTTAAATTTATGGTCCAAAATGTGTTATGATGATTGTTAGAATATTTGCATGTAAGAATATGTGCCATTTGGCAAGTTTTAATTGTATGATGCGTGATTGAAATAGTAATTGAAATAATGCAAATGTGTATAAAAGAATTGTCTATCGTTAATATAGCAAAGAAGTGTGGTTCTAACTTCAAAATATCTATTTTTGAGTATAGAGATTTTTATAAAGTAATTTTGATAAAAGACAACTGTTTATTTGGAAAATTGATTGGATATATATTTTGATACATGTTAAGGATTTCATTGAAAAGTGAGAAACTTGTGAATTTGATAGCATATATGATATTATTTTTAAAAGGGATACATTCTGGAAATGATCTATATTTTTATATGGAAATACAAATCAATTAAAAGGTCGAAAAATATATGCAAGCTGTAGTTGGTGTAATTGACAGTCGACTGTTTACCTTCTACAGTCGACTGGAAAGTATAAGAAATTGGGTTTTCGTCGGCAGGACAGTCGACTGTCTACTTTCACAGTCGACTGCTACTGTCCTGAATTTTGATGTTTCAGTTTTCAAAGTATTAGCGGAACAGCCGACTGGCTCCTTGGCAATAGTCGACTGAACCAACTGAGATGTTTTGATGTTCGCAGAGCAGTCGACTGATACTGTCACCAGTCGACTGAATCGAACTATTTTCTGGTTCTTGAGTTAGATTGGATCTTTGATAAATGAAAATTAATTAAGCTTGAATATGAGATTTTATGGTTATTAATATTTGATTGATTTTATTGTGAAATGCACATAAGGGTGTGAAAGATGTAATTGATAAAGACATTGAAGTGAATGGTTCTCATGTTATGAGATTATAAAAGAAATGTTTTGAGAAAGAGTTTGTGAACAAAAGAAATAGAAATGTTATTTGAGATTAATTATGAAATATTGTTGATCTCTAGAAAAAGATAGTTGTTGGAATCTAGAGGCTAGGCGAGACCCTAGTGACCGGCAGTTTTATTTATGATTTTGAGAGCTAACCGTTGAGGGTTGAGCGTCTCTTGAGAAGTAGTCAGGTAGGCTGACTGTCTCTGTTGTTTCGATTTAAGTCCGGTAGGGCAAGCTAGCTCTAGGTTGTGATGATTTTCTTTTAAAACAAAATTTGTAAGGCTGTGATGGAAGTAAGAGAAAAACATGAGTATGAGGGCCATTGGATGGGTGTTGTGAGGGTATGCACAGGCTGTCTTCACGATGCGTCGTGACATGACCTAGATACTACTCCAGAGTACCATCCGGTAGCAACGCTTGTGGGATGTTTGGTGGCTGCAAGAGGATCGTGTGCCATGAAGGAGGCTGAATTACCGCAAAATGCATGCTTGACGAGTCAAAACATGGCGTGGGATTCCCCTTCAGGTTTTCTGTATACGTGCTTGTAATCATAGAACATCTATGATACTTACCGAAATTACAGAGAGATACATAGTGAAGATGTGATGAAAGTGAGAGAAAAACACGAGTATGAAAGCTAGAGTTTACGGTGCGGGTGTGAGCCACAGAATGCATGCTTGATGAGTCAAGACATGGCATGGGCACAACTCAGTAATAATCGGACTTTAGCCACGCTTGTGGAATGTTTGGTGACTGCAAGAGGATCGTGTGCCATGAAGGAGGCTGAATTGCCACAGAATGCATGCTTGATGAGTCAAGACATGGCGTGGGATTCCCCTCCAGGTTTTTCTGTACACGAGCTTGTACTCATAGATCATCTAGGATACTTACCGTAGTTACAGTAGTAGATTAAGTCATGACGAGGGATTGAACCCTACAAGATGAAGAACGATTAAGAGGCTTGCCCTCGGACCTATGTAGTATGGGATGCATAGAATCCGAACAAGTGTGCATTAGTGTCATGTAATATAAATAACTGCATTAAGGACTAAGTGCACCACACAACACGACATCAACAGGATAGTCCCTTCGTAGCTTTGTTTGTGATCAAGTTTGTGTTTGCTAAAGTATTTAAGAATCGTTATACTGTTTCCGGCATAGAGAGGATGGCCGTGTATAATATTTCGTCAGTTGTAAGCAACTGACGCGCCCACAGTTTTATATGCAGGATTTGGAGTTACATGAAGATATAAAGATGATTTGATGCTGTTGACTACTTAAATGTTAAAATTGTAACAATTGTACATTTATTATTGTTGTATTAATTGATTCCGCTGCGAATTGATGTAAAAGACTCTGATGTAATTATTGTTGAAATAAAAGTTTTAAATTCCTTGTAAAATTGTACAAAAGAAGTGTAAAGATCCTGTCGAAATCTCGAATTCAGCTGTTTTTGGAATTCGGGGTGTTACATTGAGGGAGAATCAGCTCTGGGAAACTTAGCAAGTGTGAGTTCTGGCTTTATCAAGTTACCATTTTGGGGCACATTACTCAGGCGATGGTATCTCTGTCGATCCGACCAAGATTTTTCGGTCAAGGTTTGGACTGTTCCTAAGTCAGTTTCGGAATTGAGAAGTTTCCTTGGTTTGGCGGGGTATTATCGGAAGTTTGTCCAAGACTTTTCGAAGATAGCTGGTCTGTTGACTAAGATGACAGGGAAGGATCAGAAGTTTGTCTGGGATGGAGCTTGCAGTGGAGCTTTTGCAGAGTTGAAGAGCCGGTAGATGTCAGCGCCAGTGTTGACTATTCTAGATGGTTCGGGTAGTTTTTTGGTTCACTATGACGCTTTTGGCAAGGGCCTAGGTGCAGTGTTGATGTAGAAGGGCTGAGTTGTTGCTTATGCATTCAGACAGTTGAGGCCGCACGAGAAGAACTACCCTACCCATGATTTGGAGTTGGCTGCGGTGATCTTTGCTTTGAAGTTGTGGAAACACTATCTGCTTGGTGACCGAGTGGAAACCTTTACTGACCACAAAAGTCTCAAGTATGTCTTCACTCAGAAGGAACTGAACATGAGGTAGAGGCGATGGTTGGAGTTGATAGCTGACTATGACATTAGTTTGCAATACCATCCTGGTAGAGTAAACTTGGTGCCAGATGCTTTGAGTAGGAGACCAGTCGCCATGGTCCTGACTCAGCAGAGAGAACTTGTTGAGCAGATGAGGAAGTTGGATTTAGATGTGATCTTGCCAGGTCCTATTCGGAGTTGCATGATGCTTCAGTTGCAGTTGTCTCTTGTTGAGCAGATTAAGGAGGCTCAGGCAGGTGATGAGCAATTGCAAGGGTTCAGAGCCGAAGTTGAAGTGGGTACAAGGACCGACATGGTTGTTCACTCAGATGGATCTCTTCGTTTTAGGTTCAGATTGTGTGTTCTAAAGGATGAGGTTAGTCAGAAGTTCCTTGAGGAAGCCCACCAATCGTCGTACTTTATTCATCCTAGTGGTGCGAAGCTGTACCGAGATTTGAAGCTTCAATTTTGGTGGCATGGTATGAAGAGGGCCGTGGCAAGAACTATGTCGCAGTGCTTAATCTGCTAGCAGGTGAAGGCCGAGCATCAGAAGACCGCCGGACTTCTTCAGCCTTTTCCCATTCCAGAGTGGAAGTGGGAGCATATCACCATGGATTTTGTGACCGCTTTGCCAAGGAGTCCTAAGGGTCACAACGCCATTTGGATGATTATGGACTGGTTGACCAAGAGTGCTTACTTCGTTCCCTTCAGAGTTGGACAGTCTACTGAGAACCTAGCTGAGAAGTACATGCAAGAGATCCTCAGACTTCATGGGGTTCCAGTCAGCATTGTATCTGATAGGGATACGAGGTTCAGGTCGCAGTTTTGGGAAAGTCTTCAGAGTATCTGGGGAGTAAGTTGAAGTACAGCGCAGCTTTTTACCCTCAAACAGATGGACAGTTAGAGAGGACCAGCCAGACTCTAGAGGACATGTTGAGGTCCTATGTGCTGCAATTTGGAGGTTCTTGTAAGGATCACTTGCATCTCGTAGAGTTCTCGCACAATAACAGCTTTCAAGCCAGTCTTAAAGCTGTTTCGTTCGAGGCACTTTATGGTCGTAAGTGTCGGTCGCCAGTGTGCTGGGATGACATTGGCGAGAGGAAGTTGTTGTTGGGCCCGGAGTTGATCACCAAGACGGTGGATGCATTGAGTTAAATCAGGAAGTATCTTCAAGCTACACAAGACAGACAGGAGCGATGGACTGATGTTCATCATAGAGCCTTGGATTTTGAGGTAGGAGACCATGTTTTCCTTAAGGTATCGGTGTGGCGAGGTGTCATTCATTTTGTGGCGGAGGCAAGTTGAGCCCCAGGTTCATCGAACCATTTGACATCGTGGAACGAGTAGGCAAGGTGGCCTATCATCTGGCAATGCCACCGGCTTTATCTGGAGTGCATGATGTCTTCCATGTCTCGCAACTGAGGAAGTATATCCGTGATGAGAGCCACGTGATTGACTACTCGGAGTTATCTGTGAGGCCGGATATGTCTTGTGAAATTTCGCCCGTTGCTATTTTTGACCGGCAAGAGAAGGTTCTGAAGAACAAGGTGATCAAGCTTGTTCGTGTTT
Organism: Hemerocallis citrina; assembly: GCA_017893485.1. Taxonomy (NCBI): domain Eukaryota; kingdom Viridiplantae; phylum Streptophyta; class Magnoliopsida; order Asparagales; family Asphodelaceae; genus Hemerocallis; species Hemerocallis citrina. The sequence continues at coordinate 160,914,503 of CM030360.1, read as the reverse complement.
CTTGGAATCCTCATGCACTTAGTGAGTTGACTTGGGAGCTGGAAGAGGATATCCAGTGGAGGTTTCCTCATTTGTTTGTGTAGCTCTTGTTTTCTTGTTTTGTTTTGTTATTTTTCTCTTCTTTGGGATTACCCTATGTACTTCTTATTGAATTTCGAGGACGAAAATCTTCTTGTTAGGTGGGTAGGATTTGTATCCCATGTTACTCATTTTTGTATTTTCAATTGTATTTAATAAAATTTGGGTTATTTCATTTTATCTATGGTTTATTGATTTTGTCCCTTTGAATTGTATGTTTTTGTTCTCCTTGATTCATTCTTGTTTGATTCAACCTTTATATTCTCATTTTATTGATCTACAAATTTGTTCTTATCATTGTTTATTGTTTAAACCTATTTCATGACCTATTTGCCTCTTATTGGACTCTTTTCTTCCTATTGGATATTACCCAGTTAACCCAAACCCATATTGACTCTATATAAACCCACTAATGCTACCTAACCCTAATTACAAAACCCTAATATTATCTCCCTCCCTCCTATCAGCCGCCCTCACCCGACCTCCCGATCTCCTTGCTGTCGTCGTCTCCGACCCCGATGCCGGTAGACCCCACTACCGCAACACCCCCTCTCCTCTTCCCTGTCCATCCGCCATGCTCCCTGTCCCCATTCAAGCCGCAGCAACCCCAGTCCAATCCCCTAGCCACTTTCATTGTCTTCCCTGTGCTGTACCGAGGCTCGCTCGAGCGTCGCGATTCCCTAGCCGCAGCGTTGTGCCCAAGCGCCGTTGTGCCTCCCCTATGTCGTTGCCTTCCTGTGTTGCTGTGCCGCCATCGAAGCCCAACAGCCCCCGCTTGTGTTGTTGCCGCGCAGTGTTGTCCCCCCTTACTGCTGTGTTGTTGCTTTATGTGCGGGTGTGTGAGAACACTTGCACCGTCGTATTATTGCTGGTTAGATCTCGCTCCTTGTTCGTTCGTTCTCTTGTTCGTTGTGTTCGTTGTTCGGGATCTGTTCCCGTTATTCTGTTCTTCATCTTCATCGTCGTTTTCAGGCAAATAGCTTGTATGTGTTTTTTTGTCTTACAAGTTAAATACCGTAAGTAGTCTAGCATGAAACTGTTTTGTACTCTCATGATAATCCTATTTTATTCATTGAACCGTTGTCATTCGTCTCTTGATCATGAGGAGTACACCATAGTCGATACCGTTGCATGAAAACAATTTAGATTAGATTGGACATCTTGATTGTATGTTGTTTGTGGCATATCATGTATTGTAGTAACTATATATGGATGTTTTGTTAGATGTAATCTCTCATTATAGACCATCTGTTCACATGTCATGCAAATTTGAGTATCATATATTCCATGCTTTGTATGCCATCTTAGATTGGATCGTTTGCAATTAAACTATTTGATGAAATGCATAAAAGAACTTTTGTTTCACTACTACCCTATTTTTGTAAAATAATTTAGATCCTGTTAACATCAGTAAAACAAATAAATTTGTGAACATGATTTGTCGCCTTCGTTTTCTAGTTTCCATAACTTTCGACGGATCTGAATTCCGATTTTCGATGCATGAGTTATTTCTGTTTTACTCCAATCATATCGTATATTCTAGATTCTGAACTATATGTATTCGGTATGAAATATTATTTTAAAACTGATACTAAAAGTAGAATTTGAACTCTATATTTTGCTGGGTATGTTTAGAAATGACTGGGATCAATCCCTAATTTTAGTAGAATTAATTAATGACTTTTGTATCTTATTTCATGCTTAAGAAATCAATCAATATATTTCCAAACTGCTTGCTGTTCAGTAAAAAATTAAGGGTCTGTTTGGTTTGTTGTTTTTTTCTCTTTTTTGTTTTCCAAAACCCGAAAACTCGTTTGGTTAGGTTGTTTTGTGAAAACAGTTTTCACAAAACTCCACTTCAACTATTTTCTGTTTTTTCACATCCTCTCTCTAAATATATTTATATATATTTATATTTCATTAATATTATTATTATCATTATTATTATTATTATTATTATTATTATTATTATTATTATTATTATTATTATTATTATTTCATATATACTATTTTATATATACTATTATAATATTCTATTATTATTATTATAATATATATTATTATTATTATTATATATTACTATTATATACTATTATATATATTATTATATAATTTATTACTATCATAATAAAATATTATTTAATATATAATTATAATATATTATTATTACATATATGTTATTATAATTATTATATGTTATTATATATATGTATATAATTAAATATGTTTATTATAATAAATTATTTTATATTATTATATAATATACAATTATTATAATATATTATTATTTTATATATACTATTATTATTATTATTATATTATTATATATATTATTATTTTATTTATACTATTTTATATATACTATTATTATATTATATTATTATTATATATATTATTATCATATATATTATTATTATTATTATATATTACTATTATATATTATTATATATATCAATATATAATATACTATTATTATAATATATTGTTATATATATATATATATTTATAATATATTATGGTTACATATATTATTATTATTATTATTATTATTATTATTATTATTATTATTATTATTATTATTATTATTATTATTATTATTATTTTATTTTTTAATATATATATATATATGTGTGTGTGTGTGTGTACTATTACTATAATATGTATTATTATTTCATATATACTATTTTATATATACTATTATAAGAATATATTATTATTATAATATATATTATTATTATTATATATTACTATTATATATTATTATATATTTTATATATTACTATTCTAATATAATTTATTATTATTGTAATAAATTGTTTAATATATAATTATAATATATTATTATTACATATATATTATTATAATTATTATATGTTATTATATATATGTATAGAATTAAATATGTTTATTACAATAAATTATTTCATATTATTATATAACATACAATTATTATAATATATTATTTTATAGATTTTATTATTATATTATATTATTATTATATATGTATTATTATTTTATATATACTATTTTATATATACTATTATTATATTATATTATTATATATATATATTATATTATATTATTATTTTATATATACTATTTTATATATACTATTATTATATTATATTATTATTTTATATACACTATTTTATATATACTATTATTTCATGTATACTATTTTATATATACTATTATAATAATCTATTATTATTATAATATATATTATTATTATTATTATTATATATTACTATTATATATTATTATATAATTTATTATTATTATAATAAATTGTTTAATATATTATTTGAATATATTATTATTACATATATATTATTATAATTATTATATATTATTATATATATGTATATTATTAAATATGTTTATTATAATAAAATATTTTATATTATTATATATCAGTATGTATGTATATGTATATAACATGTATGTATCAGAGTATATATACTGTATACAGTATATACATATATTATAATCTCATTTTCAAAAAACTGTTTTCATAAAAAAATATTACCAATAGCTTTTACACTTTCAATTTAAGAAAACTATTTTCAGAAAACTGTTTTAGAAAACTATTTTTAAAACAACAAAAGTATTTAGCAAACGATAGTGGTTACGAAAAATCCAAATTTTCCTTTTTTTAAAGATAAATAGTAAACGATAGTGATAGCGGATGCTCTAAATATAAGCATTTTTACCGCGTCATCCAGTGCTAAAATTTTACAATTCAAACAGCCAAAATTCAATAATTGCAAAATGTATCCCTTCTTTTCTCCCTCTTTATTATTTTTCTCTTCTCTCTATCCACCCCCCCGCTTCTCAGTTTCTTCCAAACCACAACGACATCATGAACACCTATCCTCCCTCCCTCCTCTCATGGGCCCAACCACCAAATATAATCAGTCTTAGACACATTAAAAAAAATCATAAAAATAACCAATAACTGAAACAAAGAAAAATCAAATGAGAGCTTGAAGCTCTACATCAAACCCTAAACCTCGCATGTCAAAGCATGAACTCAACCACCGAATCCGTAGAGAAATCCTTCCCCAAATGGACCAATGCTGACCCCAACGAGTTCATCGCTTCCAAACCCATCCACGGTCCTGTAGGTCGAATGAAGATCAGATTGCATTATGGGGTTTTGATTCATTGTTTTTTTTTCTTTTCTTGATCTACACATACACATCTCGATTTAAGGGATATTTGATAAATTTATTCTGGTTTTTTGTGAACAGTTCAAAGCAGTTATGAATTGAGAAAATTTGTTGTTGGGTTGGAGAGAATGTTGGTACTGCGCATTTGGGTAGTGGCAGAGGCAAGGGAGAACGGGTGAAGGAGGAGTAGGTGGGGGCTGTGGTGATTGTGGGTGGTGAGGTCGTTTTTGGTGATGGTTGTATGTAACTACTGATGGGTGTAGAGATGGAGAAGGGGGGCTAGGAGATATTTGCAATTACTAAATTTATTCTATTAGAGCATCTGTAGTCTGCTAAATATTCAAAAAATGGAAAAAATAGAAAAAAAAAAGTCGCTCTGCCCGTCTGCCAAATAATCAAAATTTGGGTACCGCATAAACAATCGCTGGCCAAATATAGCAGACGGTTTGGCATTTGCCAAATTATAGCTGACGAAAGATAATGCTTCGTCCGTTAAATTCGTCTCAAACGTCGGACGGTAAACAATACACCGTTCCTTCAATTCAGCATACGACGAAGTCATCGACGAAGGATAATTTTCCGTTCCATTAATTTAAAAAAAAGCAAAAAAGTGAAGGACGGTACATTATGTACCGTCCAACACAATTTTGTGGAAAAGACAAATGGCCTAGGACGAGACTTCATCCCTCGTCCCAGGCATTTGTGGGTTTTTTATTAAAATTTTTTTTTTGTCCTTTTCTATCTCACTTTACTGCCCTTTTTTTTCTAATTTTTTTTGTGTACTTTGTCCCTCACTTCAATGCATTTATATATACTAGTATCATGCACGTGCGATGCACGTGTAGGAAGAAAGAAAAAAATCCAAAGAAAAACCGAATGAAAAGGATTAAAAAAAAAATGCACGTGTGATGCACGCGGAGGAAGAAGGAAAAAGACAAAAAAAAAACGACTGAAAAGATTAAAAAAAAAAAAGGATAATGAAAAGGATAAAAAGAAAATAATTTCCAAACCGATCCACTTCCGAAAATATTTACCAAACTGGTCCACTTTAGAAAATATTTACCAAAGTGAGTCATTTGGCTTCAAAATGACAAAATGAAAAAAAAAAAAATGATGACAAATACCACTAAGGCCTTCTCCCATTATAATTATATATATATATATATATATATATATATATATATATATATATGAGGAGTGATCGAATGAGAAACATTTTAAAATGAGAAAATGAGAAACATTAATTCTAACCATTGGATTTGAGAGGATTGAGATGAATGACTCTAATTCATTTGGATTAGTAATTGGAAAAACCGGTTTATTTTAACTAATCTATTAAAAAAAAACCACCAAACAAAAACCCAAATATCACTTCCCCATCTTATACACAAAAAACAAACCATATATATATATATATATATATATATATATATATATATATATATATTGATATGGCTAAAAATGGGGTTAAATCGGGACCGTCCAGATTGGGCGCGAATCTCGAAGCTCAGGGGCAAAATGGTAATTTCGCATACAAGGTGGATCCAAAGCTGGTTCCGGATCTCCTTCGCTCGAGACCCAATAACCCGCGAACGGGTCCGCACCGATTGGGCACGGGTCCCGACCCGAGGCGAGCCCAAACCAGCAGGAGACAAATCAGGGCCACTGATTTGACCAAGTCAACAGGCCTGATTTGCTCTCACCGGGAATCAAGGGGTTAGTTTCCTAAACAGACTGTGAGGATTTTTCTCCTAGCAGTTACACTAGGAACCAGGCCTCTAATCACTCCCCTGGCGACTATAAATACCTCCCCTCTGCCACCGTGACCAGGTTAATCACTTTTTCACCACCTTAAGCTCTTTCTTTAATCACCACTGGTTACTGACAAGAGCGTTGGAGGGTGCGTCGCCGGAATCAACCCCGGTGTCTCGCACTTCCTTGCAAGTTGCGGCAGGAGCAAGAAGGCTTGGGTCAACTGTTCAGGTTTTTCTCGAGCTCACAAATTCTATCTGTTTACCCCCACACCGAAATCAGCGGTAACAGATTGGCGCCGTCTGTGGGAAAAACCACACGAACAGCCTCAGCCCCTTCCTTGTCGTCCTCTCCAACCATGCCTCCAAAGAAGGTCAGATCGAGAGGGTCTAACCGCGAGACCAATCCCGCCGATCCTACGGAGGAAGCCCCTGTCAACCCTATTCCTCAGCCCGAACTTCCTCCTCCGGCCCCACAGGGCCAACCTCCTCTTCCCAAACAGCAACCCAACAATAGCCCTTCCGGGCATAACGGTCGGAAGCAGAAACAGCCCTTCAATCCGGACCATGTCTCGGTCCATAATGAGTCCTCGGACTCAATGGCTTCTCATCACCCCAACCTCCGCAACACGATCCTGAACCGCCAAAAAGACGAGGACCTCCGCACCCACCTAGACGAGAGGTGGGCCCGAGAGGGAGCCTCCCGCTAGCATCGTGAAGAGCGGTCACCTCACCGCCGAGATGGCAGACGGTCTTCGGACCGAAGGGGCCAAGCGGCATCGCCCGAGTGCCGAAGGAGGAGGCCACATTCCCCCGCGGATCGGCATCATCGCAGGAACAATGACGCGCTCATCACCCGCGCCGTGTTCCTACAATTTCAGGACACCGTACTGCAGGCTCTCAACCTTCGGCAGAACATCCCAAAACCCAGAGGGCTCCAACGCCCCCGAGGGCTCCCAGTCCTCGTTGCCGAACCTGAAGTCCTTCCCCGGCTCCCTACCGCCAGCAGCAGCACTACAGTCCTCGCCGATCCTAGGACTACCGGCGCTGCAGTCCCCGCTCCCCCTCCTACGAAGAAGAGTCCAGGGGATCTTATGATTACCAGCGGAGGGATGATGCCCTCAACCGCCGTCTCCATGAGGTGGAGAGGCGCATTGGTCGCATGGACAGAGAGGAGGAGTCCCGAGCAGGAACCGTTCGCCCCAGCAGACCCCCTTTCTCTCGGTCGATCATGGAGGCCCACATACCGAGGGGTTTCAAACCTCCGCAGTTTGAAACGTACTCAGGGAAATCCGACCCGGTTGATCACGTCGAAAGCTTCAAGACCCTGATGCTGATCCATCAAGCTTCCGACGCCGTGCTCTGCAGGACCTTCCCCGCCACCCTCAGGGGGTCGGCTCGGGAATGGTATTCCAGACTCGCTCCCTCCTCCATCTTCTCGTTCGAGCAGTTCGAAACACTGTTCATAACTCACTTCGTGAGTAGCAGGCGAGCTGAGAAGACAAGCCTCTCCCTACTGAACCTGCGGCAGGAAAAGGAAGAGAAGCTGCGAGACTATGTGAAGAGATTCACCGCAGAGGTCAGGTCTATCGCCTCCTTAGACCAGTCAGTAGCGACCGTGGCGTTCCAGTCGAACGTCCTTAACGCCAACCTCCGATCTTCCCTGGCCAAGAAGCCCCCGCATAACTTCGCCGACCTCCTCCTGAGGTGCGAGAAGTATATCCGAGCAGAGGAGGCTGAATCCCTCCCGAGCTTCGGGGGATCCTCCTCCGGGTCGAAGAGGAGGGCGACGGGGGAAGAGGGGTCCAAGAAAGCACAGAAGGACAACGGTGGTCAGCGCCGTCCTCCCCCCAGGTTCGAGAAGTTCACTCCCCTCACCACCAACGTCTCCACCATCCTAATGGAAGTGGAGAAGGAGGGGGTCATCCCTCCAGCTCTGAGGATGAACACCCCGGCAAAGAGGAGGAACAAAGATAAATGGTGTCGTTATCGGGACCACGACCACGACACGAATGACTGCCGGGCATTGAGAGATGAGATAGAAGCCCTCATCGGAGGGGGCAGTTGGCCAAATTCGTGAAGGCTAACGGTCGGGCGGACCGCAACACTCCTCCGCCTCGGGGGGCTAACAAGTGCTCCGAGCGACACGAGGAGACACCCGAGTTCGAGGAAGAACGGGTTCTGCACCTGATCCACGGAGGCCCCATGGGAGGCTCCTCTAATTCCTCTCGGAAGGCCTTCGTCCGAGAGGTTAACTCAGTCCACAGCGCCCCTCCACCCAAAGGTCTCGGCGTCCCTGTGTCTTTCTCCGATGAAGACCTCGAAGGGGTCCGAACCCCCCACTGTGACGCCCTCGTCATCGACCTCCGCATGGCCAACTTCAAGGTGCAGAGGATCTTGGTAGACAATGGGAGTTCGGTCAATATCCTCTTCCTTTCGGCCTTCCGAGGCCTGCAGCTGTCCCGGGACCGTCTCAAGCCGGCCGGTTATACACTCCACGGGTTCACGGGGGTCCCAGTAACTGTCGAGGGGGTGATAACCCTAGACGTAACTGCTGGAAGCACCCCTACTACCCGGACCGAGCCGATGGACTTCATGGTCGTCGACGTCCCGGCAGCGTATAATGTCATTCTGGGCCGACCCGGCCTAGCCGCCCTGGAAGCTGTCCCCTCAGCGTACCATCTCAAAATGAAGTTCCCCACTCGGTCGGGAGTAGGGGAAGTCAGGGGGAGCCAAGAGATGGCTCGGAAGTGCTACATGACTTCCACAGGGGGACCAGTGCTCTCGCTCGAGACACTAGAAATCCCCGAGCCGAAAGTTTGGCCAACGTCCGAGCCGGCGGACGAGTTAGAAGAAGTACTCTTCTCGGACGAGGACCCGAGCCGAAAGTTCCTCATCAGCAAGTCCTTGCCAACCGTGCTGTGCTCTGACCTGATTAAATGCATCCGGGATAACCGAGACCTGTTTGCATGGTCGGCCGCAGACATGCCCGGCATTTTCGAGGAGTTGCTCGTCCACCGCCTAAGTGTCGAACCGGGGTGCAAACCAGTTCAGCAGAAGAGACGAAAGTTCGCTCCCGAGCGACAGCAGGCCATCATGGAAGAGGTGGATAAACTGCTGAAGGCCAAGTTCATACAGGAGGTAAACTACCCCGAGTGGCTCTCCAATATTGTAATGGTCAAGAAGTCCAACGACTCCTGGAGAATATGCATTGACTTCACCGACCTGAACAAGGCGTGTCCGAAGGACCCATTCCCTCTTCCAAACATTGACACCCTCATTGACGCCACCTCGGGCCACGAGCTCCTCAGCTTCATGGATGCCTTCTCAGGCTATAATCAAATCCGAATGTTCCCTCTAGACATTCCGAAGACCTCCTTCATCACCGACCAAGGCCTCTACTGCTACCGGGTCATGCCGTTCGGGTTGAAGAATGCGGGCGCCACCTATCAGCGCCTCGTCAACAAGGTCTTCCAGAGCCAGATAGGTCGGAATATGGAGGTGTACGTTGACGACATGCTTGTCAAAAGCGTCCGAGGCACTGATCACGTAGCCGACCTCCAGGAGGCCTTCGGCGTGTTGAGAAGGCACAGCATGCGGCTGAACCCGAACAAGTGTGCGTTCGGGGTCTCCTCGGGAAAATTCCTCGGCTTCATGGTAAGCCAACGAGGAATCGAAGCCAATCCCGAGAAGATTAAGGCCATATTAGACATGGCCCCGCCTCGGAACATCAAGGAGGTGCAGAAGCTTACTGGTCGGCTCGCCGCTATCAGTCGGTTTCTCTCGAAGTCGGGGGAAAAGTGCCTCCCCTTCTTCAAAGCACTCAGGGGGGCTAAGGGTTTTGAATGGGGCCAACCACAACAGGAATCGTTCGACCAACTGAAGGCCTACTTGGTGAACCCCCCTCTGCTCAGCAAACCGGTCCCGGGCGAGACTCTCTTCGTCTACTTGGCTGCTTCCGAGCAGACCCTAAGTGCTATCTTGGTAAGAGAGGAGGACCGGGCCCAAAGGCCTATCTACTACGTGAGCAAGGTGCTCCGGGACGCCGAGCTCCGCTATCCGAGGATAGAGAAGATGGCCTACGCCCTGGTCATGGCAGCGAGGAAGCTTCGGCCGTACTTTCAATCCCACTCGGTCGTTGTCCTCACCGACGATCCCCTAAAGCAGATCCTCCACAAGCCTGAGACCTCGGGTTGGCTGATGAAGTGGTCCATAGAGCTGAGCCAGCATGACATCTCTTACCAGCCTCGGACGGCAATTAAGGCACAGGCCCTCGCCGACTTCATCGTAGAGTCCACCATCCCTGAAGTCAGCCACGTACCGAATGGACCACCCATTTGGACAGTCTTCGTGGACGGCTCCTCCTGCAGCGAGGGAAGCGGCGCCGGAATCATTCTGAACGGCCCTGACGAATTCGTCCTCCAGTACGCGATCCGTATGAACTTCAAGGCCTTGAACAACGAGGCAGAGTACGAGGCACTCATTGCCAGTTTCGGACTTGCACGAAGTGCTGGGGCGTAGCGCCTCCGAATCCACAGCGATTCCCAGCTTATCGTGAACCGAGTCTTGGGCGAGTACGAGGCCCGAGACGAGCGGATGGCGAAGTACCTCGCCAAGGTTCGGGCCCTCATGAGCCGGTTCGAGGAGGTGCTCATCCAGCGGGTCCCTCGTGAAGAGCACTCACAAGCCGATGCCCTCTCCAAATTGGCCTCATCCTCCCTACAAGGTCTCGAACAGACCGTACTGATCGAAGTCCTCTCTAGGCCGAGCATAGAAGACGAGACACCCGGCTCGGTGGAGTCATTGCCGGTCATGTTGCAGGATAATTGGATGAAGCCGTTGGTGGAATTCTTGAGGGACGGGGTTCTGCCCGAGGATCCCAAGGAAGCGCGCCGAGTCAGAATTCGGGCCGAGCACTATGTCTTGATCGAGGGTATCTTATACAAATGCTCCTTCTCCCAAATAGACGGCCGACCATACCTAAGGTGCCTCTCTCCAGAGCAGGCCGAATACGCCTTACAAGAGCTCCATGAAGGCATCGGCGGGGCACACTCAGGATCCAGGTCCTTGGCCCGGAAAGCTTTGAATTACGGATACTTCTGGCCGACCCTCCTTCAAGACGCCGAGCGACACGTTCGACAATGCAGCCCTTGTCAGAGACACTCCAGCATCCGTCGCCTCCCTTAGGCCAACCTCGCCTCCCTATCAAGTCCTATCCCCTTCGCAATGTGGGGGATGGATTTACTAGGGCCTTTCCCTCCGGCTCCGGGTCAGTTCAAGTTCTTGGTCGTAGCCATCGACTACTTCTCGAAGTGGGTCGAGGCCGAGCCCCTCGCCACTATAACCGAAAACAAGGTGGTACAGTTCTTCTGGAAGAGCATCATATGCAGGTTCGGCGTCCCCCGTGTCCTCGTTACGGACAACGGGACTCAGTTCACTGGCGCAGCATTCCGAGCTCTGTGCGACGACCTTGCCATCCAGCAGCGCTTCTCGTCCGTCTCCTACCCTCAGTCGAACGGACAGGCAGAAAATGCTAATCGGAAGATCCTCGCAGGCATCAAGAAAAGGCTAAACAAAAGTTCCAAAGACTTATAGGTCGACCAACTCCCCAACGTCCTATGGAACTACCGCACGAGCAAGCGGACCCCCACAGGCGAGTCTCCTTTTAACCTCACCTATGGGTCCGAGGCCGTGATACCCCTCGAGGTCGGAATACCTTCCCCCAGGGACCTCAGAGCAGACTTAGACCTAATAGATGAGCTGAGGGAAAGAGCATCAATTCGGCAGCAGAATTACCGAAGAAGGGTCGAGTTGGCATACAACAAGAAGGTCCGACCCACCAACCTTAAGCAAGGGGACTTAGTCTTGAGAAAATTGGCCATATCCTTCCCCAATCAGAAGAGCAAGCTGGCTCCGAACTGGAAAGGGCCGTACAGGATCACGAGGGTAGTTCGGTCCGGAGCATATCGTCTTGAAAACCTAGAGGGTAGAGAGCTTCCGAGGACCTGGAATGCCGACCACCTCCTAAAATACCAAGAAAGCGCTCCGGCGCCACTCTAAGTATCATAGGATATCGAGCCATTCCTGTTCTCTGACTTGTAACCTATTTTCATAAATTGTACTATGTAGAACGGTTTGCCGTCGATCATCAATAAAGAAAGCTCTTTCGTATTTGTGAATTTGCATGCTTCTCTCCCCTCTTATCATCTGTTTTTTACATTTTGATATCAACCAATGGTTCGGAGTCCACGTCCAGCTCGACTTCACCTCCTCGGCTCGTCCCCGGACGAACCAGGGGTAGACCGTCGTTCGGAACTGCTCCCACAACCGTTGAACTACACCGATGGTTCAGAGTCCAACACTCGGTTCGACTTTACCTCCTCGGCTCGCCTCCGGACGAGCCAGGAGTAGATCGCCGTTCGGAATTGCTCCCACAACCGTTGAACTACACCGATGGTTCGGAGTCCAACACTCGGTTCGACTTTACCTCCTCGGCTCGCCTCCGGACGAGCCAGGGGTGGATCGCCGTTCGGAATTGCTCCCACAACCGTTGAACTACACCGATGGTTCGGAGTCCAACACTCGGCTCGACTTTACCTCCTCGGCTCGTCCCCGGACGACCCAGAGGTAGATCGCCATTCGGAATTGCTCCCACAACCGTCGAACTACAACGATGGTCCCGGAGTCCAACATTTAGCTCCCAGTCCCTCCAAGCTTGCTTCGCGGCAGACTAGGGGTGATCCACCCCTCAGCCTTGCCAGTGGAGGGATACCGGAGCTACGTTCGGCCGCATAATCCGAGCAATCTTGCCTAGCAGCCGAAGCCCAAAGCCCTACGCCTTCGGTCGGCTACCGAGCAAGTGCCTTTCCGACCCTACAAACGGAGAAAACTCACTTTCTCCTCAACTTTCGTGCATGATCTCGATCAGACGGCCCAGATCTTGCCATCGACGCTAAACGACAAGATAGCGTTTTCTTGGGAACTGAGCCGCCTCGAGATTCGTGCCAACATCCAACGGTTCAGATCTTGCCACCGACGCTAAACGACAAGATAGCGTTTTCTTGGGAACTGAGCCGCCTCGAGATTCGCGCCGACATCAGACGGCCCAGATCTTGTCAGAATCGCTAAACGACAAGATAACACCCCGTCAAGAGCCCGTTCGCTTCGAGACTCTCGCCGACGGCACCATGTGCCCGGCTTAAAGACCTTGGCACTGCCCACACACTTACAAGCAAAATAAGGACGCAGAGCAACAAAGAGAATTTTATTAATGATAGACACACAATACAAAGCAGTCTTTCCATAGTTACAAAGTGTTGGGAAACAAAAAAAAATATACAACGCCGACCCATTACACTTGGTCCTCAAACGGAAATGTCTTCACCGGACTCTTCGGTTGCTAACCCTTCCACTTCGGCTGTTAGCCCCTCCGCCTCCTTCCGAAGTTTCGTCTCCACAGTCTGCAAGTGACGGATCTCATAGACCAAATTGTCTCGCTCAGTTATTATCTTCGACTGATTGTGCCGAATACATTGGACCCGAAGAGCGTTGCTAAAAGCAAACTGCGAGTCTTCATCCTCCCCTACGGGGGTCACCTCGACGATCCTACCCTCCAGGCATTGGATCTCGGCGTCTTGTTGGCCGAGGACGGACTGGAGGTGGGCCCGTTCGCTTTCAGCCCGGCGCAACTTCAGCTCCACGCCACGAAGCCGCTCTCGCCACTTCGACGAACTGGACTTCGTCGCCCCTGAAAACACCTCGATCTCAGCGTCCTCATTCGTGCTGTCGGAATTCGAGTCATGGACCGCCACCACGAGCTGAAAAGAAGAGAAAGCGAATAGCGAAATTTCAATTTACTGCCGAAGTCCAACACTTGGAAATTTTCTAAAGAAACTTTCAGATTCGCATTCAGATATAATAATGTTACAGACGGTCGAACTGACCCTACAATTATGTTTTACAACAACCAACAGAAATGAAAAACAACATGATTAGGGCCTCTTCGGAAGGGGAACGCTTCGGTTTAGGAAAACGCGAGGACGACGAGGCCTGCCCTCCGAGCTCGATCCTAAACCAACAAAGCGCGACCCCCCTTCGCTGCTGGCTCTAACAGCGGCGCCGACCGAGGCTCCGCTCGACGAGACGGCCACACTGCTCTGAGCATCGGCTGGACTCCGCCCGGTCGTAGGCAAGCGCATCGCAAGTTCGTAAAATGTAATCCCTCTCTCGCTCTCTTCGCGGGTACACGATGTGCTCCGGACATTGGCTCTCTCGGGCAGGGGCTTGAGCGACGCGACCTCCTCCTCCAGTTCGATGATTCTATCCCTCAAAGCATCGTCCTTTGCCAACTTCTTCGGACGAGGGAGCCTCGACGAGCCCGAGGCATTGGCACTATCGGTCGCAAGCCGTCGATAATGGATGACCTCGATCCCTCTATCTATAGTAATCCTCCTAAGCTTGTCGACCTCGGATAGCAGCTTCTTGTGCTCGGATGACGCCTTCTCCAGCTCGGAAGCAAGTTTCTCTTCTTCTGCCGAGCGGCCTCGCCCCACTGCCTCCAAGTGTCGGATTTTGGCCGAGAGCTCTTCGTTCTTCCGCTCGGCGACGGCGAGCTCCCTACCAAGCCGCTCGACCTCGCCCTCGAGAGCAGAGACCGGGGGTCGTTTTCGTAGCTGCGCCAACTCGCGACACTTCGCCCTGGCCAGCGCCTTTACCTCCCCCAGTTCCAAAAATAAGTAAAAGCGCTTATTACGACTCAGTGACAGCTCTCGCTTCGTCTTGACCAACTCTTTACGGAGGTACGAAACCTCCGTGATCGGACCGAACTTCACCTGAAAAGCAGAGATAAATCCGATGGGGCAAAACATGGAAACATCTACAACTAATCACACGCAAATCCGAGACTCAACACTTGGATAAATTTTGGCCAAACAAAATATTTTCATTCAAAACCGAGGAGAAAGTTTTACAAAAGCAGTGGCCAGTCCGCAGTTAGGCTTACAAAAAGAGACAAAACAACAAAAAGACTAAAAGAGACAACCGAGTCAGGGGTCGACCTTTTTGTCGCTCAGGTTCGTCGACCCCCCGGTCTTGCCCTCGCCATCACCCTCGCCTTCGCCTTCGCTCCCGCTCTCCTTCTCGGAGTCGTCCTCCTCCTCGCCCTCGGCCTCGGTCTCTCCTGGGCCTTCAACACCTTCCGTCTCTCCCTCAGGATCGAGCAGCCCCTCGGGAACCTCCTCCTCCCTTTCCACGGGGTCGTAAAAACGGTAGGAGGACGTGTCGAAGCCCGGGTTCTTGGCGGCTACGTGGAGCAAGGCTCGACCGTAGGCATCCTCCATGTTCTGGAGCATGTGTTGCGCGGCCTCCTCCTGCACGGCCTTCTTCACCTTCTTCACCTTCTTCTGGTGTTTGGCCATGATCTTCTCGGCCCTCTTCCGAGCCCTCTCCGCTTCCGACCGAGCATTGGCCAGCTCCTCCTTCAGCTCGGCGGCCTCCTTCTCCGACGCCTCAAGCTTGGCCGCCGCGTCCTTCGACAGCTGAATGGCGTCGGCCAGCTGCTTCTCCAACCCCGCCACTTCAGCAGCCTTCTTCGCCGAGAGGAGCTGCTCGGCATCAAGCAGCTGCGTGGCCTTGACACGCTCCGTCCTCTCCCGTTCATTCTCCTGCTCCTTGCTCGCAAACTCCTCGAGCAGGAAATTGAAGTGACAGAGGGTCTGAAAAAGAACAGCACATTAAAACTCGAACCCAAGGACTTAGAAAAATTCTAAGAAAGAAATTTTGATGAGGGAAAGCTCGGCCTACTTACCGACATAGTATTCCGAGCAATCTGCATCACGGCATCCCCTGCTAGCCCGGCCTTTAGGGTCGCTCGATCCTTTGGGGTCGGCAGGTGCCTTACCGCCTCCATGCAGATGTTGCCGTCGCCCAAGAAGCCGTCGACATTCATCACCTGCCAGTCAGGGACGAAGATCTGCTTATGACGCTCAGTCAAGATCTTCTCCGCCTCGGCAGTGAGGGACGGAACTTGGAGGGACAACACCTCCTTCATGCCGAACGCACCGCTCGACGAACCGGGAGCGTCCCCCTTCGGGGTCGGTGTCGGCGCACCCGAAGCAGGAGGGTCGAGGACCATGACTTCCCCCTGCTCGAGGACCATGACCTTCGGCTGGTCGGCAACCTTCGCGACCGAAGGCTTCTTCGAGGCCCGGCCGTCCTGAGGCCCTGCCGAAGGCCTCTTCTTCTTCGCCTCCTGCTCTGACCTGCCCTTCGCCATCAGAGCCTTGTAGTCCAGCTTCATCGTCTCTGCACAAGCCGAATGAAAAAACTTAGAAAAATTTTCATGAACTCTAAGCAAAGAGTATAAATACCAGAGGCATACTAGGATCGATCGGACTGAGACCCCCTCGAAACAGATCCTCCTCGGTAATATCTTTCCAGCTTAGCGCTGGCAGGGCGAGGAGCTTCTTCTGGACCTCCGTCTCCTCGTCACTCAACACCGTCTCCTTCTTGGTTCGCTTGGGCAGACCATCCTTCGCCTAAACTGTCGGTATCACCCACGGCGCAGGAGCTCGGATGAGGAAATACTTCTCCTTCCAATGTTTGATCGAGTTCGGATTCTCGATCAGCTTCACGCCCGTCCGGGGTGAAAGGTAGAACCTTTGTTCATCTCGCCTTGGCTGACAAGGTCGGTAGAGGCTCCGAAAGAGGAACATACTCGGCTTGGCACCAACCACTTGGCATCGGAGGACGAACGCCATGACGTGCCTCCATATGTTCGGCATCAGCTGGGCGGGGCTCAAACCGTACCACGACAAGACATCAACAACGAACGGGTGGAGGGGAAAACGGAGTCCGGCAATAAGGGAGTCGACCGGAAAGACGCACACGTCTGACGAAGACTTTGTATTAGCTCGGAAACCCGACCCGGGGAGGAGTAGTCCGTAGTCGGCAGGGATCCGGAAACCCTCTCGGATCAGGTGAAGGTCAGCCTCGGTAAGAGACGAGATGGTATGGTCCACCTCGGACAGCTCTCTCGGCTCGTTCTCCTCCACCAACTTAGCCGTACCTTGTGTCACTCTCTCCAAGGTGTCCTCGGCATAATCCCGTACACCTCCCACGCTCGACAGAGCAATGGGTTGCCGACCGAACGCTCCCGCTGTCTTCGGCGTTTCCACGATTGTGACCACGGCTTTACCCTTCTGGAACACCGCCGCGACCTCCTTAGGCAGCTCGGCCACTTCGCCCTCCCTATCCGGACGAACGACATTCTGATCGCTCGGCTCCACTACCTCCTTCCCTTTATCCCCTCGGCCTACTGCTAGCTCCGAGGCGGGGGTCTCATCCGAGGACGTGATCTTAACCATTATCTAAGAGAGAAGGGAGAGAGACTGACCTTGAAGTGATAGGTACGGTCGGAAAGTTCGCCGGAAACAAAAATGCCTTGCCGCATCAGCTAGCACCACCACCAACGAGCTAAAAGCTTCGAAGGTGAAAAGTAAGAACTGAAGAGAGAGAGTAAAAGTAAAAATTGAGACTTGGTCTGAGGGGGGGGGGGGTGAAGATTTATAGTAAAAGGGAACGTCCCTTGGACTTCCAAACGAAAAAGTGCAACTCTTGGGTCGCTCTCGAAACGTCGCGAAGGCCCAACACAACTACCTTCCTCGCCAAGACAACTAGCTCGGTATATCGAGACCGGGAGCCGAACTATACGCCATCCGACCACACCAGCAAAGAGACTGGTCGGCTACCGAGCAAGTACCAATCCGAGCTGGCAAACGGAGAAAACTCCCTTTCTCCTCAAACTTTGCGTAAAATCTCAATCAGACGGCCCAGATCTCGCCGAGAACACTAGACGACAAGATAGTGTTTTCTCGAGAAATGTGCCCGTCTCGAGATGCGCGACGCCATCCAACGGTACAAATTGCGTCAAGTCGCTCGGATGGCCTACACTTCCTCTATACCCCACCTATGTCTGAAGAAACCAGAAAAAAAATTTTATTCAAAGTTTTAAGGCACCGCCTTCGGCGTGCCCCCAGGCCCCATGTCTCGGTCGGTATTCCGCCAACCCGCGGGGCCCAGTCAAAGACAGATCGGCACACCCCCCATCTCTAACTCCCTCGGGCCGACAACCATCGGAAGCCGTCGGTCCGGAAGGAAGACAGAGATGGGAAGAGGCCCATCATTCCGAAGCTGCTGCAGTCCCTCAGTTCCGGACTAGGGTCATCACCTCTTCTACCATGATCTTCCCTGACCCTGACACCCACGTTAGAGCCCTCAGAATCGGGTGAAGATCTTGGTGGAAGAACGACCACCCGTCCTACCTAAGCAAAGTCGTCCCTCGGCTCTGGACTAGGGTCATCACCTCTTCTACCATGACCTTCCCCGACCCTGACACCCACGATGGGGCCCTCAGAATCGGGTGAAGATCATGGTGGAAGAACGACCACCCGTCCTACCGAGACAGGTCGTCCCTCGGCTCCGGACCTCGGTGATCTATCCTTCGGCCCAAACCTCCCTTGACCCTGACACCTCCACCCTGGCCTTCAGAGTCAGGAGAAGATTTGGGCGAGAGAACAACCACCAGTCGTCCCGAAGCAAACCCTCCCCTCGGACCGGACTTGGGTCATCACTTCTCCTACCGTGACCCTCCGATTCTAACACCCACGCCGAGGCCGTCAGAATCGGGAGAAGATCACGGTAGGAGAACGACCACCCGTCCATCCGAGGCTCATCCCACAAATCCGGACTCCGGTCATCACCCCTTCTACCAGGATCACCCCCGATCTTGACACCCGAATCGGGCCGGTCAAAATCGGGTGATGATCATGGTGGAAGGGTGACCACCCGTCCTTCCGATGTAGCTCACCCCTCGGCTTCGGACATGGATCATCACCTCTTCCACCATGATCTCCCCCGACCCTAACACCCACGTTGGAGCAGTCAGAGTCAGGAGAAGACCATGGTGGAAGAACGACCACCCATCCTTCCGAAGTAACTCGCCCCTCGGGTCCGGACTACGGTCGTCACCACTACTGCCTTATCCTCTCCCGCTCCTGACATCCCTTTTCGAGCCGTGAGGAACGGGAGAAGAACAAGGCAACAGAGCGACCACCCGTCCTTCCGAAGTAACTCATCCCTCGGGCCCGGACTATGGTCGTCACCACTACTGCCTCGTTCCCCCCCGCTCCTGACATCCACTTTGGGGCCGTCTGGAACGGGAGAAGAAAAAGGCAAAAGAGCAACAACCCCCTCGGACCTCGAAAGACAAGTTACCCAAGGCCAATACCTCCGAGGTTTGAAACTCTACATTTGTTGTGATTGAAATGACAAAGGGAGTGGAGTACTTATAAGCTCTCCACCAAGGTCTGGCCATTATGACCCTCGGAAGTTGAAACGCCACGCATTAATTGAAGGAGTTATCCTTAATGACCTGGGGAAAGAGAACGCCGCGTAAACCCCGGAGCACCATTAATGCCCTCGGGAACAGGATCGTCTCGAGACAGATTGCGCCACATCGCTCGACCTACCGAGACCCTACGCCTTCGGTCGGCTTCCGAGCAAGTGCCTTTCCGAGCTCGCAAACGGAGAAAACTCACTTTCTCCTCAACTTTCGCGCACGATCTCGATCAGACGGCCCAGATCTCGCCGAGGACACTAGGCGACAAGATAGTGTTTTCTTGAGAAATGTGCCCGTCTTGAGATGCGCGTCGTCATCCAATGGCTCAGATTGTGCCACGTCGCTCGACTTGCCGAGACCCCCTGTCTTCGGTCGGCTTCCGAGCAAGTGCCTTTCCGAGCTCGCAAATGGAGAAAACTCACTTTCTCCTCAACTTTCGCGCACGATCTCGATCAGACGGCCCAGATCTCGCCGAAGACACTAGGCGACAAGATAGTGTTTTCTTGAGAAATGTGCCCGTCTTGAGATGCGCGTCGTCATCCAATGGCTCAGATTGCGCCACGTCGCTCGACTTGCCGAGACCCCCTGTCTTCGGTCGGCTTCCGAGCAAATGCCTTTCCGAGCTCGCAAACGGAGAAAACTCACTTTCTCCTCAACTTTCGCGCACGATCTCAATCAGACGGCCCAGATCTCGCCGAGGACACTAGGCGACAAGATAGTGTTTTCTTGAGAAATGTGCCCGTCTTGAGATGCGCGTCGTCATCCAATGGCTCAGATTGCGCCACGTCGCTCGACTTGCCGAGACCCCCTGTCTTCGGTCGGCTTCCGAGCAAGTGCCTTTTCGAGCTCGCAAACAGAGAAAACTCACTTTCTCCTCAACTTTCGCGCACGATCTCGATCAGACGGCCCAGATCTCGCCGAGGACACTAGGCGACAAGATAGTGTTTTCTTGAGAAATGTGCCCGTCTTGAGATGCGCGTCGTCATCCAACGGCTCAGATTGCGCCGCATCGCTCGACTTGCAGAGGCCCCCTGTCTTCGGTCGGCTTCCGAGCAACTGCCCTTCCGAGCTCGCAAACGGTGAAAAAAGACACCGAGCTACTACAACCGCTGGATCTCTCAAAAATTCGTGCCCGTCTATGATCAACGGACCGGATCGAGCCGCGTCATAAATCGGTATTTAAAATCATCTTTTATTTATTTAAACCGTTTTATTTATTTAAAAATTGCGAAAAAATTTCTAAAAATTTGGGGAAATTAACTAAAAATTCTGGAAAATAATTAAAAATTCGGGGGTATATTTTCGAGCCCCCGAACGAACAATTATTGCCTAGAAAGTACTGTTAAGGCCCCCGAACGACTAGCAAACACATCGCAAAATTAAATAAATAGTCCGAAAAAATAAATAAAAGCCGTCAAATACTCGATATGGCTAGAGAACAGCACATAGCATCGAAAATTACTTCACTACCCCCTTCAAGATTCAAAATCCTCCACTCGGACTCTGATACAACTCCACCAGCCACTGAAACAGTTAAACTACTCCTCAAAGGCTGATCACGCTCAGTCTTTAGGAGTGGGGGCTCGTGATATGGCTAAAAATGGGGTTAAATCGGGACCGTCCAGATTGGGCGCGAATCTCGAATCTCAGGGGCAAAATGGTAATTTCGCATACAAGGTGGATCCAAAGCGGGTTCCGGATCTCCTTCGCACGAGACCCAATAACCCGCGAACGGGTCCACACCGATTGGGCACGGGTCCCGACCCGAGGCGAGCCCAAACCAGCAGGAGACAAATCAGGGCCACTGATTTGACCAAGTCAACGGGTCTGATTTGCTCTCACCGGGAATCAAGGGGTTAGTTTCCTAAACAGACTGTGAGGATTTTTCTCCTAGCAGTTACACTAGGAACCAGGCCTCTAATCACTCTCCTGGCGACTATAAATACCTCCCCTCTGCCACTGTGACCAGGTTAATCACTTTTTCACCACCTTAAGCTCTTTCTTTAATCACCACTAGTTACTGACAAGAGCGTCGGAGGGTGCGTCGCCGGAATCAACCCCAGTGTCTCGCACTTCCTTGCAGGTTGCGGCAGGAGCAAGAAGGCTTGGGTCAACTGTTCAGGTTTTTCTCGAGCTCACAAATTCTATCTATTTATCCCCACACTGAAATCATCGGTAATATATATATATATATATATATATATATATATATATATATATATATATATATATATATAGTTTAGCTATTTTAGGATGAAGTTAGTCTTTAAAATCTCTTCTGATTGTTTTCACGGGCTGTTTCAAACCCGTGAAAATGTCATTTTCACTAATTAACATTATGACATAATGACAGATTAACATAATGACATTTTCAAACTGTCATTTTCACGGGTTGACATAATGACAGATTGGAAGTTTCAAACTGGATCTGCAACCCCAAAACACCATTAACAATTAAAATGACATTTTCACTAATCCAAATGAATTAGTTAAAATAAACCGGTTAGTTAAAATACCACAATATCAGGTCACTAAAATAACTAATATATATATATATATATATATATATATATATATATATATATATATATATATGGAGAGAGAGAGAGAGAGGGGGAGAGAGAGAGAGAGAGAGAGAGAGTTAGTCTATTATGAGATGGTGAGATGGGGCTCCTTATTGTGAGTGGGAGTTCTCAGCCGTTGGATCGCGATTCGATGGCTGAGATCGTCTCCGCCCAAATGGGGAGATCTGTTATGAGATGGAGGGCACTTTGGGGATTTCACAATACACTCATTCAGTCATTCTGTTCTTCCCCCCTTCTTATCTTCCCCTACCTCTTTCGATTAATCAGCCGCTTTATCTTCAGGTTCTCTCCTCATCTTCTCACAAAATCGATCCAAAATGTTGATCCCGAAACCCTAACTTCGGTGCTCGCCCAATCGAATCCCCCAACGCCCAATCCACCCCGCTACTCGTTGCTTAATCTCCCAAATCGACGCTACTCGATTCTCCTCTCCAAAATTGAACCTCCTCGGTGCTTCTCAAATTTTGTGACACATTGGTGAAGCTCCGCCGTCGGCCCCTAAATCGCAGCTCCGCCATCGACTCCTCTTCGAAATCCCACCTTCCTTCATTCTACATGAAGTGTCGATGCAACCCCTCTCCACCCCTCTCCGTCTCCTCCATTCCCCTCTCCATCTGCGATGCACGATATGGACGCGTTGGTGGGAAGCTGTGGGTGAGAGTGATACTTGATAAGAGTGGGACTGAGAGCTCATTTTTGCTTGCTGCCATTTTCGCTTGGTTGAAGGTGTGACTGGGAGCTCAAATTTTGTTGTTTTTTGGGTGGGAAAATGACCAAGTTTGATTCTCTGTGTTGAGGTAATGGTGTTATCGAAATTGGAAAGATCGTGATGAGAGCTTTGTTTTGAATGTAGGTCTGTTATTCAGTACATGATTTAGGCGTCAGAATCCTGTTTAGAACCTAAAAAGCTCGATATTGGTGTCTGAGATTGAAAATTGTTTGTGATAAACTCAGTAAGCTTCACATTGCTAATAGAAGATCAATTTGCAATGCGAATGGCTTGAATTGTATCAAGCATCTTACTGTAGCCCATTCATATCTGATATGCATGAGCTAATAGGTTAGGAGTATGTTGGTTCTGTAATGTTTTTTGTTTTTTCGTTAATCTGTAAAGGTACAAAATGGTATGGTAGTAGATACAACTCCTCTTTATTAGTGTTTGCAGCTGATAAATGGTACTTGCTGTAAGCAAATCCCACTGAACTTTCTTTTCCAACAAATGAACATTCTCCTCCGTTTCATATTTTGTAACTATCTTATTAACAGTTTTTCGCTCAATAGAACACAGTAAGCATTACAACAGGGCAAATCACCAGTGAAAAGCAACAATTGAAAACAATTAAAAGCCCGCAAGCTAAAACTCCACTCGTTCAAACATCAAGCATACAAACAATAACAAACTACAACATGAACTTCAATCGTGTTTCATCCATTGCAAAATTCCACAAAAATTAAATATAAAAAACAATAATACATAACCCGCTTGAGACAAAACTCATAATATGAAGAAAAGAGCATCTCAATGTATCCCATGGCAGCCGAGACCAGCAGCAGCTTCAACGAAGTCTCATGTCTTCCCTTTCAGACTCAAGAAGAGTGAGAACATCACCTTCTCTCACTGGGCCCTTCGCATTCCTCATGATGAGTCGGTTCTGATCGTCCAAAAACTTGATTCGTACTTGGGTTACTTGACCTCTTAAGGATGTGCAGAGATAATCCAATTTCCAAATTTTAATCTCTTTATTTTTTGAAATGTGGTTACAACTTTCTCTTCAAAGCTTCAGAATATAAAGCATCGCACCAATGCTCCATATGTCGACATTTGATTCCTGAAGAAGAAAATTAGGAAGATATAAAGGTACGATAACTGGAGACATATACAGGTAATTCAGATACCAAGGGCTGTTGAAACTTTGGTTTATGTAGAACTAAATTTGAGTTGATACTAACTTCAATTATCTCATTTCTTACCTTCATCAAAATAGATTCGACATGATCACAACAGCGTCCACCAAAAAAACTGATCGTACTGCCTGTAAAATCAAGATGGAGTTAATATTGTTAGAATTAATTTTATTCATTTGAGGCATCAAGAAAGTAGTAAGATCAAGGAAAATATGAATTGAATTAGTCGTAGGCTCAAAACGCACTTATATATAATGATTTTTCAAATCAAGCATTAAGCTTAGTCTAGGGCTATATTAGTATGCCATGCCAACTAGTTCTAACCATGTCCCCCCCCCCCCCCCCCCCCCGAAAAAAAAAATAAAAAAAATAAAAATATTAACTGATATCAAGCAGTGAGGACCACAGAGACCATCGAAAAACTGTTTGAACCATCTTTACATCAACAACAGATATACCACAAACCATATAGAGTGAAGAACAAGGGAAAGCATGCATCCATTCATTGTAGCAGACTTACGAACAAAAAAACCAGCTAACTTAGCATACTTTTTATAAAAATCAAACCCTTCTTCTAAACTTTCGAACGATAGTCCAATTTTTAGATATGTGAGTCATCAGTTAACACTGACTGCATGCACAATGCACTTTCCAAATAATCTAATGTAAGTAAAGGGAAACCAAGGAGAGTAATTGGCCAGGAATGTAGTTCATTTCTAAATTAAGAGGTAGAATGAATCCACTTACAGGCACACAGAGTACAAGTCCAAATATATAGCCAGGATTATATAGAAAAAAGGTATAAAGAAACTTACTGCAAATTTAGGAAAACTGATAATATGTATTTTTTGATTGATGAAACAGTGTATAAGATTATCTGGGTCTACCTTAGTATTTTCCTCAGCTTGTTGTTGCAGTCTTTTCGACTCCTGTACTATGGTATACATAACGACTTCCTGTTCTTTTAAAGCCTTCTGAGCCGATTCTTCCTTCTGAAGCTTTTCCTGCTAAGCTGTTGCTATTTCAACCTCTGTGGTAGCAATTCGTGCTTCAAGAGTTAAGCGCATCGAGCACAAGGCAAACATTTTAAATCAAGACATCATCGGGTCAAAGTAATGCAACTGGTTTGTGATGAAAACACACATATATTTCACATTATTTATTAAAGTAGGCAAAAATGAAATGAATGCATAACAATAAAATGAGGGATCATCCTCAGAACAAGATCCAGAGTCCAGATCTCAAAACAACAAGATCCAGAAGTCTAGAACCAATACCCAGGACACCTAAAATTAGAATCTACATATAAAATCCTCCAACACATAATAGGCTATATTGTGGCTTTTTTCAACACGAGTGCCCAACTCGTGTCCAACATTGCACAGCTTACACATAGAAGCACCCATGCTTCAAATTGTATAACTCATGATACTTTTCATAGGGACACTTAACAAACGGATAGAAATCAATCTATACAAAATGATTTATGATTTTTTGTTAATAAGCCCATAGTTACATGTGGGAGAGAGATTTTGCAACTCACATGAGCTAAAGTTTGACTATAGTTTCCAGTGTAGCTCATGTTAGAAAATTAAGATTAAAAATGAGTCCAAGGTTCTGAGCCTGGTGTTGCATGGCAAGCTTTCTAAGCACTTGTGTGTCCATGCTAGGTTATAGAGCTTTTTTATGTTTCTTTTGAAGTTTATACTTGACTGAAGTAAAGTAATACAAATCATTTTGATACAAAGGAATGGTGACATAGTCGGTGTCAAAGAATGGCAGGTACTTCTTTCACCATTCCCTTGTATTACTTTGACCAGCTACCTAAAGTCCCAACTCCAAACAATATCTTGTCAAAGTAAAACAAAGGAGTAGTGATATAGTGGGTGTGAAGGAAAATATTTTAAAGAAACAACATTAATGGATGGTGTTAAGTTGCAAGCAATTTGAAGAGGATAGGCTTCACTCTTACCTTAGAGCAAGTAAGCTTCACCGATTCCACTTTAGGAATTAAAATTGTAAACATTGTTTTTGTGTGTGTGCGTGTATAGTTGACTAATTAAAGGGTTTCCAAATGTTAATGATAAAGTAATGTTCATCATAAATACATTTTCTTCAATTAGTTGACTAGTTGTGTGAGTGCCTGTAAACATCAAGAAAGAACTAATTAGCATTGCATAAAGAAGGAAGAATTGAAGTAGAGGGCAACAACAGAGACCACTATAATTCTATAGTCACAAAATCATCAGCACCAAATCATCTTCGCATATTATTCGATATTACATATCACTCAACATTACAAACTACATCTATAAATTCAAACCAACCAATACTCAAAAATAAAATAAAAACAGATACATCCTTTAGGTACAGTCAGCTTCAAATAAAGATACCCTAACGAAATAAGATAACTAATAACATACTTGAAATATCATGAATTCCTCTCAGGCATTTCACCAAACACCTTCCATGTATAACATATTCTCAAAATCAACTCCAACAGAAAAAATTCATTTCATTTCAATTAAATTATAACCTAATTTTTAGTATATAAATTAATTGAAGAAAAATCCTATTTTTCGAGTAGGGATTTTTACATACATCAATCGTTTTTGAGGTCGTCTGGTTGATGCGTCGGGGGCATTGAGCGGCGTCGACGACGTCAAGGGTGTTTGGAGGCGGTGATTTCGAGGGCGTCCATCGGCGGCGAGGAGCGTCAGGGTGGATTTGAGCGTCGGGGTGCTTCATTCTCCTTCTACTACTTCTCTTCAATAGCTTCATCGAATGGAAGCGGGAGGGAGCAAGGGTTTCGGAGGGGAGGTGAAAAAAGAGAATAGCGTCGAGGGCATCGGAGAGGATTTCGAGCGTCGGGGGTTGCGGCGTTGGGGAGGAGGTCAGGAGGAGGAAGTTGGGGAGGATTTTGAGCGAGAGTTTTGGTGATTTTGCACCAACCTTGAGTGTATTGTGAAATCCCAAAATGTAATAATCGAAGGAGGTAGGGGAAGAGAAGAAAAGGGAAGAACGGAATGACTGAATGAGTGTATTGTGAAATCCCCAAAGTGCCCTCCATCTCATAATAGATCTCACCATTTCGGTGGAGACGATCTTAGCCATCGGATCGCGGTCCAACGGCTGAGAACTCCCGCTCACGATAAGGAGCCCATCTCACCATCTCATAATAGACTAACTCTCTCTCTCTCTCTCTCTCTCTCTCTCTCTCTCTCTCTCTATCTATCTATCTATCTATCTATATATATATATATATATATATATATATATATTGGTTTGTTTTCACTAATCCAAATGAATTAGTTAAAATAAACCGGTTAGTTAAAATACCACAATATCAGGTCACTAAAATAACTAAACTATATATATATATATTAGTTTGTTTTTTGTGTATAAGATGGGGAAGTGATGTTTGGATTTTTGTTTGGTGGTTTTTTTTTTATAGATTAGTTAAAATAAACTGGTTTTTTTAATTACTAATCCAAATGAATTAGAACCATTCATCTCAATCCTCTCAAATCCAATGGTTAGAATTAATGTTTCTCATTTTCTCATTTTAAGATGTTTCTCATTTTCTCATTTTAAGATGTTTCTCATTGGATCACTCCTCTTTATATATATATATATATATATATATATATATATATATATATATACTAGGTTTTCCCGTGGATATGTGCCTACGAGTTTCTGTGAATGATGCAACATAAAAAAGCCCTGTAAAAAGTTAAATATATGCACATCTTCGTGAAGAATTAATTATACAGAAGTGTATTTGGCAATAGACATTGATGTATTCTGAATTAAGTTGTTTATTGGTTTATATCTTGCAGGATTATTTGTCAGGAGCTCAGGATTTAAAATGAGTATTGTAAATGCACAACAATAGTGGATCGAAATCACTTAATATATGTGACTTGAACATAAGAGATTTCATATTTGATTTGTAGCCTGTCATAAGTAGCAATTTAGTTGCCAATGTAGTTATCGCCTCAAACTGCATGAGTTAATTTCCCATTGTCATATTTCCATGTAGTTAACCATGTATGATTTCAAAGGGGTTAAAAGAGAGAAGGAGAGAGAGGGAGGGAGAGAGAGAGAGAGAGAGAGAGAGAGAGAGAGAGAGAGAGAGAGAGTTTGCTGTGATGTACATATGAAGATATTTTGTTTAATGTGATCAAGTACATTGTGATCTATATACTAAAGAGCCTACTGCAAATATGATCCGAAACAGACGTGTTAGTCTCAATTTTTCATATATTTCAGTGTATTAGATATTTTACATGTATCCCTTTTTTTTAATATATAACTTACATCATCTCTCACACAAAACATATAAGTCCAACTATCAGACATTTCAAACATTAAGAGAACATGAAGAGTGCCAAAAACCAACCCTATCAACGACAATCTCCTTTATTAGACTAAGATACCTATCAGATGCTTCTTCAACTTCCTCAATCCAAGTCTGTTCAAGTCTACCTCTTCCTTTAGCTGCATCCATATTGTTCTCCCTAACTGATATTGTTAATATTCTCAGTTGCCCATGCAAAACAGTGTCATTTGCTTCCCCTATTTCATCCCCAAAAAATGTTCTTTACTCTATAAAAGAATCATTGATAATTCTAGTTCATAACTAAAAAAATAAGAATCTTAACATACAATCAAATGCGTCCACAAATTGTGCTAAAACAATGTCATTACTCTATAAAATCAATAAATTCATTGTAGGTTGGAACTTAGGACTTCCAATATCAGTTTCAGTTGCAACATCTGTAATTAATTTATATCTTGATTTTAAGCTACGTTTTGTTTTGTGTACTCATTAACGAATAAAAGGTGGAATATTATATGATGTGGCATTACCATCCATACATCCATACAAAATTAATTTCACTTCTTAAATATGTTTTAACATTAAAATATGCTCAACTCTAGAATACATAGATCACAGTAAATTCATTCGCTTTACAGTCCCTAATCTCAACAATCTGATATCCAGGCCTTTAAACTACCTCAGCTTGAAAGATTGCAGCTGGTTTGGACTATCTGAGAGCTCCAAAAACAAAGACTTTAACATTTTTTGTACGAATATGGGATCTCACCAAATCTCAGCATGAGAAAATGGATAAGGGGCATGATCTCTCTCTATATTCACCCGAGCTGCATCAAAATCAATGCCAAGAAAGCTGGTGGGCAAGTTTAGGCATCTTTACAAGCTCATATGATTTGAAATCTCTCCAATAGCATAAGCTTAGGTCAAGAGGGTTTCTCCTATCCTAAACAAATACCACCAAGATTAAAATTTCAGAAATTGGTGAAGTATGGAAAAACAATTCAAAGGACTCTTAGAATCTCAATGAATTTAAGGCATGTTAGTAACAGTAATATTGTAAATAATTGAACATGGTAATTAATTCAATTTTTCATGAATCAAAACAATAATAAAATGAAAACAAACTACATATTAGGATCATCCCTTTGTGAGGTCTAGTTAATACCTTAGTCTTTCTTGTTTTATCAGCACCATTTACCAACAACACCTTTCCTATATCTCTATTTCGACTTTGCATAGCAACATGCAATGGAGTCCAGCCATCCTGTATGCACACTTGCAACAATTTAGTAAGTCCAAACAGCCATTTAAAACAAATATCAATACTCATACCCACTCACTTTATCAGTAACATTTACGTCGACTCTGTACTTAATCAGTAACTTCACAGTTTGCATGGCACCAACTTGAACTGCATAATGTAGTGGGGTGGCACCATCCTACTCCAAAAATAGACAGTCTTACCTAAAAGTACCCCGTGGAACTTACAATTAAGCAATTCTGCATGGGAGATTTCATTACCCTATCTGTGACATGAGGATTTGACCCTTTCCATAGTAAATGGCTAATAGCAGCCTCCTTTTTGCCAATTACTGCCTTATGAAGAGCGGTGAAACCATCATGTGCACGAAAACTACTTAACCTGCATGGTTTCAGATGAAAGAAGCTACAAAATGGCCAGGAAAATTTTCCAAGTAATAAACAACTACCTCGTCTACGGAATCAATATCTGTTCCACGCTCGAGTAGTTTATCCATGAAAGGAATCTGGCCTGATAGTGTCAAAGTATGTAATGGGCTCCACTTCAACTGCGTGAAGGAATAACATGTCTTAGGAAACACTATTGTGAAATGGGGTAAATGAAGAGTAGCAAAGTAAGGGGAGGCAATTTGAATCTAATTTAATTGCAACACCTCAAGCAAGTAGGCTAAGTAATAACATTGTCTCTGTAACTTTTCAAAAATAAAAAAGAGGGCGTCGAAAAATTCTCAAGCTAGCATCAACAATATAATTAGTAAATTCTAGAGCTATAACTAAAAATATATCTATAAAAAATTACAGGGCGTTGATAACTTGATTACAAAAATAAAAAAGAGGATGTCATTTAGTAAACCTTGATAACTTCTGCTGCATAAAACCGAGCCTCTTCCTAGGGGAAATGACCTTTCTGAAACAGAAGGATAAAATAAATACCAGTTCTAAAAGTTGGGTTGACAGAGCTACAAAACAGTATCAATCCTAAAATTAGATGCAAAATTAGATGCAAAAAAGTATATGGAGACGAAAGATTGTGTTTGTAGGAAACCAGACAAATTTTGTGTAGAGACCAAAGATGCAAAACAGTATGTAGAGACCAAAGATTGTGCATCTAATTTTGTAAAACAGATATAGTTTTAGCACCAAAGATTGTGTTTGTAGGAAACCTGACAAACAAACAATGCAATTATTTTTGTACAGCAACAATAGACAGCGCAACTGTATAATCAATCGACTATCAAAGAGAGTAGACTTTCCATTCTTCAAAAACCCTGTGATACACTGTACATGGTCTCTTTTTTTATAGTATATTGTAAGTTTCGTAGATTTCGGTAAAGCGTAGTATGATGTACCGTAAACTGATTTATAAATGAAACTACATCATTTACTCGAAAAGAGCTTTGCTTTCCTGTATACAAACAATTATTCAAACTGTAAGCTTAAAGTCAGCTCCTTCGTTTGAATAAGAACACAAAAGAGTCGTATGTTTCAGGATATAGGAGAAAATATAACATATATTTTCTGCTATGAACATTATAGCCTCAGAAGAGTTCAAATATCACAGAGATTCTATGAAGCACTGTATAATATCCTTGAATCTATGTCAAATCATCAAAGTTTTTTCTAAAATCTCCCTCTAATTTCCGGGATGTTTCTCTCCGGTTCTTAACTTGGTACTCTTTAGATTTCATCGTCCACTTCATCACCATGTCCAGATTCAAAGTATCTATTAGAAAGAAGTAAAATTTGTCGGAATGGTTGTTCACAGTTAATGGATTTCATTCTCTCCATGATATGCTTCTTAGTTTAAACACTATGTTGAATTCAAAACACAATTCAGAATGTTATATGCATGCACCAATTGGATATTAGATATTTGACTTTTGCATCAATGAATAATTTGGTGATTTCATATATTATTATGGTTATGTGGTTGTTTAAGCCATTGAATTGCATCTTCTGTCAATATTATTAGCCTGTTAATCATAAAAAAATTCCTTAAATTTTAGTTGATGTTTATGTGGCTAGAAGTCTAGATTTTCTTTACAGAAACGACATTTGCAAACTATAATGTCATAATAGAGTGAATCTCTATTTTCGTTATTTACTTGTATTAGCACTTTACTCGAATGACGAATCAATGTGAATAAGTTAACTAAGAATTCATCTACATTCTGCGCAACGGGAAAAAAGAACAAGAAAAAAAAGTATACTTGTGATTGTATCCACATTATGCTCAGAATGTTATACATGCTTAAAAGAAAAATGTTTACTAATATGCATGTTTACTAATATGCTGATATTAGCTTTGTTATGACTACCATCAATGTAGCTAAAATAAGGACCAAGGTTTGCAAAAACAACATAACCATAACCATGTTAAACAGCATCGAATGAAAATTTTGTGTTTGTACGCCACTAAAATCTTTGATGCAAAAATAGATGCACAATCTTTGGTTCTAACAAAAATCCAACAAAACGAATGCAATACCTGAGATGTAGAGACGGAGAAATCGGTGATCAGGATCAACTCAAATGTAGAGACGGTGAAATCGATGGTCGGGATCAACTCAGTCAGTGGTCGGGAAGATGGTGAAGTTTGGGTGGGGTTCGGTGGTTCGGTGATCAGTAAAATTGGTGGTGCGGAGACAGTGAAGCTTGGGTGGGATTCGGTGGGTCGAAAAAGAGAGCAACGGTGAAAGGGGGAGACGGTGGATCGATAAGAGAGAGAGAGAGAGAGAAACGGAGGAGGGGAAGAGAAAGATTTGGATATTTTGATATTTCGGTAAATTGCACTTCTTAAATATGCTTTAACATTAAAACTGCACTTCTTATCTCTTCTTAAACATTAAAATTAAGCTTTTGACATTTAGACTTGGTGCTTTCCAATTTAACAGAAAACATAAATATGCTTTGTTTTTCTAAGTTAAACATAATATTTCTACAATTACTGATTCATTCTGTTATGAAAAACTCAAAAGTAGACTTTAAAAGTAAAATCTGTTAAAATTGCCTAATCCAATGAGAACTTTCCGTCCACCTACTCATGTATATTCCATTTTATTTTGCCAAAGCCAACTTGTGCCAAAGCCACTGCTTAAGCCTTTTAGATAGTGCTCCAATAATCTAGTAAAAAAAGAATGAATATGTAACATTGAAAGGAGTTATAGCACCATGGAAAACTTATCCTTGACAGGTTTGTAATTTATTTCATTGGGGTTTATCCACAAGCTTAAAATCTAATTAGTTTAATTCATTCAATCTTGGTTCAAATTGAAAAACTGAATTAACCAATGGGGTGTGTCAAAAAACAAACCCACCATCGGATTTATATGTGGTTTTGTGAATCTACAATCACTTAACAAACCCACTAAATGCATCAACCTGAATTGATGATTCACACAATCAACTAAAAAAATGAAATTTAAAACTTTAAAAATTTAATTAAATCACAACCCAATACTTACCAGTTTAATAGCAACTTCCTCATTAGTCTGAACATTAGTACCTGCAACCAAAAACAACCAACAACCAATCAATTTTTTTTTTAAAAACTAAATAATTAAAGACCAAAACTTTATCAAATTCCCACTCATAAGAAACCTAAATAGATCTCCCCAAACAATCCACTTCAGAAATCAGTCAATGGTCAGGGAGACGGTGAAATATTCTAACCCATAAGAACATTGAAATTTAAACTAACCCATGAGAATGAGCATCAAAATTGGAAATTGGACTGACCCATTAGAGGAGAGGAGGATGAGGAGGGCAATGCCGTCGACGGAGGCGGGGCGTCGGGGCATCGGGGCTGCACGAGGCGGGGCTTCGAGAGGGGATCGGGAAGAGAGAGAGAGGGGGGGTTCGGGAAGTGAGGAGAGAGAGAGGGAGGGGCGTCGAGAGGGGATCGGGACCCATTAGAGGAGGGGAGGATGAGGAGGGCAGCGCCGTCGACGGAGGCATCGGGGCATCTGGGCATCGAGAGGGGATCGGGAACAGAGAGGGGGGGTCGGGAAGTGAGGAGAGAGAGAGAGAGGGAGGGGCGGGATGGATGAGAGAGAGAGAGAGCGTCGAGAGGGGATCGAGACCTATTAGAAGAGGGGAGGATGAGGAGGACAGCGCCGTCGACGGCTTCGGGGCATCTGGCCGTCGAGAGGGGATCGGGAAGAGAGAGAGGGGGGGGGGGGGCGAAGTGAGGAGAGAGAGAGAGGGAGGGGCAGGATGGATGGGAGATAGAGAGAGAACTGGGGAAGAGGAAGGGAGAGAGAGAGGGGGGGGGGGGTTGTTTGAGTTAATGTGTTTTGGGGTTTGAATTTTTTGTTTTGGGATTTGAAATTTTGGGCGGAAAAATATGTTTTGTGAGAATCAATCTGGCCATTGATTTTAGGGGAGATTGAAGGAGAGCCACTTGATAGCTTTCTTTGTGTTTTATTATATATATATATATATATATATATATATATATATATATATATATATATATATATATATATATATATATTGATTTAAATTTCTGAGACGAAAGATAATCTTCCATCTGACCCAAATTTTGGCTTTTGACGATTACAGTGCAAACCCATTTTTTCTATTTTTATTTGCCAAATACCCAAAATCTGACTCAAGATGACCACAGACGCTCTTAGGAATGTTAACTTTTTAGCTCTTAATGATGTGGCAAAAATACATGCATGCATGGAGCTAAAGTTTCGGTTGTTTTAGAATTAGGCAGAAGTGGGAGGAGATGAGTTAAAGTTTAGATAGTGAAAAAATGAGAAGAAGAAAAGAACAATGATCTAATTTGGAACTGGTGCAGTCACTCACTTTAGTAAAATATCTTGGCATTGCCTTCATCCTTAATAAAACTTGGTAGTTAATTTGTATCAAATTTTGCACTTAACAAAATGTCAGCTATGAATAGTTTAGAAACATATCAACATCAGAATTATATAACGATTCTCTTGCAATAGTTAAATTATTAGAAAATGTGTGTGTGTGAGAGAGAGGATGAGGAATATTTTTTCATATAAAGCGATTATACTCACTTTGTGTGGTCCTTATAGAAGATCAACTCCGTTCATCATGTTTATCAAGCTAATAGATGTATGTGTAGAAAAAATCAAGTATTTTAGAGGTCATATTCACTTATGCATCATATGGTTGAAAATGAACGATTTCAACAGTAATACAAATCAGACCACAAATTGAACTCACATAATGCATGGGTGAATGACGCCCAAATCACTTAATTTTTTTAACACATACATCTATTGACATGATAACCATGATGAACGGAGTAGATCTTCCATAAGGGCCCGACAAAGTGAATATAATCACTTTGTATGAGAAAATTTTCTCATACAAATATGAGGTTCACATTACTCATATATATATATATATATATGGTTGAAAATACAACTGTAAATGGGTCGGATTTGGCAGATTCGATACACTTTTCAATCCATACCCAAATCTTACACTTGCCTACTCCACTAGACCCATACCCAACGAGTTTGTAATTTCTCGAACCTAAACTCGAATCTTTGAGGACGACAGTAATTTGCTCACACATTGAAGACCTTAGAACTATGAGACAGAGATCTTGCATCAAGATGTGGTTATCATGTGACTTTACACTCTGAAGCATCTTCTTCTTAAAGTTGACACATCTTACTATGTTAAATAAATAGCCATCAGCGGCTTTAAGTTCTTGTAAAACTTTGCAGAACATTTCCAATTCCGTTTTTGACATTGAATAAAATGCATGGGGAAGGTGTATTATGCTATTAGGTAAGTTTTTTGAATGCAGCTCATGTCGTATGCCGATTGATACTAAGTCAGGGTCATACTTAAGATTGTCCTTTGTCCTCCGGTCATCACTCATAACTGTTCCTACACAATTTTCACCGATATTTTTGCTGATATGGATCATATCTATTTTATAGCGCCGTAAGTTGAATTCCTAATTTGGCAACTGTAAGAAAATACTTCTCTTCTTCCATAAATCTGAATCAACAAGATTGTCACATTCATCTGCATCACATAAAACGGTGTCTTTATGGTGCTCATCCCTTGCTCTTTTCTTGCCATTTTTGCTGACTTGTAGTATTTTTCCATAAGTGAATTGATGACATTTTAGCCGCTTTAACACATCTGACTCGGACAAAGGACCATGAGCAAATGACTATGTTTCTATTCTAAATATGTGTGTCTTGCAACCATCTTCTATAACCCACATAGTAAAACTTGCCATTATAAAGCCACCTTAAAACAATTTGGTTAGCACAACAGGGACAAGTGTAACATCAAGGAAAATCATTGATTGTCTAAGTCAATGCACCCCGGAGATGAAAAATTTATTTAGCTGTTGCATCATAAGTTGGAACACCCTCCATAATTTTTGAACTTCATCTATTAACATCCGCATGTACACATTTATATCATTTTCTGGGTTTTTTGGCCCATGAATGATCATGGACAAAATAAAGAATGACTGCTTCATGCATTTCCAATGGGGCATATTGTATGGGATTAACACAACATGTCAAATGTTGTACGTGGTGCTCATTTGCCTAAATGAGTTAGAACCACCAGGGGCTAATCCAAGTCTCACATTGCGAGGATCTTCAGCAAAATCAGGGTATCTTTCATCATTTTTTTCAAGATTCAGAATCAGTCGGGTGCCTAAGAATCATCATTCTTGTGAACTTCTGCATGCCATCTCATATTATAAGAGGTTATAAATGACATAAACAGTCTTTGCAGCCAAGGAATTAGAGGAAAGTGACACAGTTATTTTGCCAATTTTTTCTCTTGGTTTGTATTAATTGACTCATCTATTTATTGGTCTTCATTCGGTGTTCCAGCCCATTTTGAAGTACCACAAACTTAACAGTTCTCACGACTCTCCTTTCTCTCCTGAATAGCATACAATCGTTTGGGCATGCTGCTATTTTCTCATACCCTCGGTTAAAAGACTTGAGGAACTTTTTTTTGCATGGGATGAATTTGGAATACAAATTTCTGGAAATGCTTCATTCAACTATTGAAGTAGTATTGTGAAGGACTTGGCAGACCACCCATCTAAACATTTCAATTAAAATAGTCTATCAATGAAGGAGAACATAGAAAGTTTGGTGCAATCATGGTATAAAGGTGTATTAGCATATTCCACCAACTTAGTAAAAGCTTCATGTTCTTTATTTTTTTATGGGCTGGGCCTTTCTTTCTCCACCCCACCACAAAGTTGTGATGCTACTGTGGACTCATTATGGACTTTGTCCATTTGACTGTTTGTGTGGACTGGAAAGTTATGAATTCCCAAAGCATCCTGCACTAACAACTACATCTCATCAGTAACAATTAGGTCATCATTCACTAAAGACTCGTCTTCAACACAACCGGACAAGTAGAATCTTACTTATGAAACTCTCCATGGCAAAACCATTGTGTTTACTGTGGTAGAAAACCATTGCAATCAAATGTGTCTCTACTATGTCGCATGTTTTCAGATCACAGTTTTTACATCAGACACATGGACAATGAATTAGGTTGTCATCATGAGAATTTTACTTTGCAAAGTTAATGAAGTTTTTAACACCATTGAAATAATCATTGGATAATGGTGGCTTATTAATCCTACTTTTATCCATTTGAATATTAGCTCTCAATCTAAAATTCAAATTTCATAAATTTAAAAGTTAATATAATTCATTAAAGTACAAGATAACCAGTATTAAAGTTCATCATCTAATTACAAAAGATTATATAATCCCCAACAATACTTTCAAATATGGTTGAAAAAAATTAGATCAACATGATGAGATGTCCAAATTAATACTCTAACCGGCATGCAGAATTCCTTGCCATGATGATAGAAAAAGTGTGATAAAATATAACAGCCTAGACCATTTCTAGAATTGCTCTCACGACACATCTAAAATAAACTTTTGTTACCGTATTCTAATATGAACTATTTTATGACTCAAATCTGACCACTGATATAGGAGATTTACTATATATATATATATATATATATATATATATATATATATATATATATATATATATATATATTTTCTTATATATATATATATATATAAAAGAAAATATAAAACTATTCTAAAATATTTGAAAATTGATCAAAAAAATTTAGTTTTTTTCACTTCTGAACTACCGATATTAGAAGAAATGGAGTATGAATATTAGTAGAGAAGAAATTCAAAAGAGATGTTGGTGGTGTTAATAGGAAAGATGATAGAATAATACATATTAAGCTTGTTTTAGAGGGAAACATAATTAATATCATTAGTGCTTATGCACCCCAAGTAGAATTAGATGCACAAATTAAAAATAATTTTTGGGAAGATATGGATAAGATAATTCAAAGAGTACCCTTAGGTGAGAAACTATTTATAGGAGGAGATTTCAATGGACATGTAGGAAAAGATAACATGAGATATGACAGGATGCATGGAGAACATGGATTTGGAAATAAGAATGATGGTGGAGAGGCTCTATTAGATTTTGAAGCTTCGTATGATCTTATACTAGCAAATAATTATTTTAGGAAGAGAAAGGAACATTTGATAACTTTTAAAAGTGGGGCAAATAAGAGCTAGATTGATTTTTTCATCGCTAGAAGGTGGATCGCTTGACATGTAAAGATTGTAAAGTTATACTGGAAGAATGTATAACCTCACAACATAGATTAATAGTGTTGGATGTTAAGAATGGAAACACATATATGCAAGGAAAGAGACTAGGGACCCAAGGATTAGGTGGTGGAACTTAAAGGGAGGAAAACTAGAAGTTTTAAAGATAAAATTCTTAAAGGAGCATCATGAAATTGGGAAGGGGAGATAAATATGATGTGGACTAAAATGGCTACGTACATAAGAAAAATTTCAAAGGAGGTACTTGAAGAATCTAAGGCTATAGGGTTGCTAAATAAAGAAACATGGTGGTAACAAGAAAAAGTTCAAAATATTGTGAGAGAAGAAAGAACAACATTCAAAATATGGCAAACGAGTAGAAATGAAGAGGATTTGAAGAGATATAAGACCGTTAGAAAAGAAGTTAAGAAACGATAAGAGATGCAAAAGAAAAAGCTTATGATGATTTATACACAAAATTAGGAACAAAAGGAGAAAATAATATTTATAAGTTTGCTAAACAAAGGGATAGAAAAATAAAAGATCGGGATACAATTAGGTGTATTAAGAGCGAGGATTCAAAAGTCTTAGTAAAATATGAGGAAATTAAGAAAAAAATGGCAAAATTATTTTGAGAAGTTATTAAATGAAAAGATTATGGGCAACTTAAATATAGAGGACTCGAGGGAGAGTCGAGAGCATATATTTTTCGTAGAATTAGGACATCGGAAGTTTGAAATGCTCTAGAAAGGATGAAAATAGTAAAAGGTTTAGGACCAGATGATATACTCATTGAAGTTTGGAAGTGTCTTGGGGATGTTGGAGTGGGTTGACTAACAAAATTATTTAATAAAATTTTGAGGATTAAGAAAATACCCGATGAATGGAGAAAGAGTATTTTAGTACCTATATTTTAAAATAAAGGAGATATACAAAGTTACTCAAACTACCGAGGGATTAAATTAATGAGTCATATGATGAAAATTTGGGAGAGGGTGATCCACCATAAACTGAGACAAAAAACTACAGTGTCTGAGAATCAGTTTGGATTTATGTCTGGAAGGTCAACAATAAAAGTAATTTATGTACTGAGGAGACATATGAAAAAATATATGGAGAATAAGAAAGATCTACATATGGTTTTTATAGATCTAGAAAAACCATATGATAAAGTCCCTAGATACATAGTATGGTGGATGTTAAATAATAAATAGTAACTATTCGGTATATTGAGGTAATTAAGGATATGTATGAAGGTACAACAACTACAATTAGAACAACCACATGAGAGACCAGTGATTTTCCTATTACAGTAGATTTACACAAAGGTTCGACTTTAAGCCCCTACCACTTTACTTTGGTTATGGATATATTGACGCGAGGAATATAGGATGAGATGCCTTGGTGTATGCTTTTTGCTGTTGACATCGTCTTAGTAGACAAGACTAGAGCAGGAGTCAATGTTAAATTAGAATTGTGGAGAGAAAGTTTGGAAGCTAGAGGCTTTAGGATAAGCAGAACTAAAACAGAGTATATGGAGTGTAAATTTAGTGATATTCGGAACACAACTGAGGAAGTAGTGAAGCTTGATGGTCAAAAGATACCTAAGAGAGACCGTTTTTGATATTTAGACTCAATTATACAAATAAATGGAAAAATTTGTGAAGATGTTTTACATAGGATCCAAGCAGTGTGGCTTAAGTGGAGAAGTGCCAATGGTATTTTGTGTGACAAACGTATACCTTTGAATTTGAAGGAAAATTTTTATAGGACGACTATTAGACCAGAAATGATGTATGAAGCAGAGTGGTGGGCAACAAAGAAACAACATGTCCAAAAAATAAGTGTAGCGGAGATGAGGATGTTCAAAAAGGAAGAACAGAATTAGAAACAAGTATATACGAGACATGCTAAAAGTAGCTTTAATCCAAGATAAGTTAAGAGATAATTGCCTCAGGTGGTTTGGACAAGTCACACGTAGACCTAGTAGTGCCCCCGTTAGAAAGAGTAATTTGATAAGTATTGAGGGTAGAGTTAGGGGTAGAGGAAGACCTAAACTAACTTGAGTGGAAACGGTGAGAAAAGATATAATAGCTTGTGACCTTACAGAAGATATTGCGCTAAACCAAGAAGAATGGAAAACCAGGATTCATGTAGCCGACTCCAACTAGTTGGGAAAAAGACTTTGTTGTTGTTGTTGTTGTTGTTGTAATTACTGGTACCAAAAGAAAGAACTCGATACTCCAAGATGATACTCCTATTACTTCCTATGTTCCCGAGAACCCTAAAACCAATAGGCTACAATTTTAACAAATTTCTTCATTCTTTTCTTGTATTCACAAATATTAAGTTGATTGCATTGAAAATTGTAATACATGTCTTGACATGTGTGCTCATCAACTGCACAACGTTGTTCATACAATTTCAATTAAATTAGTTGCAACTGCAATTGTAATTACAAGCACAAATAAAAGAAAAGGTTGTGTGCATCATGATTGGAACATGTTTTTGTTAGTGTTGGTGATGGTGGTCGAAAATGAATGAACACGTGTTAATAAGAATATAAACAAAAAAGTCCTGAACACATTAGATATTTGATCAAAGTAAAATTTCAACAAAAGTTGGAAGGAAAAAGAAGAAGAAGAATGTTTTACATTCCTTAAAGTGTCTAAAGTACACCAACCATGTTCACGGGCATATCTAAACTTCAGATATAACCTCCATCTAAACATGACATTATTGAAAAATATTTTAGATGCACCCTAAATATTTTCTAATCTCTATAAAGAGTGAAATTAGTATGTCATATATCATTTTCAGTATTCCTTCATATATATATTTTTGGGACTTAATATTTCTGATTTCTTGGTAGATAATCTACAATTTTAAGCGTCCGAACTTAGTTGAACAAGTGCAATCATAAAAACTCAGACCTATGTTGTATGAGCGGCATAGAATCCGAACAAGTATGCGTTAGAGGTGCATCGTGTGCATGGGTATTTGTGCATTAGACACTAGGTTCATGACATACACTGACATACTTAGGATATTCACTTTTCATTATTTTCTTTTGCATTCAAGTTTGTGATTTTAAAATTGACGGATCGATTTTGTATTAGCATTGCGTCGGTTGTATTTAATTGACATATCGACAGTTTGCAAGCCTTGCAGGACTTTGCCAATGAGTAGCATGGGCACGAGCATGTGATGGAAGATAGATATTTTGTGTTGGAAAATTGTAACTAGATTCTCTTTTCTCAATGAGTGATCATTATTTCTATATTTGCTTAGACTCCACTCTCAACAATTATGGAAAGTATTCTAAGTTAATCAACTAGTTTGAATTGATTCAATTATTTAAATCTCTACACAAATATACTCTATCTATAATTAGAATCTCCAAACCCTAGTTATAACAGGATTCTCAAACTTCTAATATAATTAAATCAAACCTTGATCTAAAATTTAATCAATTCCCCATGTATGAAATTAATCAATAAGTAGATTATGAAATTAAATTAAATTTCTAAATCAATTACACTAACTCTCCTTGTAAACCCTAATTCAAAATCATTCGAAGAACACATAAAATTTACAATTTTCCAACAAAAAATCTTTATCTTCCATTACATGCTTGCTACCACGCCACTCGCTGACAAAGTCCTGTAAGGCTTGCAAACCGTGGGTACGTCAGTTGAATACAACTGATGCACTGCTAATACAAAAGCGATCCGTCAACTTTAAAATCACAAACATGAATGCAGAAGAAAAGTATGAAAAATGACTATCCTAAGTATGTCAGTGTATGTCATGAACCTAGTGTAATGCACAAACACGCATGCACACGATGCACCTCTAATGCACACTTGTTCAGATTCTATGCCGCACATACAACATAGGTCTGAGGGCAAACCCTTAGCGTTCTCCTCATTATATGGGTTAATCCCTTGTTATGCAAACCAATAACCGTGACGAACTTCAAGATTTGGACATCTTGTAAGTATTGGCTCTCGCCCTAGAATACTGGAGGTCAACCTCTATCCACAGATCATCCTGGAGACTATTTCACTCTCGTCCGGGAATTTTCGAGAATACCTCACTCCGCAGGTCATCTTGGAGCCTTCAACACATGAATGTCCCAGGAGCGTCGCTATCGTCTCGGAATACTGAAGATCAATCTCGCTCCGTAGATCATTCTAGGGCCTCTTTTCATACATCGTTCCAGAATACTGGGGAATATCTCACTCCGCAAATCATTCTGGAGTCCTCACACTCACGTTTGCTCTTGCTTCGTCAGATCTCCTATCTAGTGTCTGTACTTATATCCAGATATAAAAAATACTGTCTAGAGCTTGCTCACCCTACCAGACTTAAATCACATCATCAAGAACACTAGCCCAAAATGGCTAATTCCCAACTTTCAATAATTCACAACCTGACAATACTCTGGGTATCGCTCAGCCTAGGGTTATCTACGTTAACCCTAATCCTTTAAAGTAATCAGAAATTGGTTCATTTATATTTCTAATCCGTCTTTTATTCATTTCCCAAAATAGAACAAAGCACTCAAAAACTCAAACAGAAAAGGAAGATTATAATCATCGATACTCCATACAATGGCTAGTGAGCCTTATTTATAATTATAGAGGGAAGATGGCAGGATCTTCTGGGGCTTTATTCTTTCTTATTTGGTAGAGTTGTGTGCTGGCATATAGAATGGAATCTTTTAATGGAAGGTAGGTATTCGCTTTGTTCTTATCATCCATTATTGTTGAAAGTAGGAACACCGTCTTTAATTATTGTCCTTGGCGGGGTCCAAAGCAGGGTCCACCATACTTGTGGATAGTTAGTCATTATTGGCTTCTTCTGTTACCATATCCGAATCCACCGATATGTCACCATCAGCTAATGCACGATGAATATCCTCCAGTCTTTCAAGGATGTGCCATATTTCCTATGTGCCCTAATTTGATTGAAGAGAGAAAGTTGTGTGCCTTTTGGATTCTCTGGGTGGAGTTTATGCAGGCTGATAATTTATCTACTAATAATATATTTTTGCCTTCATGTATGGAGTGAGCTCCAATTGTTGCCACATGATCAGTATGTTCAAAGAATTCTTGTGCGGCAAGAAGACGTTTTGTGTCTTCTACAAATTTTTTTTTGTTGAACTTGAAGAATTGATGTTGGGGCTCTTTCGTATCTCTTTCGAGTTCCCATAACTGAACTGAGTGGAATAGTTTTACATATTGTCTTTCTTTCCAAATAGTCCAGATTCAAAACATAAATATGTTCTGAAATCTTTTCGCATATTCAGAAAGTTTTATAGTGCATACTTCAGGTATGTAGTGGGCGAATTCCTCTGGATTATTGGTATTTACATAGATTTATGATAGATTTATTAAAAGAAATAAAAATAGAAATTAATACTCTAAAAAATACATGGGTTTCTAACCCACAACCGGTTTTAAAACCTCAGCAAAAGAATTATCTTATTAGTAGGTTTTAAAACCTGTTATAAAACCCATAACCAGTTTTAAAACCCATGTTTCTATTATGAAGCTTTTCTTCATCTACAAGAAAAAGAATTAGCAAGAAATAGATAGCGTAGACATATATGCATATTATGAAAAACATTCTGCAGCTATAGATTATTTCTCCAATTATCTTGTCCAATTTTTTTGTAACATTACCCAATATCTTTACTTATTTCTTAACTTTCTATTTTTATTTGAGTTAATTTGCTGAAAAGCAACCTAAACACATGAATATATATATTTACGTATATTTCCCTAAATACGGGTAACCTTGCTTGTGTTCATCTGTCATCACATTTCAAGTTTCTTATTTTAAACATAAATTATCAAAATCGATACAACATTCAATTTCCTTATCGTTGGGTTTCTTATTTCTACGATTCTATTTTATCTGTACTAAAAAGAAAAACATCGTAAATTTAATTTATAGATTTTCGTATATTTTCCTAAATATGTGTAACCTTTATAGTGTTATTTTTTCTCACATTTCAAGTTTCTTATTTCAAACGTAAATTATCATATTCTTTACAAGATTTTTATAACTATATTTTCTATTTCCTAATCTTATAATTCTATTTGACATCGTCAAGCCCAACTATTTTTTTACCTTTAACTTTTCTTGAACGCTTTTTTTTACTGTTATCAAATTCTGATTTCACCTACCTCATTGTAATAGTGTCAACGGGTGACATCTCTTTTCCTTCGAGTAATCAAATACTATAATTATCTTATCCCCTTTTTCTTTATATAATTTAATATCATCACCTTTCAAGTTTATTATTTGAAATGTAAATGATCAAATAATATACACCTTATTACCTACCCTACTATTTATAGCTAAAATGTAACTTAAAACTCTTGAATTTACAAGTTCCATATATTTACCTTAATACGAGTAACCTTGCTTGTGTTCATTTTTAATCACCTTTCATGTTTCGTACTTCAAATGTGAATTATCAAAATCTATACAACTTGTTTCTTTTTCCTAAGCTAATAATTGTATTCACATTGATATGGGTAAAAATATAACCAAATTGCGGTAGTTCAAATCTGGCACAAATCTTAAAGCTCTTAAGGGTAAAATGGTAATTTTTACTAGAAACAGGTCTGTAACGGGAGTTGGGCC
The DNA here is from genome assembly GCA_017893485.1 of Hemerocallis citrina. NCBI lineage: Eukaryota > Viridiplantae > Streptophyta > Magnoliopsida > Asparagales > Asphodelaceae > Hemerocallis > Hemerocallis citrina. The sequence goes on along the minus strand of CM030360.1, from coordinate 160,869,706 downwards.
TCTTTCAAGCCCAACGACCCAAAAACTTGGTCTGTTTAACTGGGTTGTCTTAACAACCCAACACAAATGAGTCCATAATTATTTAAATATGATTTAAACTCATAATTATCCACAAGAGATTGTTCAAAAATCATATCTCTTACCATGAGAAGAGTTTAAACTCAATCTCCCCAACCACTCTCATCTTTTCATGAAGAAGAGATAACAAATTCAATCTAAAAACAACAGGAAGTAAATATAAATCATTATCTTGAAAATGACCCCCAAAAGCGACTATAAATACCCCATACCTACACAAGAACCAGGTAATGAATATTTTTCCAACAAAAGCTCTTTCATATTCTTCTTGACATCTGACTTGAGCATCAGAGGGACTGTCACTGGGGTCAACCCTGGTGTTTTAGACTTTTGTAGTTCAATCGGAGCAATCGTCGCCATCCAGATCAGATCCAACAGTGCAAACGAGTTAGATTCGGGAGTCAACATCAGTTGGAAACATTCAACATCGATGAAACTAAAAAATGACAGCTTTTTATTATTCTTAAAAGAATTCACAACATATGTTTGCTTCCATACAGAAAAAAGTAGCAAAAGATTGGCGTCGTATGTGGGAACAAAAAAAGCAGTCCGGCCAAACTTCGCTAGTAAAAACAATTTTCGACCATGTCTCCAAAGGGGAAAGGGAAGGCAGTGGCCTCAAGTCGACGAGCCAACCCTCTTCCTCCACCTCCGCCTCATGAGGACCTCCTTCCTACCTCTCAACAAGAGCAACCCCCTCAACCGGATGTATCTCTTCGGCCCCAACAGCCTACCCAGTCTCCCTTTAAAGAGGCTCCACCTGGGGCTCCCGAAGAAGTCAGCACTCTGCGCAGCACATTGGAGAGAACAGGGGTCGGTCTACACCTCCATACCCTCCACGGTACCCCCCTAAAGCACCTCAACCGCAACAAGACCTCCGCCATATCATAAACTCCCAGCAGCATGAGTCCGAACGTCGGGGCACTCAAGCAAACCGCAAGCAGGGGATACTCTCCCCCATCCATAACACCAAGAAGGCACGAGAGGCCCCTATCCTCTAAGCCAGGAATGTAAAAGAACCCTCTTTCCCAGAGGCGAAGAAGAACCCTCTCTCCCAGAGGACGAAGGCGCCATCATTCTCCTAGGGGACAACATTCTCCAAGGGGACAAAGAAGAAATCCTCCTCGAGGGGGAAGGAACCTTACTCCAAAAATTTGATCAGCCCCCAGAAAGGAAGAGAAGAAGAAGTATCAGTCAACCGGACAGAGTCCTGAGAATTCAAAGATAAAATCCTTAAAGCCCTCAACATTGTTCCAAGCAGGAGTCGTTAAACTATCCATCATCGCTCCACTCCTCCACAATGTGAAAAGTCCAACGGGTCCATTAGATTCGAAAGCAAGACAATGCTGTCCTCAAATGGCCAAAAGATGGAACACTACTAAAGTAAGAAAAAGGACGACGTTAAGGAACATACCGCCCCATGAGACCCCCCTTCTCCAGAAAAATTTATCAAGGCTCATGTTTCGGTTAATTTCAAGATCCCAGCCTTTTGAGTTGTACAACAGGGACTCTAATTCGGTGGACCAGAACAAAAATTTTAAAACACTCATGATGATCCACCAAGCATTCGACTCCTTCCTTTGCAAGACTTTCCCAGAAACCCTGAAGGGATTCACACGAGTGGTTCTCTCGTCTCTCTCCAGGGTTCATCCTCTCATTCGATCACTTGAAGAACTCTTCCTTATGCACTTCATCACCAACAACAAGACAGAGACGACAAGTGCCTCCATATTTGACCTGAAGCAAAGAGAGGGGGAGACCCTCAAGAGTTCTATTCAATGCTTCACAGCCGAGTCCCATTCCATTTCCTTACTCAACTCAGACATAGACATGGCTGCCTTCAAGTACAATATAAATCATGACTATCTCAAAGCTTCTTTTGTCAATGCCTCCTCGGGACTTCTCCGACCTCCTTCAACTGGTCGAGAAGTACATCGAGTGGAAGATGCCATCCGACCACACGAACAAAAGATGCCCTCATCCGGAACAAATGGAAGAGCACTGATGAAGACGGACCCAGGAAAGCCTCGAAGGATGCCACAGGCCAACAACGTCAACCCCCAATGCCATGCTTCGAGAAGTATACCCCACTTAATGCCAGCATTTCTGCCATGCTCATGGAAGTCGACAAGGAAGGGCTCCTTCGACCTCCTCCTAAGATGAATGCCCCAAGCAAGAGGAGGGATAGAAACAAGTGGCGTGAGTTTCACAAAGATCATGAGAACTGCATAAATGACCATCGAGCCCTCAAAGATGGGTTAGAAGCCCTGCTCTGACGGGGTACCTCGCCAAGTTCGCCCAAAGAAACAACATCGAGCCTTCTCCCACAGGAGGATCCAACAAGCAACTAGAGAAATCATCTGAGTCCCAAGGCTCGGGGCACATTGAGATATTCCACTCAATCCATGGGGGACCTATGGGGGAATTATCTAACTTCCCTAGAAAAGCATTTCTCCGAGAAGTAAACTCGGTGCATAATGTTCCCCCTCCCAAGAACTCGGGAGTTCTAATCACATTTTCAGACTGAGATCTTGAAGGTGTTCGAACACCTCACTGAGATGCACTGGTAATCAACATATGTATGGCCATTCATGAGGTGCATCGTGTCCTGGTAGATAATAGCAGCTCGGTAAACATTATTTTTCAGAATGTATTCGAGGGTCTCAAGCTCAAACGAGACCGTCTTAAGCCTGCCGAGTACACTCTCTGTGGATTCTCTGGAGCCCCAGCTCTAATCGAGAGAATAGTCACCCTTGACATAATTGTGGGGAAAGCTCCAACTACCCGTACGGAAGAACTTTGTTTCATGGTTGTCAACATGAAGTTCTCTTATAATGCCATTTTTGGTCGCTTCACGCGGTTACCTTAGCCTACCACATGAAGATGAAGTTCCCAACAGCAGCATGGATATGGAAAGTCAAAGGAAGCCATGAAGCTGCTCAGGCATGTTACACCACCACAATGGGGGGCTCGGTCCTCCCCCTCGATGCTACGGAACTCCCCCTCCTCGGTGAAATACTGGTATTGATGCTCAAAAACCTCGATATCCACTTTGTACTGAGTCCAAAAAATCTCCCCGCTAAAATCTATTCCCACCCCAACAAGCAATGCCAGATATATTAGTTCGAGTTAGCACTAATCTAAATAGAATTCTAATAGAAAAGAGAGAGGGGAAAAGCCAAATATGAACCCATAGAAGAACTAGTAGAAATCTCCTTATCAAGTGAAGTATTTTCGGGTGAGCAAGTCTCTCCCCCATTTAGTCAAGGAGCAACTCATCACTTACATTAAGGAGAACCGAGATATCTTCACTTGGAACAGCGAGCACTCGAATAAGTATAACGAGGGTGCTTAACCCCCTTCCCTAGTAGTTTGCTTCAAATATGTAATAACTGCCTACAATTATAACGGTCACAATATGTAATAAAGGCTAGCATCAAAGCAACAACTTAGTTTCATTTTTTCAATAAATTTTCAGCCTTTTCTTTTGTAAAATTATTGTACAATTCTACCGGATGTAAACAACGAGTCAAACACATGGTCCGCCATCGAGAAGCATGATATACTCACTATGCACCCCAATGGATGAGTGCGGAGTCCACTCATGGCTCTAGAGTCCCCTAGCTAGCCTCTTGCCTCTGAGAAAGTGTGCGGGGCATGGCTCGCCATTCGAGTGTTCGCAAAACAATCTTGGACAAGTGCGGAGACCATTCATGATTCATAGGGTGGTTCTAGCCACTTGCCCAGGAGCAAGTGTGCGGGGTATGGCCCACCATTTGTGTGCTCCCAAAACTCTTCGTCACCCTGTTCGAAGTTCATTCATGGTTCTAGATCTGCTCTAGCCACTTGCCCCCAAACAAGTATTCGGGACAAGGCTCATCGTTCGAGTGCTCCTAGAACCACCCCGGACAAGTGCATAGTCCATTTACAGTTCATAGGGCCACTCTAGCCACTTACCTCCAGCAAGTATGCGGGGCACAACTATCCATTTGAGTGCTCCCAAAACTCATCGTCACCATATTCGGAGTCTATTCATGGTTCATAGAGCTGTTTAGCCACTTGCCCCCGAGCAATTGTGAGGGGCACGACTCGCCATTTGAGTACTCCCAAAATAACCCTGGAAAAGTGTGGAGTCCATTCATGGTTCATAGAGTCTCCTTAGCCACTTGCCCCGAGTCAGAGTGCGAAGCACGGCTTACCATTTGAGTGCTCTCAAAACTCATCGTCACCTTGCTCGGAGTCCATTCATGGTTCTAGGGTCGCTCTAGCCACTTGCCTCCGAGAAAGTATGAGGGGCACAACTCGCCATTCGAATACTCCCAAAATTACTCCAGATGAGTGCAGACTCCACGCATGGTTCATAAAGTCACTTTAGCCACTTGTCCCCGAGCAAGTGTGCGGGGGCACGGCTTGCCATTCGAGTGCTTCCAAAATAACCCTGGAAAAGTGTGGGGTCCATTCATGGTTCATAGGGTAGCTCTATCCACTTGCCTCAGAGCAAGTGTGCGGGGGCACGACTCGCCATTCGATTGCTCCCAAAACTTATTGTCACCTTATTCGGAGTCCATTCATGGTTCATAGAGCTGCTCTAACCACTTGCACCTGAGCAAGTATACGAGGCACGACTTGCCATCGAGTGCTCCCAAAATAATCCTAGACAAGTGCAGAGTCCATTCATGATTCATAGGGTCACTCTAGCCACTTGTCCCTGAGCAAGTGTGCAGGGGCATGACTTGCCTTTTGAGGGCTCCCTAAACTCGTCGTCACCCTGTTTGGAATTCATTCATGGTTCTAGAGATGCTCTAACCCCTTGCCCTTGAGCAAGTGTGCAGGGCATGGATTACCATTTGAGTACTCCCCAAATAATTCCGGACAAGTGCAGAGTCCATTCATGGCTCATAGGGCCACTCTAGCCACTTACTCCCGAGCAAGTCTGCAGGACACGACTTGCTATTCGAATGCTCACAAAAATCATCGTCATCTTGTTTGGAGTCCACTTATAGTTTATAGAGCCGCTCTAGCCAGTTGTCCCCAACCAAGTATGCGGGGCCTCGACTCGCCATTCGAGTACTCCCAAAACAACTCCGGACGAGTGCGGAGTCCATTCATGGTTTATAGGGCCACTCTAGACACTTGCCCCCGAGCAAGTGAGTGGGGCATAGCTCACCATTCGAGTGATCCCAAAACTTGTCGTCACCTTGTTCGAAGTCCACTTATGGTTCATAGAGCCGCTCTAGCCACTTGACCCCGAGAAATTTCACAGGGCGCGCCTCTCCATCCAAGTACTCCCAAAGCTTATCGTCAACCTGTTCGGAGTCCATACTCATAGTCCTTAGAGTTATCTTGTCAACTTGCTGCTGAGTAAATTTGCAGGACACACCTCGCTATTCGAGAACTCCCACAACTGGCCACAAAAAAGTACAAGAGATCCAATCCTCTACTAGACTTGCTACAGTAAGTCTAACACAAAGAGCTATTACTGAAAGAGAACAAGAAGTGCTCATAGTCTTGGTCCCCTCAAGAAGTCGCTACTGATGAGTTTTCACTTCTTGCTCGGCAAGCTTCTCCTTGAGATAGGCGTCTTTCACCATAATCTTCCAACGAACCATACTAGCACACCCCAAAACGTCTGGACGAGTCTCTCCTGAAGATTCAAGAATAACTTTCCTCAGATGAGCTACCTCCAAGCTCTTCTCAAGCACTACATTCTTCAACTCGTCCGTCTCAATGGTAGCTGCAAGCAGAGAACGACGAAAGGATTTAACCTCTGAGGTCCTCCTGATTATCGCCTCAGCAAGGGAAGCTCCGCTATCGCAAGAGTAACCGCCTACATCGATTGGAGGGTTCTCCCGAAGACCTTCATCACGGTGCCTCGCTTCAGTATCCCTCCGGGTCAACACTCTTCTCAAGCGGCTGAGCTCCACTTCCATCTTGAATAGCCTCTCCCGTGATTAAGCATGCCCTAACTCCACCACACGAAGCTTGGTACGAAAACGAACAATCTCGCCATCATGAGAAATATTCACCCCAAGGGTGATTTACAAATTTGCTCCATAAATATGAAGTAATTGCCAAATAAAAATGAGAAGAAGACAATGATAGGCACAATCCTTGTATTTAAAATATCTGTATAATAAATTACAAAGAAAACTATCAAGTGGCTCACATTCAATCTTCCCCAAAATCAATGGTCCAGATTGATTTTCACAAAATATATTTTCCCGCCCAAAATTTTAAACTCCACAATTTCAAAACCTACACACTCTCTCTTTCCCAAAATACCCCCTTCTTTTTCTTTTCTCACTGTCTCTCTTTCCCGCTCACTCTCTCTCTCACTGTCTCCCTCTCTCTCCCCGCTCTCTCTTTCTCTCTCATCGATCGACGCCTCCCCCTCCTCTCCCCCTCTTGTCCTCCCTTCCGCTCTCACCAACTCCGACGCCGCTCTCATCGACAGACACCTCCCCCTCCTGTCCTCCCTTCTGCTCTCACCAACCCCGACGCCGCTATCATCGATCGATGCCTCTCTATCTCTCTCTCTCTTTCGAAATCATGCGGGAAAACCCCCTCCTTAAACCATCGCTCCACTTCGTCTTCTTCTTCCTCAAAACCCTAAATCCCCAAAATTTACAGTACCTCTCAAAACCCTAACAATGGTGCGATCCAAGCCCGGGCCCGCCAACAAACAGAAATGCGGCTTCGATTTCAAAGTAACTCTCTCTCTGTCTTCACTCTTATCCTTCTTCAATGTTCTTAATTTTTTTTCTTCTGATTTTGAAGAAAATAAAGCAGAAGATTGGACGTAAGCTCCCACCCCCGAAGAATTTCACCGTCACGCAGATAAAATTGAAAGGTAAAAATCCAATCTCGCGCATTTTGTTATAATATAATTACTCATTTGGAGTAGATGCTTTGGATATTTTCCTAAATTCTTACCCTAGAAAGGAACCACCCCCTTGATGTAGTTTTATCATATTTCTGTTTTATGCACTCATCATGTTCGATGAAATGCACAAATGATGTGAAACATTTTAATTATAGGAGCCTGCTGCACTGGGGGACATCTGAAACTAAAGTGGATGGGTTAAATCAGATGCACAAAAGCTTTCACATTTGGGACAGGAAATATGGTTAGTCTCTCTCTCATTCATATTCTCTGTTATGAATCATTCAATGCATACTCATATAGTTTTTCTCAGATTTTTACCTGCCTTTGAGTACAGAAACTTGGGATAAACTTCAAAGGGTTGCTGCTGCAGTGGTCAATGTCAAGGATTACTCGATGTCATCCACCACTGCCAACCCCGATGCCGCTCAACTCCAATCACCGAATCTCTCACCATCTCTACATCTCAGGTAGTGAGCCATGAATTTAGTGTTTTCTGCTGAATTTTCTGTTTAATTTTGTTTAATTTTGTTATTAGTGTGGTAAGGGAATGTAATTTTATTTAATTACTGTCTCTACATTTCAGGTAGTGAACCAAAAAATTTCAAAATCGATTTTTTTGTGTGGTAATTGAACGGCTTGCTGAAATTTTTGATGGGGCTTTTTAGATACGTTCTGTAATCCTACAAATTAGGGTTTTTTTTAAAAAAAAGTTCAGTTTTTGAGAATTTGATGGTTCAATTGGGTTAGTGGGTTTTAGTGCAGATCGAGATGAAGGAAATGTGGTTGGAGGGGTTTGAAAATTTGGCCAGATTCCATCTACATTTTGTTCATTGTTCTTCCATTTTGTTTAATTTGATTATCAGAGTGAAAATTTTTCCAGAATTGCTAAATTGGTAACTTTGTTGGGTAGGAACAATATGAGGAGCTAAATTTGATAAAATTGTTCGGTTGAATCATAATGATGTTAATGCATAGTTACTGTTAATTCGATATTTTGTTTAACTAACCAATTATTTAAGCATAGTTGTTGTCATTTGAATCATAATGATGTTAATGCAATTTCCTAGGAATGTGAACAAATATTGTAGATGTCTTGCTGAAATTACGTTGAAGTGCAAGGTGAATAAGTTAATTTATGTTCTTTTTAAGCTAAACCATATCTTTTGATGATGTGTTTGGCATTGTAGAAAGATTCGATGGTGGTCGGAATAGTGAGCCCCGTAAAAGATCAGGGACACTACCGCTCTTGCTGGACATTCAGTAAATTCATCCTGAAATTATTTACATGCTCTTATTTTGTATAACACACTTTTTGATGTAGCTTTCTGCTCCATGACTGATAAATTAAGTTACTTCGGGGAAAGCTTTCTTCTTATTTAAACTTTGCTAAGAATTTGACATCATGGGAAATACTAGCTTATACTAGGTTATACTGATTGTGGAGAATATCTGATCAAGAGAGTTATGGCGCAGAGTAATTGGGAAGCCGATAAAATGTAATTTTTTTTATAATTATTTTTTTATTGTTTATTAAGATGAATTTTTTAGTGATGTTTGTAGGCTGGATGTTTACATTTATGATTATCTAATGAAGAGGAATCTTCAGAACTCAGCCAAAGCCTTTATGGGGGAGGTGAAGGTTGCGCTTGATCCTGTTAGTAATGAACATTCCACTTTTGGTTTGTTACTCAATTTGATGTGGAAGTGGTTAAATTTATTAGTTTAGTTTTGTTCGATGATGTAATTGAACGATTTCGGAATGTAGATTGTAGATATCATAAATTTTTTTTTATCCCATTTCTTTAATTTAATTTTTTTTGGTTCTATTTGTTTGGTGTAAGATTGAGAAGTAATTTTTAGAAGTCATTTTCTCCCGAAATCGAAGCATTCTATAGATTCGAGCATGTAACAAACCAGAAACTCTTTCTTATGTAAGTTCCCCCATCAACACACACATAAATTTGAGCATTCTGTAGATTTTAATTTGGCCCTTGGATTATAATTCTGTAGATGATGCTAAATAGCTTGGCATACTTTTTTTGGATTTTAATAGCATAGATGTTTTGATTATAGTTTTCCTTTTTAAATTATAGAGATGTTTCTTTGATTAATGATTATGTTTTCCTATTTTGGCTGTGCCAATTCTACTCGCCAGCAGCTATACTCGAGAAATTTCAGTTGGTGGGCATTTTTTTTTGTTATAGATGTTCAATATTAATATCTGACTAAAATATCAACTACTGTGACCAGTTTTTAATCAGAAAACATTGTGCAATGCTTACAAGAAACACACAAAGAACATGGAATGTGACATGGATGCATATACTAAAGCTAAAGAAGTTGATCCAAAGTTCTACTGTGATGCTTTGAGTCTTCAATATGGACAGGTATTTGCACAATCTGTTAGATCATATCTAGTACTACATTCAGGATTTATTGGACAACATACTTTTCATTTAAGAGTCGTGTCTGGTTCAACTATAAATTTCTTTCATGATTATTTTAATTTCTAACAAATCACCCCATTTTTTTCAGGAATCAATTAGGTAATATACAAGCATAGTCTTCACTTCTGAACGCAGATTAAGGTATGTCCCTTCCCTTCCATCAATCATATTAATGAAATTTAGGCTATATTTACTTTTGACCAAAGACCCCAATTTCTAACAAAAATAAAAAATTCCTTCACAACCTCCACAACAGGTCTACGTCTATCTTATATTTGGGTCAATGTATATACTGGATCTCTCAATCTTTAATGCTTAAGAGATGTATTTCTCTTGAGCTTCTGATTGTGGCCCAATCAATGAATATGGATTTTGAATGGTAGAATCTGGTGTAATAATAATAGCAAGGCATTTATAATTAGCTGCATGATGCTAAAAAAGAAAACGATGAAGAAAAAAAAAGAAAAGCTGGTGTGATGATTGATTGGGGAGCAACGATTATGACTAGCTTATCAAAGCTGCCTATTCTTTGCAAAGCAAAGTCTGACTGTTTATCATATTTAAGTAATTGCTTGATAGTTAAAGATTGGCTAATAAACTACCAATAATCGAATGCTTAACCAATTGATTGGATATAATATATAAAGACAGAACATAGGTGCATGCTTTGAAGATGTGAACATGTGGGTGGTAGTTTTGGGAATTGGGAAGTGGTTTGTGCCCACATTCTTCTTACTACCGTGTCATTCTTCGTACGACAGTGTCCACTAGTTTCTACTGTAGCAGTCAATATTTGTTGTAATGTGCTCCATTTCAGTATCCCCTGCAAAATCCATTTCTTCTTCTACTTCCTTTTAACTTCTAATCCCCTTAGTTTACAAAAGAATCCCAAACAAAACAGAGAAGAAGTTTTTCAGTATATTATGTTGAGGAATGGAGATGAAAATAAAAGAAGTAGAGAAAAAACAAAGGAAAATAATAAGAGAATAACGATGGTGAATACCTAATGCAATTTGAGTCACTATGGTTGGAGAAAAGGAACTCAGACCAAAGTGATGATGCAATGTGAAGGAACAAGAGAGAACACAACAGATGGCTTTGAAAACCCATATGGGATGTGAGATAAGATAAGGTTATAAAACCTTATCTCTTCTTTTATGAAAAAAATAACTTGTGGTACATGCTGATACATGCTATACACAACCTGTACCATACTGATTATTATCATCTACGAGTCACATGTGCGATACATATCAAATTTCTAGCGAATCATAACTTACCCGACAATGTACATGACATATTGTGACAAAACTTTTTTTGGTGTGTGTGTGTGTGTGAATTTTCTTTCTTTAAATTGGTAGCTACCTTTGATTTTCTTATTGTGTGGCAGCTTTCAAGGGCTTGAGTCTGATAGGAGATAGTGTAAGCTTTATTAATTCAGTAGTATACTACAAGTTATTTCCCTTTGTTCAACGATATATAATCACTTCAAACAAATAAATCTTTCTTATTGTAACTTCAAAAGACGATGTGCACTTAGCAATTTCACTAAATTAAACTTCTTACAAAACAAAAACTTCAAATGCTTTGATTCTTCACAAGCAAGTGCAGGAAAGTTTATGAGCATTCTGAATTAATAAAGTCATGCTTTGATACAAATTCTTTCATGAACACAAATACTGTCCCTTTTTCATGACACAAATACTGTCCTTCTGAATTAATTGGCTACTAGATGAAATATAACATACCACTTGGGTGTCTAAAATTGGTGACATGGATGCAAGTGGATAGCCTGCAGGGTGACCAAATGATTTTTATTCAACCTTTAGATGAGTCTTTGGATGAGTCTATGCTGGAGCTTGCAATAAATTACTAATCACATTGAAGGTTCACATTTTCTTTTGCCATGCCATATGTTAACCTTTTGCTTATAATATTTAAAGATGTTGAACTCCTTTGTTACTTCTTAAAGACTTCTATATTGCTTGGGAGTGGTGGAAATTGAAGATGGGAGTTAAATGACTCTGCTCTTAGATGCTTCATTCTGCACATAAGTAATTGAGGCACTATTTTTTTTAAAATATGGGCTATGATAAACTATTGTTGAGATACTGGCTATTGTTGAGATTGAGGATGGTGGCTATTGTTTAGATGCTTGCAGATACTTTGCTTTGATTAGAATAATGGAACTGCTTCTTATATTGATTATGCTTTTAATCACCATGTTTGTTATGGCTGTGATGAGATTACACATTATGATTCATACAGATTTTAGGTATTGAAGCATCTATTTTCAAAATCTAAGCAGTGATGAAATTAATTTGAGTCTCTTGGTTTTGCACTTGGTTCTGACTTGAGATTTTCGATTTGCTGCTTCTCTGAATATGAAATGTGTTTATGAGGCTCACTCCTTCAATACGTGGACTGAAGGAGTTATTGCCTGTTATTCTATTTTGGTGAAGATGCATTCATTGTGCCAAACTACTTTATTGCATTTATTATGGAACGCAGTCTAGCATGCTTTTATTGGTTTTGACTGCACCGATTCAGTCTACTTTATGATACACGGTTCTGAATTTTCTTACTTCATGAAATGTGATCCTCAGATAGTTTAGAGCAAGAAAGTGAAGAGAATTAGTGTGATCTTGAGCCATATAATTGTACTCATAATTGTATTTATAATTGTGGTGTTCTCTTAGCCCTTATGATGATGAAAAAACATGTGTTTTGAGCTATTTCAATGCTTAAATTTACCTGCTTTTATTTGTTTCATATGATCTAAATTTGAATTAGTCCCATAATAATCTCTTTTAATTGTGTATGTCTTTGAGAGTATTTCGTGTTTTAGCTTTTTTGAGTGAACCTTGGGATCAGAGATGTGGTGGAGCAACTGAGAACAAGCAAACCATGAATATACATGAAGCTTGGGATGAAATGGCCTAGGTGTTGCATCTGATAACAAGCAGAGCTTCAACATCAGGATTATGTTTTTAATACTTGAGCAAACAAATCAACATGCAGTTAGAAGCAACATGCATGTTTGGTTCAAGATGGACGGATATAGTCCTTTTAGGCGTTGTCCTGTTTGAAAGGTAATGGTTTCAAAACTCTTACTATTTTTTTAAAACTCATTGTTTTAATTGATTATTGTAAACTCTTACTTTTTTTAGGCTCACTGTTTGGTCTCATTTTTAAAGACTTGAAGACTTCAAGCATTGTTTCATCCCTATAAATTTTTTTTGGTCATTCGGTTGGTTGGTATATATTATGGTGGAGGATGTAATAGTTGTAATAGTTGTTGTAACGCCCCGAATTCCAAATCACTGAATTCGAGATGTTCTTCAGGATCTTTTCACTTTCTTTGAGTACAATTTTACAAGGAAATCCAAATTTTTCTTTTTACATCAGAGATACAACATCTTACATTTAAATTTTCACAGCGGAAGCAAAGTATACAATATTTACATAAATGAACAACAACATGATAAACTCTTTATGCATCCATTCCTCTTTACATGTATTTAATCCTGCATACAAAACTGTGGGTACGTCAGTTTATTCAACCGACGATAATTATACATGGCCATCCTCTCTATGCCAGAAACAGTATAATGAATCTCATTTCTTAACAAATCACAACTTGTTCAAAATAAGCATGTAAGTCAAAAAGGGAACTTTTAAAGATGTCGTGTCGTGATTGTGCACTTAATCCTTAATGCATTTATTTAATTTTCCCATGACACTAATGCACACTTGTTCGAATTCTATGCATCCCATTCTACATAGGTTCGAGGGCAAGCCTCTTATTCGTTCTTCATTTTTGTAGGGTTCGATCCCTCGCCATGATTTACTCTACTTCTGTAATTACAATGAGTATCTTAGATGATCCTATGAGTACAAGCATGTATCCTGGACCCTGGAGGGAAATCCCACGCCATGTCTTGGCTCACCAAGCATGCATTCTGTGGTAAAATTCAAGCCTCCTCCCTGAATACAATCCTCTTGCAGTCACCAAAACACCCCACAAGCGTTACTAAAGTCCGATCATTACTGAGTTGTGCCCGCGCCATGTCTTGGCTCACCAAGCATGCATTCTGCGGCTCACACACCCGCACCGTAAAACTCTAGTTCTCATACTTATGTTTTTCTCTCATTTTCATCACCTCCACACTATGTATTAAAGTTACATTAGAATCATGAATAAAAATCAAGCTCTAGAGTTAGCCTCCCCATCAACCGGACTTAGCATTTCATTTCACATGACCAACCTTGGCCTTCTTTTCTCATTATCATTTCATTTCACTGCCGGGGAGACTTAGCTACTCTTTCGTTCAATTTCAAATTCACAATATCCAATTGAGCATCCTCAGCCCATAATTCATTTTAGAGTCTCACAGACTTTCTTATCATGATTTAGCCCTTCATATTTTCATTTAATTCTCAATGATTCATTTACATAATTCATACAGTCATAAACAGAGTCCATCGACTTAAATCATAAAGCTCGTAATTACCAACAGTAAATAACATGAATTCAAATATATCCAAGTACACTCTGTACAGTCGACTTGGAAGAATACCAGTCGACTCATACAGTCACATACAGTATCATCGTAATTGCTCGGGATAGTCGACTGTTGTACACAACCAGTCGCCTGTCCCGCACTTTTCATGTTCACAATATTGTTCTCATGACAGTCGACTGTTCATCAACCAGTCGTCTGTCCTGGGATTTCAAACAGCACAATTCTAAGTCCAGATCAGTCGACTTGCTACATGCATCGGTCGACTGGACAGATTCCTTTTACTTAAAGAGATTATTTACAGTTCTTACATGCACTTGCATTATGATGTCAATTTACCATATACATAGATTCATGTTTCACAAACAGAGTCTCTTATTGTTCGGTAACATTACAGCATGAATTTTCAAGTTACTAGTATGCTCTTTTCTTTTAGGGAAAAATACTTCAAACATGCGTTCACCTTGCTCATACTTTCTTACGACAATGAAGATATAAATCTCAAGTCATCATGCTAGGTCTACACAAATAGAATGTCTTAATTCATGGAATTCCCAAACAGTCATACTCAAGTACGGAACCCGTCGGCTGAATCCAGTATCAGTCGACTGCTCCGACCATTCTAAGTTATTAATCACCATTAGTTCTTTTCATTCACTTACCTTCCCTCCATCATATGTGTCATAGGAAAAATATATATATTTAATAATCACACCATCATTTCTATATGCACACATGTTTACTAGCACATTATGAAAAATAGTGTCTCGTACCAGTCGGCTGGTTCACATGCCAGTCGACTGTGCCGACAGATCTGTTTTCAATATTAATAGCATGTTCAAGCAATTTCTACTACATTCAATTTACTTTTCAAAACATGGTAGTATTCAAATAGTCATAGTATAATTTCCTACATTAGAAGTCCTGAGAAACACCCACCTTATAAGAAGAAATAACGAAATCCCGCAAAACTCTTCAATATGGTACTGCACTCCTTGCTCCTTTGTTCCACACCGAACTCCTCAGAATGCTGCTCGTCTCCACAGAAAAGCCCTCACACAGACTCACAAATACACTCACTTACAATAATAATCTTAGAAAATTTTAGTGTAAAAGAGATAGGAGAAATAGGAGGGGTATTTATACATAAATTAGAGTGAGATGGAGGGTTGAGATGAATTAGGAGGTTGGAAAATCAAGGGCTGAGATCCATTCGGGAGTTGAGAAACTACCCACACCCCAAAAGTAACCACCCATGACCCAAGTCCATCACTCCATAATCCGGCCAAGTTTGTGCCTTGTGCACGTGTACATGGAGTGCACGTGTACACACAAACCCCACTACATAAAATGTACATCAAATACCCGAAAAAGAGAAAAGAAAAGATGCTACACAAACAAGTTGTAGGAATTAAATTTATGGGCTTAAATCCATTGGGCCAAAAATATTTAGAAAGGAAAAATAAATGAATCAACATTGGCTTTGAAAAATGCTTTAAAGGAAACAATATATTTTGTTCATCATGGAGAAAATAATAGTCACATGCTACGCAAGCATGCCATATGAAGAAAAATAAATAATCTTTATGTATTAAGGAAAATGGGGATATTACATCACTCCCTCCTTAGAATAGTTCCGTCCCCGGAACTACAGCCAAGAGCGAGAAAACAGAAAACATCAACAAAACAAAAGATACAAAGATATAATCAAACAAAAATACAATCAAACAAAAAGCTCAGGATAGTCCTTCAACATCCTCTCCTCAGATTCCCAAGTAGCCTCTTCAACCAGGTGGTTTCTCCTGACTACCTTGACCATCGGTATCGTCTTATTCCTCAAGACTTTCTCCCTACGGTCAATAATCTCGACAGGAGACTCGATGTAATTCAGGTCTAACTGCAGACCTTCCGGCACTTCAGGCAAATGATGACTCGGATCTGGAATGTAACCTCTCAGTATAGACACATGAAAGACATTGTGCACCTGAGACAACTCTTCCGGTAATTCAAGCCGGTAAGCAGTTTTCCCGATCCTTTTCAATATCTTGTATGGGCCTATAAACCTCGGGGCTAACTTCCCGCCTTTGCCAAAACGAACCACACCTTTACTGGGCGATACCTTCAGAAAGACGAAGTCACCAACCTCAAACTCAAGGTCCCTTCTCCGGTTGTCTGCATAGCTTTTCTGCCTGCTCTGAGCTTCCACCAACCTTTTCCTGATCAGATCAATCTTCTCAGAAGTCAGCTGTACAAGCTCAGGACCAAACAACTGACGCTCCCCAACTTCATACCAGCAAACAGGAGTCTTGCACTTCCTGCCATACAAAGCTTCATACGGCGCCATCCCAATGCTAGCCTGGAAACTGTTGTTGTAGGTAAACTCCACCAAAGGTAAATGCCTTTCCCATCTGCCTCCAAAGTCTAGTATACAACACCGAAGCATATCCTCAAGAATACGATTGACTCTCTCGATCTGCCCATCGGTCTGCGGATGAAAAGCAGTGCTGAAATCTGTTTTGGTACCCAAAGCTGCCTGAAGACTCCTCCAGAAATGCGAAGTAAACCGCGCATCTCGATCAGACACAATAGTCGAGGGAACACCATGAAGTCGGACAATCTCACCAACATACATCTCAGCCAACTTGTCCATCGAAGCAGTGAGTTTCATCGCCAAAAAGTGAGCGGACTTGGTAAGTCGATCGACTATAACCCAAATCGCATCATTGCCTTTAGAACTCTTAGGCAATCCCGTGATGAAATCCGTACTGATGTTATCCCACTTCCATTCCGGAATAGGTAACGGCTGTAATAGACCTCCGGGTCTCTGATTTTCGGCTTTGACCTGCTGACAAACCTCACACTTCGCGACAAATTCAGCCACATCCCGCTTCAAACCTGACCACCAGAAATGCTGTTTGATGTCCTTGTACATCTTAGTACTCCCAGGATGTACAGACAAAAGAGTAGCATGAGCCTCCTGAAGAATACTCTCCTTCAGGTCCGCCTGATTTGGAACGCACAGCCTATCTCCGAACCACAGCACTCCATCCCTGATTTGAAATCAGGGCAACCTGCTAGCACCAACCTGCTCCTTCATCTCCAAGATATCAGCATCAACTTCCTGACTTGTAATGATCCTTGCATTCAAAGTAGGCTGAAGCTTCAACTGAGATAAAGATGCTCCCAATCCTTGCAAGACAACCTCAATACCTGCTCGATCTAGCTCCTCAATCAGATGCCTCTGAGTTGTAATCAAACTGGCCAAACTGCTCTTGCGACTAAGTGCATCAGCCACAACATTAGCCTTTCCAGGATGATACTTGATCTCAGGTCGCATATCCTCGAGCACTTCCAACCATCTCCGCTGCCTCAGATTGAGATCCCTCTGCTGGTATATGTACTTCAAGCTCTTGTGGTCCGTGTACATGTTCAACTTCTCACCGTACACATAGTGCCTCCATTGCTTCAGGGCAAAGATAATCGCAGTCAACTCCAGATCATGAGTCGGATAATTCTTCTCATGCGGTCGTAGTTGCCTAGACCCATAAGCGATTACTTTACCTTCTTGCATTAAGACACAACCAAGCCCCCGATGTGAAGCATCGCTATAGACATCATACTCAACTCCTGCTCTAGGCAAAGCCAAAATAGGTGCAGTAGTCAGTCTATCTTTCAACTCCTGAAAACTCGCCTCACATTGCTCAGTCCACTTGAAGCTCACATTCTTCTTGGTTAACTCAGTAAGCGGCACAGCTATCTGAGCATAACCTTGAATGAATCTCCTGTAGTATCCAGTCATCCCAAGGAAACTTCTGACTTTCTTCACTGTAGTAGGCCTAGCCCAATCTCTCACTGCCTCTATCTTCTGAGGGTCAGTTGCCACTCCCTCCTTAGAAAGGATGTGACCTAGGAATGCCACTTCAGATTTCCAGAAATTACACTTGGATAACTTGGCATACAACTTCTGCTCTTCCAACTTCTGCAAAACTGCTGCCAGATGCTCGGTGTGCTCCGCCTCAGACTTGGAGTACACGAGAATATCGTCGATAAACACCACGACGAAAGAATCAATAAACGGCCTCAGAACTCTGTTCATCAAGTCCATGAAGATTGCGGGTGCATTCGTCACTCCGAATGGCATAACTAAGAATTCGTAATGCCCATGCCGAGTTCTAAATGCAGTTTTGTGCACATCTTCAGCTTTCACTCGAACTTGGTGGTATCCTGATCGAAGATCTATTTTGGAGAATACAACTGCTCCTTGTAGACGATCGAACAAGTCATCAATTCGAGGAATCGAATACTTATTCTGAACAGTGACCTTATTCAGCTCTCGGTAATCGATACACATCCTCATCGATCCATCCTTCTTCTTTACCAAGAGCACTGGTGCTCTCCAAGGTGACGCACTAGGTTGAATAAAGCCTTTTCCCAATAGTTCCTCAATCTGCCGTTTCACTTCATCCTGTTCCACTGGAGCCATCCTATACGGTGCCTTAGAAATTGGTGCACTTCCCGGTTGGACAGTGATGCTGAACTCTACATCACGATGCGGGGGTAACCCAGGAAAATCTTCCAAGAACACAGTCGGATAGTCCCGAACCACAGGAATTCCTTGCACTTCCACAGGAGTCTCTTCCTTGCGGATAGTTGCCACCAGCCTAGAACACTTCTGCTTCCCTTGGAAAGTGACTTCAAGTCCTCCTGGAGCCTTCACTGTTACGGTCTTGGTCTTACACTCGATGCTTGCACTGTACACCGACATTCAATCAATGCCAATGATAACATCGACTCCCAAGATAGTCAGCTCGATCAGATCAATGCCAAAGATTCGATCCCCAATCACTATCTCGCAATCAGCATAATACCGATCAGTGGTCAAAGTTTCCCCTGACGGAGTAGCTACTGCTAAGATCTTGCCTGGAAAAATCTTCGGTTCCGCTCCCAACACTTTAGCAAATCTAGGAGACACAAAAGTATGAGAGGATCCAGTATCGAACAACACAACAGCTTTCTTTCCATTAAGATAGAGTTCTCCTGTTACATAATACACACCATTACATAACAGTTTCACAATATAAACGGGAAGGAGAAATGACAAAAACCACACTAAACATCAGCCCTCGTACCAGAGATGACCTGATCTGCCTCATCAGCATCAGCTTCCGTCAAAGCAAATACTCGCCCTGACTGGTACGGCCTCTTCCCAGTTTGCTGTATTGGCACATTGTGATTGCCAGCCCGTGGTTTGAGACATTGAGATTGGTAATGTCCCACTTCACCACAGTTAAAGCAAGTGACTGCGGAAGGTCTCCCCACATTGTTTCCCTGTCCTCCAGCTACACTGATAGCATTCGCCCCTGTCGGTTTGAACCTCTGTACAGATGGTTGCCCCTTGAAACTCCCCGATTGTGCAGGCCTCTTCCCGGACTGCCAGTTGTTTCTCCGGCTCTGAACAACTTGGAACTGCTCCATATCCGCCTCCGTCGCTGCCGCCCTCTTCACCAGCTTATCGAATCTCCTGATACCAAGAGGTATCATACGAGACCTCAAGCTCGGCCTCAGACCATGCTCAAACTTGCGAGCCTTCTTCGCCTCATCCATCACCAGTTCTGGAGCATACCTGGAGAGCTGAGTAAACTTAGTCTCATACTCCCTTACTGACATGCTGCCTTGCTGAAGTGACAGAAACTCCATGGCCTTCTTCTCCTGGACGTCGGAGGGGAAATAATGACTGCGGAATTCTTCCAGAAATTCCTCCCAGCCAAGCAACACGCCACCCATGGTCCTCTTCATCGACTGCCACCAAACAACCGCATCCTTCTCCAACTGCAAAGTCGCCAACTTGACCTTGCTGCCCTCCGGTGTCTCCAACACCTCGAAGATTGTCTCTACTTGCCGAATCCAGTTGTCAGCCGCATCTGGATCTGACTTTCCCTCGAACACTGGTGGTTTCATTCTCTTGAACGATTCCACTAGCTTAATTGCCTCGGGTACTGGATTCACCGGTCCTCTTCCTTGGTTCGCAGCCACTGCATTCAGCGTCTGGTAAACCCTTGCAAGCTCGGTCTCCAGGTCCAAACCTTCACCATTCCTGGCTCCCCTTCTCGACATATTCTGATGCAAAAGATCCATTAAATTCGAAGTATATGACAAGAATTTAAACCAACTTTCATTTCATTGAATTCCAAAGTGTATACAATCGAATTAAAAGACATTTTGACATCAGAACAGAAGAAAATAGAAACTAGGACAATCTAATCTCTACGGGTCCTCTTCACTGCTCGAAGTTCATCCCGTAGTTCTTCCACTTGGTCTTTCAACACATCTGTCAGGTTCTTTCTCTTCTCAAGTTCCCATACTCGGTGACTGAGAACAGAGAAATCGGCCTTCCGCTGTGCCAGCTGAGCCTCCAAAACTCCAACTCTATACTTCAGGGTATCCACTTGCCTCTGAAGAGAAGCCACAGTGCCATTCAGAGCTGGTCCCTCTTCTTCATCGGAAGAAGAATCATCAGATGAATCCGGCGGTGGGGTGATCTCTCGAGATTCAGGGTACTCCTCATCATCAGAATCTGCTTGCCTAGGGTGATACTCGTCCTCAGAATCAGCCTGTCCAGGATGGTACTCTTCCTCAATAATATGCCAGTCGTCGCTTCCAGCAGGGTCGAAGTGATTAGCCATCTTAGAACAGAGAGGAAGGAGCATAAATCATAGAGCAACACAAATGTAAGTCACTTACATTTAAATCTCTAAACTCAAACACACACTCTAATGTCCACATTTAGGGGGTCGTTCCTTATAAACTTGTACAAGTGTGAAAGCGTAGAAAGCGTGGCTCTGATACCACTCTGTAACGCCCCGAATTCCAAATCACTGAATTCGAGATGTTCTTCAGGATCTTTTCACTTTCTTTGAGTACAATTTTACAAGAAAATTCAAATTTTTCTTTTTACATCAGAGTTACAACATCTTACATTTAAATTTTCACAGCGGAAGCAAAGTATACAACATTTACATAAATGAACAACAACATGATAAACTCTTTATGCATCCATTCCTCTTTACATGTATTTTATCCTGCATACAAAACTGTGGGTATGTCAGTTTATTCAACCGACGATAATTATACATGGCCATCCTTTCTATGCCAGAAATAGTATAATGAATCTCATTTCTTAACAAATCACAACTTGTTCAAAATAAGCATGTAAGTCAAAAAGGGAACTTTTAAAGATGTCGTGTCGTGATTGTGCACTTAATCCTTAATGCATTTATTTAATTTTCACATGACACTAATGCACACTTGTTCGAATTCTATGCATCCCATTCTACATAGGTTCGAGGGCAAGCCTCTTATTCGTTCTTCATTTTTGTAGGGTTCGATCCCTCGCCATGATTTACTCTACTTCTGTAATTACAATGAGTATCTTAGATGATCCTATGAGTACAAGCATGTATCCTGGACCCTGGAGGGGAATCCCACGCCATGTCTTGGCTCACCAAGCATGCATTCTGTGATAAAATTCAAGCCTCCTCCCTGAATACAATCCTCTTGCAGTCACCAAAACACCCCACAAGCGTTACTAAAGTCCGATCATTACTGAGTTGTGCCCGCACCATGTCTTGGCTCACCAAGCATGCATTCTGCGGCTCACACACCCGCACCGTAAAACTCTAGTTCTCATACTTATGTTTTTCTCTCATTTTCATCACCTCCACACTATGTATTAAAGTTACATTAGAATCATGAATAAAAATCAAGCTCTAGAGTTAGCCTCTCCATCAACCGGACTTAGCATTTCATTTCACATGACCAACCTTGGCCTTCTTTTCTCATTATCATTTCATTTCACTGCCGAGGAGACTTAGCTACTCTTTCGTTCAATTTCAAATTCACAATATCCAATTGAGCATCCTCAGCCCATAATTCATTTTAGAGTCTCACAGACTTTCTTATCATGATTTAGCCCTTCATATTTTCATTTAATTCTCAATGATTCATTTACATAATTCATACAGTCATAAACAGAGTCCATCGACTTAAATCATAAAGCTCGTAATTACCAACAGTAAATAACATGAATTCAAATATATCCAAGTACACTCTGTACAGTCGACTTGGAAGAATACCAGTCGACTCATACAGTCACATACAGTATCATCGTAATTGCTCGGGATAGTCGACTGTTGTACACAACCAGTCGCCTGTCCCGCACTTTTCATGTTCACAATATTGTTCTCATGACAGTCGACTGTTCATCAACCAGTCGTCTGTCCTGGGATTTCAAACAGCACAATTCTAAGTCCAGATCAGTCGACTTGCTACATGCATCGGTCGACTGGACAGATTCCTTTTACTTAAAGAGATTATTTACAGTTCTTACATGCACTTGCATTATGATGTCAATTTACCATATACATAGATTCATGTTTCACAAACAGAGTCTCTTATTGTTCGGTAACATTACAGCATGAATTTTCAAGTTACTAGTATGCTCTTTTCTTTTAGGGAAAAATACTTCAAACATGCATTCACCTTGCTCATACTTTCTTACGACAATGAAGATATAAATCTCCAGTCATCATGCTAGGTCTACACAAATAGAATGTCTTAATTCATGGAATTCCCAAACAGTCATACTCAAGTACGGAACCCGTCGGCTGAATCCAGTATCAGTCGACTGCTCCGACCATTCTAAGTTATTAGTCACCATTAGTTCTTTTCATTCACTTACCTTCCCTCCATCATATGTGTCATAGGAAAAATATATATATTTAATAATCACACCATCATGTCTATATGCACACATGTTTACTAGCACATTATGAAAAATAGTGTCTCGTACCAGTCGGCTGGTTCACATGCCAGTCGACTGTGCCGACAGATCCGTTTTCAATATTAATAGCATGTTCAAGCAATTTCTACTACATTCAATTTACTTTTCAAAACATGGTAGTATTCAAATAGTCATAGTATAATTTCCTACATTAGAAGTCCTGAGAAACACCCACCTTATAAGAAGAAATAACGAAATCCCGCAAAACTCTTCAATATGGTACTGCACTCCTTGCTCCTTTGTTCCACACCGAACTCCTCAGAATGCTGCTCGTCTCCACAGAAAAGCCCTCACACAGACTCACAAATACACTCACTTACAATAATAATCTTAGAAAATTTTAGTGTAAAAGAGATAGGGGAAATAGGAGGGGTATTTATACATAAACTAGAGTGAGATGGAGGGTTGAGATGAATTAGGAGGTTGGAAAATCAAGGGCTGAGATCCATTCGGGTGTTAAGAAACTACCCACACCCCAAAAGTAACCACCCATGACCCAAGTCCATCACTCCATAATCCGGCCAAGTTTGTGCCTTGTGCACGTGTACATGGAGTGCACGTGTACACACAAACCCCACTACATAAAATGTACATCAAATACCCGAAAAAGAGAAAAGAAAAGATGCTACACAAACAAGTTGTAGGAATTAAATTTATGGGCTTAAATCCATTGGGCCAAAAATATTTAGAAAGGAAAAATAAATGAATCAACATTGGCTTTGAAAAATGCTTTAAAGGAAACAATATATTTTGTTCATCATGGAGAAAATAATAGTCACATGCTACGCAAGCATGCCATATGAAGAAAAATAAATAATCTTTATGTATTAAGGAAAATGGGGATATTACAGTTGTAATATTTAGCATTTTGGGAGATGATGTAAGTATCTGTATATAATAATGATATAATATAGTTATGTTAATACCCGTACCCGCAAAGTTATGGAGTATTGGGTTCTGTATTTGGTTTTTGAAAGGTTTTTCAAAGGTTTTTCTAAAAATTTATTACGTTTTCAAACGAAATTTTAGTTTTTATTTTGTATCTTACATTATATTATGATTTTTTTTCCCAGAGCCTTATATATATGATTCCTGTGTGATGTTGCTTGGTTTTGCCTGGGGAGGATTGATATTTATTGCCTGTGATGTTATATTTATAATTATTAGCAGAATTCCGTAAGGTTAAAAGGGGCTAATATTTTAGGGGAGACTGTCAAAATTTTTACTAAACTTCCTAAAATCTATTATGTTTTCAAACGATATCTTGGTATTTATTTTGTATCTTTAGTCATATGAAGATTTTTTCCCCCCAGAGCCCTATATATATGATGCCTGTGTGATGTTGCTTGGATTGGCCTAGGGAGAATTCATATTGACTGCCTGTGATATTAATTTTTTAATTGTTAATAGAATTCCGTAAGAAATTGCTCAAAAATGGTTAATATTTAAGGGGAGATTCTGTCGAATTTTTTACTACAATTCCTAAAAATATATTACGTTTTCAAACGAAATCTTGGTTTTTATTTTGTATCTTGGTTAATATGAAAAATTTAGAGATACTATTTTAGAGGAGACTATTTTATATTTTGGCTAATATCTTGGCTAATATCAAACGATATCTATTACATCAAAGTTAATATTAACTGCCTGTAAAATTTTAGAAGAGACTGTCGAAATTTTTACTAAACAACTTAATTAATTAATTAATCATTCTTCGCGATGACGTGCCGTAGGAAACAATTTAAAGGTGATTGTATTAGAAAACAATTAGGAAACAATAAAATTTCAAAGGAGGGCTATATAGAGAAAGGTGGTTGTATTTGTTTACACTCAGATTTTTTTTTTAATCATGGTGCATATTTTTAATGGATGTGCTTATTACATTTCTTGAAAAATAGCTAAGTTTTTGGAAAATTGGATAAGTCAATATTGAGAAATTTAAGGGCAATAAAGATGAAATAACTAAAAAACTGAAACAATTTAATGAATAATTATTAAAGAGGTATAGTGAACGCCTTTTCATCTTAGCATGTATAATGAATAAATTTATATGCAGTTCACACAACCAAATAACTCCAAATAAATTTATATGCAACTCTCTCTCTCTCTCTCTCTCTCTCTCTCTCTTAACCTCTTTTAAAATCATACATGATTAACTATATGAAAATATGACAACGGAGAATTAACTCATGCAGTTTGAGGCAATAATTGCATTAGCTCTTATATTTAAGTCACACATAACAACTGATTTCGATCCTGATCTCCTGACAAATTATCCTGCAAGATATAAACCAATCAACAACTTAATTCTTCACGAATATAAACCAATAAATAACTCAATGTCTACTACTAAATACACATCTATATAAATCATTTTTCACGAAAACGTGCATATACTTAACTTTTTACAGGGCTTTTTATATGCTGCCTTATGTCCACAGGCAAACCTAGGGTTTTTTATATACTGCATACAAATCATTCTTCACGAAAACATGCCGTAGGTACGTGTCCACGGACAAACCTAGTATATATATATGATTATATAAACCATGCATGCGTGCCTTGATAGACCTCTCACCACACGCATATATTCTCATATACTACAAAATAAAACGGGTTCGACCAGCTTTAACAACAATCCAACCTGAGTAAACATACTGTACAACAGAGCCTATAAAAGGCATATTACGGGGCTGTAAAGAACCACT
Organism: Hemerocallis citrina; assembly: GCA_017893485.1. Taxonomy (NCBI): domain Eukaryota; kingdom Viridiplantae; phylum Streptophyta; class Magnoliopsida; order Asparagales; family Asphodelaceae; genus Hemerocallis; species Hemerocallis citrina. The sequence continues at coordinate 160,844,225 of CM030360.1, read as the reverse complement.
TTTAAACAAATGCATAAAAAAAAGAGTAATGCTAGAGCCACTACCAATTTCACTACATTTCTCTTCACTACCTTAGGTGGCACATTCCAATAGGTAGGAGATGATAGAGTAGGTGGGAGAACTCTCCAATAGGAGTATGCCACCTAAGGTAGTGAAGAAAATGGTAGTGAAATTGGTAGTGGCTAAAGCATTACTCTAAAAAAAAATGATTATAGGTAGCCATCTGTAAGCTCGACCATCTTTCACTTTTATTCCCTTTACCTCGTTTCAACAATTGTTTGACTTCTTACCTAAATGCACTACAAAGTGTCATTTTCCAGATTATTTTGGCGGTGTTTGGATGAAACGTCGGGATAGAGTGGGGAATAAAATTTGGTTGATCTATTCCGGCATTTTTCCCATGTATTTTTGAAAATTCCAGGATACACCCCTTGTAACACCATGGATTTTTAAATAATTTTTTTGAGATTAATAAATGAATTAAAATATTTTTTGGTGATTTAATAAATATATTTCTGAAAATTGTCTTTTTACACGTGCAAAATACGTGCAAATATTTTCTTGGAAACTTCAAAGTCAGAAATTATTTTGGAAAAACCTAATATTTATTAGTAGGTATTATTTTTGAATTTTCTGGATTTTTCTGATATTTATTTGACCTATTTGCAAATATTACAAAAAAGCAGGGTTTGTGCAAAATTACCACTTGGAGTGAAAACTCCAGATTTTGGATTTTTGGGCTGAGCATGATGCCTAGCCAACTCAAAGGTAAAAAGTTTACTTTTTTTTATAATAGATTTGGATTATTTTGCAAATTTCTTAAAGAAGTGTCTTTTTACAAAATTGCCACTTAGAGGCAAAAATTACAAATTTTGTTTTTTCTGGGTTTACAAATAGTGTCGGCCAAGATTTGATCAATTATTTTGATTTTAAATTTAAATTGAATAAGTTAATCTAATTTCCTAGTATAATGATTTATATATGTAAAGATATTCAAAAGGGATATTTTACAAAATCTATTCAAAACCCTAATAACCAATTTTCGGCCTGTTATAAAGGCAGTAGAAGCCGCCTCTTTGTTGCATTACACAAAGGATTTTCTTTATTTTTGATTTCTTGGAGTTTCGAAGCGAGGATCTTGGTTTTCTTGCGAAAGGAAGGACTTTTCTTATTCTCTTTATTTTCTTCGGTTGATTCTTCAATAAGGTGAGTGACATATGTTTCTTTTCTTATTGCCTTAAGCATGTTTTATGTGATGATTTGTCTATTAGAAATCATGTTAGGGGATTGTATGATGATATAATGAATTTTTATGGATGTATGAATAAAAATTGAATCTTTTCATGAAAACTATGCTATTGAGGATAAAAACCCTAAATAGACGACTTGAGATTGTTAAGAACCTAATAGAATTCATGAGTAGGTTGCTTTCTTTTATATTATTGTTGATTTGATTACACATATTGGGTTTGTATGATGTTATTGCCAAAGTTTATAAAAGTTGAACTTTTACTGTGTATATACATATGCTTGATCTGTTCATAATGGTTTGATGGATGGGACTTGATTATTTACTTGTTATAATTGCATATATTCTTGGGTAAACTATTTTAAGTGATTGTGTATAAGTTTAATGAATTACAAGAAGAGTTTTTGAATAAAAAGATCAAGTTTTGAGTGAAAGAGGGGTTTTGGTTTTTCGGGATTGATGCTTCAACCGAACTTATTTTGTTTTGGTGATTTTGTGATGTTTTCGAATTGGATCTGAGTTATTGTGATACTGAGATGTTTTTGAACAATATATTACCTACATACGATGTTTTCTTGATGCTTTACTGAGGCTTAACAAACCTATATACATATATATGAATACTACTTTACTGTTTTGAAGAATTTTGTCAAAAATTACTCTTTCGTGATCTTGATGGAATTTTGATGTGTTTTATAGACTCCTATATTGTAACACTCCGCAAAATTTAAATGACAATTTTGCCCTCAGGTGTTACGCACGTGCATTTTGTACTGTTATTGATTATATCCATAACGCATTTGATATATATTTTGAATTCTAATTATTTATGCAATCCCGTATTCTTAAAGTCCCATTTGAGACAACTCAAATGCTAAATTTTAATCTTTGAGTTTTACGTGCTTTTTACATATTATCGATGCACGTGTCGATTTCGGATATTCCACCGTTACGTGCAAAGTTTTCAATGGATTTCAATCATTTATTTTTATAAACATATTTGAATTTGTTTTGTAAACGAAAATTCAATTTTCGACTATCTTTTTAAAATAAATTTTCTACGTGCAATACACGTGTTTTCTGTACATTTGAGTACATTATCGAATATGTACATTAAATATACTTTATGTTGCACTCCAATTAATTATAAATATTTTTCGATTCATAAAGTCAATTTTTGTATTTTTGAGATTTTACGGGCGACGCACGTGTTTTCGGTGCACGTGTTTTAAGCGCGTTCTTCCTTCAAAATAAATTTTCATAAAATATTTCTGTCTACTTTATAGGGCATGAAAAGTATAATTTTAAAGTTAATTTTACATATTTATTTCATTTATAAATAATTGTTTTAAAGGGACTAATTAAATAAATTGTTTTTGGGTGTACACAAAGCACGTGCACGTGCATACGTGCGATGTGCACACAAATTTGGGGACCGGGCTGTTTAAAGAAGAGGGAAACTTCGGAAGTTTGATTTTGAAAATAGGAGGGAAAACAAGTTCCAATTTTAGAAAATGGGGTTAGTGGGGTTCATGTGGGAGGTGGTTATTCTAACTACCAATTAATTAACCTATAAAATACCACCTAGTCTCTCTCACTCTTTCATTCTCTTCTTTTCTTGTCCCTGGTTCCAATCCGAAAGCAGACCACACCCCATCCAACATCCATGTTTAGTTTTCTCCATCATACAATTCTATGTATGTATATGTGTACATATGGGAGTACAATTCACCACTCCCCATTCCTTCTTTCTCTTTCTCCTTCTTGTCTAAACCGAGCCCCACTATTGCCCACCTACTCACCTATCCAACTATATATATATGTACATTATTCATAGGTGTGTATATATATATACATACATATCTATGGTATGTGCACATGAATGAGAAGAAGGTGCTAGACTTGTGGTGCATTTTCGGGAATCTTGTTGGATGCTTGCCGAAATGTGGATCTTGGAGGCTTGCTTTGGTGCGCGAATTTTGAGGGGTTGCAATTGGAGTTTTCTTTAGGAGCTCATAATTCTAGGAGTTCATTTGAGTACATTTCTTCAACTTTAGGTGGGTGTTTCTTAAACGCTTTCTAATTTAGGAGTAGATATTGCATGATAGATGATATATGATTCATTTGGTTGAAACTGAATTGGTATTATGAGATTACATGCACATTAATGAATCGTTAAATTTTGATTGATTGTGGTAAATGCAAATTGCTATGCTATTCCTTAAGTTGTTATGATTGCTAGTTGAAATTCTAGAATTAAAGTGATTTCATGAAATTGATGTATGTTGAGACATTGGTTAAAATAATGCAAATGTGATTAAAAGAAGTGTTTGGTGTTAATATGGCAGAGAAGTGTGGTCCTAACTTCAAAATATCTATTTTTGAGTATAGAGATTTTTGTAAAGTAATTTTTGATAAAAGACAATATTCTATTTGGGAAATTAATTGTATATGTTTTTATGCATTTTAAAGGATTTTTATTAAAGGACGAGAAACTTGTGGATTTGTGAACATATACGAATTTTTTTTTTAAAAGGAATACATTTTGGAAATGATCTATATTTTTATATGGGAGTACAAATCAATTAAAAGGTCAAAAAATATATGCAGGCTGCAATTTGTGTGATCGACAGTCGACTGTTTACTTTCCACAGTCGACTGGTAAGTATAAGAAATTGGTTTTTCGTCGGCAGGACAGTCGACTGTCCACTTCACAGTCGACTGCTGCTGGTGTTTGGGTTTTCAAAGTATTCGCGGAACAGTTGACTGATATTGTCACCAGTCGACTAGACCTACTGTGATGTATTGATATTAGCAGAACAGTCGACTGATATCGACTGAGATGTTTTGATGTTCGCCGAACAGTCGACTGATACTGTCACCAGTCGACTGAACCGAACTGTTTATTTTGGTTTTGAGTTTGGATTTGATTTTGACAAATGAAAGTTAAATAAGTTGAATACGAGATTTTATGATTATTAATATTTGAATGAGTTTTATTGTGCAATGCACACAAGGATATGAAAGATGAAATTGATAAAGATATCGAATTGAATCGTTCTCATGTTATGAGATTATAAAGGAAATGTTTTGAGAAAAGAGTTGTGAACAAAAGAAATGGAAATAATATTTGAGATCGATTATGAAATATGGTTGATCTCTAGAAAGAGATAGTTGTTGGAATCTAGAGGCTAGGCGAGACCCTAGTGACCGGCAGTTTTATTTATGATTTTGAGAGCTAACCGTTGAGGGTTGAGCATCTCTTGAGAAGTAGCCAGGTAGGCTGACTGTCTCTGTTGTTTTGATTTAAGTCCGGAAGGGTAAGCTAGCTCTAGGTTGTGATGATTTTCTTTTAAAACAAATTTTGTAAGGCTGTGATAGAAGTAAGAGAAAAATATGAGTATGAGGGCCATTGGATGGGTGTTGTGAGGGTATGCACAGGCTGTCTTCACGATGCGTTGTGACATGACGTGGATACTACTTCAGAGTACCATCCCGGTAGCAATGCTTTTGGGATGTTTTGTGGCTGCAAGAGGATCGTGTGCCATGAAGGAGGCTGAATTACCACAGGCTGTTTTCACGATGTGTCGTGACATGACGTGGGATTCCCCTCCAGGTTTTTTGTACACGTGCTTGTAATCATAGAACATCTATGATACTTACCGAAATTATAGATAGATACATAGTGGAAATGTGATGAAAGTAGGAGAAAAACATGAGTATGAGGGCCATTAGATTGGCGGCGTGAGAGTATTCACAGGTTCTTCACGATGCGTCGTGACATGACGTGGATACTGCTCTAGAGTACCGTCCCGGTGGCGACGCTCATGGGATGTTTGGTGACTGCGGGTGGTGTCATGTGCCATGAAGGAGGCTGAATTGTCCATAGGTTCTTCACGATGCGTCATGACATGATGTGGGATTCCTCTCCAGGTTTTCTGTACATGAGCTCGTACTCATAGATCATCTAAGATACCTACCGTAGTTATAGTAGTAGATTAAGTCATAACGAGGGATGGAACCCTACAAAGATGAAGAACGATTAAGGGTTTGCCCTCGGACCTATGTAGTATTGGATGCATAGAATCCGAACAAGTGCGCATTAGTGTCATGTAATATAAATATCTGCATTAAGGACTAAGTGCACCGCACAACACGACATCAACAGGATAGTCCCTTTGTAGCTTTGTTTGTAACCAAGTTTGTGTTTGCTAAGTATTTAAGAATCATTATACTGTTTCCGGCATAGAGAGGATGGTCGTGTATAATATTTCGTCAGTTGTAAGCAACTGACGCGCCCACAGTTTTATATGCAGGGTATGGAGTTACATGAAGATATAAAGAGAATTGATGCTGTTGATTACTTAAATGTTAAAGTTGTAACAATTGTACATTTATTATTATTGTATTTCATTGATTCCGCTGCGTATTGTTGTAAAAGACTCTGATGTAATTATTGTTGAAATAAAAGTTTTAAATTCCTTGTAAAATTGTACGAAAGAAGTGTAAAGATCATGTGGAAATCTCGAATTCAGCTATTTTTGGAATTCGGGGTGTTACATATATGATATACAAGTTGTATTTGATCATCTCAGGAATTTCGTTTTGCAAATTGATGATTTTACAAAGAATAAACGAAGTATCAGTTAAAAAGTGCACGAATATTAAAGCTGCCATTTTTTGAACATGACAGTCGACCGCTCTATTCTTGAACTAAAAATGTCGGTCGATTGTCAATTCTTAGTTTTTGGATTTTAGCTTGACAGTCGAACGTTCGCTTTTGAACTGGTTTTGACAGTAGATTGTCAGTGCTTGGCTGATTATTTTCTTGAGTTTTCTTTGTGTTTTCTTGAACGATTATTTCTTCGATATTATGGACTATTGATCTACTGTTTTAGATGATGTTTTTACTACAGATTACAGTATTTTCAGAGAGTTATGTTTTGATTATATTAGAATTTAAATTGAATTTCTATGACTTTATTAAATGAAATATATATGGTTTCGAAGAAATTGATGTTTTGTGATATTCTACGACTTCAAAATATGATTTTTAGTTATTCAATAGATTTAATACCTTATTTGAGTTCTGGAAATTTCTGAGTATTTTAAATGAATTTGGATTTGTTGATTTTTAAGAAGTTTTCTTAATATGAGAGTTTTTGATAATGGAATTGAGAGTTTTAATGAAAGTTTTGGCATTGATGGTTGAGTTGTGAGTCTAAAGAGGGTGTGTAGGACCCTAGTATACTGGAAGTTGAGATTTTGTGGTTTGGCCAGTTATGACTTTGTTGTTGATCAGTTGAGTTAAGTCCGGTAGGGTACACCAACTCTAGGAGATTCGTAATTTATTAATTAACTTAATAAGATAAGGACAGACACAGATGGTGATATGATGAAATGAGTGCAAACATGGATTATGGACCTCAGTATGATCCGCGGTATGAGATAATCCCTGGAATTATCGAGGTGTGAGTGAAATAGTCTCTGAAATTACCTGTAGTGTGGGATTGATCTCCGGAATTATCGGGGTCGAGGCGATGCTCATAGGGTATTCGTGTGATGAGGCACCGCAGCTTGTGGTGTGGGGTATTCTCGAAAATTTCCAGGTGTGAGTGAAATAGTCTCCGGAATTATTTGTGGATAGAGATTGACTTCCGAAATTATCGGGGTATAGGCTAGATACTCACAGTTTATCTAAATCTCGTAGTAGTCATCATAGTAAGATTAGTTGCATAACGAGAAATTTAACCCTATAAAGTGGAGAATGATAAGGGCTTACACTAAACCTATGTAGTATGGAATCTGACACGTATGCATTGGAGAGTCATCATACTGCATTTGTGTTTTCTTGACTTGGTTTTATGCATGTTGTTTTCTGTTTTCCTACACTTGACACTGAGTCTAGTTTCACTTGATGTTTTTATATTTTATTTATTGGTATTCCTTATTCCATTTGTTATTACTATTGACATATGTTGTTTATGACTTTATTCTTTAAGTTTTATTCATGTTGTATTTTTTTGATGTCACTCACACCGTTATGGCTGACCCCGTAGTTTTGGGGGTTAGGGTTATCTTTAGCCTTATATTTTACAGGTAGGTACCTATAGCTTGGGATTTGGATGCATGTGGTAGACTGATAATGTGGCTTATGTAAATTGTAAAAGAATGTGTTGTAAAAGAAAGAATTGTAATTCAAGGTGTTTAATTTTCTACTGTTCTTTGTAAAGAAATGTTGTAATAAAATTTGAAAAATTTATCTGTGTTTTGACTATGTTTACTATTACATTGAGGTTGATGCTGGAAATTGTGCCACGTATTTCTGAGATATTATATTGAAAATTCGGGGCACTACACCCCTTCCCTTCAATCTCCAAACTTTCAGTTATTTTTACATCTGCTTCTCTCTCAAAACCCCGAATCCACTCTTTCATGTCGCCGTGCCCCCCCCCCCCCCCCTGTCCATCGCTGTGCCCTATGCCAACACCCCCCGTCGTCATGCCCGATGCCCACCTCTCCTCGTCGTCGTTGTTGCCGTCCCTTCCTCCTCAGTTCCTAATCCCGATGCCAACTCCTTGTCATCCCTCTCCTCGCCAGACTACCCCAGATTCACCGGCGTCGTCGTCATCTTGATTCAGATCCATCTTGTAATAAGTAAATTCCCTATTATTCTTTCTTACTTTCTTTATTATTATTATTATTATTATTATTATTATTATTATTTTTTTGTGGTTGATTTTAAGTGTTTTGCTTTGAAGATGTACTAAATGAGTTCGGAAGGGGGAGGGTGGTGGAGGAGGAGGTGGTGGTGGTGGGTGTTGCTGCTGATTTTGGTGTGGGAGCAAACAGATGAATTTGTGGATTCTTTTTGGAAACAACAATGCAAACCTGTTGACCTTCACCAACATTTGACTGGTTTCTTGCTACTTCCGTTGACTTGCAAAAAAGTTTGATACACTTGAATGGATCCCAGCGACGAACCCTCCAATGCTCTTGTTAGTAATCAGGAAGATTATGAAAGAGCTTTATGTGGAAAAAGATTGATCACCTTGTTACGGTGGGGGGAGAGGGGTATTTATAGTCACCTTAGGAACCAGTTTCGAGATAAGGATAAATCTCTACTTTCAAATGTTTATGGATAAGGAGAGAGTTTAACACGTTCCGTGATAAGAGGGACTATTTAAACTGCCTCTTAGGGATAGCCACGAATTTGAATTACTCTTTATCCATCTTGGTTAGTTTGTGACGGGTTGCTATCCATACCCAGTAGATTCGTTTTTGGGCTGTTGGGCTTTGAAGAAAGACCCAGTTCCCAATTCGAACCCGTTCGTAGGTGAAATTACCGTTTTACCCCTGAGAGCTTGAAGCTTCATGCCCGATTTGAACGATCCCAATTTAATCCTATTTTTAGCCATATCACCAGCCCCCCACTCCCGAAAACTGAGTTTAATAGCCTTTGAGGAGTAGTTTTATTGTTTTAATGGCGTACGAGATTTTATCGGAGTTTCTCAGAGGGTTTGGATCTTGCTCGAGGTGTAACGGTGCTAAATTGAGCTTGCAAAGTGCCCAAAATTATCCACGAAATTTTTTTTGGATTTTTTCTAATTTTTAAATTATTTTTCGAATATTTTATTCAATTTTGCGAAGTGATGATCTATTTTCAAAAGTATTAATTAATCATTCTAATTAATAATTATTTATCCAGGAGCTCGATAATATTTCCCTAAATTTATAATTATTTCTTAGAATTTTTAATTAATTTTCTTGAATTTTTAATTATTTTTCGCAATTTTTAAATAATTAATTTGAATTATAATTAAAATAAAGAATTAATCATACGAATATCGATGTGGCGTGATCTGAAGCATAGATAAAGCCATGGCATGGTTTTCGGAGCAATCGAACGGCCAATCTGGGATTCATGTTTTCCCATATTTCGTCCGGGAATGTGTCTGTTCGGTGCGTAGTGGCGAACGTCACGTCGAATGTGGCGGACGTCGCGTTGAACATGGCGGACGATTCGTCGAACGACTGGTGAACGTGGCATCGAACGTAAGGAACGATGTGTCGAACGACTGGCGAACATTGCGTCGAACGCGGCGAACGATGCGTCTAGCAACTGGCGAACGTTGCATCGATCGTGGCGAACGATGCGTCGAATGTTTGGCGAACGTTGCATCGCACGTGGTGAACGACTGGCGAACATTGCGTCGAACGTGGCGAACGACTAGCCAACGCCATTTCAGGTGTTTTTCCTCCGGGACATTTTTGTTCGGTACCAATGGCGAACATGGCGAACGTTGTGTCGAACGACAGGCGAGCGACATGTGGCTTTTGAGCTATTGACCGTTCAATGCCATTTTCCCTATTTCTCGTTCGGGACATTGTCTGTTCAGCGCCAATGGCGATCGTTGCGAACGATGTGTCTAACGACAGGCAAGCGATACGTGGCCTTTGAGCTGTTGACTAGTCAACGCCATTTCTTGTGTTTTTCATCCGGGACATCGTCTGTTCAGCGCCAACGGCGAACATGGCAAACGATCTGTCGAACAACAGGAGAGCGACACATGGCTTTTGAGCTGTTGACTGGTCAACGCCATTTTGCTTGTTTTTCGTCTAGGACATCGTCTGTTCGGTGCCAATTGCGAACGTGGTGAACGATGTGTCGAAGGACAGACGAGCGACATGTGACTTGAAGTTTGCTGTGTGAGTATCTGACAAGTTTCTGACTGTCCTACTTCTTTGACGGTTCGACTTCTGTCGTTTTGCATTTTCGTCGCTTAGGATTCTGCGCCTTTTGGGCTTCCTAAGGGCCCATTACACTTTCGGCCCAAGCCCCCCAAGCTTGGCTATAAATCCCTGCCCCCACTTCTCATTTCACCTCACTCTCTTACTTTCACCTCATCTGGAAATTTCTTACTTTGGCGCTTGAGCGAGGTTCCGGTGATCTTTTCTGTTCTCTGGCGAAGTTTCCGACCATGCACGTCACATCAGAAGGAAATTTATTTTTGTTTTAAGAGATGTCTAGGGTATCTTTTGGCAAAGAGATCTCCCCCTCAGGTCAGGACGAAGTGCCGCCACCGACCGCTTCTTCTAGAGTCGACAAAGGGAAAGGCATTGTGGTTCAGCCTTTGCCGGTATTAGAGACAATTGTGGAGAGAGAGCGAAGGATCGGCGAGTTCGGGAGGCATTCGATCGCTGTGTCTCGCTTGGGAGGGGTTCGACAATACATCACCGAAGAACTGAGGCGTGTAGAGCAAGGCATGGGTCAGTACTATGAAGAGAACGAACCACGAGAGCGCACTGAGGCGAACGATATCGTCTCCGTGCTTACGGAGGTGGAACTTCGCACCGTAAGGAAGTGCTTCATGATCCCTCCGGAGTTCGACCTCCTTCTCCCTGGTCCCGGGGTTAGATCCTGCTCTTCTTTCTCTCCCGATCTATGCCTGTTTCCCTTCAATGCTTTAAATGCGAGTCTCCACCTCCCCCTTCATCTGTTCGTATGGGAAGTACTGCGATGGTATGGTGTTGGCCCGATCCAGCTTATGTTGAACATGTGGAGACATGTTACGAGGTTCGTGCTGCATTGCCAGCCTGCGAGAATCGAGCCTTGTCTTCTCCGTCAGTTATACAAGATCCATCAGAAAATGCGGACGGAGTATCGCTTCTATCTCACCGCTCGGAAGGGAGTCAAGTTAGTCGATATCTCCGACTCAATGAAGTATTGGAGGGACAAGTATTTTCTGATTCGGAGTAAGGACCCATGGGACATCCTAACGGTTTAGAGGGAAGACGTGTAAAGGAGAGCGAAGGCGGAGCTGTCTCTTAGCCCCGAAGAAGATAGGATGGTCGGAATTCTTTTGGATCGACCGAATCTGCACTGGAAAGATATTTCAGAAGATAATCTCTTTGGTGGGGGTCTAAGCCTGATGAACCATAGTATGAATTTTCTTTTTATTTGTCGTTATCCCTTAGTTTGCACGAATTCTTCAAGTTTTTCAAGACTTGTCTTTTTCTTGCAGGAGACCCAAGCATGGACTTTGACGACATCATGAGTAGGTGTTCGGTCTTGAGCGGTAAGCGGGTCGATGAGAGGAAGAGGAAGCGCATAGTCGTTCGATCGACGACATCGAAGGTGACCGGGGCAAGAGCGATGCTACTCCTGTGGTGGATATAAAGTCCACGCCTGTAGCTCCAACCGTTTCATCAGTTGGAGATCTTCCCCTTTCTGCGATGCTTGCTCTTGAAGCTCCCCCTCTCACTGTGGTGGCCAAAACGATCATGACCGATGAGTTAAAAAGGATCATTGTCCCCGACTGGAAAGTGTAGAGGCACGATGGCTTCCTTGGGGACTCGACGAGCTGCATGGATGCTGTTCGTCACTTGGATACGCCCAAGGACAAGGCCTCCATGGAGCACGGGACTGTGGGCGACTCGGCTTTGGAGATTTTATAGGCGCAAGTGACCGTAAATGTTCAATGCCTTGCTCAGTCATAGGTCTTATTTTGCAAACCTCCCTTACTCATCGTTCTAAACTTTTGGTTCTTCCTTTCTCGCAGTCAATCTGCCATTTTAGCTACCTGCTGAGGCAATGGCGGAGCAGGAGCGAGAGTCGAAGGCCATGCAAGACCGGGAGAAGGTCGAGCGGTCGAAGGCAAAGAAAGAGTCTGAAGCGGCCACTCTCTTGGCAGAGTTTCAAGCTGCTAAGATCACTCTTCTGGAGGCAGTGCTGGTGAAGGCGAAGGAGAGCGCCAAATTGGAGAAAGAGGTAGTCGCTCGAGAAAGGGCTGTAGAGCGGAAAATAGTGGCTCGGGAGAAGGAGGCTGCCATGCGAGAGGCAAAGGTCACGGTGGAGAAGAAGGCCATCAGATATTTAGAGAAGAACATGCGGAAGGCGTACGCCAGGGCTTTGAAAAACGTTGGCGAGCGCATCCCTAACTTCGATCGCTCGAGGTATTGTTTGTTTCCTAACGATGAGGAGGATGGCAAAGAAGGGGAAGAGATAGAAGGCGAGGAGGGGGTGGAAGATGCTGTGGCTGACCCCCAGATGGCCATAGTGACAGTGCCGGAGGCGGTTGAGGAGAGCGGCCACGCACTAACGCCCCTCGTAGACACTTGACCTCCTTCGCAGCTTCTTTTATTTTATTTTGTCGTAGATTTCCCTTCGTGTTCTGGTTGTAGTGATGCCTAATAGCAGACTGGCCACCGCTTTTGTATCCCTACTAAGTAATGCAAATTATTTTTGAGCGGTAACGCTTGTAATTTTTATTTAGCATAGGAATATCTTGTAGCCCTTATTGGATATGGGGTCATGTTTTTAGACTTGTCTTGATCTAAGAGATTTTCTTCTCTTTTGTTGGATTTTCCAGGTCAGCGAGGTGCCGCATCTTCGTTCTGAGCTCGGCATCTACAAATTGGGGTTACCTCGGTCCCGAGAGATGCTTTACAAGGCCGAACGAGAGGCAGGTCACTTACGGGTGACCCTAGATCGTCGAGACATTGAGATGAGGCACCTTGAGGAGAGGAATCGTGAAGTGCCACCCGAAGGCGAGGATTCCTGCCCCTCGATGGCGATCAGTCAAGGTTTGAGACTCAAATTCCTACGTCACTCTCTATTCGAGGCGAGATCCGAGAGAGACGAGTTGAAGAACGTGGTGCTTGAGAAGAGCCTGGAGGCAGCGCATCTCCGAAGGACTGTCTCTGATGTTTCTCGTGGAGGCAGTTTGGGCTGAATAACTCTCTTGAAGATTTAAGTGACAGACGACTCACTGAAAGAGCCGGTCGTTGAGCTAGAGGCGGAGAACCTTCATCTGCGATGACTTTCTAAGGGAAGTAACATCAGGAGCACTTCCTGCCCTCGGGGTGAGTATGCTCAAGGAAGGTCGTTCCAAGAATTAGTGCTTTGCCTCCCGTTTTGCGATGTCCTGGGGACGCGCAAAGTGGAGTGGCCAGCTCGTCAAGTGGAGCGTCTGTTGGGTCAACTGTTAGGCTCTCGGGAGATGACGACCCTACTCGGCTCGCTGGGTTAGAGACCTCTGCGGAAACAAGGAGACAACAACACAGCGCCCGCTGGCCCCGCATGTTGCTTAACCGAAGTATCCTGCACCCTAGGATGGGCTAAGGTGGAATTTTGTAATCTTGTAGTCTTTGTTTCATATGAGTTGCATCTTGAATCTTAATGAAAATAATCTATGAATTGTTTGTCTAGAATTAGACTTGTATCCCAAATCTTGATGAAATAATATATTGCATCCTTTGATCTGGTAATGAGTTTTTTCGAAGATTTTGTGTTTGGTTAACTTTCGGAAGAGGAGTTCAGCAGTTGTAGGAGCAATTCTGAATGGTGAGCTACTTTTCACTCGCTCATTCGCAAGTAGCAAAAGTTGCATCAAGCCAAGTGTTAGACTCCGAACTTGTCGTTTAGAGAGTATCAACTGTTGTAGGAGCAATTCCGAATGGTGAGCTACTTTGTACTCGCTTGTTCACAAGTAGTAAAAGTTGCATCGAACCAAGTGTTGGACTCCGAACTTGTTGTTTAGAGATTATTAACAGTTGTAGGAGCAATTCCAAATGGTGAGCTACTTTGTACTCGCTCGTTCGCAAGTAGCAAAAGTTGCATCGAACCAAGTGTTGGGCTCCGAACTTGTCGTTTAGAAAGTATCAACAGTTGTAGGAGCAATTCCGAATGGTGAGCTACTTTGTACTCGCTCGTTCGCAAGTAGTAAAAGTTGCATCGAACCAAGTGTTGGACTCCGAACTTGTCGTTTAGACAGTATCAACAGTTGTAGGAGCAATTCTGAATGGTGAGCTACTTTGTGCTCGCTCGTTCGCAAGTAGCAAAAGTTGCATGGAACCAAGTGTTGGACACCGAACTTGTTGTTTAAAGAGTATCAACAGTTGTAGGAGCAATTCCGAATGGTGAGCTACTTTGTACTCGTTCGTTCGCAAGTAGCAACAGTTGCATCAAACCAAGTGTTGGACTCCGAACTTGTCGTTTAGACAGTATCAACAGTTGTAGGAGCAATTCCAAATGGTGAGCTACTTTGTACTCGCTCATTTGCAAGTAGCAAAAGTTGCATCGAACCAAGTGTTGGACTCCAAACTTGTCGTCAAAGAGAGCATGTGCTAGGTGAAAGAACATTAAGACAATAGTTTTTCTGAGAGAGAAAGAGAACTTCTTTTTATTAACAATAACTACCGAGTGGCTACTTCTGAGTTGCAAGTCACTATTACATTTGCAAAAAAAATAAAGACAAAATAAGAAAGGAATGACTTAGGAATGCTTTAGAGCTAGATAGAAGTTGCTTGGAGCGGTGTTTTGACACCCTCTTGGTACTTCAATAAGTGCTCCGCATTCCATGTCCTTGGCACTCTCTTTCCCCCCAGATCTTCAAGTTGATAGGCGCCAGGTCAGACAACTTTGGAGATCCTGTATGGACCTTGCCAATTAGGTGCTAGTTTGCCTCTCTTGCTTAAAAAAGAAATTGACAACTTCCTAAGCATGAGATCTCCTTCTTTGAGATTTGTTGGGCGGACTCTTTTGTTGTAGGATTGCTCGATCCTACACCGATAAATTTCTTGCCGAATGGAGGATCTCTCGCAGATCTCATCGATGAGGTCCAAGTTGCCATGAAGCTCATTCTCGTTTTGCTCTTCGTTGTAGGCGATCAAGCGGGGGGAGGGTAGACCAATCTCTAGTGGGATAACGGCTTCGGAGCTGTATGCGAGGTTGAAAGGAAACTCTCTCGTGGGGGTTCTCTTCGTAGTGCGATAGCTCCAGAGCACATTGGGGAGCTGCTTTACCCATAACCCCTTAGCAGACCTGCTCAGTAGCTTTTTCAGGCTGGAGAGAATTTGTTGATTGGCATTCTCTGCCTTAACGTTGGACTGTGGGTGGGAAACCAAGGAGAATCGTTGTTGAATGCCCAGATCTGCACAAAAAGTGCGGAAGACTGCCCCCGTGAACTGGGTACCATTGTCGTTACCAAGACTCGAGGAACACCAAATCTGCAGACAATGTTTTTCCAAAAGAAGCACTGCACTCTATTCTCCGTGATCATCGCTAGGGGCTCTGCTTCGATCCATTTAGAGAAATAGTCGATCGTCACAACGAGGAACTTTAGCTGGCCCGGCACTGGAGGGAAAGGCCCGAGCTGGTCCATTCCCTACATTGCAAAAGGGGTTGGACTGGATAGAGAGGAGAGCTGGGCTTGAGGTAAGCATCAGATTGTTGAGAATTTTTGGCAAGGGCCACATTGGCGAACGTGTTGTTTGGCATCGCGAAGGAGAGTGGGCCAGAAGTATCCATAATTCAAGATTTTGCGGGCGAGGGACCTTCCTCCTAAGTGAGCGCCACACATCCCTTCATGGACCTCTTTCAAAGCATACTGGGCTTCTTCGGGGGAGAGACATCTCAAGTAGGGTCTGCCATCTACTTGAGTGTAGGAGCATTTGTACATGACTCCCTCGATGAGTGTGTATCGCTCGGCTCTAGTTCGGATCTTTCGAGTCTTTTTAGGGTCTAAGGGAAGGATCCCATCTCTGAGGAACTCAAGCAGAGGCCTCATCCAATTTTCCCTGAGTTGTAAGGGCAGTGCCTCCATTGGCTCAGGATCTTCTTCCTCGATGCTGGGCCTCAGGAGAACTTCTATTAAGACACTTTGTTCGAGCCCTTGGAGGGAAGAGGAAGCTAGCTTCGGGAGGGCGTCCGCCTGTGTATTCTCTTCTCGGGGAATTTTTTGGAATTGTGCATCCTCGAAAGAGACCATCACTTCATTAACTTTGGCCAAGTATTTGGCCATGCGACCATCTCGCGCTTCGTATTCCCCTAATACCTGGTTCACCACCAGCCGCAAGTCGCTAAATATCTTGACACATTTAGACCCGGCCTTGCGAGCCATACACTGGTCGGCTATAAGGGCTTCGTATTCAGCCTCATTGTTGGATGCCCAAAAGTTGATATGGAGTGAGTATTGGAGGATAAAACCATCTGGGCTAGCCAGTATGACTTCTGCTCCACTCCCATCGGCACACGAGGACCCATGAACATATATTGTCCAGAACGGGGGTTCCTCTACCGCTTTGCTGGAGTCGAGAATTGTGCTCTCTACTATGAACTCCGCTAGGGCTTGAACCTTGATAGCGGTTCGAGGCTGATAGCTGATATCATGTTGGCTTAGCTCGATGGACCACTTCATAAGGTGCCCCAAGGTCTCGGGCTTGTAGAGGACTTGTTTGAGCGGGTGGTCGGTAAGAACGACCACCGAGTGAGACTGAAAGTAGGGGCGGAGCTTTCAAGCCGCCATGACCAAGGCATAGACCATTTTCTCTAGCTTCGGATAATGGAGTTTAGCATCCCTAAGGACTTTACTCACATAGTAGATAGGCCTCTGCGTCTTGTCTTCTTCTCTTACTAGAAAAACGCTGAGGGTCTGCTCCGAAGTGGCGAGGATAAGTAGAGGACTTCCCGGGGCTTTGGCTTGCTGAAGAGTGGGGAGGGTTAACTAAGTAGGCCTTAAGCTGATCAAAGGACTCTTGCTGCTGTTGCCCCCACTCAAAACCTTTAGCCCCTGAGGGCCTTGAAGAACGGGAGACATTTTTCTCCAGATTTGGAGAGAAAATGCCCTATGGCCGCGAGGCGTCTGGTGAGTCTCTGCACGTTTTTAACATTGGAGGGGGAGCCATGTTGAGTATGGCCTGAATCTTCTCTGGGTTGGCTTCTATGCCCCTTTGGCTGACCATGAACCCCAGGAATTTACTAGATGAGACGCTGAATGCACACTTGTTTGGGTTCAGTCTCATATCATGTCTCCTCAACACGTTAAAAGCTTCTTGGAGATCAGATACATGATCCGATTTGCCGATGCTCTTCACCAACATGTCGTCTACATAGACTTCCATGTTCTGATCGATCTGTTCCTTGAAGACCTTGTTAACAAGGTGCTGATAGGTGGCACTGGCATTCTTGAGCCCGAAGGGCATGACCCGGTAGCAATATAGACCTTGGTCGGTAATGAAAGTGGTCTTCGGAATGTCTGGAGGGAACATTCTGATCTGATTGTACCCAGAAAATGCATTCATGAAGCTTAAGAGTTCATGGCCCAAGGTTGCATGAATCAGGGCATCAATGCTCGAGAGTGGGAATGGATCTTTTGGGCAGGCTTTATTTAGATCCGTGAATTCGATGTAGATCCTCCAGCTCCCATTGGCTTTCTTGACCGTCACGACATTGGATAGCCATTTTGGATAGTTGACATCCTGTATAAACCGAGCCTTCAAGAGTTTCTCAACCTCTTCTTTGATGACTTGCTAGCGCTCGAGGGCAAATTTGCATCGCTTTTGCTGGACAGGTTTGGCCCCTGAAACAATGCTAAGGTGGTGGACAAGGAGGTCTTTGGAGATTCCCGGCATGTCAGTCGCAGTCCAGGCAAATCGATCGCGATTTCCCCTTATACAGTGGATAATGTCGGATTGGACGGGAAGAGGAAGGACTTTTCTAATCTGGAATGTCCTGGTCAGATCTTCTACTGAGAAGGCCACCTCTTCTAGCTCATCGACCGGTTCTGATATAAGTGGGCTACTCCCTTGGGGAAGTTTAAGAGCTTCAAGGGAGAGGACTGGTCCTCCCACCGAGGTCATGTAGCATTTTCGAGCTGCCTCCTAGCTCCTTCTGACCTCTCCCACGCCCACTGTGATGGGGAATTTCATCTTCATGTGATAGGCTGAGGGTATGGCCTGGAGAGCAGCTAGGCCTGGTCGGCTCAGGATGACGTTGTAAGCGGTCTTCACATCCACCACCATGAAATCCATCGGCTCGGTCCGGGTGGTTGGGGTTTTGCCCGCGGTTACGTCGAGGGTTATGACACTCTCGATCGTTACTGGCACCCCTTTGAACCCATGGAGAGTGTAGCCGGTGGGCTTAAGTCGATCCTGGACAGCTTAAGACCCTGAAAGGCCTCTAGAAATAGAATGTTGATCGAACTGCCGTTGCCGACTAGGACCCGACGCCCATCAAAGTTGGCCATGTGGAGGTTTATTACCAACGTGTCACAATGGGGCATTCGGACCCCCTCCAGATCTCTATCTGAAAAAGTGATAGGGACCCCTGGCCCTTGGGAGGAGGTTGGTTTTGCACAGAATTTACTTTCCGGACGAAGGCTTTTCGGGAGGAGTTCGAATCTCCCCCATTGGGCCTCTGTGGATGAGATGTAGAATGGCCTCTTGTAACCCCTGTTTTTATTTTATGTATTTTTTTGGGTGTATTTTTTTCGTTTTGTGTATTTATTCATGGTATCTTTTTTTGGACCGTGTTTTGGATATATATATTCATCTATTTGATTTGTCGTCTTCATACTTGAGCTTCTTGATCCTATTGTCTCCTATTATTTCATCTCTGTTTGATCGGACCATTATTTTTTATCCTCATTAATTTATTGTTCCTGTTCCATTTTATTTATTCATTTTGTTCCTACTTCATTTTTGGATCACCCCATATTCTATTTGGTTTTTTTTATTAAGCCCTAAATAAAAACCATACCCAAATCCTATTGGATCTGTAAACTCCACTACCCAATTACTATACCCGTTAGGCCCAAAACCCACCTACTCGTCAGCATAAACCCAAACACCCTATTCCTATAAATATTCTACCCTGTACATCTTCCCCCCCCCCCCCCCCCCCCACAAAACCCTAGCCGCTACTTCTAAACCCATCCCCTACCTTTTGCTTCTCCCTCTCATCTTTCTCTCTCGGCCTCCCTCTCAGCCCTTACAGCCTGACGCACCCTCCTCTCGATGCCCTGTAGTGCAGCACCACCTATGGCCAACGCCCTGGTCCCCTGCCTCCCTGCGTCGACCACAGCAACAACCCTGTACCACCTCCCGATCTCTCCCTCCTCTTGTCGCACCGTCAGACCACAGCCACCACAACATGACCCCCTTCCCCGGTTCCAGCCCCTCCCCCTTTGCTTCAACGTCAGTCGCAATGCCTCCTCGAACCAGCAATGCCAGCCTGCACCCAGGTTGTAGCAACTGCAATGCATCACTTGCTTCCGTCGTCGTTCCCTCGTGCACCCGACCTCTCTCTCTTTCTCTGGTGTGTGATTCGGTATGTTCATTGCTCGTGAGTCATAATTGGGTTCATCGTTCGTTCGTTGAGTTTGTGCCCGGAAATCCGTTCCCGTTATTCTTGTTCTTGCTTTGTCATTTTCGTCGTCATTTATAAGGCAAGTAACTTGTGTTCTTTTTGTTGTGTAATATAAGTACTAAATACCTCCTGTAGTGTAGTTGTGTTCTAGAGAAAATTCTTGTGCAAAACTCATGTTATAGCTTGTTTCTATGTGTTGATTTGCCTGTAGTTATCTCATTACACACATGGCATAAATTTAGGATTAGAGATAATCAATTCTTGTATACATGCATGTGTTCGTGAATTATGAGGTGTTGTAAGATCTTGTATATTTGATGGGTTTGATGAAGTATAACTCATAGTAGACTTGTAAAATACCCTATACCATGTTGCTTGGACATCTAGTATACCCTATTTCATGTTTTGTTATGATTTGGATGTGTTTCATATGATCTAGTTGATTTTATGCATGAAGAATATTTCTGTCCTTGTTGTTACCCCGTTTTTGTTCAGTATTTTAGACCCTGTTAAGGTCAGTATATGAAAATTAATTGTGAATATGAATTATAGAGAATTCTTTCTACCTTCTAGATTTTCTGACAGATCTCAGTTTTGATTTATGAGTTGCAAGTTATGGCTATTTTACTACATAGGTGTAGAAAAATTACAGATTTGGTTTTATGTGAATTCTGGAGAGTAATTTATTTTTATACTAATGTCAAGGATAATATTTTGATCCAATATTTTGCTGATTACAACTAGAATTGATTGGTATTAACCCATAATTTTTGTGGATTTAACTGATGACTTTCACATACTATTCCATGCTTGCAAATAACTACTATACATGCCGAATTTTCATACTGTTCAGTAAAGAAACCTAATTTCTACCTGATTCCAATTGCTTTTTATAAAAAATTTGTGAATATGAATTGTAGCCTAATGTATCTATTTTATTACCTTTTTGACGGATCTGGATTTCGGTTTATATTTTGTAATCTATTGCTATTTTAGTGCTGCTGTGTTTATGATTTCAGATTTACAAACTGACTGTATCCTATTACTTTCCAATTACTTGACGTTATTCTCAGTATGGATTGGTTTGGTGAGTCCCACGCCATTATTGATTGTCATACCAAGAAAGTTGTATTCCGAATCCCAGGCCGCGCAGAGTTTGAGTTCCATTCTGGAGAGATGCCCCTTGGCCAAGCTAAGACTGCAGTTGATCAGGAGGTTTGCGCGATGGAATTGCATTCAGGCTGTGAGGCTGCGCCTCTAGTAGTGCAGGATTTCTTGGATGTTTTTCCAAAGAAGTTGCCTGGCTTACCCCCTGATAGGGATGTAGGTTTCGGTATTGAGGTACGATGCCGATATCGAAGAGTCCCTACAGGATGGCACCGGTTGAGTTAGCAGAGCTTAAGGTGCAGATTCAGGAGTTGCTTGATTTGGGGTTCATCAGACCCAGTGTTTTGCCGTGGGGTGCTCCATTCCTTTTTGTCAACAAGAAGGATGGTAGTCGTTGACTGTGCATTGATTATCGGGAACTGAACAGTGTTACTGTAAAGAACCGGTATCCGCTGCCTAGGATCAATAAATTATTTGATCAGTTGAGCGGAGTAGCTATTTTCTTGAAGTTGGATCTTCATTCTGGGTATCACCAGGTCAAAGTGAAGGTGACTGATGTATAGAAGTCTGCATTCAGGACCAGATATGGGCACTATGAGTATCTTGTGATGCCATTCGGGGTCACGAATGCGCCAGCTGTATTCATGAGTCTTATGAACAGTTCTTTTCTCAATTCTTGGATAGAATTGTGGTGGTCTTCATTGATGACATTCTGGTATATTCTCAGAACCGGAAGGAACATGTTGAGCATCTTAGGTTGGTTCTACAGACCTTGAGGGAGAATCAGCTCTATGAAAACTAAGCAAGTGTGAGTTTTGGCTCGTCAGAGTTACCTTCTTGGGGCACATTATTTCAGGCGATGGTATTTCAGTGGATCCGTCCAAGGTTGAAGCTGTGAAGGATTGGCCAGTTCCCAAGTCAGTTTCAGAGGTGAGGAGTTTCCTTGGTCTAGCTGGCTATTATCAAAAATCCGTCCAAGATTTTTCGAAGATAGCAGGACCATTGACTAAGCTGACAAGGAAGGATGAGAAGTTCTATTGGTGTGAGGCTTGTAGTGAGGCTTTTGCTGAGTTGAAGAGCAGGTTGACGTCAGCGCCAGTGTTGACTATTCCAGATGGTTCAGGCAGATTTGTAGTTCACTGTGACGCTTCGAGCAAGGGTCTTGGAGCAGTTCTGATGTAGAAGGGCTGAGTCATTGCTTATGCATCGAGGCAGTTAAGGCCGCATGAGAAGAACTATCCGATTCATGACTTGGAGTTAGCAGCAATGATCTTTGCTTTGAAGCTGTTGAGACACTATTTACTCTGGGACCGAGTGGAGATTTTTACAGACCACAAAAGTCTCAAGTACGTCTTCACCCGAAAGGAGTTAAATATGAGACAAGGGCATTGGTTGGAGCTTATGGCCAATTATGACATCAGTTTGCAATACCATCCTGGTAGAGTGAACTTGGTGCCAGATGCTTTGAGCAGGAGACCGACAGCTATGTTCCTGACTCAGCAGAGAGATTTGGTTGAGCAGATGCGGAGGTTGGAGTTGGATGTGTTGTTTTCGAGTTCTGATCGGAGTTGTTTTGTACTTTAGCTTCAGTCTTCTCTTGTTGATCAGATCAAAGAGGCACAGGCTAGTGATGAGCAGTTGCAGAGTTTTAGAGCAGAAGTTGAGTCTGGTTCCCAAACGGATATGGTTATTCATGCTGATGGATCGCTTCGTTTTGGGTCCAGGTTATGTGTCTCGAATAGTGAAGTTCGTCAGAGATTGCTTGAAGAAGCCCATCAGTCATCGTATTCTATTCATCCTGGAGGTACTAAGATGTATCGGGATTTGAAGCTTCATTTCTGGTGGCATGGTATGAAAAGGGCTGTGGCTCGGTTTGTATCTCAGTATTTGATCTGCCAGCAGGTGAAGGCAGAGCATCAAGGGACCGCCGGACTTCTTCAACCCCTTCCCATTCCAGAGAGGAAGTGGGAACATATCACTATGAATTTTGTGAATGCTTTGCCGAGGAGTCCTAAGGGTCACAATGCGATTTGGGTGATTGTTGACCGACTGACGAAGAGTGCTCACTTCATTTCCTTCCGTGTCAAACAGTTTATTGAGAGCTTAGCTGAGAATTACATGCAAGAGATCGTCAGTTCATGGGGTTCCAGTCAGTATTGTATCCGACAGGGATACGAGATTTAGATCTCAGTTTGGGAGAGTTTTCAGAGTAGTTTGGGAAGTAAATTGAAGTACAGCACATCTTTTCATCCCTAGACTAATAGACATTCGGAGAGGACCATTCAGACTCTTGAGGACATGTTGTGGTCCTGTATGTTGCAGTTCGGTGGATCATGGGAGGGCCATTTGTATCTCATAGAGTTCTCGTACAATAACAACTTTTAGGACAGTCTCAAAGCTGCACCGTTCGAGGCACTTTATGGGTGGAAGTACAGATCACCAGTGTGCTTGGATGACATTGGTGAGAGGAAGTTGTTGGGTTCGGAGTTGATCACCAGGACAGTTGATGCAGTGACACAGATCAGGAAGCACTTGCAGGCAGCTCAGGATAGGCTGAGGCGATGGGCTGATGTCCATCGGAGAGCTTTGGAGTTTGAGGTTGGTGACCATGGTTTCCTAAAGGTATTGCTTTGGCGAGGTGTTATTCGGTTTGGTGGTGGGGGCTAGCTCAGCCCTAGGTTTATTGGACCGTTTGATATTGTGGAACAAGTAGGCAAGGTGGCCTATTGTCTTGCATTGCCGCTAGCTTTATCAAGAGTGCACGATGTTTTCCATGTCTCCCAACTCAGGAGATATATCCAAGATGAGTGCCACGTGATCGACTATTCTGAGTTGACCGTGCGACCGGATTTGACTTGTGAGATTCCACCAGTTGCTATTTTGGATCGGTGGGAGAAAGTGCTTAAGAACATGGTCATCAAGCTAGTTCGTATTTCTTGGAATCCTTACTTGCCGGGTGAGTCGACTTGGGAGTTGGAGGAGGAGATTCAACAGAAGTTTTCTCATTTGTTTGAGTAGTTTTTTGTTTTGTTCTTTCTTTTCTTTTCGGGGTTATCCTATGTACTTCTTGTATGAATTTCGAGGATGAAATTCTTCTTGTTAGGTGTGTAGGATTTGTAATCCCTGTTTTTCATTTTATGTATTTTTTTCTTTTTGTGTATTTATTCATGGTATCTCTTTTTGGACCGTGTTTTGGATCTTCATTTTCTAGATATTCATCTATTTGATTTGCCGTCTTCTTACTTGAGTTTCATGATCCTATTGTGTCCTATTATTTCATCTTTGTTTGATCGGGCCATTATTTTAGATCCTCATTAATTTATTGTTCCTGTCCCATTTTATTTATTCATTTTGTTCCTACTTCATTTTGGATCACCCTATATTCTATTTGGTTTTTTTTTGTTTTTAAACCCTAAATAAAAACCATACCCAAATCCTATTGGATCTGTAAACTCCATTACCCAATTACTATACCCGTTAGCCCCAAAACCCACCTACCCGTCAACATAAACCCTAACACCCTATTCCTATAAATATTCTACCCTGTACATCTTCCTCCCCACAAAACCATAGCCGCTACTTCTAAACCCATCCCCTTCCTCTTGCTTCTCCCGCCCATCTCTCTCTCCCGACCTCCCTCTCAGCCCCTACAGCCCGACGTACCCTCCTCTTGACGCCCTACAGTGCAGCGCCACCTGCAGCCACGCCCTGGTCCCCTGCCTCCCTGCGTCGACCACAGCAACAGCCTGGCAGCTCCTCCCGATCTCTCCCTCCTCCTGTCGCGCTGCCAGATCGCAACCACCACAGCGCGAACCCCTTCCCCGGTGCCAGCCCTCTCTCCCCTTTGCTCCGACGTTAGCTGCAGCGCCTTCTCGACCCAGTAGCGCCAGCCTGCACCTAGGCTGCAGCAACCGCAGTGCAGCACTTGCTGCCGTCGCCGTTCCCTCGTGTACCCGGCTTCTCTCTCTTTCTCTTGTGTGTGTGTGTTCGTTGTTCGTGAGTCGTGGTTGGGTTCTTCGTTCGTTCGTTGAGTGCCCGAAATCCGTTCCCGTTATTCTTGTTCTTGCTTTGTCATTTTCGTCGTCATCTATAAGGCAAGTAACTTGTATTCTTTTTGCTGTGTAATACAAGTACTAAATACCGTATGGAGTGTAGTTGTGTTCTAGAGACAATTCTTGTGCAAAACTCCTGTTATAGCTTGTCTCTATGTGTTGATTTGCCCGTAGTTATCTCATTACACACACGACATAAATTTAAGGTTAGAGATAATCAATTCTTATATACATGCATGTGTTCGTGAATTATGAGGTGTTGTATGATCTTGTATGTTTGATGGGTTCGATGAAGTATAACTCGTAGTAGACTTGTAAAATACCCTATACCATGTTGCTTGGACATCTTGTATACCCTATTTCATGTTTTTTTATGATTTGGATGTGTTTCATATGATCTAGTTGATTTTATGCATGAAGAATATTTCTTTCCTTGTTGTTACCCCATTTTTGTTCAGTATTTTAGACCGTATTAAGGTCAGTATATGAAAATTAATTGTGAATATGGATTATAGAGAATTTTGTATACCTTCCAAATTTTCTAACCGATCTCATTTTGAATTTGTGAGTTGTAAGTTATGGATATTTTACTACAGAGGTGTAGAAAAATTACAGATTTAGTTTTATGTGAATTCTGGAGAGTAATTTATTTTTATACTGATGTTAAGGATAATATTTTGATCCAATATTTTGCTGATTACAACTAGACTTGATTGGGATTAACCCCTAATTTTTGTGAATTTAATTGATGACTTTCACATACTATTCCATGCTTGTAAACAATAACCGTACATGCAGAATTTTCATACTGTTCAGTCAAGAAACCTAATTTGGACCTGATTCCAATTGTTTTTTATAAAAACCTTGTGAATATGAATTTTAGCCTACTTTATCTATTTTATCACCCTTTTGACGGTTCTGGATTACTATTTATATTTTGTAATCTATTGCTATTTTAGTGCTGCTGTGTTTATGATTTCAAATTTACAAACTGGCTCTATCCTGTTGCTTTCCGATTTTACTTGACTATTCTATCTATGTTGATAAATTATGAAACTTTATTTCTGATACAAGACATACTAGGGAATACCCCATATTGTTCTTGGATTTAATCAGTAAGTTTTATGCCATTTTCCTGTTTATGAATACAAACTTCTGATTTCTGACTGAACATGTTTTCTGGATTCAAATCTGTTTTGAGACTTGTTTTTGTGAAATACTATATGAGTTATATATATTTTCTGGATTCGGCTGAGAGTCTATTTTCCAGATTTTCTGATGGATCCAGGTTTTCATATGTGTGGCAACGGGAATCCCAGATTTGGTGCAATACTGTTTTGCTGTCCTGAACTAGAATTTTCGTTGTTCTAATCTTTTATGAGTTGTCTTTTACCTGTACATATTTATCTTCCAACTTGAAACTGTTAAATGTTCATGCCATGTTATTCTTGCTCTATTTTGTGCACGTATATGCCTGTTTAATAATATTAACAAATAATCAAGCCAGAGTTCAGGGAAAGACCTTAGTAGTGGACAATATAAGTATGTGTACTCCGAAGGGGCCGTGTTTCCCATTACCTGTTGCCATGTTTCATGATTACATGATTCATGCATGTTATTACTATCTGATTATATGTTGCCATGATTCGTGATGATTCATGCATGTTATTACTATACTAGATTTTCCCGTGGGCACGTACCTACGACACGTCTTCATAACGATACAAAACACGAACAGCCTTGTAAACAGGGAAACAACAATTACGTAATTCAAGTTTGAATAGTATGACAATAATTAGTTGTAAATAAAAGTCCATATTTCCATTAGTATATGTTGAAAAATAATTATAAATGGGAGTGTAAATCTAACTTCTTAGAACTTTAACTGTGGAAAATAAAGAAATTTAACATTTGAAGAGATATATTTGCTATTTTCAATATAACATGTGCAATAAAAAAACATAAAAATTCTGAAAATTTACAAACCTGAAATCTTAAAATCTAAATTTCTAAATAAATAAATAAAGAATGGGAGAGAGGGGTAGGGAGAGAAAGAAAGAGAGAAATATGAAAAAGTGAAAAGATAAGAGAGAGAGTAATAAAGTAATGAGTTTTTTAGTTTTAGGGGGGAAAAATTGATTTTGGGGTTTGAAATTTTGGGAGGGAAAATATGTTTTGTGACTTTAGATCTGGGGCTTTGATTTTGGAGGGGATTGAAGGTGAGCCACTTGATAGCTTTCTTTGTGTTTTATTATATAGATGTTGCCATATTTTGTGACTACATAATTCATGTCTGTTCCTGTTGCCGCGATTTAACGACTACGTGATTTGTGCCTATTGCCTGTTACATGACGTCTGAG
This sequence comes from Hemerocallis citrina, assembly GCA_017893485.1. NCBI lineage: Eukaryota > Viridiplantae > Streptophyta > Magnoliopsida > Asparagales > Asphodelaceae > Hemerocallis > Hemerocallis citrina. The sequence continues at coordinate 160,817,309 of CM030360.1, read as the reverse complement.
TATATGGCCCTATAAAAAACCACCATTAGGCCTAAACATAATTTGCATGTAATTATCAACCATGTGGTAAAAACCTGGGACGCATACAGTGCTACCTAGATAGTAATAAATATAAGACTTAACATGATATAATACCTGTTACATGATTACATGTACATGTTACCTGTTCACTTGTTTACCTGCTTACATGATACTTGACATCTGTTACGTGTTACCTGTACCCTGTTAGTATACTATGTTACTTGATTTTGTTCACGATTCATGCTAGTTGTTCTAGTTTGTTGCCATGTCTATTCCATGCTATGTTTGTTTACGCTATTACTCTATATTTGTTTATCCTTTTTCCTGTACTTGTTGCCTGCACTACAAGCAGCCCGTAACTTGCATTGACGGGCATTTTGTTTTATTTTTCCCCTTTTTTGCAATTTATTAAATTGCAGATTTTGGTAATCAGCTGCCCGATGGAGTAGGTGATATGAGATTCTAGTCCTGAAGTTTTTGCTACTATTATTATTATTTCCTGTTGCTTATTTTGAATAAATATATCTGTTACTTGGATTATTTTGTATTGGGCAATGTGACCTAGAATTATTGACTTGTTCAGATCTGCTTTATTTGAGATTATTAAATTTTATTTCAAGTAAATTCCTGTTAGTATATTGATTCATTTATGCATGCATGATTGACTTCTCCTTGCTTATTTCTCTAATATTCCTATGAAATGTTGTAAAGATCTTGATAGCTTATGGATGATGAAAATCGTTCACTGGACCTAGTCACGTATCCGTATTCCGTATCTCCTTTCTGGGAAGCAGGGCATGACACCTCTGGTTCAGAGTTTGGGGTCTCCACGTGCCGCTCGGCTCGCTTTTAGCCCCCTAGGGGGCAGAGGAGGATCTGCCCTGTCCTTCCTCACGAACCTGGAGAGTTGCCCTCTGCGAACAAGGGCCTCGATCTCGTATTTTAGGGCCCGACAGTCATCCGTGTCGTGGCCGTGGTCCCTGTGGAAGCGGCACCACTTGTCCCTGTTCCTCTTCTTACCCGGAGTGTTCATCTTCGTAGGTGGTGGGAGAAGACCCTCTTTCCCAACCTCCATCAAGATGGCTGAGACACTCGCGTTGAGCGGGGTGAATTTCTCAAAGCGGTGAGGAGGGCGATGCTGGCCTCCGTTGTCTTTCTGGAGCTTCTTAGCTCCTTCTTCAGCAGTGTCCTTCCGTTTGTTCCCGGAGGACGATCCCTCAGGAGCGGGGCGGGTGAGAGCATTTTCCACTTGGATGTATTTCTCTCCTAAGCAGGAGTTCTGAGAAATCCCGATGAGGCTTATTGGATGCTCTGAGGTTGTTGTTTGTGACATTGGATTGGAAGGCAGTAGAGGCCACGGACTGGTCCAGGGAGGTGATGGATCTGGCCTCCGCGGTGAAATGCTTAACATAATCTCTTAGTCGCTCGCCCTTCCTTTGATGAAGCAGTAGCAAGGAGGTGCTCGTCTTCTCATCCCGACGGCTACTCACGAAGTGAGTCAGGAAAAGGCCTTCAAGATGGTCGAAGGAAAAGATGGAGGCTAGGGCTAGCCGTGAGTACCACTCTCTTGCAGGCCCCTTCAGCGTGGCTAGAAAAGTTTTGCAGAGAAGCACGTTCGACGCCTGGTGTATCATCATGCGAGTTTTAAAACTCTTGATGTGGTCTGTGGGGTCGGACTCTCCGTTGTACGATTCAAAATGAGGGGGCTTGAAGTTCTCGGGGACTAGTGCTTCCATTATGGTTCGGGAGAATGGAAGCCTGCTGGGGAGAAAATTTCTCGCCTGTTGCTCTTCTTCTCTGTCCAGTCGGCCAAGGCGCCTCTCCATCTAGTGGAGACGGCGGTAGACCGAATCTTCCCTTCGATCATACCTTGCTGAGGCCCGGAACTCGTCCTCGCGCGGAAGGGGATTGGGAGTGCGATGACGATAGCTCGGGGTAGGTTGTGGACTGGGAGTACAGCGCCTGTGGCTCGGGTCAAGTTGAGGACTGGGCGCCCGTTGATCGTGGTCGGGAAAAATGTTGAAGGCCCTCAAGACTACCTCTTGAAATTGTTGGAATTCTGCCCTCGCAACAGGTGCCTCCCGCTCCCGATGGTCCCGTGGGGCCGGTCGACCAATTGGAGAGCGGCTTCTCCTTTTGGGGTGACTCCCTTTGCCTCCTTAGAGAGTTTGACCTTCTGCGATCTGGCCTACGGGGGGATCTAGCTCTAGGGGACCGGATTGCTGGACCCCTTTGATGTTCTCGGTGGGGTTCCCATCTAGGCGAGTCCGAAGATCTACCCCATGCTGCTTGTTGACGATGATGTGCCGGAGATCCTTCGGCGTAGGGGGACTATGCGGGGCCATGGAGTCAGTCGAGGGGTTGTGTATCGACACATGGTCGCGATGAGGAGGTTGCCCCCATCGACTTTGGTGGGAGGGTCCTGCAGCATCTCCTTGTGGCCCTTGAGGAGCCTGCTGGGGCCGAGGTTGTTGAGGAAGAGGCCGTCCAGGCTGCGGTTTCTGGACGGGTTGAGGGAGAGGCTGTCCAGGCTGTTGGACTTGTTGGGTGGGTTGAGGGGAAACCTCCTGAACTGGAGGAGGAGAAGGTGCGGGAGGGATTCTACAGTTAGAAGTCGTTGTCTTTCCATTCATGGGAGGCATAGTTTGAAACTACCTTGGCTGATGAAATAGGACTGGATCGCTTTTTCTGTTTCCCACAAACGGTGCCAATATATTGCTGCTGAATTTGGTGTGGGAGCAAACAGATGAATTTGTGGATTCTTTTTGGAAACAATAAAGCAAACCTGTTGACCTTCACCGACATTTGACTAGTTTCTTGCCGTTGTCGTTGACCTGCAAAAAAGTTTGATACACCGGGATGGATCCCGACGACGAACCCTTCGACGCCCTTGTCAGTAATCAGGAAGATTATGAAAGAGCTTTATGTGGGAAAAGATTGATTACCTTGTTACGGTGGGGGAAGAGGGGTATTTATAGTCTCCTTAGGAATCAGTTTCGATATAAGGATAAATCTCTACTTCCGGATATTTATGGATAAGGAGAGAGTTTAACTCGTTTCGTGATAAGAGAGACTGTTTAAACTGCCTCTTAGGGATAGTCACAAATTTGAATTACTCTTTATCCATCTGGGTTGGTTTGTAACGGGTTGTTACCCATACCCAGTAAGACAAATCGATTTTTGTGCTGTTGGGCTTTGAAGAAAGACCCAGTTCCCAATTCAAACCCATTTGTAGGTTAAATTACCGTTTTACCCCTAAGAACTTGAAGATTCGTGCCCGATTTGAACGATCTTGATTTAATCCTATTTTTAGCCATATCAGTGGGGATGAGGAAGAGGAGGGAGAGGTTGGAGAGTGGCTAGGTTTATTTTGTTAAGTGTTTTGTTGGGGTTGTCAATTTAGGGTTACCGTTTTAGGTTGAATAGTTGAAATCGATGATGTTAGGATTTTTTAGATGGTTTAATGTGTGTTTTAATGTGTCGTTTACCACGTGATCGGCGATGTTAAAAAAGGCAAATTGTTTATTTTTTGCACAGTAAACCTTCTATTGCATGTTTCAGTCGTTGTATATGAATTTGAGTGTACAGGGAACCTTTTGATCGTGATAAGATATATATTTAAAGTAATCAAAGTATGCTTATATCTAATTGCGCAGAATGAATGAGTTGAAAACAATTCAAAGATGTTATTTACCAGGGAAGAACACATCTACCTTGACCAAAAGATTTATTTATATATAATGAGGGAATGATTGGGTTGGTGAGGAGAACGCATACGCCCAATTGTGTTCTTAATTTAAAGATTACAAGGACAGTTGTAATATACTTATATATCTAGTAAAGCTCAAATTGGTGAATTGATTTATAAGTGAAGAAGATTCATCTCCAAAAGGAAGTGAAGAAGATTTTTTTTTTTTTTTTTTTTTTTTTTTTTTTTTGATTATACTGGGTTCCATCCAGTGAAGAAGATGTTAATGGTTTGATGACTTGAGACCAAAATCTTTTTTATTCTCATAGTGAGGTCCTACAATATAACCACCATCTTGCTTTCTACTTTTTGAATTCAAAGTTTTCTTTTATTTTTTTATAATAATGAATATTTTTCAAACTAAATATATTAAATAAACTTACAGATCAGCTCTCTTCCATTCATGGTCGTTTATTGGGGTCCTCTTTGACCTTAAAAAAATCTTCAAAGATGCTACTTATAAAGCACATATAATTTACGAGATGTTTTTGTGAATCTTTCAGTTTAAGTTGATTCATATGACTTTACCTTAATATTTAGTTGCATTGATTTGAGTTTGTAAATCACCATAGGAGGGGGTGAATAGGGTGATCGTGCAGAATTAAAAAAACTTAAAATAAAGTAAAGTAAATGCGAGAGTGATAAGAAAAACATATGAATACTCCCCCTGAATTTAGTACATTTTGTAAAACAGGTTTTCATATAGATTAAGCTTTTAAGGAAGTGAATACTCCCCCTTAATATAATGCTACATGTAATACAAAACTTAAAGAACAAATATAAGAGAGGGGTGAGAGTAATATACATAGTTGTTTATGAGATAATTTGAAAACTTATGAAATAAGGAGAAATTATTTTGAAAACATTAAATTATTTTGAAAACATTCTAAGAAATAATTCTCCCCCTTTTTGGAACACACCAAGAGGGGATAAATAGAGGAGACATAAGTAAAATAAACCTTGGAAAGTTCGTAGAATAAATTATCAATGAAAACACCAAAGAGAAAACATTTTATGATATTACAATGAATACAATCTTGTAAAAAATTGGAAGATAATCTTCTTACATGATACCGTTGATAACGAGACTCTTTACAGTGAGAGCTCTTTATAATATCATAGATTCGAGATTCTCCCCAATAAATATGAAAGCAACAAAATTTTGAGAAAGTAACAATAATTTTATAAGACTTAAAAATATAGGCCAGAGAGAGGACCGGTCGACCGCACTCTGTGGTTTTTCAAAAGACTTCCAGAGAGCTTACTGATCGACCGCACGGTCGAATGCAAAACCAACAGAACCCACAGAGGGCGAACCGGTTGACCGCAATAAGAAAAAGTTAATTAAGGCAAAAAGTAATAAAAAATCGAGAGTATGTTGGTCGACTGACCAAAAAAAAATATTTTAGGCTGAAAAATCAATAATATTTAGTACTCCTCTCAAGAAGTAAAAACGTTTTTCTTCTAAAGGTTTTGTAAAAATATCTGCCAGTTGCGATTCAGTGGAAATATTCTCAAGTAAAATATCCCCCTTTTGAATGTGATCTTTAATGAAATGATACCTAATATCAATGTGTTTCGTGCGACTGTGTTGGTCAGAATTTTTGGTCATATGAACGGTGCTAGTATTGTCACATTTTATTGGAATATGATCAGAGAATACCTTATAATCCTCGAGAGTAATTCTTCCATAATATCTGCGCACAACAGGCTCCTGTCGCAATGTACTCAGCTTCGGCAGTAGAGAGAGTAACAGAATTTTGCTTCTTGGATGCCCACGAGACAAGGCGGTCGCCCAAGAAGTGACATGTACCACTAGTGCTCTTTCTATTTATTAAGCTCCCGGCATAATCTGCATCAGAGTATCCTAAAAGAGAAAAAATTCTATTTTTCTTGTACCAAAGACCAGTATTTGGTGTACCTTTGAGATATCGAATGATACGCTTAACGACGACCAAATGTGATTCTTTGGCACACGATTGAAAACGTGCACATAAACAGACACTAAACATAATATCAGGATGGGATGCAGTCATATAAAGTAAACTACCGATCATACCTCTATAAATAGAAATATCAACATTGTTACCAGAGTCGTCTTTGGATAGCTTAGTGGTAGTGGCCATCGGAGTTTTGTAAGCATTAGTATTTTCATGTCCGAACTTCTTGACAAGTTCTTTTGCGTAATTGACTTGGTTTATGAATATGCCGTCCTTTCTTTGTTGTATTTGAAATCCAAGAAAATACGTTAGTTCTCCCATCATACTCATTTTGAACTCATCCTGCATTTGCTTTGAAAACTCCTTGCAAAGATTTTCATTAGTGGATCCAAATGTAATATCATCTACATAAATTTGAATGATTAAAATGTCTTTAAAAACATGCTTTATAAATAGTGTAGTGTCTACTTTTCTTTTAGAAAAGCCTATGTGAAGAAGAAACGAACTCAGCCGTTCATACCAAGCACGGGGGGCTTGCTTCAAACCATAAAGAGCTTTATCAAGCCAAAAAACATGGGTTGGGTGCGTGGGATCAGTGAATTCCGGTGGTTGTGCCACATAAACTTCTTCCGAAATAAATCCATTTAAAAATGCACTTTTAACATCCATTTGAAAAAGAGTAAAATCCATATATACAGCAAAAGCAAGTAAAATACGAATGGCTTCAAGCCTAGCAACTGGTGTAAAAGTTTCATAAAAATCTACACCCTCTTGTTGATTATAACCGTGTGCAACAAGACGGGCCTTATTCCTACTTGTGGAACCGGATTTGTCTAACTTGTTCCTAAACACCCACTTAGCGCCAAGTATAGTCCTATTGTAAGGTCGAGGAACAAGTCTCCATACTTGATTCTGTTCGAATTGATTAAGTTCTTCTTGCATTGCAATGATCCAATCATTATCTGGCAAGACCTCCTTAATGTTCTTAGGTTCAAGTATGGAAACGAAAGCAGTAAAACACATAAAATTTTGAGCTTGAGTACGAGTAGTTACCCCTTTTGACATTTCACTTTGTATAAGAGATGGTGGATGACTAGACATGATTTTCCATGCGGGACGTCTCTCACTTGTTGAACCTTGATGTTGTATATTTTCATCTTCCATGACATCAATTTGTTGTGTTGGAATCTCATTAATTTGATTTTTGGATTAATGTTTGTCTTGAAGCACCACTTGATTTTGATCATTTGCCTTGTGGTTCTTCTTCAATATGAACCTGTTTCTTTTCAATACGGACCCATGTCTCATCATCATCAACATTTCTTTTGAGTAGGGATTAGTTTCATCAAAAATAACATCAATAGATTCCTGAATTGTGCATCTTCTCTTGTTGAATACACTATATGCTTTGCTACTAAGAGAATATCCTGGGAAAACACCTTCATCACTTTTACGATCAAACTTTCTCAAGTTATTAAGGGTATTTAAAATGAATATTTTGCATCCGAAGACATGAAACTAGCTTAGGTTGGAAATTTTACCATAATATAGTTCAAAAGGAGTTTTCTAAAGATATTTTCTAATGATTACTTGGTTTATGGTATATCACGCTGTATTGACAGCCTCTGCCCAAAATGATTTACGTAAATCTTTTTCACTAAGCATGGTATGAGCCATTTCTTGAAGAGATTGATTCTTCCTTTCAACAATCCCATTTTGTTGGGGAGTGCGAGGACATGCAAACTCATGTTTTATTCCCTTTTTGTCACAAAATGATGTGAAGAGTTCGTTTTGAAATTTCCCATCATGATCACTACGAATAGTAACAATGGTGAGGCTTTTCTCATTTTTCACTCTACGACAGAATTTTTGAAATACATACAATGTGTTATTTTTTTGTGGCAAAAAGGCAACCCAAGTAAATCTACTATAATCATCAGCAATTACAAAAGCATATCGTGCACCACCATTACTACATGTTCGTGATGGACCAAAAAGATCCATGTGTAAGAGTTTAAGAGGTCTAGAAGTTCATATCATTTTCTTTGGTTTATGAGAACTTTTCGTTTGCTTACCAAATTGGCATGACTTACACGGTTTGTCTTTTTCGAATTTGATTTTGGGAATTCCTCTTACAAGCTCCTTGCTTACAAGTTTGTTGAGATTATCCATGGCCATGTGACCAAGCCTTCGATGCTATAGCCATCCATCCTCATTTTGCGCGACAAAACATCTCATACTTTCCTGTGCTAATTCATTTGAATTTATGACATATACATTATTGCATCTGTTAGCGAGAAGTAAATAAGATTTATTGTCATCTAGTACAGTGCATGTATTTTTATCAAAAGTAACAGTAAACCCTTTATTACATAGTTGGCTAATACTAATTTAGTTATGCTTTAGACGTCTTACCAATAGAACATTCTCAATGGAGCATGAAGAACCAAAGTTAATTTTACCTTTACCAATGGTTTGACCAGTGCTATAATGTCCTTCCCCTTTTCCCTTGATAGTGATGAAAAATATATGCTGTCACCAGTCATGTGATTTGAGCATTCACTATCAAGGTACCACCGATCTTTAGTCTTGATGCGTTGAGGTACCTACATCAAGATTAGTAGGTATAATTTTGCGTGCCCAAATTTATTTTGAACCTGCATTTGTATCCTTTCTCATCCACACAAGATTAGTATTCATTTTTAGTGAACAGTTATAAGAAATATGCCTAAGTCTACAGCAAAAATGACATGTAATTCGACTATGCCTTGGGTCATGCACACTTGTATAATTTATATTTGTTTTGTGATTGTGTTGATTTTTATACACATGTGTATGACATGATGGTTTTTGATGAGGTATTGGCTCTTCGTAACCAATCCCTCGATTATCATGATAGGATCTTGAATCTTTTGTAATAAAGTAACTGGGCTCTTTATGCTTTTCAATAATTTTTTCAAGCTCAATTACCTTTTTGCACAGTATTTTTCTAGTTATCTCATCGTCTTTTGTGTTCTAACGAAGAGTATCTAGTGTGGCATCAAGAATCCTATTTTGTTTAAGGACTTCATTACATCCTTCCACTACTTCACCAAATTTTCTTTTACATTCATCTAAGTCATTGTGAGCTTGGCAATATAAATAGATTTCTCCTGAATCTCTTTTAAGTGATCATCATGCTTTGCTAGCGATTTGCAAATTTGTTGTTTTAAAATCTCATTTTCTTCTAGCAAAATATCATGATCTTTTTGACATGACACAAGTTTTTCCAAAATTAGGGCATTCTTATTTTTCAGTTTGTGATTTTTTATTATGCAAGCGTCATGTATTTCATTAGAATTTTGTTTATATTGCCTAAGTTCACGACTTAGTTTCTTGGCTTAGTCTTTCAAACCATTACACATATCTACAAGTTCATCATAAGTTGGTTATTCGATTACCTCTTCTTGAGAAGGTAATTGCACCTCACCACTCCCAAGATCCATGAAGCCGACGTTGTCATAATCTTGCTCTTCTTCACTTGAATCCGAGTCTAGCCAAGTTGCTTTTAGCGCCTTCTTTTTCTGTCTTGGATTTGAGCGATAGTGGTCCCTATTTCTGTCATGTTGAATAGGACAGTTTGCACGGATGTGTCCGGGCTTCTTGTACTTGTAGCACACATCCTCCTTTTCCTTTTCCTTTTCTTCTTGATATCTGCCATATTTCTTGTGTTTGAGGTACTTACGAAATTGTCTTGTTAATAGAGTAATGTCCTCTTCTGACTCCTCATGATCTGAATTAGCTTTTGATGGTCGGGCCTTTTCTGCCTTTAGTGCAATGGTTTTCTCCTCAGTCTTTGATATGATCCCAATATTTTGCCTGTATCTTTTTGGCTCCAACATTTCCATCTCGTACGTCTTTAGCTTTCCTTTAAATGTATAGTAGTCAAATCCCTTCTCTTCGAGAGTTTCTCTCATTGCCGCGGCCTTAATATCCCACTCTGGCATGAGACAGCTTATGAGCTTTCCGACTTTTCGGTCATCATCAAGCCCCTTACCCAAGCTCTCAAGCTCGTGGGAAATAATATCGAAACGGGCGAGCATTTGGTCCATATTTTCACCTGGCAACATGCGAAACACATCAAATTTATAGAAACACAAATTCACTTTAGCTTTTACCTCGAGAGCGGTTCTTTCATGCCACTTCAGCATGTTGTTCCAGATCTTGTAGGCTGTTTTGCAGTTACACCTACATCGTATTAGCTCTTCATTGTTCAACCCTGCATAAAGAGCAGTCATGGCTTTGGAATTTGCTGTTTTGAGGGATAACTCCGCCGGTGTGAATACCTTCTTTCCATCGCTAACTAGGATTTCTGTTTTGTTGATACATACATTTCATACATCTTCTCCGAGCAATTGTAAAAAATGAGACATATGAACTTTCCAGATGTCATAGCATTTTCCATCAAAAAATGGTGATCGTGTAAGACTTGTCCCATTGGAGACGAAAGGCTCCGATGAGTACAAGTTTTGGGGAGGAGGGGTTTCGGCCATTGGATCTTTTGCTTAAGCTTTTAAGCTTTTTATAAGCACATCGCTCTGATATCACTGTAAATCACCCTATGGGGGGTGAATAGGGTGATCGTGCGGAATTAAATTAAAATAAAGTAAAGTAAATACGAGAGTGATAAGAAAAGCAAACATAGATGACACAACGATATAACGTGGTTCGACCCCCAGGTCTACATCTACACCACCAACTTGTAGCAATTCTCCGCCACAAGTGTTCCACTATACTCAAAATCTTTGTACAGTGATTCTCGGATTTAGGCCGAGAGACTTATTGTAATATCCAAATTCCAAAACAGGCTAAATTCGAAGTTCCACCGAATATTTTCACTTCTCTTCATACAGTTTACAAGGAAATTAAAACTTTTATTACATCAGAGTTATATCTTTAAATTACATTTAAACAGCAGAAGCAATTTACAATAATTACATGAATAAGATATACAACACTTGAAACATTCTTTAAGCAGCATGCATACTTTAATCTTGTCAATCTCTTTTTCCTGCATAGAAACTGTGGGCTCGTCGGTTCATTCAACTGACGCAAGGATATAATACATTAATTTTCTCCTACTTAGAAAGCACACACTTGTCACAAGCAAAACTACGGGGACTATCCGATAGATGTCGTGTTGTGCTATGCACTTAGTCCTTAATGCAGTTGTTACATTATATGACACTAATGCGCATTTGTTCGGATTCTATGCATCCCATACTACAAAGGTCCGAGGGAAACCCCTAATCATACTTCATCTTGTAGGGTTCAGTCCCTCGCCATGACTTAAACTAGTACGGCAACTACAATAAGTATCTTAGATATTCTATGAATTACGAGCCCATGTCCAGACATTCTGCAGAGGAATTCCATACACTGACATGACGCATCATGCAGGCAATCTATGGACAATTCAGCCACCGTTGTGGAACGATGGCATCACCCATAATCACCAAACACCCCACAAGCGTCACCACTGGGACGATAATTCTGGAGTAGTGCAGTCATGACGCATCAAGCAGGCAATCTGTGAATCACTCTCACACCATCAATCCGTTGGACCTCATACTCGTGTTTTTCTCTCACTTTTGTCACATCACCACTATGTGTCTAGTCCTTAATTATTTGAATCATGAATAAAATCAACCCCTAGAGTTAGCTCTTTCCTCTGTACCGGTCTTACTCAACAACATGACCAACTTGGTCTTTCATCTCGATAATTCATCTCAACAAATATAACTCATTCAATTGCCGGTAATAGGACTTAGCTACCCTCTAGTTCAAAATCTCATTCCATGTTCATAAATTGAGTATTCACACTCATCAATATTTTCATAAATTATCATGAATCTTCTTCATGTCAATTTATGCATTACTTTCCACAATAAAGAGATAAGATAATTTCATTTTCACAATTTCTCGAATTACATATTTAATCTCATAATTTTTCTTTGCATTCATTAGTCTAAAATCTTATTTATTTAAACCAAACGAAATTATTCACATTTGCATTAAGTCACGAATTCTCAAAATAACTTCACATAATTTTCCTTAAAGAAGAGAAATACATATTACTTTAATTGTCATATTAAACACCCTTATAATCTCTTTAATCTTGATCTACAATTCTTAATCCATCCATAGAAATTTTCTAGATAAGTTTAAATTAATCTCAGGATAACTAACATAATTTTTATAAATTAATTTCACAAAAAAAGTCATTTAAAAACATTAATTTCCCCCAAAATACGAAAATTAAAACCTTATCTGAAGCCAAGTTTCGAACCCACAGCAACAGCAGCAGCACTACAATAACGTACTGTGGCACAGCAGCTGACCAAAGAGGACAAAGCGCCCACATGTTACAAAGGGGGGTTTTAATTCATTTATACTTGAAGTCTCAGTAATGGGTTATTTTCAAAAAATAAAATAAAGAGTCACATTTGCATTAAGTCACGAATTCTCAAAATAACTTCACATAATTTTCCTTAAGTCACGAATTCACATTTGCATTAAGTCACGAATTCTCAAAATAACTTCACATAATTTTCCTTAAAGAAGAGAAATACATATTACTTTAATTGTCACATTAAACACCCTTATAATCTCTTTAATCTTGATCTACAATTCTTAATCCATCCATAGAAATTTTCTAGATAAGTTTAAATTAATCTCAGGATAACTAACATAATTTTTATAAATTAATTTCACAAAAAAAAATCATTTAAAACATTAATTTCCCCCAAAATACGAAAATTAAAACCTTATCCGAAGCCAAGTTTCGAACCCGCAGCAACAGCAGCAGCGCTACAATAACGTACTGTGGCGCAGCAGCTGACCAAAGAGGACAAAGCGCCCACATGTTACAAGGGGGGGTTTTAATTCATTTATACTCGAAGTCTCAGTAATGGGTTATTTTCAAAAAATAAAATAAAGAGTTTATGACAAGATTCGAACCCATGACCTCCTACTACAGTGACGTTTTTAATTTGCACCCACTAACCAGTATGGACAGAGTGACTAACCCGTAGGGAAAATAATTTTAATTTGTTTTGTATACGACTGTAGCTATTCTAGTTCATTAAAAGACTCATTTCTTTGAAAATGTGATTTGTTCTTCTTTAAAACTAATTAAATTCCTGACTGGATTTCTTTCAAATTAAACATTAAAGTAAGGGTTTTTAAAGCCAATTAATTCTCATTTTTCAGATAAAGTACTACTCTTTTATTTATACAAAGTGTACATGAAATCACATAATGTTCTATTAACAACTTCTTTTTCGAAGAGAAATTTTTCTTGATATCTTTCAATCATAATTTGGTTCCTCTTTATTAGACTAATGAGTTTTCTTCTTTCCTTTTGATTAACACACAAATTGATCATTTCTTCTTAAATTACAAAATGTTCATTTTTCCAACAACCAACCTACACTTTAGTATCAATCATACTAACCATAAACATGCATAATTTACTAATTGTTGCCGCTAAATTTGGTGTGGGGGCAATCAGATGAATTTGTGGATTCTTAGGGAAACTGAATAGTAAACCTGTATACCTGTTCCTTGGGGCTTCAATCATCGCTCCCGCCGTGCACCTGCAAAAAGTGGGAGACACCGGGGTTGTTCCCGGCGACGCACCCTCCGATGCTCAAGTCAGTAATCTAGGAAGACTATGAATGAGCGCAAAAACTGGTGAAAGATTGATTACCTCTTAATGGAGATGGATGGGGTGTATTTATAGGCGTCTCAGGGAACAGATTGGGAATGTAATCCCCATGATCTGACATGGAATATTCCCCTTGTAAGCAGATTAGGAATGTAATCTGATAAGGTATATTCCCTGTAAGCAGATTAGGAATTTAATCCCCAAATCCCAGTGAAAAGATAGATGTATACCAGGGCCGTTGATCGCGATTAATCAGGGACCTTGATTCTATCTTGTTGGATCGGGTGCGCAGCGGGTTGGAACCCGCACCCTCTTGTTGGTGGATCCATCCGTGGGTTATTGGGTCCTTGGGGAGAAGATCCAATACCCATTTTGGACCTTCTTGTAGGCGAAATTACCGTTTTACCCCTAGGTCCCAAGATTCGTGCCCGATTTGGACGGTTCCGATTAATCCCCGTTTTTAGCCATATCACGAGCCCCCCACTCCTAAAGGCTGAGTTTGATCGGCCTTTGGGGAGTAGTTTAACTATTTTAATGGCTACCGGAGTTGTATCGGAGTTCAAACGGTGGGTTTTGAATCTTGAACGGGTGGTGAGGTGACTTTCCAAGTGGATTGAGCTCCGAGTTGCTCATGAGCTCTGATGGGCATGTGGTATTCTTGCAGGGATATCCTCTTGTCCTTTGCGAAGCGCCAACTCGTCGTTCGGGGGTCTCATACTTTTGTATCACGCCTTAGGCTCCCCCTGGGGCTCGCTGGCTAGGAGGCCGAGGTCCATATTCAGTTCGGCAAGCTTTTCCGGAGAGGAAAGCGAGTTCGGCATAGCTGCGAGCGATGGGAGTGAGTCTGGCGATCTGCCGGACTTGATTTTTGCCTTATAACAAGGTCGGTGTCACGAACGTTCGGCAGTGAGTGCCGAACTTGTTTTTTACCCCGTAACAAGGTCGGTGTCACGAATGCTCGGCAGTGAGTGCCGAACTTGTTTTTTACCCCGGAACAAGGTCGGTGTCACGAACGCTCGGCAGTGAGCGCCGAACTTGTTTTTTACCCCGTAACAAGGTCGGTGTCACGAACGCTCGGCAGTGAGCGCCGAACCTGTTTTTTACTCCGTAACAAGGTCGGTGTCACGAACGCTCGGCAGTGAGTGTCGAACCTGATTTTTGCCCCGTAACAAGGTCGGTGTCACGAACGCTCGGTAGTGAGTGCCGAACTTGTTTTTTTCCCGTAACAAGGTCGGTGTCACGAACGCTCGGCAGTGAGTGCTGAACCTGATTTTTGCCTCGTAACAAGGTCGGTGTCACGAACGCTCGGCAGTGAGTGCCGAACTTGTTTTTTTACCCCGTAACAAGGTCGGTGTCACGAACGCTCGGCAGTGAGTGCCGAACTTATTTTTTACCCCGTAACAAGGTCGGTGTCACGAACGCTCGGCAGCGAGTGCCGAGCTTGATTTTTACCCCGTAACAAGGTCGGTGTCACGAACGCTCGGCAGCGAGTGCCGAGCTTGATTTTTACCCCGTAACAAGGTCGGTGTCACGAACGCTCGGCAGTGAGTGCCGAACTTGTTTTTTACCCCGTAACAAGGTCGGTGTCACGAACGCTCGGCAGTGAGTGCCGAACTTGTTTTTTACCCCGTAACAAGGTCGGTGTCACGAACGCTCGGCAGCGAGTGCCGAGCTTGATTTTTATCCCGTAACAAGGTCGGTGTCACGAACGCTTGGCAGTGAGTGCCGAGCTTCCAGACTTGTCGTTTTTTTGGGGGGCTTGTTTTTTCTGTGCGCCATTTGAACCTCTGGTGGCTCTGACAGCTCTGACAGCTCTGACGACTCTGACAACCCTGACAGATGGGACGTTCATTAATTGCCGTGACCTCTGGGCTTCTTTCAAACGGGATGCACATTAAATTCAACTCATGATTCGTTGCGGTT
The DNA here is from genome assembly GCA_017893485.1 of Hemerocallis citrina. Classification (NCBI taxonomy): domain Eukaryota; kingdom Viridiplantae; phylum Streptophyta; class Magnoliopsida; order Asparagales; family Asphodelaceae; genus Hemerocallis; species Hemerocallis citrina. The sequence continues at coordinate 160,801,969 of CM030360.1, read as the reverse complement.
AACGAGGTGACGATTGGGATCGCTCCGCCGTTTGGTTTAGATGGGCCGGTCGTACGAGCCCATTATCCTTGTTTGGCGTGCCCCCCTGTATAAATCCTCACCCCCTCCCTCATTTCTCATTTCTCCTCTCACTTGCTCAGACGTTTTCTTGTGCTTCAGGCGAGTTTTTCCGGTGGTCGGCGCTTGACTCAGGCGAAGTTTTTCGGCGACTAAAGCTTTTTAAGGTAATTTATCATCAAATATGTCTCTAGCTTCTATCTCTGATGAAGTCTCCTGGTCCGAGCCCTCCCTTGAAGACGTCGAGGACTCGACCCCGACTCCGACCAAAGGCAAAGTGTTCGGCAAGGATTCGATCGTAGTGGATCCGAAGAGGATGGGGGAGTTCGGACAGTTGCCAGGTCCGTTGACGGGGCTTCACAGAGTCAGGCAGCTCCCGGGGGATCAGGCCGAGCGAATTGTCCATGGGAGGGAGAGGTCCTTCGAGGAGAATGAAGCGAGGGAGACGACGGAGGTTGACGATGCGGCATCGATCCTGCACGAGGAGGAGCTGGCTACGATCCGGGACTCTTTTTTCATCCCGGAGGAGTACGAAATCATGCTGCCGGGCCCCAGAGTTAGGGCCAATTCGCCGCTGCTAGTGACCATGTGTTGCTGGCCGGTCGATGCCTTTATCGTCGGTGCTCGGCTACCTCTCCACGCGTTTGCTATTACCGTGGTGAGTTGGTTCGGGGTCAGCCCCATCCAACTGATGCCGAACGCATGGCGGGTGATTAATGGTTTCGTTCTCCACTGCCAGGCCGCAGGGATCGAGCCACAGCTGAACGTGCTTCGGGCGTTATACCGGCTCCACCAAGGAAATAGGTCGGAGTATCGGTATTATTTGACTCCGAGGCACGGCGGCAGACTCGTCGTTTGCCCTGACTCCATTAAGCACTGGCGAGAGAAGTGGTTCGTCGTGCGGAGTCGAGAGGAATGGCCGATCCCCTCTGATTGGGTAGAAGGGGTGCCGAAGAGGGCGAAGGCGGTGCCGAGGCTGTCAGTAGAAGAAGAGGAGGCGGTCTGGATCCTCCTCGACCGGTCGAAGTACGATTGGAAGGAGCTGACGGAGGACGTCCTCTACAGGGGGGGCTCTGCCGCGTAGACCCTAGTACGCGGCTCTCGTCAAGTTCTTTTTCCGTACTCCCTGCCTTGGTATTTTTTATGTGCTAATCAATTTTTGCTTTTGATGCAGAATCCATGGAGTACGAAGCGGTCTTGGCGCTCAGGGCTGGGCTTTCGAGCAAGGCGCCGAAGAAGCGCAAGAGGGTCGCGTCGAAGCTGCCCTCGACCTCGAAGACGCCGAGGATTGCGGCCCCTGACGAGAGGGTGGAGATCCTCGACGACCCGGTCGTCACCGTGGCGGGAACTTCGGCTCCCGCACCTGTGGGGGAGTTCCCCATTGCCGCCGCCCTCGCCATGCCGACACCGCCGCTGACCGTGGCAGGCGAGGAACTCCTGACAGAGGAGCACAAGCAGATCCATATCCCGGACTGGCAAGTCCGGAGGCACGATGGGTTCCTCGGGAACTCGTTGGCGAGCATGCAGGCTGTTAAGCATCTCGCCACCCCAAAGGACCGAGCCGCCATGGAGGCGGGGAGACAAGGCGACGACGTGATCGAGATCGCTCGTTCGGCGATATCGGTAAGCTTCTCCTCGTCTGGTGTATTTCTTGAATTTAAAAAAATTTTCTAACTCTTTTAGTTCTTCTTTGCTGCAGATCATCATCCACTTCGGCCATCTCACCGAGAGGCTGACAGCTCTGGAAAAAGAGCTAAAGCAGGAGTCCGACCAAGCTCGGAACGAGAAGGCTCGGATATCGAACGAGCTCGACAAGCTCCGAGTCGAGCATGAGGGTCGGTTGGCGAGGATCAAGCATCTCGAGGCCGAGGTGAAGAGGCTGGAGGGCGAACTCCTTCGGGAGAAGGAGAGGTCGGCCAACCAATTGGTCGAGGCCGGGGCGAAGCAGGCGGCAGCCGTGAAGGCGGCGGAGGACGCGACCATGGAGAAGGCCCAGGGGTTCCTTGCGCAGAACATGGCGAAGGCCTTCGCTGCAGCCCTCACGCGGGTGTCGGAGGCGTACCCTGCGGTGGATGTCTCGGGATGGCAGCTCTTCCCCGGACACGTTGAGGGCTTCGACCCCGAGTCCTAAGGGGAAGAAGAGGAGGAGGGTGACGCCGATGCCGATGCCGGGGTTACTGGCGAGGTCCCCAGCACCACGATCACTCCGCTGGCGGCGGCGTCTCCTTCGGCGAAGTCAACCCCTACTCCACCTCGTCGCCCGGGGAAAGAGGTCGAGCCTTGACTCCGCCTTTTGTTCTTTTGTTTTTGTTTTTCTTTTCGAACTCTGTAATGCCTAATAGCGGACTGGCCACCGCTACTTTTGACATTAATGAAAAGAAAGTTTTTGCAAGTGTTGATGTTCGGAAGTTTTTGTCTTTTGCCCCCTCTTCTGCCGAACAGTCCCTTCTTGTCTTTAGAAAAGAAAATTTTTCCAAGTGTAGTGCTTCGGCAGTGTTCGACGTATTTGCTGATTACTCCGATCTCTTTGCAGCTTATGGTGATCGCCCAAGACGTCGAACTTTCACGCTCGGATGAGGAAGCTCGAGCCGAGGTCGGCCTAGGGGCGACGAGGCTGTGTCTGGCGAGGTGCCGAGAGAGACTTTACGAGGTCGAGCTCGGATTGCGCCGAGCTGAAAGCGAGAGGACCCATCTCCAGCTCATCCTCGGACGGCGAGATATCGAGATTCGCCGTTTGGAGAGCAGGATCGCCGAGCTTATCCTTGAAGGTGAATATTCGCCAACTGGTTTCAGTAATGAGATTCGGGTTCAGTGCATCCGTCATAACTTGTCCAAAATAACAGCGGAGAGAGACGATTTGCTTTCCGAGATACAACATCTTCAGTCCGTAGAGGCGAAGCTTCGGAGCGAGGGCGAAGGGCTCACGGCCGAAGTGGCGAAGTTGACGACTGAACGGGTCAAACTGTCTGCCGAGGTCGAAGCGCTGAAGAGAGCGACGGTGGATAAAAGCATCGAGGTCACCCACCTTCGGTGCCTCATCGCCAGCCGATCTGGCGTCCCGGACTCCGCGATACCCCCGCTTTTCGAAGTCGACGTCAAGGACGACTCGTTGCGGGATCGGTTCTCGGAGTTGGAGGCAGAAGTGGCCCGTCTTAAGCCGCATTCAGGGCCGATCAATGTTCGAAGCACGTCGTGCACTCGCGCTGAGAGCGAGCGGGGCATTACCTTTTATGAGATGGCGACTCGTCAGCGGATCGGCCAACCTAGTCCGGGGGACGCGCAGAGCTCGGTGGCAATTTCGTCGAGCGGAGCATCCGTCGGAGTGGCCACTAGGAGTGGTGCCGAGGACACGTCTCAGTTCGCGGGCTTGGGGTCGCGCTCCGGAGACAAGCGTCGCCACCCTCGGGTGTCTTTGAAGCGGAACGCCCCGGCTCCAAAAAAGCGCTAAAGTGGTCGACTCCGCTAGTGGTTGAGTATTTTTTGTTTTCGCTAAGTGTAATAAGTCGGCATTGTAACTTTTTCTTTGGCGAGTTGTAATCCTGTTGTGCTTGTCTTTGTATCGCGTTTGTTTCATCAATAAAAGTGTTGTTGCCAAACTCGTGTGTTTTACTCTTGTGACTGTTGTCTGCTATGTCGAAGCTTCCAAAGTGTTGGACTCCGAACGGCGAGCTTCTTCCAGTTCATTTAGGGGCGAACTCGCGAAGTAGCATCGAGCCAAGTGTTGGACTTCGGTGCCCTTGTTTGATTAGATTATGATTGTTGGAGCATTTCAGAAGGGCGAACTACCCCTAGTTCGCTTAGGAGCGATCTTGCGGAGTAGAGTCGACCTAAGTGTTGGACTCCGGAACCATTGTAAGTTTAAGGGTGTGGGAGCAATTCCGAATGGCGAACTACCCCTAGCTCGCTTAGGAGCAAACTTGCGGAGTAGAGTCGAACCAAGTGCTGGACTCCGGAACCATTGTAAGTTTAAGGGTGTGAGAGCAATTCCGAATGGCGAACTACCCCTAGCTCGCTTGGGAGCGAGCTTGCGGAGTAGAGTCGAACCAAGTGTTGGACTCCGAACCATTCAACGGCTGTGGGAGCAGTTCCGAATGGCGAGCTACTTCTAGCTTGCTTGGGAGTGAGCTTGCGAAGTAGAATCGAGCCAAGTGTTGGACTCCGGAACCATTGTAAGTTTAAGGGTGTGGGAGCAATACCGAATGGCAAACTACCCCTAGCTCGCTTGGGAGCGAGCTTGCGGAGTAGAGTCGAACCAAGTGTTGGACTCTGAACCATTCAACGGCTGTGGGAGCAGTTCCGAATGGCGAGCTACTTCTAGCTTGTTTGGGAGCGAGCTTGCGAAGTAGAATCGAGCCAAGTGTTGGACTCCGGAACCATTGTAAGTTTAAGGGTGTGGGAGCAATTCCGAATGGCGAACTACCCCTAGCTCGCTTGGGAGCGAGCTTGCGGAGTAGAGTCGAACCAAGTGTTGGACTCCGAACCATTCAACGGTTGTGGGAGCAGTTCCGAATGGCAAGCTACTTCTAGCTTGCTTGGGAGCGAGCTTGCGAAGTAGAATCGAGCCAAGTGTTGGACTCCGGAACCATTGTAAGTTTGAGGGTGTGGGAGCAATTCTGAATGGCGAACTACCCCTAGCTCGCTTGGGAGCGAGCTTGCAGAGTAGAATCGAGCCAAGTGTTGGACTCCGGAACCATCGTTAGTTTAAAGAGTTAAAAGCAGAGAGATATACTAGCAGTGAAAATATGAAAAACTTTATTTATTAATATCTAAAGATCGGCTGCTTCTAAAGTTGCTAGCCGTTATTACAATGAAAAAATAAAAGGAAAAATCACTACTAGTAAAAGGAGGGGAATGGTGTGACATCTCGAGTTACTTAGAGAGGCGTAGCTGCCTTCTCTTGGTATTTCAAAAGATGGTCGGCATTCCAAGTCCTGGGGATTTCTCTGCCTTCGAGATCTTCTAGCTTGTACGCACCGGGGCGGATCACCTTCGAGACTTTGTACGGTCCCTCCCAATTCGGGGCCAGCTTGCTTTTCTGTCCGGGAAACGAGATGGCCAATTTTCGGAGGACTAAATCCCCTTCTTTGAGGTCCGTTGGGCGGACCCTTTTGTTGTATGCTAGCTCGATCCTCCTTCAGTATGCTTGTTGGCGTATGGCCGCTCTCTCTCGGATTTCGTTTATCAGATCTAGGCTGGCTCTGAGCTCTTTTGCATTCTGCTCTTCTTCAAAGGCCGTCAAACGAGGAGAGGGTATCCCAACTTCTAGGGGAATGAGGGCCTCGGACCCATAGGTGAGATTAAACGGGCTCTCGCCTGTTGGGGTCCGCTTGGTGGTGCGGTGATTCCAGAGCACGTTTGGCAGCTGATCGACCCACAGTCCTTTGGAACACTTGTCTAATCTCTTCTTAATACCCGAAAGAATCTGTCGGTTGGCATTCTCGGCCTGGCCATTCGACTGGGGATGGGAGACGGAGGAGAATCGGTGTTGTATGGAGAGGTCCTCACATAAGGCTCGGAAGGCGGCCCCAGTGAACTGCGTTCCGTTATCCGTGACTATGACTCGGGGAACGCCAAACCGGCAAATCACATTTTTCCAGAAGAATTGAACGACTCTATGCTCGGTGATTATAGCCAGGGGCTCGGCTTCTATCCATTTAGAGAAATAATCGACTGCCAAGACTAGGAACTTTAGCTGTCCGGGAGCTGGTGGAAACGGTCCTAGTAAATCCATCCCCCACATAGCGAAGGGAATCGGAATTGATAGGGAGGTGAGCGGTGCTTGTGGAAGACGTCGGACGTCTGCATACCTTTGACAGGAGCTGCATTGCCAAACGTGTCGTTCGGCGTCCCATAGGAGAGTGGGCCAGTAATACCCGTAGTTCAACACTTTGCGTGCTAGAGCTCTGGAGCCGGAATGAGCTCCACCGATGCCCTCGTGGAGCTCTTGCAGGGCGTAGTCGGCTTGCCTGGGGGAAAGGCACCTTAGGTAAGGCCGACCGTCCACCTGGGTGAAGGAGCGTTTATATAAGATGCCTTCGATTAAAGTAAAACGCTCGGCTCGGGTCTTGATTCTTCTTGCTTCCTTCGGATCTTCAGGGAGGAGTCCGTCCTTTAAGAATTCGACGAGGGGTTTCATCCAGTTGTATTCGAGGAGGACTGGCAATGTTTCAACGGAGTCTGGTGCTTCGTCCTCTATGCTTGGCTTCAAGAGGACTTCTATCAATACGGTCTACTCAAGCCCTTGGAAGGAAGTAGAGGCTAACTTGGATAGGGCGTCGGCCTGTGCATTTTCTTCTCGGGGGATCCTTTGGATGAGGGCCTCTTCAAACAGCGCCATGAGGATCTTGACTTTAGCCAAGTATTTAACCATTCTATCATCGCGGGCTTCATACTCACCGAGGACCTGGTTGACAACCAACTGAGAGTCGCTGAAAATCTGTAGCCGCTGTGCCCCTGCATTTCGGGCCATTCTTAGACCGGCTATTAGCGCCTCGTATTCGGCCTCGTTGTTCGAAGCTTTGAAATTTATACGGAGGGAGTATTGGAGGATGAAGTCATCTGGGCCTGCCAGGATGACTCCTGCCCCGCTTCCCTCATTGCAAGAAGATCCGTCAACATAAATTGACCAAATCGGCGGCCCCTTTACTGTTTGGCAGGGTTCAGAGATTGTACTTTCAATTATGAATTCGGCCAGCGCCTGAGCCTTGATTGTGGTCCGAGGCTGATAAGTTATATCATGTTGGCTCAGCTCGATCGACCACTTCATGAGGCGACCGGAAGTCTCAGGCTTGTGAAGGACCTGTTTCAGCGGCTGGTCGGTAAGGACGACCACCGAATGGGACTGGAAGTAGGGTCGAAGTTTTCTCGCGGCCATTACCAGGGCATAGGCCATTTTCTCAATCTTCGGGTACCGGAGCTCGGCGTCCCGAAGCACCTTGCTGACGTAGTAAATGGGCTTCTGAGCCCTCTCCTCTTCTCTGACGAAGACTGCACTAAGCGTCTGTTCGGAAGCTGCCAAGTAGAGGTAGAGTGGTTCGCCAGGTATCGGTTTGCTGAGTAGAGGTGGATTGACGAGGTAGGCTTTAAGCTGGTCGAAGGAGTCTTGTTGCTGCTGCCCCCACTCGAATCCTTTAGCCCCCTTGAGCGCTTTGAAGAACGGGAGGCACTTCTCCCCGGACTTCGACAGAAAGCGCCCTATGGCAGCTAGGCGACCAGTCAATCTCTGAACTTCTTTGACATTTCTGGGAGGGGCCATGTCTAATATGGCCTTGATCTTTTTCGGATTTGCTTCAATTCCTCGTTGGCTAACCATGAAGCCGAGGAACTTTCCTGATGAGACGCCGAACGCACACTTGTTCGGGTTGAGTCTCATATTGTGCTTTCTTAGGATGTCGAAGGCCTGCTGAAGGTCGGCTACATGATCAACGCCTCGGATGCTCTTTACAAGCATATCATCGACGTACACTTCCATGTTTCGGCCGATCTGGGCCTGGAACACCTTGTTGACGAGGCGTTGGTATGTTGCACCGGCATTCTTGAGACCGAATGGCATGACCCTGTAACAATAAAGGCCCTGGTCGGTAACAAACGACGTCTTCGGGATGTCTGGAGGGAACATTCTTATCTGATTGTAACCTGAGAAGGCATCCATGAAGCTGAGGAGCTCATGTCCCGAGGTTGCGTCAATCAGAGTGTCGATGCTCGGTAGAGGGAAAGGATCTTTGGGGCAGGCCTTGTTGAGGTCGGTGAAATCAATACAAATTCTCCACGTCCCATTGGACTTCTTCACCATTACTATGTTAGACAACCATTCTGGGTAGTTTACCTCCTGTATGAATCGGGCTTTCAACAGCTTATCTACCTCCTCTTTGATAGCGAGCTGTCGCTCGGGGGCGAACTTGCGCCTCTTCTGCTGAACCGGTTTGGACCCCGGATCAACGCTCAGGCGGTGGACTAGGAGTTCTTCGGAGATACCGGGCATGTCTGCTGCGGACCATGCGAAGAGGTCTTGATTGGTTCGGATGCATTTCACAATATCTGAGTATAGGGCAGATGGGAGGGTCTTGCTTACGAAGAACTTACGGGTCGGCTCTTGTTCAGAAAAGAACACCTCTTCCAATTCATCCACCGGCTCGGAGGTCGGTCTTGCAGCGTCTTGAGGAATTTCCAGAGTCTCTAAGGAGAGGACGGGCCCAAGGGTTGAGGTCATGTAGCACTTCCGGGCCTGCTCTTGATTTCCCCGTACTTCCCCAACCCCGGACCGGGTGGGAAACTTCATCTTCAGATGGTATGCTGAGGGAACAGCTTCCAGGGCTGCGAGGCCTGGCCGACTCAAAATGACGTTGTAGGCAGCGGGGACATCCACCACCATGAAGTCCATTGGCTCTGTCCGGGTGGTAGGAGTTTGGCCGGCAGTTACATCGAGGGTGATCACCCCTTCAATAGTTACCGAAACCCCTGTGAACCCATGGAGAGTGTAACCGGCGGGCTTGAGTCTGTCTCTGGAGAGCTTTAGGCCTTTAAAAGCGGAGAGGAAGAGGATGTTGACGGAGCTTCCGTTGTCTACTAAGATCCTCTCCACTTTGAAATTCGCCATGTGGAGGCTAATGACGAGGGCGTCACAATGTGGGATACGAACTCCCTCGAGATCTTCGTCGGAGAAGGTGACTGGCATTCTGAGGCCTTTGGGAGGAGGGGTGGTCCGGATTGAGTTGACTTCCCTAATAAATGCTTTTCGAGAGGAGTTCGAGGAGCCCCCCATTGGACCCCCATGGATGAGGTGGAGGACTCGCTCTTCCTCAAAGTCTGGCGTCTCTTCTCGTTCTGGACGCTTGTTAGCCCCCCGAGGCGGGGGAGGAAGTTCGGCTCGGTCCTTTCTTACAAACTTCGTTAGTTGCCCCCTCTGGATAAGGGCTTCGATCTCGTTCCTCAGAGCACGGCAGTCGTTGGTGTCATGCCCATGGTCCCGGTGATAGCGGCACCATTTCTCTCTATCTCTTCTCTTGGCGGGGGTGTTCATCTTCGGAGCTGGAGGCAAGACCCCTTCTTTTTCGACTTCCATGAAGATGGTGGAGATGTTAGTGGTGAGGGGAGTGAACTTCTCAAATCTAGGGGGAGGTCGGCGCTGGCCGGCATTATCCTTCTGGAGCTTCTTGGCTCCTTCTTCTTCCGCTCCTTTTCTCTTAGACCCGGAGGTAGACCCCTCCCAGTTAGGTTGTTGCTCAGCCTCTTCGGCCCGGATATACTTTTCAGTGCGAAGGAGAAGGTCGGAAAAGTCATGTGGTGGTTTCTTGGCGAGGGAGGAGCGGAGGTTGGAATTGAGGACATTGGATTGAAATGCTACCGTAGCGACCGACTGGTCGAGGGATGCTATGGATCTGGCCTCGGCAGTGAACCTCTTCACGTAGTCTCTCAATTTTTTCCCCTTCTTCTGGTGGAGGTGCAATAGGGAGATGCTCGTCTTCTCGGCCCTTCGGCTGCTTACGAAATGTGTGATGAAGAGGGTTTCGAACTGTTCGAAAGAGAATATCGAGGAGGGGGCGAGACGAGAATACCACTCTCGGGCTGGTCCTTTGAGAGTTGCAGGGAAGGTTTTGCAGAGGAGGGCATCGGAAGCTTGATGTAGGAGCATCAGGGTCTTAAAACTTTCAATGTGATCAACTGGATCGGTTTCCCCGGTGTAAGTCTCAAATTGAGGAGGTTTGAAGCCGAACGGGACAGGTGCATCCACTATGGTTCGGGAGAAAGGGGGTCGGCTAGGACGTCGGGTCCTCCCCCTGAGCTCTTCTTCTCGGTTTATCTGACCCAGGCATCTCTCTACTTCATGAAGACGACGGTTCATGGTGTCATCTCTCCGACGGTAATCTGCCGAGCCACGAGACTCGTCTTCGTATGAGGGGGAACGAGGGCTACGGCGATGGTAACTTCGGGAGCGGTGAGGACTTGGGGTGCGCCGGGAGTTGGTAGGAGCAGGACGAGGAGATGGGGACCGACGGCGAGGGCTTCAGACTGGAGGAGGAGACGGGACCTTCGGCTCATTGGGATTTTGACGGAGGTTGAGGGCCTGCAGGACGGTCGCTTGGAACTGCTGGAACTCGGCACGGGTGATTGGTGCTTCGTTGTTCCTGGGCTGTTGCCGACCTGCGGGGGAGTACCTTCTTCGGTAATGATCGAGGGATTCCTTCCTCCCCCTGCGGACGGGCGACCTGTGATACCGGTGGCGAGGAGACCGCTCGCCCGGATAGTGTTGGCGGGAGGCTCCCTCTCGGGCCCGTTTTTCTTCCAGGTGGCGGCGGAGATCATCCTCCTTCTGGCGGTTAGTGGCTGTATTGTGGCGACCAGAGGCTCGGGGGTGATGGGAGGCCATGGAGTCAGTGGAGGCATTGCGGATGGAGACCTGTTCTTGGTGAAGGGGTTGTTTCTGAGGGTTAGGACCCTTTGGATCAGGAGGGGGAAGGTTCTGTTGGAGCGGGTCTTCCGCCGTAGGGGGAAGCTGCGCTTGTTGTTGAGCAGGATTGTTAGGAACTTCTTGCTGGTCAGGGTTGGGTGCCCGGTTGGACCCCCTCGACCTGACTTTTCGAGGTGGCATGGCTGGAGAAAACCTGTTTTCGGGGAAGAGGAGAGGTTCCTATTTGTTAGTGTCCCACAGACGGCGCCAATCTGTTGCCGCTAAATTTGGTGTGGGGGCAATCAGATGAATTTGTGGATTCTTAGGAAAACTGAATAGTAAACCTGTATACCTGTTCCTTGGGGCTTCAATTGTCGCTCCCGCCGTGCACTTGCAAAAAGTGCGAGACACCGGGGTTGTTCCCGGCGACGCACCCTCCGACGCTCAAGTCAGTAATCTAGGAAGACTATGAATGAGCGCAAAAACTGGTGAAAGATTGATTACCTCTTAATGGAGATGGATGGGGGGTATTTATAGGCGTCTCAGGGAACAGATTGGGAATGTAATCCCCGTGATCTGACGTGGAATATTCCCCTTGTAAGCAGATTAGGAATGTAATCTGATAAGGTATATTCCCTGTAAGCAGATTAGGAATTTAATCCCCAAATCCCAGTGAAAAGATAGATGTATATCAGGGCCGTTGATCACGATTAATCAGGGACCTTGATTCTATCTTGTTGGATCGGGTGCGCAGCGGGTTGGAACCCGCACCCTCTTGTTGGTGGATCCATCCGTGGGTTATTGGGTCCTTGGGGAGAAGATCCAATACCCATTTTGGACCTTCTTGTAGGCAAAATTACCGTTTTACCCCTAGGTCCCAAGATTCGTGCCCGATTTGGACGGTTCCGATTAATCCCCGTTTTTAGCCATATCACTAATCAATCTTATTTTAATAACATGGAGATTCTTATAATTTGTATTTTTCACATAAGCACATTTCTTAAATTTGCACTTTTCCCACATACATGAATATTTCAACATGGAGAATCATTCATTCTAAATTAAGATGCTAGAGCAATATCAAATTACCACAACAACAATTTTAATCATATCATTCAATCATTTTCACTAGTCATTTTATGCAATTTCACATATGTTCCTTTTTCTCTTTAATCATGATACTAACATACATCAATTTTTTTACTTATCTATTCTAGCATGATCAAAACACAAACCTAGCATGGTAACTATCTAGAAGTTGGAGAAAATTGCCCACCTTATTTGGAAAGAAAACAAAATGAACTCCTAAGAACTCCTAGAATGATCAAAAGAGACATTCTTCTCCTAGTTGAGCCACCACAAGTCGTCTCCTCCTAGCTTGAAGCAAACTCGAGCTCTCCCCTTGCTCCTTGAAGAAATGTCGGCCTTCAATGGGAAAGAGTACACACAATGGTACACCACTCAATCTTTTGAACTCACTATTCTCTCAATATTTCACTGCCTAATTGTATTTCTTTATCTTTCTCTTTTGATATAGATTAGGTGCAAGGATGACTAATGTCGGGGGGGGGGGGGGGGGGGGGGGGGGGTATTTGTACAAATTTTTAGTGAGAATAGAAGGCTAGGATTATATCAAGTGGTTAAGGATCAAGGGCCTAGATCAATTAGGGAGTTGCCATAACTTCCCATGATGGAGTAACCACCTCTCCACCTCATCCACTCTCCCTCTCCTCTCATGCATAATCCGGCCAAGCTCAAGGGTGTGCTTTGCACACTCTAGTGTATGCACGTGCCACCCTGTGTCCCCCACTTACAAGTTGTTCATGTTAGTTTAATTAATTGTCTATTATTTGAGTCTACACTACAAATTAGGCTAAAATAAAGAATGAATTAAATTAAATGGGCTTACTATTGGGCCAAGAGACCATGGGCTCTACTAATTTAATTAATTAATTAATTAATGTGGGCTACAAAGAGACAAATTAGGCTTAGGATTAAATTAGGCCATCTAAAAAGAGAAGAATAATTGGGATTACTAGTTTATGAAATATTTTTAGAGAAATACATGCATAAAATTGCACGTGCACAACACGTAAAATCAATCAAATCCAAATATAAATAAGATTTGAAAATCTAGGGTGTTACACCTATTACACCTATAAGACTTCTAATCCAAGTCCCGTCAATCTCACCGAAGTGGAAAAGAAATGAAAAGAAAAACTCAAGATCGTTAATAATCTTTACTGAAGAAAACAACTAAATAAACGCTCACACTCAGATTGATTAACTGAAGGATTAGTTCTTAAGAATTCTATGAGAAGTAATTAGGTGAGGAGAACACAATGGATTCGTCAATATTAATAGATGGGAAAGAGTATCAATCCAAAAATAGAAACGATACTTTCCAAGAATATACATAGCGCAAAGTGCGGTCGATCGTCATATTGGTGCGATCGACCGTTCAGCTCTCTAACGTAAAGTAGAGAGGTGAAAGGTCAACTGCTTCTCAAACAATTCATGGTTGCGGTCGATTGCGTTGCGGTCGACTGGTCACGCACTGTTTATTCCGAATTCACCCTGTTTTCTTACCATAAATTAATCCTTCTTTAATCAGTTTTATACAATTATAATCTCACGAAAATAGAAAGAAAAATTCAGATCTTGATATCTTCCTCTTTTGCTTGTGGACCAATTAATCAAGAATTCTTTTTGAATATCTTCCTCTTTTGCTTGTGTTTGCCATTATTCTTTGTTTCTTTCCTTGTTTGTGTATTTGTGATTCTCTCTTGGATCTTTTTTTGATGTTATTTGATCCTAAAAATTTGACACACTAAATTCAAACTTATTAGTATGAGTGAGCATGTTTTGTGCACACCAAACTAAGAGTCAACAGAGTTACTTTGTACAACCCATAATAACTCATAATAGTTTATGATGTCATTTTATTTAGTAAAGAAAAAAAAAGTAGGGTAGAGTTTAGGGTGATTTTCAGACGTGTAACACAAATAAAAATAAAACGCTAGGAAATAAGTAAGGATATTGAATAATAATAATAATAAATAGGATAAGATAATTGAAGAATTCAACTCGAAGGAAAAGGGGTGTACTTATTTGAGACCATGACCAGGAGGCAACTGGTATCAGAATTTGATAAAGATAAAAATGTTACAAGGTAGTTGGCTCGATGATGTCTGTTGTTGCTTTTTCTGTATGGGAGCAAACAGATGTTGTGATTCTCTTAAAAACAGTAAAACGCTGACCTTTTTTACTTTCACAATGTTGACTATTTCCAACTGATGTTGACTCCCGAATATGACTTGTTTGCACCATTAGATCTTATCTGGATGACAACGATTGCTCCGATTGACCTGCAAAAGTATGAAACAGGGTTGACCCCGTGACAGACCCTCTGACGCTCAAGTCAGAACTCAAGAAGAATATGAGAGAGTTTTTGTTGGAAAAATACTCATTACCTGGTTCTTGTGGAGGCAGGGGGTATTTACAGTCGCTTTTGGGGTGGTAAGTTTCAAAATAATGATTTATCTTTACTTTACATGTTTTTGGATTGAATTGATTATCTCTTCTTCATGAAGATATAAGAGTAGTTGGGGAGATTAAGTTTAAGCTCTTCTCATGGTAGGATAAATAGTTTTTGAATCGTCTCTTGTGGATAGTTATGAGTTTAAATCATATTTAAATAATCATAGACACATTTGTGTAGGCCTGTTATGACAACCCAGTTAGACAAACCCGTTTTTTGGATTGTCGGGCTTGAAAGAGGCATAACTCCTGCTTACGAACCTGTTTCTAGTGAAAATTACCGTTTTACCAGAGCTTTACGATTTTTGCCCAATTTGAACGATCCCGATGTTGTTCTATTTTTACCCATATCACAAGCCCCATCTCTTGAAGACTGAGTTTCACAGTCTTTGAAAAGTAGTTTACCTGTTTTTAATCGTTTACAAAATTTATCGGGGTTCTCGGGGAAGTTTGGATCATGTTCGAGGTGTAACAGTGTCATTCTGGATTTTTTGTGATTTTTCCATATTTTTCTAATTTTTTCCCGATTTTTAATCATTTTTTTATTTCTTTTTGAAATTTCAAATTTTAATAATTAATTTTTGAAAACTTTTTAATTAATTATTCTAAATTAATAATTAATTTTTTAGAAAAATATTTTAAAAATATTTTTCTGAATTAATAATTATATTTAGATTTTTTTAATTAATTATTTTGAATTTTTAATTATTTTTTGAAATTTTTAAATAATTAATTCGATTTAATAATTAAATAAATGAATTAAATAAAAGAAATTACCTCGATTGAATCACAACCGTTGATCAAGATCGAGCATGAATCAAGCGGAGAATTTTGCACCATTCAGTTCGGGGACACGATCATTCGAAAATTGCCCCGACCCATCGTGGCACGGCGTGGTGATGCCACATGTCGTTGACCATTAACCCGATCGATTTTTTTTTTGTTTTTTGTGCGGATCAGCAGGTGATCAGGACCTTTGTTTTTTCTATTTGGATCAGGGATGCAATTGATCGGGGGCAACCACTGAGCTAATGTGGTGCACTGTCACGATGCCATGTGGTGTTGGCTGGTCAAAGTTGACCATTGACCCGACCAACTTTTTCTAAACCAATTTTTCTTTGATCGAATCATCACGATCTGGCGCAATTTTGAGGAAACTTCACGAACATTCTGGTTGGGGCACTTCTGCCTGGTGCGTGACCCCAAATTATCATGGCTTGCTACGATGACACCACGTGGCATTTTCACCATTGACCGTTGACCAAGTCCATGGTTTTGCCCTCGTTTGGTTCGAGAACGCGTTTGTTCAACGTGCGATCCCGAACTATCGTAGCGCTTCCAAGTGCTGACGCGTGGCTCTGCTGACCATTGACTGATCAACAGCATTTGCGCCCATTTAGGTTGGGAATGGATTTGTTCGGTGCGTGACCCCGAGCTATCGTGGCACTTTCAGGTGCTAACGGGTGGCTCTGTTGTCCGTTGACTGGTCAACGACATTTGCACTAGTTTGGGTCAGGAACGCGTTTGTTCGCTGTGTGACCCCGAGCTATCGTGACGCTGACACGTGGCTTCATTTACCGTTGACCCGATCAACATTGGCCTGAGTTTTTTTTTGTGGCTCGACGCAGCTGTATTTTACCTAACTTTTCTGATTCTACAGAGGTTCGATAGGAACATGTGACCCCTCATTTCAAAGGTGACTTGAAGATCTACAATATCTCTTCAAGAGTCAGCTGAAGAATCCATCTTTAGGGTCAAAGCAGGCCCGCAATATCTTTACCTCCATGAAGTTGAGAAGAGCTTCGGCGTTAGGGATCTACTAGGGGAGTTTTGCCCCCAGGGAGCTACAAAGAGGAGCTTCACTCCCGATGTGATATGAGGATCTTTGCCATGGAGGAGTTATATAGAGTTTTGTAAGACTCTTGGGAAGATCCATTCATGAAGGCTAGTTTAGGGAGAGCATCTCTAGATGAATTGGGCTCTGAACTCCTATTGGTGAAGATGACCGCTCGGGAAGCGAGCGATATGAAGAGGATCTCTAGGCTCTAGAAAAGCTGTTTGGGAGGTGAGTCTAGGGATTAGCTCTAGGGATAAGTTGAGCTTTTAGCTTGCTATAGAAGAAGAGGGTCGCTCGAGAGGCGAGCAAGGTGAAGAACATCACCGGGCTCTATGAAAAAGCCGTTCGGGAGGAGAGTTGGAGGAGCAATTCTAGGAGTGAGTTTAGCTCTGAACTAGTTCTGGAAGATGAAAACCGCTCAGGAGGTAAGCAAGATGAAGAACATCATTGGGCACTATGAGGGAGCCGTTCGAGAAAGGAGTTTAGGGAGCAGCTCTAGGGGTGAGTTGTGCTTCAAACTCGATGTGGAAGAAGAAGACCGCTTGGGAAGCGAGCGGGATGAAGGTTGTCGCTGGGCTCTAGGAAAGAGTTGTTCTTGGAGGCGAGTTTATGGAGTATCTCTAAACGAATTGGGCTCTGAACTCCTTGTTGGTGAAGTTGGATGGTCGGGAAGCGAGCGGGATGAAGGGTAGCACCAGACTCTAGGGAAGAGTCGTTCGGAAGGCAAATTTAGGGAACAACTCTAGCGGTGAGTTGAGCTCTGAACTTTTTGTGGAAGAAGGCTGCTCGGGAGGTGAGCGAGATGAAGATCATCTTCCGGCTCAAGGAGAGAGAGTCATTCGGAAGGTGAGTTTAGGGAGCAAGTCTAAGGGTGAATTGAGTTCCAAACGCATTGTAGCATATGATGGCCACTCGGAAGGCGAGAAGAAAACCACACTCATTATATGGGGAGAATGAGTTTGGGGGGGGGGGGGGGGGGGGGGGCTCGAACAAGCAACAGAGGAGCAACGAGTTGTTGGGGGAGCTCGGAAGAAGAATTGAGAACCGAACTCATTGCCTTGAGTTATTGAGTTATGAAGTCCTTTGTGTTTGCCGATGTTGTAGTGAGTCCATGTTCTGTCCCATTTGCAAGTTGTTGTGTATGTTGGGTTTGAAAGCTTAAAATAAATTGCACAAAGTAAGAAGACAGACTTAGGGAGAGCAAACAAACTAAGCACACATGACACAGTGATATAACATTGTTCGACCCCCAGGTCTACTTCCACACCTCCTACTTGCAGTAATTCTCTACCACAAGTATTCCATTATAATTAAAAACCCGATACAGTGAAACACTCCCCCTTAATCCGGTACTTCCCCTTAATATATGAACATAAGAATTAACATCGTGTGTGATAATGATGCAACTTATATGCAAAAACCAAAACATGCAAAAAATGCACATACATATAGATAAGTTGAAAAATCATTTGCAATGTAAGGATATATATTAGAAAATAAACGGAAATAAAAATAAAAGCACAACCATTACAAACTCGAAATAAATGAAGTAGCACAACCATTATTTTTTCGAAATAAATAAAGTAGCACAACCATTACAAACTTGAATCTACTAGAAAGATCTCTGTACATGCTGTCGTTGATCGCGAAAATCTTTAATATACAGGGAGATGCTCTTCATGATATCATAGATTGAGATTTCTATTTACATAACATGCACATAACTGAAATAGAATTAAGAACTTAAATTCTAAGCCTAATATTTTCCTCCTTTTTGGAACACATTAAGAGGAAGACTATTCTTCATCCCCATCTTCATTGATATCATCGTCTTCGTCGTCGTTGTGAGCAAAGCTAGTTAAGTGTGGAGGTGGAAGATGCTCTCAATCGGCCTTGTGTTACAAGAGCTCCACGGTGTTGATATAATATCCATAGAAATTAATTTGATGAGTGTCGAACTGTTGGCTTGCCATGAATTTGGAGGGAGCTAAAGGTTGCTGTGATGAGGAAAAAGAGGCTTGCTTTTGATGGGCACGTTGAGTGAATGACACATCGATGCCCATTTAAGATGGAAGAGCATGCTTACTAAGAAGAAATTTTCCAATAGTGAGACCGGAATCGATGGCGAGATAATAAATGAGGGAGCTAAAAGGAAGAGCACGATTTTGGGAGGTGGAAAAATTCATTGTCCTGATCATGAAGGAGGTGAGATTAAAGTTGTATTCACCAGGGATAAGAAAGAGAATAAAAGATTGTTCCACACAAATCTCTATCTTATTGTTGCCCTTAGGCCAAATATTTGCATTGACAATTTTATCAAGGACATGAACAACATCAGTGAAGTCAGTGGGTTTGGGTCTAGAAATTGACCAAGACTCGGTTTGATGATCATATAGGAGATAATGTTTTTGTCATGCATGGTATTTTGGTCATGACCGAGTTTATGTTGGAGAGAGTTCAATTCAAGAGAGTAGGCATCAGATTTTCCTTCAGAAAAATTGTATCGAGATTGTAGATAGGCAGGGTGTAATTTGTACGGGGTTACCAAGAATCATGGAAGAGAGGGTGAGGTCATCATCTTTCTGTCAAAATTGGCATAAAATTGACGAGTAAGTGATTTGAAATGAGTACTTGGAGTAGTTAGATACTCATCCCACCCAAATTCATGAAGAATCGTAACTAGGCTCCTAAATTGACCACCAAGAGAACCGAGATCGGTTTCTCGGCTAGGAACTACAGCTTGAGAGACAAGGGTGTTGAAGTAAAGATTATCACATATTTTATTTCTAAATGCAATGTCCTCCCTAGTAATGCACTTGGAAGAAGAAGTGGTGGGCTTATTACCGTTAGATTTTGAAGATTTGTCGATAGTAGAAGGACCCGCAAAAGCCATTGAAGAGCAAAGTGGAGGAAAACCCGATGAAAATTGAGAGAGAAGAGGGAGAAAATCAAAAAATTTAAGTTGGGTTAGGGAAAAGGAGGCTAGGGTTCGGTGGAGGAGAAAAAGAGAAGGAAGAAGATGTATAAATACTGAAACTGTGGGCCCCATATGTCAGAGAAAAAAAATAAAAAGTCCTGAATGAGAGCAGAAAAAGCGTTAGTTGACTGTGCAGTCGACCAACCCACTATCGGGTGTGAGAGTACTTGATGCACAGTTGGGAAGTACTTGAGACGGTCGACTGTGCAGTCGATCGTACATCGCTTAGGTACATACCAGGTTTTTGTCTGTGTAAAAGAAGATGCACAAGAACAAATAAAAATAAGACTTAGCAACAAAAAAAGCAGAAATATCAATAACATTTGACTCTCCTCTTAGGTAATTAAAATGTTTTTCATCTAACGGTTTTGTAAAAATATCAGCTAATTGTAAATTATTGAAACATAGTCAAGAACAATATCTCATTTTTGAAAGTGATCTTTAATGAAGTGCTAATGAATTTCTATATGCTTGGTGTGACTGTGTTGATCAGAGTTTTTTATTGTATGAACCATACTAGTTTAGTCACATTTAATGGGAATGTAGTCAAGAAATACCTTGCAGTCTTCTAAAGTGTGTTACATCCATAATACCTATGCAGGATAAATTTGAGAAAACTCCACTAAAGTATTGGTCATTTAAAAAAAACCCCACTAAACTTTTTTATTTTAAAAAAACCACACTCAACTATGTTATCAAAAAACCCACATTAATGGAGTTAGGCTTCCGTTAAGATTTATGTCAAAAAACCACATTCATCTTTCATTTGTATTTAAAAAAATATCACTTAACTACTCAGATGTTTAAAAAAACCTCAATGAACTATTGCATCAGTGCAATGCAGGTAAGATAAATCCTAACAGAAGTTAACTCCGTCAATATGGATTTTTTAATAATATAGTTGAGTGCGGTTTTAAAAAAAAAAGTTTAGTGGGTTTTTTTAAAAATGACCAATACTTCAGTCGTTTTTTTAACCGGATCCTGCAGCTATGTATTCGACTTCAGTAGTGGACAAAGTGACTGAATTTTATTTCTTTAAGGCCCAAGAGACAAAAGAATTTTTCAAGAAGTGCTAGTACCACTAGTTACTTGACTTCCAGCATAATCATCATCTGAGTATCCTACAAGAAAGAAATTCCTATTGGGGTACCAAAGTCATATATTTGGAGTGCCTTTAAGATATCGAATAATACGCTTAACGGCAACCCAATGCGATTATTTTGGACACTATTGAAAGCATGAACATAAACAGACACTAAATATTATATCAGGACGAGATGCAGTAATATAAAGTAAACTACCTATCACACCATGATAGGTAGAAATATCAACGTTTTTACCAGTTACGTCCTTGGGCAGTTATGTAGTAGTTTCCATGGGAGTTTTATATGAATTTGCATCGTGTAGTCCAAACTTCTTGACTAGTTATTTTGCATACTTTAATTGATTTATAAAGATGACATCCATTCCTTGTTGTACATGGAGACAAAGGAAGTAATTTAATTCACTCATCATACACATTTCAAATCCGTCTTGCATTTGCTTAGAAAATTCCTTGCATAGATTTTCATTAGTAGAGCCAAATATAATATCATCAACGTAAATCTGAACAATCAAAATATCTTTGGAGTGATGTTTCATAAAAAGTTTAGTGTCTACTTTTCTTTTTGAAAAACCTATGTGAATAAGGAATGAACTAAGCCGCTCATACAAAGCACGCGGGACTTGCATCAAACCATATAAAGCCTTATCAAGGCGAAATACTTGATTTGGGTGTGTCGAGTTAGTGAACCCTTGGTCGTTGTTCAACATAAACTTCTTCAGAAATAAAACTATTAAAAAAAGCACTCTTAACATCAATTTGAAAAAGCAAATTCATGTAGGATGCATAAGCTAGAAAAATATGAATGTCTTCAAGCTGTGCAACAGGAGCAAAAGACTCATCAAAATCTACTCATTCTTGTTGGTTATAACCTTGAGCAACAAGACATGCCTTATTTCTAACAATAGTACTAGATTTATCTAACTTATTTCTAAACACCTATTTCGTTCTAAGAACATTTCTACTATGGGGTCTAGGGACAAGTCTCCATACTTGATTTATTTCAAATTGGTTAATTTCTTCTTGCATGAAAATGATCCAGTTCTTAATATTTTTAGGTTTAAGTATGTATACAAATGCGGAAAAACACATGAAATTTTTAGCTTGTGTGCGAGTAGTTACCCCTTTGGACATATCACTTCGTATTAGATCAGAAGGATGACTGGCCATGATTTTCCAAGCATGATGTTTTTTGATGATGGAAGGTGGAACAGTTGTGTGGGTGTGACCATCTTCCACTTGGTCATTCTCTGGTGAATGCATCTCTTTTGTCAATGGAGCATTGGTGCTATTATTGTGTACTTGTGGTGGGAAGGATTCGCCAAGATGTGTTAAGTTGTTTTGGGAGCCCTCATGCAACTCCTTCTTTATGTATACCTGTCTTTCTTGAGGTGAATATTTGTCTCATCATCATCAATAACCTGCAATGTCTCTCTTTCGAGAGGATTAGTTTCATCAAATATAACATCAACTGATTCTTGTACAATGTGTCTTCTTTTATTGAATGCACGATATGCTTTGCTACTTAAAGAATATCCTAAGAATATGCCTTCATCTTTTTTACGATCAAATTTTCCTAAGTTATTTAATGTATTTAAAATTAAAACTTTGCATCCAAATGCACAAAACTTAAGTTTGATAGTTTTTCATAATATAGTTCAAAATGCGTTTTCTCAAGATGTTTTCTAATTATTACTTGGTTGATAGTGTAAAATTCTGTATTGACAGATCTGCCCCAAAAGATTTAGGAAGAACATTTTCACTAAGCATGGTGCTGGCCATTCCTTGAAGAAATCGATTTTTTCTCTAAACAACCCCATTTTATTAGGGAGTGCGAAGACAAGTGACTCATGTTGTATTCTTTTTTCATCATAAAAGGATGTAAAGAGTTCACTTCGAAATTTCCGACCATGGTCACTACGAATAGTTACGATGGTAAGACTTTTCTCGTTTTTAACTCTACGTCAGAATTTTTGAAAGATATGATGAGTGTCTTCCTTTTGAGATAAAAAAGAAACCCAAATAAATCTATTGTAATCATCAACAATAACGAAAGCATATCGTGCACCTCCATTACTACGTGTACGTGATAGTCCAAAAAGATCCATGTGCAAAAGTCCAAGAGGTCTAGAAGTTGATACCACTTTCTTAGGCTTGTGAGAGCTCTTGGTTTGCTTACCAAATTGACATGAGTCACATGGTTTGTCCTTCTCAAATTTGATCTTTGGGATCCCACGTACAAGTTCTTTGTTTACTTATTTTTTTAGGTTGTCCATTGCTGTATGTCCAAGTCGCCGATGCCACAGTCAATTGTCTTCATTTCTAGTTACAAAACGCCTAATATTTTCTTGTGCTAATTCATTAGAATTAATAACATAAATGTTATTGCAATGATAGCAAGTAGTAAACAATAATTATTACAATCTAATATAGTGCATGCAAGTTTTACAAAAGTAACATTGGAACATTTCACATAATTTGTTAACACTAAGTAAATTATGATTTAATCCACTTACCAAAACCACATCGTCAATGGAGCAAGAACCAAAACTAATTTTACCTCTGTCGATAGTTTGACCAATGTTATTATCTCCAAAGAAGATGTCTTTCCCCTGTTTCCTTAATAGTGATGCAAAATATTTGCTATCGCCAATCATAGATTCGAGCATCCACTATCAAGGTACCACTGGTCTTTATGTTTGGCGCATCGATGCACCTGCAATAAAGTTAGTAGGGGTAACCTTGGGTGCCCAAGTTTGTTTTGTTCCTGCAATTGCATTCTTCTTCACCCAAACAAAATTAGTATGCTTTTTTAAAGTGCAGTTATAGGAAATGTGCACTAATTTACAATAACAGTGACAAGTAATTTGATTATGCCTTGGATCATACACATTTGAATAGTTGTGCCTCGGTTTGTATTTATTTGGGTGGCCATGCATATGTGTATGACAAAAATTGCTTAGGAGTTGACGTTCTTGTGGCTTGTTGTAACCAAGTCCTTGTTTATCATGAAAAGATCTTGAATTCTTTATCATAAAGTAATTGGGCCCTTCGTATTTTTCAATATCTTTTTCAAGCTCAATTATTTTACAACAAAGTATCTTTCTTGTTTGATCGTCATATTGGGAATTCCAACGCAGAGTATCAAGAGCTGCATCAAGTTGTCTATTATGTTCTAGGGCTTCTTTACAACCTTCCACAACTTCATCAAACTTTTTTTTTGCATTCATTAAGTTCATTAGTGAGTTAAGAAATATAGGTGGATTTCTCATGAATTTCTTTTAGGTTTTCATTATTTATTGCCAGAGATTTTTGAATCTATTTTTTTAAACATTCATTTTCCTATATCAATAAATCATGATCCTCCCTAAATGACTCATAATTTTCGGTAATCAACAAATTTGCATCTTTCAACTTTTTGTTTCTAGTAATACAAGAGTCATGTGTTTCATTAGATGTTTTCTTATATTGTTTTAGTTCACGACTAAGTTTGTTTGCATAATCTTTTACATCATTACAATTACAAACATCTACCAATACATCATAAGTAGGTTCTTCGATTACTTTTTCTTGGAGTGCTGATTGCCCCACACCATTTCCAAGAGCTGTAAATAAGAAGTTGTTGAGTGCTTACTCATCATTGTTGTCGCTTGATTCTGAATCAAGGCATGTTGCCTTTAGTGCATTCTTTCTGTATCCTGGATTAAGACTGTAAGATTTGTTCCTATTTTGATAAAGAGGACAGTTTGTACAGATGTGTCCGAACCTTTTGCATTTATAACACACATCCTCCTTGTCCTTGTTCTCTTACACTTTTAAACCTGCCATATTTTTTAGTTTAAGGTACTTACTAAATAATTTGGTTAGCAGCACAATATTTTCGTAATATTCTTCGTGATATGATTCTGACTTTGTTTGTTGTGAGGTTGTTGCTTTGGGGCTATGACCTTATCTTCAGTTTTAGGAATGATTCCAATGTTCTGTCAGTATCTTCTTGTTTCCTCCATCTCCATTTCATATATTTTTAGTTTGCCGTGAAAATTATGGTAGTCGAATCATTTCTCTTTGAGTGTTTCCCTTACTGCAGCAGCTTTGGTATCACATTCGGGTGTGAGACAGCTTATGAGTTTTCTGACCTTTCGGTCATCATCTAACTCCTTCCCATAGCTCTCACGTTCAATAATATTAAAGTGGGATAGCATTTGATCTATGTTTTCTCCTGGAATCATACGAAAAACAACAAACTTATAAAAGCATAAAGTAACTTTAGCTTTTAACCCAGATACGGTTCCTTCATGACGTTTTAGCATATTGTTCCGGATCTTGTAAGCTGTTTTGCAGTTGCACCCACACCACATAAGTTCTTCATTTTTCAAACCTGCATAAAGTGCTGCCATGGCTTTGGAGTTTGCTGTCTTCAGTGATAGTTCAACCTTTGTTAAGGCCCTCGGGATATCTATTTTGTTCACGCAAACGTTCTATATTTCTTTTCCAAGCATCTGTAAAAATGAGACAAACTAACTTTCCAAACATCATAGCATTTTTCATCAAAATAAGGTGAACGTGTGAGACTTGGTCCATTGGAGTTGGATGACTTCGATGTGTAAACCTCTTCAGGAGGAAGGATTTCAGTCATTTGAATTTTTTGCTCTTAGTGTTTAAGCTATTTAATGAGCACCTTGCTTTGATACCCCTGTAAATCACCCTATGATGGAGGGGGGGGGGGGGGGGGAGGGTTGAATAAGGTGATTGTGCAAGAATTAAAAACTTAAAATAAATTGAGCAAAGTAAGGAGATAAAGTGTAATGCGAATTCCAAACACATGAATTTCGTAGCACAAACATGATCTTTTACTTCAAATTCGTACAAAAAATACAAGGAATTTAAAATTTTTTATTACAACAATGTTTGTTACAATACACGGTGGAAGTAAATGAATACATTACAGCACATGTTAAATGAACTATTCAGTCCTGTGACATTCTTCAATAGTTTCTTAAAATCCAGGCCATGACCAATCCTACAACTAGGAAACTATGAGCACGTCATTTGCATACAATTGACGCAATGCTATAATACAACGATTCTTTAACTTTAGCAAACACAAACTAGAATGTGAAACAAAATGTAAAAGGTGACTATCCTAAACATGTCAGTGTATGATATTACCTAATGCCTAATGCAGACATTCACACTACGATGCCACTAATGCATACTTGGTCGGATTATATGCATCCCACAATATATAGGTCCAAGGGAAAGCCCTTAACGTACTCCTCATTACATGGTTCAATCCGTCGTTGTGAAATCCTACTACGGTGACTAATGTAAGGTTTAGATATCCTGTGAGTATCTAGTACCACCCTGATAATTCTTGAGAATCGCTCTCCCATCATGAGTCGTAACTCCGATAATTTTGGAGACAAAACCCACACCGCGAGCCATGACCCCGATAATTCTTGAGAGTCGTTCTCCCACCGCGAGTAATTTTCGAACGTCACGCCTCACACCCCGATAATTCTGGAGACGAAACCCACACCGCGAGTCATATGGTACCTCATCACACAAATACCCTATGAGCATATCCTCGATCCTGATAATTCTAAAGAAATATCTCCTATCGCGAGCGATTTTGAGAATCACGTCTCATGCCCCGATAATTTTGAAGATAATCTCCCACCGCGAATTTTGAAAAAATATCTACCACAAGTGATTTTGGATATCATGCCTCACATCCCGAGAATTTTGGAGATATCTCCCACTGCGAATCAAATAAGGCCCTCATACTCATGTTTGCCCATATTTCATCATATCTCCCCCTAGTGTCTGTCCTTAGGTTTAATTATAATTATTAAGACCTAGAGTTAGCTTACTCACCGGGCTTAAATTAAACACTGAGAATGTTAGCCCACACTGGCTACTTCTCAAAGAGAAAGTTAACCCACACTGGCTACTTCTCAAATTCCATAACTTGCCGGTCTCTACGAGTCTCGCTCAGCCTCTAGATTCCAACGACCATCTCAATATAGAGATCAACTAGGTTACATCTAACCTTTTATAAATGTTTTATTCATTAAATAGCTTTTAACTTCTTTTATCCATTCTCTTTGCTATTATCAATCATGAAGTAACCAACTTCTTATGGAAAAATCCAATAACACTTGATGAATTAAAACCCTTATAAACATCACATGTTTAATATTCCAACTTCATCATTTAGTTATCTCTTAATTCCTCATAAGGTACATCTTACTAACATTCTAATTTTAAATTCAATTTTTATACGTTGTAAAAGTTTTAGAATAACTAGATAAAAGATATCAACCCAATGGTATTGAAAAAATCATATAAATTCTAATACTACTCCAAAAATAAATTTATTAGTTTTATAGGAATTTTGAATCAGTCTACTACAACTTTGTAGTTAAGATCATCTAAAATCATCCTCAATTATTTCGTCTGAATTCATTTGCAAAATAGTTGGTTCAAAATCCGAAAACTGCTGCTCATGCTACTTGTAAAAATTATAGAAAATTATATACTTCATGAAACTTTGTGTTCTTTAGATCAAATTAAAGGTATACAAGTCTACTATAATTTTTTAGTTATAAGTTTCCCCAAAATATTGTGTCTATAACCGTGAATTCTTCGAAATCTACAGTAGGGTCAAAATGTTATACATACTGCCACTGTTAAAACTTGTAAAATTCATTATAAATTCATTTCTTTATGAAAAATTGATTTCCTAGACTTTATAGAAAGTTTAACGAGTTTACTTAAACTTCTTAGTTTTGACTTTTCTCAAAATACTTCATCTAAGATGTCGAAATGATCAAAATCTGAAATGTGTACAAATTTCCAGCAACTAGCCAACTGCCAACCAGCCCTAAGTTTGGATTTTATTAAAGTAGTATACGACACCAAATATTATGAAATTTTAAGGAGATGTTCATGACATATACGAGATGCTCCTATAAAAATTTTAGCTCTAGATTCCTTCTAGTTTAATAATTATGAATTTTGAAGTGCAACTAGAACTCAAAACAGATGCTTATGAAAATGCCCCCAAATCAAACATGTCATAATTTTACACATTCAATCAATAAAAAAATAATCTAAACACGAATGTTCAATCTATATAAGTTATCATGCATCTAACAGTTCACACATGTCAACCATTCTACTAATAAAACTACGTTAGAAAGTTGGAGAAACACCCACCTCAAATGTAGAATTCCTAGTAGTAGAACTGCTAGAAAGTAATGCTCCAAAGCTCCAAGTGTAACACCCCGAATTCCAAATAAGACCGAATTCGAAGTTCCACAGGATCTTTACACTTCACTTCGTACAATTTTACAAGGAATTTAAAACTTTATTTACAACAATGATTACATTGACGCAGCGGAATTATAGATTACAACGTAGTACATGAATTAAGCAACAACTTGAACATTTCTTTAAGCAGCATTCACTTTTTAGTCTTATTAATCACTTTATGCTGTATAGAAACTGTGGGCACGTCAGTTGCATACAACTGACGGTAGGATATAATACATTAATTTCTCTTACTTAGAAAGCACACACTTGTCACAAACAAAGTTGAGGGGGACTATCCTATTAATGTCGTGTGTGAATGTTCACTTAGTCCTTAATGCAGTTATTTATATTAGATGACACTAATGCGCACTTGTTCGGATTCTATGCATTCCAGACTACATAGGTTCGAGGGTAAGCCCTTAATCGTTCTTCATCTTATAGGGTTGGATCTTTCGCTATGACTTAAACTACTATGGTAACTATGGTAAGTATCCTGGATGTTCTATGAGTTACGAGCCCAATGTCCAGATAGCCTGGAGGGAATCCCACATCATGACATGACGCATCATGTAGACAGCCTATGGACAATTCGCCTTCGTCATTGGACAATGGCACTACGTAGTCACCACACATCCCACAAGCGTCGCCATGGTCCCAATAATTCCGGAGATGTATTCACGTCATTACATGACGCATCATGTAGACAGCTTGTGAACACTCTCACACCGTAGATCCGATGCCCTCATACTTATGTTTTTCTCTTACTTTCATCACATTTTCACTATGTTTCTAATCCTTAGATAATTGAATCATGAATAAAATTAATACTCTAGAATTAGCGTTACCTCTACATCGGTCTTAAACATCAATCATTAATCATGACCCAAACTTGGTCTTTTATCATCACATTTCTCATTCAAAAATTTCATTTATGCCGATGTGAGGACTTAGTTAAACTCTAGTGTCAAAACTCGTTTCATGTTCATCAAAATGAGAGTTCATATCCACAAATTCCATATTTCATCATGTTTCTTCTACTTTATTTTCTATGTACATTTTGTATAGTTTCAAACAACAATCTCTTAACTAGTCTTACTCAAATTTCCATATCAAACATCTCATTTTAGAACTCTATATAAGGTTTCTCTATACTCAAAATATTTGTTGTCTTTAATTACAAAAAATCATATTTTAAGAAACATATTAATCTCTTTTTTTCTCAAAATTTACTTCTAATTCTCATTATAATAAGTCAAAAATATGGTGGAAAAATTTCCATGAAGTCTAGGTATTTTTCTAAGATTTCTAATAAATTTCCTCAATTTTTATATTCCTCAAAGTACTCAAAAGGATTCAAAAAAAAAAAAAAAAAAAAAAATCAAATTTTACAAAAAATTTGGCCAAGGCCGGATTCAAACCTTGTCAAACCGCCCTGCCCATGAACAGTGACAGTCTTAAGTCGCACCCGAGAACCAAAAAGTACAAGGCGGCTAGATATTTTATACAGAACTTAAATTATACTTAAGTTTTCGGGTTTAAAAATCAATTTTTAGAAAAACAAAGTCTCTTGAGATACTCAAACCTAAGACAACTGCTCCGCTGAGCTACAGTAACGTCCCTAAATCGCACCAACTGACCAGTAGGTCTGAGTGACTAACCCGTATAGGAAATCGATTAAAATGTTTTTGTGTCAGACTGTACGGTTTCTAGTTCTTTTTAGTAAACTCGATTTTTCTCACTTTATTTGCACTTATAAAATCTAGAACTTTTCTTGATTGTTATTTTTTGTAAAACAGTAACTTATACTTTCTTAGATTATACCAAACTCATTTTTAAACACATAATAAACTATTTTTCTTTAGTTCATTGAAAACGTAGAATATAAATACATTTTCGACCTAGACATATTTCTTTTTAGAATAATCTTTCATCAACAAAATCCCCTATCATTCATAATGAGTTGATACAATTTTTTTTCGTTCTTTAACCAAGATCAAGCTCTTTAAATTAATCATATTTTTACAAAATTACTCTTTTTTTTATGTTTCGAGAGGCAACATTGGTGATAATCTAGTGACTACAATATTACTCATAAATGGCAATTATAAGCACTTTTTACCACAATTAACTTATTTCATAATCCATGGTTTACTAGTTTGCATTCTATAAATTATCCATAAGCACAATTTTCCACATATTGTATTCTACAATTCATTCATAAGCAAATTTTTCATAAAATCATAATTCATCTTTCTAGCATGCAAATGTACTAACAAACCATCATAACACATCTTCATAGATACATTCTAATTCATTTTACTAACTTTTCATATAGATCCATTAGAGTTCTTTTCTTATTAGTCTCTTTAACAAGCATAGAGTAATCTTTCCTACTTATTTCTAACATAATCACAATTTCACATCCTAGCATGATATCTATGTTAGAAGCTTGTGAAATTACCCACCTTAATGAAGAACAGTTTAAAAAACTCCTAGGAAGCTCCTTTAACGCATGAACGGTTCCTTCTCCTCCTAAATTGTGCCACGAAAATGAGCCTTCTCCTTCTTGATTGATGAAACCCGAGCTCCTTCCTTCTCCTCTTGATGTAGGCCGGCCTCCACTAGTGCAAGAACACACAACACACTATTCTCTAAATCTTTTTCTCACACAACTCTCAATCTTTTACTCACAACTTGTTTCTTTTCTTTTCCTTTCTCTTATGAATATTACAAGTGCAATTCATGAAGAAGATGAGGGGGGTATTTATACACTTTTCAAGCACAAATGGAGGGCTAAGATTAGTTTAGATGAGTTTAGATGAGAGGCTAGGATGCATTAGGGAGTTAGAACAACTACTGTCACGCCCCACTTCCCAAAAACATGGAATACGAGCGCGTGACGAAGCCCAGCGAATGATTTTAACATCATCCATAAGCTGTAGGATCGACTCAGCATCACAACAAGAATATAACAAGATATGTATACCACCAAGCATGCATGAATAATTTATTAAGCAACAGAAAACAATTGAAAACAAATAATAATATCCAAATAGTTTTCAAGTCTGGATCAAATGTAAAACTCGGGAACATAGGCCCGTTACAAGTCTTAAGCAACAACAAATGAAGTAACTCAATTACAAAACGAAATGATTAAAGAAAGCTTTTTCCAAGCAAGGCCCAGAATGTCTGCTCACCGATTCCAGCAGGTCGCACGTCTCCAAGTCTGCTTAATAATATAAAAGGGGAACCATAGAGAAACAAGAGAAAATTCCCTTAGTGCAAGTTAGAGCCACAAATAATAAAAACGAATATAAGTAATGTAGAATAAGAATTGGAATCAAGAATGTAACAGGGATACAACAAGTAGTGGAAATCCAAGAACTAGCTCGCAAGAAGGACAACTCAAGTAAGCAGACTGGATAACAAATACTAATGGCAAAACAAGTGACAAGTAAACCGGTAGGGATATCTAACCTCAAGTGACAAGTCTCAAGTCTAGTATCAAGTTGTCGAGTACAAGTATCAAGTCGCAAGTGTCAAGTATTATATTCAAGTATCAAGTCTCATGTATCATGTCATCAAGTGTCAAGTAAGCATGTATCAAGTTCAAGTTTCATGTATCAAGTCTTGTGGTTATTACTATCTAGGTAGCACTTCATGCATCCATACTTTTACTACATGGTTGCTGCAGTCAATACAATTTCGTTTCGGCCTAGTAATGGAGTCTATAGGGCGGCGTACTCAGGTATCAAGTATCAAGCAAGTGATCAAACCATGGGCTCTAGAGGTGACCCCCGTAGGCTCTAGAGGTGGCCCCCGTCACCCCTGACGTGGTACTTAGTTCCACGTGGTACTTAGTTCTATGTGATCGCAAATATATATCATGTAATCATATAATGGGCTCTAGAGGTGGCTCCCGTCACCATGACATGACACTTAGTTCTACGTGCCACTTAGTTCCATTTAATATAAAATTATGGAAAATACGAGCTCCCTTCCGAGTACACTTACCTATATTGTCCACTACTATGGTCTTTCCCTTAGACCCCGGCTTATTACATTTATTAATTTTTATCAAGAAAGCATGCAAGTGTGTGAAACAAGTTAAGAAGTCATAATTATGGACATGGAACAAGTTTGAGGTATTTATATATTATATTCGAGGGTCAACACGAATAAAAATATCACGAACAACGAAAATCTCAAATCTGGATAGCACGACGTTGCTGTACCAAAACTGCGATTCTAGTTGCTACGAGATAACAAATGTAGATCCGTCAGGAGATCTAGAAATTAGACTCCTGTCTGGTTTCAACGCATATAATTAAGCTACATGAAAGTGGTGGAAACATGTGTCAAAACAGCAAACTTTACCGCTTCTATGTTCAGCCAGGATTTGTGAATCTAAGTTTAAACATGTGAAACAGGGTTGAAACATTACAAATAAATTCTAAGAAAAATTGGGGATGTTCTATAGGATTTCCAACCACAACATATAAAATTTCAAGTCAAACGCTTACTGTTAACATAGTTTAATTAATTTGCAAACTAAAGAAGTGCAGCAGTTTTGAAAATCTGCGACTACCGACACAGCTGCAGTAAAGCTACAATATCTCCTAGACCGTAACTCGGAATTCGAAAATTTTTGAGGCTATCGAAATTTAGACATCTAGAGCTATATTTACTGTTCAGGGCTCATGTTCAGGTTCTAACTTTAAAGGGGTCGAAACAGAAAATAAAGTTCAGGACAACAATAAGTGTGAATGTCATTCTTGTATAAATTACATGATAATTGGTTGTTAGGCATCTAGATTAATAGGTGATACAAATACAGGGTAATGGTTATCAAAACAGCAAGTAACATATATTTCTCAACTCAAATGGATGCAAGTTCATCACATCCAAGATACAACACACATCTACAAATCTAGGGTTCTTAATTTCATATGTTCATGTGTCTAGGGGATAAAATGAGTCCAATTAGTTGTAATATAATACAATGAAATTGTTGTGACTCTTAAGATTATGAAATTTATGAGGATTAATATTTGATCAACAACGACAAGTCAATGAGGAGTCACAACCACTAACCATTTGCGGTATTTTCAAATTAAGGCTTGTACTAGAACAAAAATATGTACAAGATGAATACTTGCCTTGATTGGATGAGGGCGATTAGATCCGCTAACTGAGGAAAATGGGATCGAAAAACCCCAGGCGAAATCTCCCAAAAGCACGTGTGAAGCACGTGCAAAGATCAACAGTAAAGAGTGAATCCCCCACACCGGATCTCGCCCGAACAGCGAACAGCAACACGGATCTGTTGTGCCAAAACACGGGACACCGGATCCAGCCATTCAAAACGTGTCTTCGCACTAGATCTGACTGAACAGGAAACAGCAGATTCGGATTCGTTATGGCTGAACAGGGGACAGCTACTTCGACCACTCGATGGACGTCTTCTTCCTCACAATGGCGGCGAGCGGGAGAGAGAGCGGGACTGCGGCGTAGGCCGGTGTGAAGATGGATGTGGTCGGGGTTCGACTGGGGAGCAGTCGAAGATGACGACGATGGTGATGGGATGGCACGCGTCGAGTTGGTGGCGGCTCTGTTCGTGGGTTCGAAACAGGAGAGGAGGAGAATGGGGAATTGGGTGCGGGTGTTGGTGACTAAGGAGGCGACTGGCAAGGGCGAATGGAGGTGCTGGGGATGAGGAGACTGGCGATGGCAATGGCGATGGGTAGTGGGTTGCAGACGAAGTGGGTTTGGAGTTTGGGTAAAGGTGATGGAGATTGGGTTGCAATGAAGGAGACGACGGTGGATGCTGGTGGTGGTGGAGGTCGTGGTGGTGAAGAGGAGAAGGTGGCGATGCGATGGGGGGTGTGGCGAGGTAAAGGTGAAGATGGGTCGAAGAATGGAGGATGAAGGAGACAGGAAGAGAAGAAAGGTGAGGCGGCTGGTTAGATTGGGGTTTACACAGTAATCTAGGTTTCGGGTTAGGGTTAGAGTAGGTTTAGGTTTATATAGATAGGGTTTGGGTTAATGAGTATTTGGGTTGTAATGCCCCGATTTTCATTTATGGAAATTATTTATTTTGCACATAGTGTGCAACTAATATTTTGGCCCATCAATTTAAGCCCATTCTCTTAATAACAACTTGTAAAGTAACATCTTTTAAAAGATTATTTTTATAAGGATGTATAATGTACAAGTTTTTATATGGAGACTAGTGCATGCACGTGCATTCCGCGTACACGTGCATGAGCACCTTTCCTTGGCCGGTTTTTGGAAGAAGTGGAGTTAGTGTATAGGTGGTTACTTAGTTGTGGGTAGTTACTACAACTCCTACTCTCATCCTAGCCCTCCATCTCATAACCATCTACTCAATCCTAGCCCTCCATCTCATCCAAAGATTTAGTATAAACACCCTTCTCACTCATTTGTCTTTTACACTAAGAACTTTATTTGAAAGAAAGATATATTTTTAAGAGAGTTATGAGTGAGTATCTTGGAGGCCGGTCACTACTTCAGAGGATTCTCGGTTGCAAGGAGCAAGGAAGAGGAGTCACATTATCACACTAGAAGGCTTTATGGGATTTCGTTAAACTCTTCAACAAGGTGGGTGTTTCTCGGACTTCTAATATAGAGATCATGCTAGGGCAAATATTGATTGTTATCATATTTGTAAAAAGTGGATTGATAGGGTGATCGTATATTAAAATGCTTTGTGTCATACTTATTGTGGAAGATGTGAATAGATGAAAAAGAACTAATGATAATTAGAGAACTGGAAATGACCCGTACAGTCGACTGATCATGCGAACAGTCGACTGGTACACTGAAATAAAATATGAACAGTTCGGAATTCCATGAAACAATGTATTTAATGTGAATTGTTAATTTGATTTTCTAGCATGTTAAATTGGAGTTAGCATTCATCTTCGTGGATAATGATGAGTAAAGAAAAAATGTATGTTTAGCATCTCATTTGGAGGAAAGAACATACTAATTGTGTGAGATTTACATTTAATCATAAACTATGTTATGATGATGGTAAACAGATAAGAATCACATGTTTACGTTGGCATTGAAAATACTGTAGTTGAATAAAATGCTGTGTACTAATTGAAGAACAGAAGGGAGAGATGATGCCTTAATTCGAAAATTAACCTTGTTCAGTCGATCGAATATATGTAACAGTCGACTGTACTGAACTTGAAAGATTGTATAATTGAACTCTGTAGAACAGCCGACTGGTTGGAATGACAGTGGACTGCCCCGTAAATGATATTTAGATTTTGAACGCTGCGGAACAGCCGACTGGTCATGTGCAGCAGTCGACTCTTCCGAGCGGTTAGTGAAGAACTTTCTTCGACCGAACAAGCCGACTGGATAAGCTCTAAGTCGACTGTCCAGATCACTTTTGACATCTCAGAAATTTTATGAATTATTTATGGTAAAGATTATGAATCTTATGTTGAATGATTATTGGTTGTAACAATTTAAGTAAACTTTATTTGTCTGTGCATGAATTTATACCTGAAATGATGGGAATCATTTATTTGAATTTATGAAGGTTGTATGAATGTGAAAGTTATGAACATGGAAAAGGAAAATCTATTGAGATTATGAAAATGAACTCACGAGCTAGTAACGCTCAATTTTGGTAATTGTGAATTGAAATTGAAACAAAAGAATAGCTAAGTCTCCCACCGGCAATTGGAAATAAATGAAATGAAATTTGAAAAGAAAGACCAAGGTTGGTCATGTTGAATGAATGATTAAGTCCGGTATAATGGAGAGGTTAAATCTAGAGCTTTGATTTTGTTCATGATCCTAATAAAATATGAACTAGATACATAGTGAAGATGTGATGAAAGTAAGAGAAAAACATTGAGTATGAGGGCCATTGGATTGGCGGTGAGAAAGTATCCCAGGATGTCCCATGATGAGTCATGATAGGGCGTGGATACTGCTCCAGAGTACCGTCCCGGTGGCGACGCTCGTGGGGTGTTTTGACGAATGCGGGTGGTGTCATGTCTATGGTAGGAGCTGAATTACCACAGGATGCCTACATGATGAGTCATGTGTCAGTGCATTGGGATTCCCTCCATGGCACCTAGATATGAGTTCGTATGTCAGAAAATATCTAGGATACTTACCGTAGTTACAGTAGTAGATTAAGTCGTAACGAGGGATTGAACCCTACAAGATGAAGTACGATTAAGGGCTTGCCCTCGGACCTATGTAGTATGGGATGCATAGAATCCGAACAAGTGCGCATTAGTGTCATATAATATAATAATTGCATTAAGGATTAAGTGCACAATCACAACACAACATCATTAAGATTTTTCCTTTAATTTGATATGTGAACAAGTTTGTGATTTGTTAAGAAATGAGAATCGTTATACTATTTCTGGCATAGAGAGGTTGGCCATGTATAATTTTTGTCGGTTGAATAAACTGACGTGCCCACAGTTTTGTATGCAGGATAAATGACTTGATAAAAGTGAAAGGAGAACTGATGCTTACAAATTATTCATTGTTGATGTACATTTATTTAAATGATGTAAATTGCTTCCACTGTCATTACATGTACATTATTGTGTTATATGCTTCCGCTGTAAAATGTAAAGTGTAAAATTTTATGTAACTCTGATGTAAAATGGAAAGTTTCAATTCCTTGTAAAATTGTACCGAATGAGACGAAAAGATCCTGTGGAAATCTCGAATTCAGTTGTATTTGGAATTCAGGGTGTTACAGAGGTGGTATCAGAGCCACGTTTCATACTGGTACAAATTTATAAGGAACGACACACTAAAAGTGGACATTAGAGTGTGTGTTTGAGTCTAGAGATTTAAATTTAAGTGACTTACATTTGTGTTGCTCTATGATTTATGTTTCTTCCTCTCTATTTCTAAAGATGGCTGATCACTTCACCCTGCTGGCGACGAAAATTTGCATATCATTGAGGAAGAGTACTATCCTGGACAAGCAGATCCCGAGGAAGAGTACCATCCTGGGCAAGCAGATTCTGATGAAGAGGAATGGCCAGAGTCTCGAGAGATTACCCCACCTCCAGACTCGTCTGATGATTCTTCTTCTGATGAAGAAGAGGGACCAGTTTCGAATAGTCTTGTTGCATCTCTTCAGAGGCAGGTTGAATCACTGCGGGAGAGAGTCGGATTGTTGGAAGCTCAGTTGGCCAAGCGCAAGGATGACTTTTTAGTTCTCAGTCATCGTGTATGGGAACTCGAGAAGAGAAAGAATATGACTGATGTGCTGAAGGAAGAAGTTGATGAACTACGGGGAGAACTTCGTGAAGCGAAGAGGAACCATAGGAGTTAGACTGTTGTAGCTTCTACTGTTTTTATTCTGATGTCAAGAAATGTTTTTCAATTCGAATGTATAAGTTTGGAATTCAATGAAATGCAAGTTGATTTAAAATTCATGTCTTATACTTCGAATTTAATGGATCTTTTGCATCAGAATATGGCTAGAAGGGGAGCTAGAAACGGTGAAGGTCTGGATCTGGAAACGGAACTTGCGAGGGTCTATCAGACACTCAACGCCGTCGCCATGAATCAGAACCAAGGAAGGGGGCCTGTGAATCCAGTGCCCGAGGTAATTAAACTAGTGGAATCGTTCAAACGAATGAAACCACCTGTGTTCGAAGGGAAGTCAGACCCTGATGCGGCTGACAAATGGATTCGTCAGGTAGAGACCATCTTCGAAGTGCTGGAGATCCCGGAAGGCAGCAAGGTGAAGTTGGCGACTCTACAGCTTGAGAAGGATGTGGCTGTTTGGTGGCAGTCGATTAAGCGGACAATGGGAGGCATAGTTCTTAGCTGGGAGGAATTTTTGAAAGAATTCCGCACTCACTATTTCCCCTCTGATGTCCAGGAGAAGAAGGCTATGGAGTTTCTGTCACTACAACAAGGTGGCATGTCAGTTAGGGAGTATGAGACTAAATTTACTCAAATCTCTAGGTATGCTCCGGAATTAGTGATGGATGAGGCGAAGAAGGCTCGTAAGTTTGAGCATGGATTGAGGCCGAGCTTGAGGTCCCGGATGATACCTCTTGGTATCAGGAGGTTTGACAAATTGGTCAAGCGAGCAACAGCCACGGAGGCAGATATGGAGCAGTTTCATGTTGTTCAGAATCAGAGGAACAACTGGCAGTCTGGAAAGAGGCCCGCAAATTCTGAAAATTTTAAGGGACAACCATCTGCACAAAGGTTCAAACTAACAGGGGCGAATGCTATTAGTGTTGTTGGAGGACCTGGAAACAATGTTGTGAGATCTCCTACGGTAAATTGCTTCAACTGTGGTGAGACGGGACATTACAAATCTTAATGCCTCAAACCACGGACTGGCAATCACAATGTGCCAATGCAGTAGACTGGGAAGAGACCGTACCAACCAGGGCAAGTATTTGCCTTGACCGAAGCTGATGCCGATGAGGTTGATCACGTCATCAGGGGTACGAGGGCAGATGCTTAGAGGTTCATGTGTTTTCTTTTCCTGCTTATTTAGTGAACTGTTGCGTAATAAGTATGTATTATGTAACAGGCGAACTTTATTTGAATGGAATGAAAGCTGTTGTTCTGTTCGATACTGGATCCTCTCATACTTTTGTGCCTCCTAAATTTGCTAAAGTGTTGGGAGTTGAACCGAAGATTTTTCCAGGCAAGATCTTAGCAGTAGCTACTTCATCAGGGGAGACTCTAACCACTGATCGGTACTATGCTGACTGTGAGATCGTGATTGGTGATCGAATCTTTGGGATTGATCTGATCGAGCTGACTATCTTGGGAGTCGATGTTATCATTAACATTGATTGGATGTCGGTGTACAGTGCAAGCATCGAGTGCAAGACCAAGACGGTAACAGTGAAGGCTCCAGGTGGACCTGAAGTCACTTTCCACGGGAAGAGGAGATGTTCGGAGTTGGTGGCTGCTATCAGTCAGAAGAAATGGATTCCGGCAGAGGTGCAGTTGATTCTTGTGGTTCGGGACTATCCGACTGTGTTCTTGGATGATTTTCCTGGGTTACCCCTGCATCGTGATGTAGAGTTCAGCATCACTATTCAACCGGGAAGTGCGCCCATTTCTAAGGCACCATATAGGATGGCACCAGTGGAATAGGATGAGATCAAACGGTAGATTAAGGAACTGATAGAGAAAGGCTTTATTCAACCTAGTGCGTCACCTTGGGGAGCACCAGTGCTTTTGGTAAAGAAGAAGGATGGTTCGATGAGGATGTGCATCGATTACTGGGAGCTGAATAAGGTCACTGTTCAGAATAAGTATCATATTCCCCGAATTGATGACTTGTTCGATCGTCTACAAGGAGCAGCTATTTTCTCCAAAATAGATCTTCGATTAGGATATCACCAAGTTCGAGTGAAAACTAAAGATGTGCATAAAACTGCATTTAGAACTTGACACAGGCATTACGAATTCTTAGTTATGCCATTTGGAGTGACGAATGCG
This sequence comes from Hemerocallis citrina, assembly GCA_017893485.1. Taxonomy (NCBI): domain Eukaryota; kingdom Viridiplantae; phylum Streptophyta; class Magnoliopsida; order Asparagales; family Asphodelaceae; genus Hemerocallis; species Hemerocallis citrina. The sequence goes on along the minus strand of CM030360.1, from coordinate 160,763,250 downwards.
CCCGCAATCTTCATGGACATGATGAACAGAGTTATGAGGTCGTTCATTGATTCTTTCGTCGTAGTGTTTATCGACGATATTCTCGTGTACTCCAAGTCAGAGGAGGAGCACACTGAGCATTTGGCAGCAGTTTTGGGGAAGCTTCAAGAGCAGGAGTTGTATGCCAAGCTGTCCAAGTGTGATTTCTGGAAATCTGAAGTGGCATTCCTAGGTCACATCCTTTCTAAGAAGGGAGTGGCAACTGACCCTCAGAAGATAGAGGCAGTGAGAGATTGGCCAAGGCCTATTACAGTGAAGGAAGTCAGAAGTTTTCTTGGACTGACTGGATATTACAGGAGATTCATTCAAGGTTATGCTCAGTTAGCTGTACCGCTTACTGGTCTGACCAAGAAGAATGTGAACTTCAAGTGGATTGAGCAATGTGAGGCGAACTTTCAGGAGTTGAAGGATAGGCTGACTACTGCACCTATTTTGGCTTTGCCTAGAGCAGGTGTTGAGTATGATGTTTATAGCGATGCTTCACATCATGGGCTTGGTTGTGTCTTAATGCAAGAAGGAAAAGTGATCGCGTATGGGTCTAGGCAACTAAGACCGCATGAGAAGAATTATCCGACTCATGATCTGGAGTTGGCTGCGATTATCTTTACCTTGAAGCAATGGAGACATTATGTGTATGGCGAGAAGCTGAACATGTACACGGACCACAAAAGCTTGAAGTACTTCTATCAGCAGAAGGATCTGAATTTGAGGCAGCGCAAATGGTTGGAGGTACTTGAGGACATTCGTTCGGAGATTAAGTATCACCCAGGGAAGGCTAATGTTGTTGCTGATGCACTTAGCTGCAAGAGCTGTCTGGCGAGTTTGATTACAACTCAGTGGCAGCTGGCAGAGGAGTTGGATCGGGTAGGTATTGAAGTTGTTCTGCATGACTTGGGAGCATCCCTAGCTCAGTTGAGACTTCAACCGACACTGAACGAAAGGATTATTGCAAGTCAGAAAGCTGATGCAGAGATTCAGAAGGTGTTGGAGTAGGTTGGTACTGGCAGGTTTCCGGATTTCAAATCAGGGATGGAGTGCTGTGGTTTGGAGAGAGGCTGTGTGTTCCGGATCAGGCGGACCTGAAAGAGAGTATCCTTCAGGAGGCGCATGCTACTCTTCTGTCTGTACATCCTGGGAGTACCTAGATGTATAGGGACATCAAGCAGCATTTCTGGTGGTCAGGTTTGAAGCGGGATGTGGCCGAATTTATGTCGAGGTGTGAGGTTTGTCAACAAGTCAAAGCCGAGAATCAAAAACCTGGAGGTCTATTGCAACCGTTACCTATTCCGTAATGGAAGTGGGATAACATCAGTATGGATTTCATTATGGGTTTACCCAAGAGTTCTAAGGGCAATAATGCGATTTGGATTATAGTCGATCGATTAACCAAGTCTGCTCACTTTTGGCAATGAAACTTACTGCTTCAATGGACAAGTTGGCTGAGATGTATATTGGTGAGATTGTCAGGCTTCATGGCATTCCGTTGACGATTGTATCCAATCGAGATGGGCGGTTTACGTTGCATTTCTGGAGGAGTCTTCAAACAGCTTTGGGTACCAAGACAGATTTCAGCACTGCTTTTCATCCCCAGACCGATGGGCAGACCAAGAGAGTCAACCGTATTCTTGAGGATATGCTTCGGTATTGTATACTAGACTTTGGAGGCAGTTGGGAAAGGTATTTACCTTTGATAGAGTTTGCCTACAACAACAGTTTTCAGACTAGCATTGGGATGGCTCCGTACGAAGCTTTGTATGGCAGGAAGTGTAGGACGTCTGTTTGTTGGTTCGAAGTTGGGGAGCGTCAGATGTTTGGACCTGAGATTGTTCAGCAAACCTCTGAAAAGATTGATCTGATCAGAAAGAGGTTGGTGGAAGCTCAGAGCAGGCAGAAGAGCTATGCAGACAATTGGAGAAGGGACCTTGAGTTTGAGGTTGGTGACTTTGTCTTTCTGAAAGTATCGCCCAGTAAAGGTGTGATCCGTTTCGGCAAGAGTGGGAAGTTAGCTCCGAGGTTTATAGGCCCGTACAAGATATTGAAAAGGATCGGGAAAACTGCTTATCGGCTTGAGTTGCCAAAAGAGTTGTCTCAGGTGCATAATGTCTTTCATGTGTCTATGCTGAGAGGTTATATTAGTCATCATTTGCCTGAAGTGCCGGAAGGTTTGCAGTTGGATCTCAATTACATCGAGTCTCCTATCGAGATTGTTGATCGTCGAGAGAAATTCTTGAGGAATAAGACGATACCGATGGTCAAGGTAGTCTGGAGAAACCATTTGGTTGAAGAGGCTACTTGGGAATCTGAGGAGAGGATGTTGAGAGATCATCCTGAGCTTTTTGTTTGATTTGTATTATCTTTTCTATATTTCTTATGCTTGCTTTTTGTTCCTCGCTCTTGATTGTAGTTCCGGGGACGGAACTATTCTAAAGAGGGAGTGTTTTAATGCCCCGATTTTCATTTATGGAAATTATTTATTTTGCAGATAGTGTGCACGTGCAATTTTCATAATATGAAATCTTATAATTATTTTTCCTTATGGATGATGAGTATATGCATATATATATGTATATGTGTTATTTAAATTATTTTTTTATAAAAGGCCCTTTTGTCTCAAGTAAACACAAGCCCAAAAATCTAATTTATTTATTTTGTAAAAAAAAAACCCTAATATTTTGGCCCATCAATTTAAGCCCATTCTCTTAATAACAACTTGTAAGGTAACATCTTTTAAAAGATTATTTTTATAAGGATGTATAATGTACAAGTTTTTATATGGAGACTAGTGCATGCACGTGCATTGCACGTACACGTGCATGAGCACCTTTCCTTGGCCGGTTTTTGGAAGAAGTGGAGTTAGTGTATAGGTGGTTACCTTGTTGTGGGTAGTTACTACAACTCCTACTCTCATCCTAGCCCTCCATCTCATAACCATCTACTCAATCCTAGCCCTCCATCTCACCTAAAGATTTAGTATAAATACCCCTCTCACTCATTTGTCTTTTACACTAAGAACTTTATTTGAAAGAAAGATATATTTTTAAGAGAGTTGTGAGTGAGTATCTTAGAGGCCGGTCATCACTTCAAAGGATTCTCGGTGGCAAGGAGCAAGGAGGAGGAGTCACATTATCACACTAGAAGGCTTTACGGGATTTCGTTAAACTCTTCAACAAGGTGGGTGTTTCTCAGGACTTCTAGTATAGAGATCATGCTAGGGCTAATATTGATTCTTATCATATTTGTGAAAAGTGGATTGATAAGGTGATCGTATATTAAAATGCTTTGTGTTATACTTATTGTGGAAGATGTGAATAGATGAAAAAGAACTAATGATAATTAGAGCACTGGAAATGACCCGTACAGTCGACTGATCATGTGAACAGTCGACTGGTACACTGAAATAAAATATGAACAGTTCGAAATTCCATGAAACAATGTATTTAATGTGAATTGTTAACTTGATTTTCTAGAATGTTAAATTGAAGTTAGCATTCATCTTCGTGGATAATGATAAGTAAAGGAAAAATGTATATTTAGCATCTCATTTGGAGGAAAGAACAAACTAATTGTGTGAGATTTACATTTAATCATAAACTATGTTATGATGATGGTAAATAGATAAGAATCACATGTTTACGTTGGCATTGAACATACTGTAGTTGAATAAAATGCTGTGTACTAATTGAAGAACAGAAGGGAGAGATGATCCCTTAATTCGAAAATTAACCCTATTTAGTCGACCGAATATATGTAACAGTCGACTGTACTGAACTTGAAAGGTTGTATAATTGAACTCTGTAGAACAGCCGACTGGTTGGAATGACAGTCGTCTGCCCCGTAAATGATATTTAGATTATGAACGCTGCGGAACAGCCGACTGGCCATGTGCAGCAGTCCACTCTTCCGAGCGGTTATTGAAGAACTTTCTTTGACTGAACAAGTCGACTAGATAAGCTCTAAGTCGACTTTCCAAATCACTTTTGACATCTCAGAAATTCTATGAATTGTTTATGGTAAAGATTATGAATCTTATGTTGAATGATTATTGGTTGTGACAATTTAAGTAAACTTTATTTGTCTTTGCATGAATTTATACCTGAAATGATGGAATCATTTATTTGAATTTATGAAGGTTGTATGAATGTGAAAGTTATGAACATGGAAAAGAAAAATCTATTGAGATTATGAAAATGAACTCACGAGCAAGTAACGCTCAATTTTAGTAATTGTGAATTGAAATTGAAACAAAAGAGTAGCTAAGTCTCCCACCAGCAATTGGAAATAAATGAAATGAAATTTGAAAAGAAAGACCAAGGTTGGTCATGTTGACTGAAAGATTAAGTCCGGTATAGTGGAGAGGCTAACTCTAGAGCTTTGATTTTGTTCATGATCCTAATAAAATAAGGACTAGATACATAGAGAAGATGTGATGAAAGTCAGAGAAAAATATTGAGTATGAGGGCCATTGGATTGGCGGCGAGAGAGTATCCCAGGATGTCCCATGATGAGTCATGATAGGGCGTGGATACTGCTCCAGAGTACCGTGCCGGTGGCGACGCTCGTGGGGTGTTTTGACGACTGCGGGTGGTGTCATGTCTATGGTAGGAGCCGAATTACCACAGGATGTCTGCATGATGAGTCATGTGTCAGTGCGTTGGGATTCCCTCCAGGGCGCCTAGATATGAGTTCGTATGTCAGAAAACATCTACGATACTTACCGTAGTTACAGTAGTAGATTAAATCATGACGAGGGATTGAACCCTACAAGATGAAGTACGATTAAGGGCTTGTCTTCGGACCTATGTAGTATGGGATTCATAGAATCTGAACAAGTGCGCATTAGTGTCATATAATATAATAATTGCATTAAGGATTAAGTGCACAATCACAACACGACATCATTAAGATTTTCCCTTTAATGTGATATGTGAACAAGTTTGTGATTTGTTAAGAAATGAGAATAGTTATACTGTTTCTGGCATAGAGAGGATGGCCATGTATAATTTTCGTCGGTTGAATAAACTGACGTGCCCACAGTTTTGTATGCAGGATAAATGGATTGATAAAAGTGAAAGGAGAACTGATGCTTATAAATTATTCATTGTTGATGTACATTTATTTAAATGATGTAAATTGCTTTCGCTGTCATTACATGTACATTATTGTGTTATATGCTTCCGCTGTAAAATGTAAAGTGTAAAATTTCATGTAACTCTGATGTAAAATGGAAAGTTTCAATTCCTTGTAAAATTGTACCGAATGAGACGAAAAGATCCTGTGGAAATCTCGAATTCAGTTGTATTTGGAATTCGAGGTGTTACATGGGTAGCGGGTTTGAGGGGGGATCCAACTAGAGATTTGGTCAAAATTCAATATAAATGGGGGGAAAAGAGATAGATGGTATGAATGGTCCATTTGCACATGAAGAACGTCACAAAAAGAGTAGAACGAACAATACAATTGAAAGAAATACTAGCACCAAAATTGAGTTGAGCAAAAGAAGAGATTTTTATTCGAACTGGAACAAAAATACAGATCTCAAATTGAATACAAGAATACCAGAATGAAAATACAGTAGAAAAATACAAATAAGAGAAATAGGAGTTACAACTACCCATCACCACATAACTACTCACCACTCACTCTCCCTCTCTCCCCACTCCATGCACAATCCAGCCTACCCCCTTCTCCATATGGCACGTGCATGTGCAATGCACGTGTCACACAATGCACACCTAGTTACTAAATGTTCATGTGTTATAATTAATTTATTACAAAAACAAGTCTACCCAACAAGTTGTCTCATTTAAATGAGAATAAACTAATGGGCTTACTTTGGTGGGTTAAGAATCCATGGGCTCTTAATTTATTTAATTAATTTAATTAGTGTGGGCTAGAATTAAACAATTATGCCTTTAAGAATTAATAATAGATACTAATAGGCTTTTTAAAAGAGAAGAAATAAAATACTTGTTCATGACATAAAAATAAATAAATTTTAAGGGTGAATGTACATAAATTTGCACGTGCAAAACTCGTGAATTCAAACAAATCTCATATTTAATTATAAATGAAAATTCAGGATATTACACCAAGCTCCCTCAAAAATGGCCAGCCTCTTCCTAGCACAACCCGCAAGCTCTTCTCCATCTTTATCTCTTTTGTTTTTGTTTTGAGTTGTGTTGTTCATAACAAAAGTATGGACTATTTATAGGAACAATGGGTGGTCAAGATGACTCCCACTTCCCAAAATAACTTCCCACTTCTCACTAACTCACACCACTCTTCCTCATTCTCAACCATGGTGAAAAACACATCAATGTGTGTGCACACTCTTGCATACAAATTCTATTATTAATTTTTATTAAGTTAGATGTATGTGTGTGTTACACATGATAAGTGTACTAGATTTTCAAATGTACATTTAAGTGCAAAAATAATCATGGGCTTTAAAGTTGTAATTAATTTTTAGTGGACTACAAAAGTAGATTTAGGCCTAATGGATTTTAATTAAAATAAATCACATAAAAGTGACTAGAAAAATGAGAAGAAAAATATTCATGACTCAAGAAAATTTTAGGAACCAACATGTGCACTGTAAACACGTGCACACGTAAAAAAATAAATATTCAAATACGAAATGGATTTGGTCAACGGGAAAATATTTATTAATAATCAAAATATAACATACGAAAAATGCATTTAATTAATTTCATATATACGACATTGTAATCAACACTTACATAGAAAACACGTATAAAAATGTATTCGAGTCAAAAAATGAGAAAAATGAATTTCAATTTATAAAACAAATCCTAATGAGTTATAAAAATAAATAGTTGAAATACGTAGGAACATTACACATAACGGTGAAATATATGTAATTGTCACGTGTATTGAAAACATGTACAATACACGTAAAAACACAAAGATTGAGTTGGCTCAAAATAGGACAAAATGAATTTTGAGATGACAGAAAAGTATATAAATAATCGAAATACAAAATACGTAGGAAATTTATATTAAAATATGCTAAGAATATTACCCGTAACGGTACAAAATATATATGCGTAACACACGAGAGGCAAAATTGTCATAACTCAATTTTGCGGGGTGTTACATAAAGTTAGAGAAAGAAAATAGAGTAAGCACACAGGAACCAACGATATAAAGTGGTTCGGCCCACAGGTCTACGTCACACCTCTTACTTGTAGTAATTCTCCGCTAAAACCGATACAGTGAGTTCTCAGTATTTAGTTCGAGAGACCTATTACACCCACATGACTTATATGTATAAGACTCATACAACCGCCTCTATTTGGAGTGAAAGAAAAAGAAAATAGCAAGATCATCATCTTCACTAAGAAAATAATTAAAGCACATACTCTTGGATCGTTGATTGAATATTAAGTTCAGAAGAATAATAGTTGAAAAATGTGAAGAATATTCGGTGAATTCACCTCTATTTATTGGGTGAAGAATTATATATTTCCAAAAAATAAAAAGATGTGAAGAATACTCGGTATATACATATACGCAAAGCCCCGAATATCTATTAATTGGAGAATTTTTTGAGCAAGCGAGATTCGAACTTCCGACATCTTGCTCACTAGCGAAGAGCCTTACCAGTAAATCACATAGATAGTTGCAATATTTCTTGTACATATATATATATATATATATATATATATATATATATATATATATATAGGTAAAAGGGATATGAGCAACTTGCTCATTTAGTAAATGAGCAATTGATTATGTGGCATGCATGTGATACATTGGACAACTAACCATTTTAAGTATTTTCCAATCACATGTATGCCACATCATCAATTGCCTATTTACTAAATGAGCAAGTTGCTCATATCCCTTTTTCCATATATATATATATATATATATATATATATATATATATATATATATATATATATATATATATGAGGCCCTTTTAATTGCAAATGGGCCTGTTTGCATAGACCCATTGCCAACATCAATACAAGTTGTTGGATCAACTTGATCATGATCCAACGGCCATGATCAAGCCTGCTTATCATCCCCATCCCTCACTTAAGTTGTGAAAGGGTATTTTGGACTGTTCATCTCTCTCTTTCTCTTTTCTTCTTTCCCCTAAACCCAACTCAAACCCGACCGAAGCTCCGCCTCCTCATCGCTCTCCCTCTCTCACTCACCCTCTCCCTTCACCTCCTTTCCTCTTTCTCTCACACTCTCCATACTTTCTGCTATCTTTCTCTTCCGAAACCCATCACCCAAAAACCCTACTCTTTTCCGCCTCCTCCTCCTCGTCCAACCTGATAACTCGACAGCCCCAAGCCCGACATCCCACTCTCCTCCTCCTCCCAACCGCTCGACGACACCACTGACAACACCCTCGAACACTTGCTCCTGCTCCTCCTACACTGCCTCTCTTCAAATCCCAATCCACCAAAAGCTTGAAGCTCCTCCCAACCTCCAACAGTTCTTTCCCAACAACATTGCCCTTCCTTCTCAGTATCCTCCTTTCGAAACCCAATTTCGGTTTTTTTCTGCAAGATAATTCATAGTTTTGTATGATTGTTAATTTTGACTTACGTAATTGAAATGTATGTAGATAAGTTAATTTTTGTGAGAATATCAGACAAGAATAAGGATTGATCGGTAATTGATGTTATTGGTATATTTTTGGGTTTGGTTAATGTTTATTGTTAAAATCCCAAGCTAGATTCTTGTTAGTGGAGGTATATATAAAAAGTTTATATTAGATCCCAACTTTTTCTTAAGATGATTACTTTTCTTTAGTTGTTATTGAGTAAGAAAATTGATTTGAATATTTTGAGTACGGAAACATGGAAATCAACACAAACGACAACTAAAAATCATGAAATCTTGTGACTAGGTCAGATTCCCCACACACAAGATGTAACACCCCGTATTAAGAATATATATATATATATATATATATATATATATATATATATATATATATATATATATATATATATATAATTAATTAAAAAAATGCCCTATAGAGTTCCTATGGCGGGTGTTGTGTGAAGATTTAAAAGAGATGGGGTGGAGCGAAGTGGCTGCATATGCAACCACATGAAAGAGGTCGTGGGGTCCCCAACGGGGTTGCTGCTGTCCACGTGGAGGCTGGGGCCTAGGAGTTGCAGCTGTAGTTGCGCTGTGTCCCACATCGGAGAAATTTATAATTAATTGGATATATATATATATATATATATATATATATATATATATATATATATATATAGAAATCTTCAGTTGCACACTACTTTGGTGAGCACTCACGAAATAGAGCACCTATGACAAATCTGAACCGCTCATATTGTTCTATATACCTAAGATATCCTAACAATAAAAAATCAATTAATTTGAAATTCATTTGTCCATGATTTATATCATCACAAAATTGTATGGCTGAAAATTCTAACAGCATGATGGATGGGCAAATGAACTTCAAATTACTTGATTTTTTATTGTTAGGCTATCTTAGGCATATAGAACAATATGAGCGGTTCGGATTTTTCATAGGGTCTTTATTTTATGAGTGCTCACGGAGTGCTCACCAAAAGTAGTGTGCAACCGAAGGGTGTATATATATATATATATATATATATATATATATATATATATATATATATATATATATATATATATATAATTGCTTGGGATTATAGGTTACCAATAAGCTATAGCATTTTTTATGAGGTAAGCATGTAGTGGGCAGTTGTTAGAAAAATCACTGAGCGGGGCCGGGGTGTTATACAAGCTAACACGACTTATAGAAGTGAGTTTTGACTCACGGTTTGCGAGATACGGCCGTGTATCACTTTATTTCAATCAAAATAAAATAAAGTGATACATTGCCGTATCTCCCAAACCTTGAGTCAAAACTCACTTCCAAAAGTTCGTTAGCTTATGTGTTTTGAATCTGATCTACTCACAAGATTTTGTAATTTTTGGTTGCCATTTGTGCTATTTTACAAATATCAAACAACAACAAACGTAATTTTGGAAGGTGTTGCGAGTTTGTTGTAAAACCGCACAAATGGCAACAAAAAATTGCAAAACTTTGCTAGTTAGTTGGAGTCACCACACACAAGCTAACGCAACTTCTAGAAGTGATTTTTGACTCACGGTTTGAAAGATACGGCAATGTATCACTTTCATACAAGAAAAAGAAAATGAAGTGATACACGGCCGTATCTTGCAAACCGTGCGTCAAAACTCACTTCGACAAGTTTAGTTAGCTTGTGTACGGTGAATCTGATCAACTCAAAAAGTTTCGTAATTTTTTGTTACCGTTTGTGTAGTTTTCGCTCGTATCAAACAAAAACAACTATAATTTTGTATATTTTGAGTAGGGTAACATAGAAAACCACACAAACGGCCACCCAAAATTACGAAACTTTGTGAGTAGATCAGATTCACCTTACACAAGCTAACACAACTTATAGAAGTTAGCTTCGACTCACGATTTGCAAGATAGTCCATGTATCACTTTATTCCAAGGAAAAATAAATAAAGTGATACATGGTCGTATCTTATAAACCGTGAGTCGAAACTCACTGCTACAAGTTGTGTTACCTTGTGTGTGGTAAATTCCGACATACTCGCAAATTTTTGAAATTTTTGGTTATCGTTTTTGTGTTTAATTCACATATGGTTATTGTTTTTTTGTATTTTTCTCACGTATGTTGTTTCGTATCTATATTAAGAATAGTATGATTGAGAATTGTTGTATTACTTGTGTTAGAAAATTGCTCATAACGAAGGGATCTGCAAGGTCATCTGGTAGTGGTATGGGCCAAACATCCACACCAGGCCAACCATCTACACAAGTAAGAGGATGATTAGTTTTAGTTGTGAATTTTGTATATGTAATATTGTATGTACAATAACAATATTTTATACGTTGGTTTATTTTGGTGGCAGACCATCATCTTCCACCGAGGTTGGTGCGTTGTCTTCGGGTGGATGTCACGGTCTAGGACCTTTAGACTCGAGCTTACTCACTTTGCAAGACTGTCATTCGGGTGTCGTATACCCTCGAACGTGTGCAAAGACTACCGCCAGCGTTTACTGCTAGTTCACAGCTATGGTTGACAAGAGCCTCACTCGTCAAGTTTGGTACGGTGGAGCATTGCTTTCTGGATAGAATCCTTTGCCAATTCGATCTGTAGCAAACATTCTCATCAACCGCTCATACGAGCTATTAAAGGGACGAATCATATGCCCAATCATGACTGGGTAGGATTCCACCGAGCTTATCTGGAATTGTGGAATGAGCGGAAGTTTCACTTGGTACTTGACGTCGAGAGATACGATGGCAAGGTGCATGACCTCTACGTAACATGGTACTGGCTAATAATACGTTTATACATATCTCTGAAGACCAATGTACTAGCCTGTATTCAAGTACCAATTTCAGTGACAGAGATTGAACCACCACCGACGCATTCTTCGTCACAACTCATGTACCAACTGAGTGAGTTTGCCTTTGTATTATTAAATTAGGTTTTGTAATGTGAAGTTTGTGGTTTAGACAAGTTGATGTTATTGTTATTGTTAATATTGCTATTGTTATTATTGATATTGATATTGTTGTTATTGTTATTGTTGTTAGTTAAAATCTGGAATTTTTGCTCTTATTGTTATTGATGATATTGATCTTGTTGTTAGTTTTATGTGGAGTTGAGACGAGAATGTGATGATTAAATACTCTAGTATGGGAAATTTCTGAAATTGTTGTAATTATTGTGGTTGTAGCAGCTGATGCTGTTGTTGCTGAAGTTGTAATTTTTGTTTTAAATTTTAACTTAAGTCGTTGTTTCAAACAACCAACTAAAAATCTTGCTCTTTGACTTGAACTTGTATTTTTGAACAAACTGAAGTCGTTGTTTCAAACATCGACTTATTATAACCTAGGTCGTTGTTTGAAACAACGACTTAAGGTCAGAAAAAATTTGGGGAAAGAACCTTACTCTTTGACTTGAAGTTGTCTATTGAAACAACTGAAGGCGTCGTTTCAATAACGACTCATTATAACTTAGGCCGTTGTTTGAAACAATGACTTAATCTTAACGTAAATTTGAGCAAAAACTCTTGCTTATTGACTTGAATTTATCTATTTGAAACAACTGAATGCGTAGTTTGGAACAACGACTTATTATAACCAAGGTCATTGTTTGAAACAACAACATAAGGTTAGTTGAAAATTGAGCAAAAACACTTGCTCTCTGATTTGAAGTTGTCGACTTGAACCAACTGAAGCCATTTTTTCAAATAATGACCTATTATAAGTTATGTCTTTATTTGAAACAATAGCTTAAGGTTACAATAAATTTGGGCAAAGAGCCTTGCTCTTTGACTTGAACTTGCCACACTATTTTATTTTTTTGGAATTTTTTTCGGGGGGAGGGAGGGGGGGGGGGGGTATGAAGAGGGTGAAGAAATGTTTTTTTTCTTTCATTTTTTATATTTCCAAAATTTGATGACATCTTATTTTATTAATTTTTAGTTAACTCTCTTTTCACTGTACTTATCTTCACTTATTGCAGTTTCCAATAACGGGTGCTGGAGTTACTTAACCCAATGTCTCCAATAAATCAGAGTCTTTCGGTTGAAGAATTCAAATGGAGACTTGACCCTCCAACCCTATGCCTAACCCTACATCTAACCCCAACTTTAACCCTACCCTCCAACCCTAACCTCCATTTACACTTACAAATAAATATTAAAGTTAAAATTACAAAATTGGCCATAAACATAGAAAGGAAGATAAGTTTTTTACATCTCAAAATTCCAAAATAAAAAAAATCATAATTGAAAATATATTTGGACATGAAGCAAGCAATTAGGAAAGAAATTCAGTGTGCTTCAGAACAGAGAATCATCAGATCCCACTGTGCGGTAAACACTAAACACAGTCAGTACAAAGATAATTTCATCTCACGTATGGAAATAAAGTCATAAATCGGAGTCATACAATCACATCACGTATTAAACCCAAAATTATCGTAAAATTAAAATTTTCTTATTAAAAACAACAAAAAAAGTAAAATAAAGTCTAAAGGGAAAAAAATGACTAAGCCATTGTCTTCGATCACGGGTTATATTAACCTAACTCATTATCTCCAATAACGAGTTAGGTTGAAGATGAATTTTTCTTTTTGAACCAACTTAAGCTGTTGTTTCAAATAACGACTAATTCTAACATAGGTCGTTATTTGAAACAACAACTTCAGGTTAAGCAAATTTTGATTAAAGAGCCTTACTCTTTGACTTGAACTTTCCCTTTTCTTTTTCCCTTTATTTTTCGTTTCTTTTCTTTTCATTTCTTCTCTCTTTTTTTAGGGGGGAGGGGGGTCGGTTTATGAAGGGTTTTCTTGCCATACTGGGCCACTTTTTGAATCCCACAACACCCTCAATCGAAGCACCATCTCAGTTTCCACTCTGGCGGTGCTTGGAATTATGCATTTATGTTTTACCCTGTGCAAATTTCCATTAATGGAGATGTAGGGGGCGAGACAGAGTAAGATAAGGTGAGATGGAATTTTTTTAAAAAATATTTTTATTTTGTTTTAATTTTTTCAATTGTTGTTAATAACCTAGGTCGTAAACTTTTAATAAGTAATGGATGAACATTCAAGTGAGAGCTATGAGGAATGGGAGGAACACAACTTTTGGGATCATGTAAATCCTAAGGGGAAAGCTCTTTTACAGGGTGATTAGGATGATTTCACCAAAAGCATGGTAACTTATGTCCTTATTCACTATGTCAAGCCAATTCATGCATCCATGCATTAACTATAGTTTGGATTTTGAATTACTCAAAAAATAAAAAAGGTTAACAACATTTGTTAATTTTCTGACTTTAAGAGAAACCGCAACCCTAACCGTACCCTCCAACCCTAACCTTACTCTTATCCCTAACAATCTATGACTAAGGTCATTTTTTAATTTTTTTGCCTATTAATGGAGAGAAAGACAGAGAGGGACAGAATTTTAAAAAAAAAACTTTATTTTCATTTTTAATTTTTTTCCATTTGTTGTAATAATCTAGGCCCTAAACATATAAAGGAAGATAAGCCTTTTACATCTCACAATTCCCCAAAAAAATTACAATTGAAAATATGTTTGGACTAGAAGAAAGCAATTAGGTGCGCTTCAGAGCGGAGGGTCATCAGATCACATTGTGGGATAAACACTAGACACGATCATTACAAAGATAATTACATCTCACATATGAAAATAAAGCTTTAAATCGGACACATATGATCACATCACATATTTAAACCAAAATTATGGTCAAATAAAATAAAAATTTATTATTAAAATCTACCGAAAAAAGAAAAAGAAAGCCTAATGAAAAAAAAATTAAAAAAAAGGAAAGATGCCTAAGCGGTTGTCTCTGATAACGGGTTACATTAACATAATCCGTTATCTCCAATAACAGGTTACTTTGAAGATGAACTTGTCCACATTTGTTAAAAACAATCAAGAGTTTTTGCTCAATTTTTGGTTAACCTAAAGTCATTGTTTCAAACAACGACCTAGGTTATAAGAAGCCATTGTTTAAAACAACGACTTCAGTTGGTTCAAGAAGACAATTCAAGTCAAAGAGTAAGAAAATTTTCTCAAATTTCAACTAGCCGTAAATCTTTGTTTCAAACAGCAACCTATGTTATAAGAAGTCATTGTTTGAAACAATTGCTTCAGTTGATTCAAAAAGATAATTCAAGTCAGAGAGCAAGAGTTTTTGCTCAAATTTCAACTAACCATAAGCCGTTGTGTCAAACAACGACCTAATTTATAAGAAATCGTTGTTTGGAACAACGACTTCAGTTGGTTCAAAAAGACAATTCAAGTCAGAGAGCAAGAGTTTTTGCTCAAATTTCAACTAACCGTAAGCCGTTGTGTCAAACAACGATCTAATTTATAAGAAGTCGTTGTTTGAAACAACGGCTTCAGTTGGTTCAAAAAGACAAGTCAAGTCAGATAGCAAGAGTTTTTTCCTCAAATATTTTTTAAGTTTAAGTCATTATTTCAAACAACGACCTAAGTTAAAAACTAAAATATAAAATACAACTTCATCAACAACATCAACAACTGCTACAAAAAAGACAATTTAGGGAACAATTTCAACAACTTCATATATGATCTCATTCAATCATCATATTCTCATCTCATTCAAGGACTTTCCATAATCAACAATCATCACATTCTCAGTTATAAGTCCATAATCAACTCAACTCCGCATAAAACTAACAACAAGATCAATATCAACAACAACAACAAAAACAACCACAACAAACTTCATCCATCCACATTCTTTCCGCATTGAATCTTCATATAACAACAATAACAACAACAATACATTCACATCTCTTCCCGCATTCAATCATCACAACAACAATAACAACCAAAACATTACACAGTTAAGCAATTAAGCAATTAAGTAATTATATACACAATATTACACCCGTTATCTCATTTACAATTCCCAAGTAAGAAGATTCAAAAAAGCAATTGCATATACATATACACACATTTATAATTATAAATTTCTTTGGAGATCACGATCAAGCTTCCTCCAATCATAACCTGCTTAAATTTTCAAACAAAGGAAATAAGTATTATAAGTCTCGAAACTTTAAAACATGCACAATAAATTTTTTACCTCACAACGGTTCATCAGAATTATCGTCGGAACTCTCTGCACCTGCTGGATCCAATTCTTGTGCATTGGTAGCGCTAAATAAATGACAAGATTGAGTTAGTCAACCTTTATGTGCCAACTTCAACCTAAAAACAAAATTGAGTGAGTCAATATTTTTTAACTAAAAGAGAGATATTTTAACTAGCAACTTTGTTTGAACAATTTCTTGGAGCGTGCTTTTGTCTCTGCTTACTGCAAGCATTGCACCGTCAAGGTTTTCGTTGAAGTTGCGTTCTTATTGGCTTCAATCTCTTCCTGCTAGGCCTTTACTTTGTAATGCAGTGTCGAGGGTCCCCCCCGGCAACGTAAGACATATCCACGTATGTTCCATATGCATGTCTACTGCCTTCAGCATGTTGTCAACTACTTTCGGGTGTTGCACTACCTTAGAGATGTTCACTCAATTCAGGTTGCACAAGATAAATGCCTTCAAAGCCCTTGAGCATGTATTCAGGCATGTATTTGTAATTTTATCGAATGAACAACCAAGATCGACCATCTGTTTTATGTGATGGCTCAATTCACAATAGCGGGAAGCTAAATTCCTCCTAATGCCTTCGTGAACGGGTGTATAGCTTTTTTTAATGACATCCGGGGTCCATCTTCTTGTAATATATTGCTCTGGTAGTGCAGTGTGATAAGTGAAGCGAAGAACTACCAAAATATGGTTTTAAGAAATGCATATGAATTCAAATAAGAAACATCCACAAGTAGCAATTTGAAGGAGTTTGCAAAATTGAACTGCCATCCTCGGTTCTGAATTTCCACAAAGCTTCATAAAGAAAGTTGCACTATCCGTTGTGTCAAGATTGACAATGAAAGTCACATTATATAATAAGCTTTTCTGTATTTCATCTTGGAATTTATAAAAAAGCTTCATTGTGTAGACTTACGCCATTTGTTCCTCCACAGACCATCGGGTCTTCAATTTTGGTTTCTTCTCACTATTACGATGATTTTTTTTAAAGTTCCTCTAGTCTTTGCCTTGCTAAGACTCTATCGAAGATGGTGCAAATTCATGTAAGGAGTAATTCTTTTGGGTATGAAGCTTCAAGAAAAACTGCATAGACTCGCCCCGTTGACTATCAACATGCCAGCCCAAAATAACGCTCTTGTATAGATGGGGGCCCATTTTTCACGAATTTCAAGTAAATTGTTCAACTATTTGTTATTCTCAACTTCATATTTTAAAATAAATAATTTACATTTCATTTCAAAATCACCTATGAACTCAGAATTATAGATGATACTCTTAAAAGCATGCCCAAACTTATTAATATCATTCAACATATGCATATTCTGCGGTAACTTATCCAAAATATGCCAAGTGCAATATCTATGCCGAGCCTGACGAAAAACTATCTTCACTGCAACAATAATCTCACGATCCTAATCCATCACCATGTCGGATGGAGCACGTTTCATTACTCCTAAACACACCTTCTCATTTGGAATGAACCCACAACCTAAGAAAGTTGATTGCCAATGATAATTTATTCCAACAAATGGAACAAATAACATTCAATATTTGTTCATGCTATGTGTGGTATCAAAGGAAACTACATCCCCAAAATCTTCATAATTCATCCTAGCAGTACCATCCACCCAAATTGTAACGCCTCGAATTCCATTTACATGTAATTTGTAGCACAACGTGATCTTTTACTTCAAATTCGTATAATTTTACAAGAAAATTAAAACTTTTCATTACAACATGTTCTTTTACATCAATGCAACAGAATTTAAATGAATACAACATGATATATAATAATAAAAATGCTTCAATCTTGTAACAACTCATCATAGTGACTTTAAGTCCATGTCAAGTCTAGTCCTGCAACTAAAAAAATGTGGGCACGTCAGTTGCATACAACTGACGCAATGCTATAAAACAGCGATTCTCTTACTTTAGCAAACACAAACTAGAATGCACAATAAACTCATAAAAAGTGAGTATCCTAAATATGTCATTGTATGATATGAACTTAGATGCCTAATGCAGATTTACACTACGATGCATTAATGCATACTTGTTTGGATTCTATGCATCCAATTCTACATAGGTCTGAGGGGCAAACCCTTACCGTACTCCTCAATATAGGGTTCAATACCATGCTATGAAATACTACTACTGTGACTAATATAAGTTTTAGATATCCTGTGAGTATCTAATACCACCCCGATAATTCTTGAGAATTCGCTCTCCCACCACGAGTCGTAACCCCGATAATTCTGGAGGCGAAAACCCACACCGCGACCTATGAACCCGATAATTCTTGAGAGTCGTTCTCCCACCACGAGTGATTTTCGGTCATCATGCCTCACACCCTGATAATTCAGGAGACAAAACTCACACTGTGCTGTCATCGGTACCTCATCACACAAATACCTCATGAGCGTCGACTCGATCCTGGTAATTCTGAAGGAATATCTCCCACCGCGAGCCGCAACCCCGACAATTCTGGAGATAACCTCCCACCGTGCTATCAAAGGCCCTCATACTCATGTTTGCATATACTTCATCACATCTCCCTTTAGTGCATGTCCTTAAGTTATAATTAAAAATCATCACAACCTAGAGCTAGCTTACCCTACCAGACTTAGATCAACACTAGAGAAAGTTAGCCTGCACTGGCTACTTCTCAAAGAGAAAGTTAACCCACACTGGTTACTCCTCAAATTTTTATTAATCACAAAATTCCGGTTGCTAAGGGTCTCGCCTAGCATCTAGATTCTAACAACCATCTCACTATAGAGATCAAATAGGTCATATCCGACCTCAACATAAACATTTTAACCATCATTCAACATTTCCTCTGTAACTTCTTTCTTTATTTTTATAATCCATGAAGTATTCAACTTCTCATAGCAACATTCGATAACAATTTATCAATCAAATTCTTGTAACCATTTCTTGGCTAACCAACCAATTATTCACTTTAAGAATTCTCAATGTTTTGATTAATCACTAGAGATTCTCAATTTTAATCTGCTAGTCATGTGTTCGATTTAATTATCAACCAACTCTTAAAATCTTTGATAATATACATTTTCTTGAATTTCAATCTCATCTAACACATGAATAAGACTTTTAAATTCTCAAAATATCTTTTAAATTAAATCCCAAGTGTTCTAATAATGTTCTATAATTTTTTAATGAAAATTTCCAAATTTTAAAACTTGAAAAAGATCAAAAAATAAAATAAAACTCAAAAGGAGTCACCCAAACTCGAACCCAAGATCAACAACAAGCCAAACCACAACTCAAACTAATGAGCCACTTGTGGCTACTGTTATAAAGCTCTCTGAGTTCCTTTTATAGTCTAGACGCCATTTCATTTATTTTAAAAAAATCACAAATTAAACAAAGCCTCCCCAAGCTTGAACTCGCGACCCAAAAAACCCCAAGCGACATGTGGTAGCGCCAGGCCCACTAGCGCTTGCGCTAGCCACAAGATCCAAGCACCATAACTGATAGTATAGGGGTTTAAACTCTTTTAACCCAATTCTCTGGTTTCATCTCATTTCCACTCAAACGTTTATTTTGATTTCTAATCTTTTCTCTCAATTTAATTTTTCATAAAATAAATTCTTAGACTTTCAGAGATGATTATCACTGATTTTATTTATATTAGAATTAAGTTTTACACAAATAATTCTAAATGGTAATTTTTAAGAACTTTCATAAACCTACACTTTCATTTAGCATCAAAACAACTAACATGAATATTTTTATTTTCTCTTAGCAATTCTCATCTCCCAATTGATTTTATAATTCTCCCCTAATATTTAAATAGTTTCTTATGTATAAGTCAACAACTTTAAATATATATATGCACAATTCATATAATCTAATCATGGCATACTATTTGTGCCTAACAACATTCCAACAAAATTTAAATAGAGTTTCAATTGATAACCTAACCATTCTATGATGAAACTTTCTACGAGGATGCATAGATTTTCATATTTCATTACGACCAAAGATTCTAGATAACAACACAATATGTATCACAAAAGTGACTAAAGAACTCATACTAATTATAAATTTCAAGCATAAATTACCTACACATGCATTCTACAATAATTTAGAAAGCAAAAAAGATACCCACATTTTCTTGATGCAAATTGAAATTAGAACTCCTAGAAAATTGCTCCAAGATCCAACACAAAGCTAGCCTCCTTTTCCTTAAGCCAAAACCGAAAGCTCCCTTCCTCTTGAAATGCACACCGAAATATCTCTTTTCTTTTCTCTCTTTTGTTTCTTTTGATCCTTGTGTTGTTCATACTAAAGGAGAGGGGGGGGGGGGGGGGGGTGGTTAATTTATCGGAGTATTGTGTGGTTGCGAAGACTCCCACTACTCAAATAACTACCCCACTCACGCACACATACTTACCCACTCTCCCCTCTTCCCATGCATAGCCGGCCAACACCATCTAGTGTTCACACGTGGACGTGCACCCAATGTGCACACACTTCTCATTCTTTTATTAATTGTTATTAATTTAATTATAGGTGTTTGTTACATGACAAGTGTGGTAGCTTTTTAAATGTAGAATTTAATCATGGACTTCTCTTTTTATTATATTTTCTAATGGGCTTTAAAATAGATTTCAGGCATAATGAGTTTTAACTAAAAATAAATAATACAAATGTGACAAATAAAATGAGAAGAAAAATTTGCAACACCCCGAAAATAATATGATTTATTTTGTATTATTAAATAATATTAAATTCGTAAAGATGACTATTTTGACTATTTTCTTGAAATTGTAATTTTGCACGTGCAACACACGTGCAAAGTTAGAAAATTTGAAATTCTAAAAATTTTTTGGTTAATGATTTATTTTCCTCAGTTATTTATGATGTTTTAATTCCAGATTTATTTGAATTAATTAGGCTATATTATGAATTTGTCGATTTTGCATGTGCAAATATTTTTTGGTGGAAATCTTCATTTTTAAATTTCTGAATAAATTTTCCTATTTATAATTGAGTATATCTTAAATTTTGGGATTTTTCTAAATAAAGAAACTATTTTTATAAATACTTCGAAAGAGAAGGGCTTTTATGTAAAAAAGTTGATTGGATCTCAAAAAAATAATGAAAATTCATTTTTGCTACTTTTTTGGCTGGCCATGGTCATCATTGAAGATAAAATTTATTTAAAATTTATTTAGAGTTGATTTGGTAAAGATTTTAACAAATATGATATTTTTTGCTTGAAATTTAAGTTGGACCTTGAGCAAATATTTTTTTTGGAAACTAAAAGTAAAAAATTTTATTTGGAAAATATAATATTTATTAGTATATGATAATTCTGAATTTTCTATATTTTTAAGAATATTTTTTACATATTTGCAAATATTACAAAGAGAGGGACTTTTGTGCAAAATTACCAATCGAAGCACAAATCCGAAAATTTTCAAATTCTGGGCTATGCTTGATGGCTAGCTAACTCAGTAGTAAAGGGATTTGGTTTTATTTTAATTTATTTGACTTCTTTAACTAATTTATTAAGGAAAGGTCTATATATGTAAATGAATAAATTACTGAGGGATATTTCGATGAAACTGTAAAACCATAATTAAATCAGGATCCTGGCTATTTATTGACGGCTATAGCCGCCTCCCCTCTGCACAAAATAAAAGAAATATTTTTATTATCAATTTCTTGGAGTTTCGAAGCAAGGATCTTGGATTTTTGCAAAAGGAAGGGCTTTTTCTTATTTTGTATTAATTCAGTTGATTTCATTATTGAGATGAATGACATATGTTTAATTTCTTGTTGTTCTATGCATGTTATATATGATGATTTGTCTAGTAGAATGCATGGTGGATGATTGTATGATGATATAATGAATTTATTGATGGATGGATGATTAAAAATAGAACTTTTCATGAAAACTATTAAATTGATGAATAAAATTCTCCATAGATGACTTAAGAATGATAAGAACTTAGTAAGAATCATGGGTATGATGTTTTCTTTCATATTTCTTACTGATTTGATTGTATATTATGAGATAGTAAGATGTATAATGCATATGAATAGATGAAAGTGAGTTCTTTACTGTGTATACATACATGTAATTTGTTTTGATGTTTTGATGAGAAGCACTTGACTAAATAATTGTTGTAGATGTAAATAATTAAGGGAAAATTGAAT
The DNA here is from genome assembly GCA_017893485.1 of Hemerocallis citrina. Lineage (NCBI taxonomy): Eukaryota > Viridiplantae > Streptophyta > Magnoliopsida > Asparagales > Asphodelaceae > Hemerocallis > Hemerocallis citrina. The sequence continues at coordinate 160,741,303 of CM030360.1, read as the reverse complement.
TTAATTGGTTGTATATATGTTTGATGAATTGCAAGAGAGGTATTGAGATCAAAACATCAAGTCTTTATGGATTGAAAGCTTGGGTTTTTGGTTTCGGATCTGTAGTAAAGGCCGAAAATTGAATTTTGAATTTTGTGAAGTTTTCCATGGATTTTGAATTTATATTGATACAACTAGTTTTTACATGTGTTTAGCAAGTTGCAAGAAGGGTTTTTGAAATCAAAAGATCAAGTTTTGAAGGTGGTTTTGACCTTGGATCTAATTGTACACAGCCGAACTTGGATTTTTGGTTTGTATTGTGAATGAGATTGAATTGAACATTTCACTACTCTGATACCACGATTCTTGTTGATTTTACCGATACATATACACATATATACCTATATATTCAAAAGTTTCTGATTTGAAGAGTTTTTAGTGAAAAATTGCTCCTTTATGAATTTGATGAGAGTTTGATTTGATTTATAAACTCCATTATGTTAGACAAGTTGTATTTGGTCATCTCAGGGTTTTATAATTTTAAATTCATGCTTTTAAAGATTAAAACTACGTATCAGTTGTAAAGAGCACAATTCTTTAAGCTGGTCGTGTATCAGCTGTCGGTCGATTGTCTTATTTTTGAACTGGGATGTCAGTCGGCCCGTCATTGAGATTTTGGATGTTTGGCATGTGCGGTCGACTGTCTGGAATTTGAACTGAGATGTTGGTCAACCGACACCTGCTGTTCTGATTGTTTTGTTGAAATTTTTCATTGTTTTCTTGAACGATTGTTCCTTTGAACTTATGGATTATTGAACTACTGTTCTAGATGAAGCTTTTGCTACATGTTACTGAATTTTACAGAGAGTTTGTAACCCTTGTGACTCATTATTGAATTTTTGTATATTTTTAATTCAATTCCTGGTTATTTTATTTTATTTCTGATTGTATTTCTTTTCGTCCCTTTTGATAGTGTGTTGTTGTCTCTCTTTATAATCCATTTTTGCTTTGATTCAGCCTTTATATTCTAATTTGATTGATCTATAAATTTGTTCTTCACTCATGCATTTTTCTTCTCTCATCCAGTATAAATCATCCACTCGCTGCCTCCGCTCACTGCTCACACTCCTGCTCCTACCCGAATCGGTAGGAATATTTTAATAGGACCAGGTCGGAACCGGACCCAGCCCTCACGGGTCCAGGTTCGGATCAAATTTTTGGACCCGTAGGGGACCAGGTCCGGGTTCGGGTATTGAAGGACCTGACCCAACCCAACCCGATACCAATGCTACCCGTCATCTCCCGTCGAAGCTCCTGCCCCCGCAAACCCTTCATCACCCTCCAGACCCTCATCCCCGTGCACCCTCTCCCCGATCCCCTAGTCAATCCGCGTGTCGCCCTACCTCCGTCCAAGCCGCAGCGACCTCAGACCCCGACCCTCGACGCTGCTGAACAGCATCATCGCTGTTGTCGTCCCCTTGCTGAGCCGCCGTTGCCATCGCTTAGAGTGCTGTCACTGTACCTCCATCCGCCATCGTCTCATCGCCCTAGCATCGAGCTACCCTTGGCACTATGCTTTCCACTGTCGTGCTGCTGCTATCGCCGCACTTGTTGTTTGCTGCTGCTGCTTGTGTGTGTGCATGTAAGCACGTGCACTGTGGTGTTGTGTTGGTGTTGGTTCGTGCTGTCTCTTGTTCGTTTTGTGTTCGTCGTTCGGAATCTGTTCCCGTTATTCTGTTCTTCATCTTTGACGTCATTTTTCAGGCAAGTAGCTTGTATGTATTTGTTGTCATACAAGTTAAACACCGTAAGTAGTCTTGCATGTGTTGTTGTTACCCTCATGATGACATACATTTTGTTTTTCGATCCATTTCTTCATCTCTTGATCATGATTAGTTCACATTAGTTTTCACCCGTTGCATGAAACAAATTAGATTAGATGGACATCTTGATGTTTATGTTGTTGGGACATAACGTATGTTGTAGATTATTGCATCATGGATATTTGTATGATGTGATATCTTATTATAGATGGTTTATTCATGTGCCATGCTCATTTGAGTTGCCTATATACCATGCTTTGTATGCCATCTTAGACTGGACCGTTTTTCATTAAACTATTAGATAAAATGCATAAAAGAACTTTTGTTTCACTGCTGCCCTAATTTTTGTACAGTAATTTAGACTATGTTAACTTCAGTAAAATAAATAAATTTTTGAACATGATTTGTAGGTTTTGTTTTCTAGTTTTCAGAACTTTCGATGGATCTAAATTTCAATTTTCGATGCATGAGTTATTGTTGTTTTACTACAGTTATATCGTATATTCCAGATTCTGAACTATGTGATTGCTGTATGAATTATTATTTTAAAACTAATATTAAAAGTAGAATTTGAACTTTATATTTTGCTGAGGATGTTTAGACATGGCTAGGATCAATCCATAATTTTTGTGGAATTAATTAACAACTTTTTTTTATCTCATTTCATGCTCTTGAAACGAATCGATATATCTCCAAACTGCATGTTGTTAAGTAAAGAATTATGTTTTGAACCTGATTTTATTCGTTTTTGTTGAAAACTTTGTGAATATGAACTGTAGCCCGATTTGTCTAGTTTTCTAACCTTTTGATGGATCTAGATTTCGAATTGTATTTTGTGAATTATCTCTGTTTTGGTACTGCTGTGTATGAACTTTCAAAATTGAGATTTTATTGCATTACTCTGTTTTTCCTAATTTTATTACTACACTATCTATAATATAATTTCATAATATTTTATATATTGAGACTAGACATACTATGGAATCTTCCAGAATTTTCTGAGAATTAATTATGATGTTTTCAAATTCTTTTTATGTTTATAAACAAGATTTTGTATTTTCTAGCTGAACATAAGTTATGTATTAAATGTTGTTTTCAACCCTGTTTCTGTGGCTAATGTATGACTTGTATATATGAGCTGGATTCAGCAGAGAGTCTAGTTTCCATATTTTCTGACGGATCTAGATTTGCATTCTGTAGCAATGGGAATCTCCGATTTGGTACAGTAGTGTCTTGCTATCCAGAACTGGAAGTTTTGTTATTTTGACTGTTATGAGTTATTTTTGTCACCCGTTTGTGCTTCCTATTCATCATAGAATTGTCCTTATTCTTGCCATGTCTTTTAGCCCTGTTTGTGTTCGTTCACAGCTGTTAATAATAATGAAAACTAATTAAGCAGGGGTTTAAGGGAAAGATCTAGTAGTGGACAATATAGAAATGCGTATTCAGAAGAGAACTCATTTTCCCACTGTTATTGTGGTACCCACTGTTTATTTTTGGATGCATGAAGGCATGATTCATGAAACTATTATTGTTTGTCTATTACTGCTACTGTTTCTATTTTCTGAATATACGGCCCTATAGGTTCCACTACGAAATCTTAAAATGAAACTGTTTGATGTAGCAACCATGTGGTATAATTTGGGATGCATGAAGTGCTACCTAGATAGTAATGAACATTAGACATAAGAACAACTGTTTTTACTGTCACATCCTGTTATTATTACCATTGACTTCACTTACTGGTAGTGTTATACTCCTTACTATTTACCTTCTGTTTACTGTTACCTGTAGACTGCTATCCTTGTTGCTTTTCCTCCATGTCAGTACTTCCTTTTTTTTATTCTTTCCTTTTCCATTTCCTGCTTGTACAACTTGCAGCCCGGAACTTGCATCTAATGGGAATTATGTTTTCCTGTCTTCCTTTTTCCTTGTAATTGCTATATAAGTAGGTTTTGGTGATCAATCACCTACTGGAGTTGGTGAGCAAAAGTTTTGAGCTGCGCATTGGAAATTTTGCTTAATGTTTTATTTTGAACTATTTCATTCATGTTACTGTATTGAGACTTGTCTGGGCTTGTAGTCCCAGGATATTGTTTTGTTTCAGATCTCGTATTTGTTTGGGATATTCATTATTGTTACGAATAAATACTATTGATTTATAATTGTTTATGCATGTCTAGTTGAGTATATTATTATATTTACTGTTGTGATGAGTAATGTAGATCCGTACAACTTATGGATGGTGAAAACTATCTGCTGGGCTTAGTCATGTACCGCATTCTGTATTCTTTTGGGAAGCGGGGCGTGACATGGTTTTGTATGGTATCAGAGCGTAAGGTTTGGTTAATGTGCTAGTCTGACTAATACATTAGACAAGCTTGACTCGGTCAGGATTTACTTAACCGCTAACTGGACATGCATTGCACGAACAATTAATAATCAACTTGATCTGAAAGATAATTATTTGGGTTTTTGTGCAGACTATGGCTCATGGGAATGCTTCGGCTTCTCGCTTGCAAGAAGACCATCCTGAGTTGGAAGCTGTTACTCAGGTGCTCCAGCAGATTGCTCAGGTGCAGTAGGAGCACAGCGAACTGGTTAAGGCCACATTGGAGGCTACTAACCAGAATGCTGTTTCGACCCAGTTGCGCCTGCCCCTGTAGTTTTGCCCCCTCGTCTGGGTACCATTGCGAATTTCATGAGGTTGCACCCTGATAAGTTTGCTGGTACTGAGACGCCACTCGAGGCTGAACAGTGGCTGATACAGACGGAGAGTCTTCTACAAGCAGCTAGGGTCGCCAATGCCAACCGTGTGGATGTGGTATGCATCCAGTTAGTGGATTTGGCCCACATCTGGTGGAGGGCAGAATCCAGAGGCAAGAGTGGCCTATTGTTTGGGCTACTTTCGCTCAGAGCTTCTCGGAGAAATTCTTCCCCCACATCACCTTGGTAGAAATGGAGCATCAGTTTCTTGCCCTGAAGCAGGTTTGTTAGTTGGTTGTCTGGTTGATATATTAGTGCTATGTTTTGAGATTTTGTTACATATTATATATGTAGTATTGTAACACCAAGTTTTTCTTGGTACAGGGCTCTAGATCCGTGGACGAGTACGCGGCGGAGTTCAACAGGCTTAGCCGCTTCCCTACAGCCTTGGTGGTGAATGAGGAGGATCGTGCTCGGAGGTTACTTTTGGGTCTTGATCAGGGTATTCAGGTGCACTTGGCCACCCATCGTCTCCGTACCTATGCGGATGCCTTGAAGGCAGCTCGAGCGACAGAGCAGACTCGAGCTCGAGAGACCCCTTCTCAGCGGGTTGTGCAGTACCTCACTACTGTTGCTGCCAGGACTACTGGAGGTCCGATCAGGAGGCTAGCTCTGGTCCTTGCCGTCAGGTTAGCTCCCTACCATCCTGCTCCTCCACAGATGGATGTTATTTGCAACTTTTTCCAGACCCCTGGGCATTTGTACAAGGATTGCTGGAAGGCCAACCACCGATATCTCGGTTGTGGTGCTGCCAACCACTTGGTTCGAGATTGTCCTCAGAGTAGGCACGAACAGGCCACAGTCGTGCCAAGCCATAGTCAGGTCAGACCGCCACTTTCCCCTCAGCGTTAGATCGTCGGTCAAAGGGCCGCTACTCCAGGGAGAGGTCAGACTTTCAACTTGACAGCGGAGAACGCTGAGACCACAGAAGAAGTCATTGCAAGTATTCTTTGGTGTTTTCTTTTGTTGTTCTGTTATTTGTTCCTTGTTTTATTTATTTTTTTTGCATTTTGCCTTCATGTTGTCTTTCCTGCATCATTTTCCATATTTGTTGGTTATCTTTCATCTTTCATCTGTTCATCTTCTCCCTTATTTTGACTCTATCTTAAGTGTCATTCTTGTTCATTCCATCCCTGCTCATGTTCTTTTTTATTCTGGGGCAACCCATTCCTTCGTCTCCTCTTGCTTTGTTGATCAACATCATTTGGAGTGCAGTGAGTTGCCGGTGGCTTGGAATATCACCACAGGTTGCAGTGTTGTCGTCCATTCCCGGGAGTGCAAGCAGAGTCCCATGGTGATTGGAAGTGCTGATTTCGAAGCAGATCTAATTATGATAGGCAGTTTAGGGTTTGATGTGATTCTTGGCATATATTGGCCGGGTGAGACCTATGCTATCATTGATTGCCGAGCGAAGAATGTTATTTTCAGGATGCCAGGCCATGCGGAGTTAAAGTTCCATGCTGGGGAGTTACCCCTTAGGCGTGGTCAGGAAGTAGTTGTTGATGCAGGTTGTGCAATGGAGTTGCACTCAGGCTGTGAGGCTGCACCTCTTGTAGTGCAAGAATTTCTGGATGTGTTTCTAGAGGAGTTGCTTGGACTATCCCCCAGATAAGGAAGTGGAATTCGGTATTGAGGTTCAGCCAGGTACTGCGCTAATATTGAAGAGTCCCTATCGGATGGCACCAGTTGAGATAGCAGAGCTGAAGGTGTAGATCTAAGGATTGCTGGATTTGGATTTCATCAGGCCCAGTGTTTCCCCGTGGGGCTCTCCTGTCTTGTTTGTCAGCAAGAAGGACGAGATTCGTCGTCTATGAGTGGATAACTGTGAGCTGAACAGTGTTAGAGTGAAGACCAGTATCCTCTACCTAGGATCGATGAATTATTTGATCAGTTGGGTGGAGCTGCTGTCTTTTCGAAGTTGGACCTTTTCTATGGTTATCATCAAGTGAAGGTGAACGAAGTTGATGTGCAGAAGACTGCATTTAGGACCAGATATGGGCACTACGAGTTCCTAGTGATGCCTTTCGGAGTCACGAATGTGCCAGCAGTATTCATGAGTCTGATGAACAGAGTCTTTTCTCCATTTCTGGACAGATTAGTGGTGGTCTTCATAGATGACATTCTGGTGTATTCTCGAAACCGGAAGGATCATGCTGATCATCTGAGGTTGGTTCTGCAAACCTTGAGGGAGAATCAGCTCAATGGGAAACTCAGCAAATATGAGTTCTGGCTTGATCGAGTTACCTTTTTGGGGCACATTATCTAAGGCGATGGTATCTCAGTTGGTCCGTCCAAGATTTCTGCGGTTAAGGATTGGCCTGTTCCTAAGTCAGTTTCGGAGGTAAGAAGTTTCCTTGGTTTGGCTGGGTATTATCGGAAGTTTGTCCAAGACTTTTCGAAGATAGCTGGTCCGTTGACTAAGCTGACAGGGAAGGATCAGAAGTTCGTCTGGGATGGAGCTTGCAATGGAGATTTTGCAGAGTTAAAGAGTCGGTTGACGTCAGTGCCAGTGTTGACTATTTCGGATGGATCGAGTGGTTTTGTGGTTCATTGTGACGCTTCTAGCAGGGGCCTAGGTGCAGTGTTAATGCAGAAGGGTCGAGTGTTGCTTATGCATCCAGACAGTTGAGGCCGCACGAGAAGAACTACCCTACCCATGATTTGGAGTTAGTTGCGGTGATCTTTGCTTTGAAGTTATGGAGACACTATCTGCTTGGTGATCGAGTGAAAATCTTTACCGACCACAAAAGTCTCAAGTATGTCTTCACTCAGAAGGAACTGAACATGAGGCAGAGGCGATGGTTGGAGTTGATGGCTGACTATGACATCAGTTTGCAATACCACCCTGGTAAAGTGAACTTGGTGCCAGATGCTTTAAGTAGGAGACCAGTCGCCATGTTCCTAACTCAGCAGAAAGTGCTTGTTGAGAAGATGAGGATGTTGGATTTGGATGTGATCTTGCCAGGTTCTGATCGGAGTTGCATGATGCTTCAGTTGCAGTCGTCTCTTGTTGAGTAGATTAAAAAGACTCAGACAGGTGATGAGAAATTGCAAGGGTTCAGAGCCGAAGTTGAAGGAGGTACGAGGATCGATATGGTTGTTCACTCAGATGGATCACTTCTCTTTGGGTCCAGGTTATGTGTTCTGAAGGGTAAGTTTCGTCTGAAGTTGCTTGAGGAAGCCTACCAATCATCGTACTCTATTCATCCTGAAGGTACTAAGATGTACCGGGACTTGAAGCTTCATTTTTGGTGGCATGGTATGAAGAGGGCCATGGCGAGATTTGTGTCGCAGTGCTTGATCTGCCAGCAGGTGAAGGCAGCGCATCAGAGGACCGCTGGACTTCTTCAGCCTCTTCCCATTTCGGAGTGGAAGTGGGAGCACATCACTATGGATTTTGTGACTGCTTTGTCGAGGAGTCCTAAGGGTCACAATGCCATTTGGGTGATTGTGGATAGGTTGATGAAGAGTGCTCACTTTGTTCCCTTTAGAGTTAGACAGTCTACTGAGAGCCTAGCTGAGAAGTACATGCAAGAGATTGTCAGACTTTAGGGGGTTCCAGTCAGTATTGTATCCGACACGGATACGAGGTTCAGATCGCAGTTCTAGGAGAGTCTTCAGAGTAGTCTAGGGAGTAAGTTGAAGTACAACACAACTTTTCACCCTCAGACCGATGGACAGTCAGAGAGGACCATCCAGACTCTAGAGGACATGTTGAGGTTCTGTGTACTGCAATTTGGAGGTTCTTGGGAGGACCACTTACATCTTGTAGAGTTCTCGAACAATAACAGCTTTCAGGCCAGTCCTAAATCTGCTCCGTTCGAGAAACTCTATGGTCATAAGTGCAGGTCGCCAGTATGCTGGGATGACATTGGCGAGAGGAAGTTGTTGGGCCTAGAGTTGATCACCAGGACGGTGGATGCTGTGAGTCAGATCAGAAAGCATCTTCAAGCCGCGCAAGGCAGACAGAAGGGATGGGCTGATGTTCATCGTAGAGCCTTGGAGTTTGAGGTGGGAGACCACGTTTTTCTTAAGGTATCACCGTGGTAAGGTGTCATTCATTTTGGTGGTAGAGGCAAGTTGAGCCCTAGGTTCATTGGACCGTTTGATATCGTGGAACGAGTAGGCAAGGTGGCCTATCGTCTTACATTGCCACCGGCTTTATCGGGAATGCACGATGTCTTTCATGTCTCGCAACTGAGGAAGTATATCCGTGATGAGAGCCATGTGATTAACTACTCAGAATTATCCGTGAGGCCGTATTTTTCGTGTGAAATTCTGCCAATTTCTATTTTGGACCGGCGGGAGAAGGTTCTGAAGAACAAGGTGATCAAGCTTGTTCGCGTTTCTTGGAATCCTCACTCGCCAGGTGAGTCGACTTAGGAGCTAGAGGAGAATATCCAGCGGAGGTTTCCTCATTTGTTTGTGTATCTCTTGTTTTGTTGTTTTTTTTTTGTTGTTATTTTCTTTTCTTTTGGGTTTACCCTATGTACTTCTTGTTGAATTTTGAGGACGAAATTCTTCTTGTTAGGTGGGTAGGATTTGTAACCCCTGTGAATCATTATTGTATTTTTGTTTATTTTTAATTAAATTCCTGGTTATTTTATTTTATTTCTAATTGTATTTCTTTTCATCCCTTTTGATAGTGTGTTGTTGTCTCTCTTTATAATCTGCCTTTATATTCTCATTTGATTGATCTACAAATTTTTTCTCGACCTTGTTTATTTTCTACACCTAATTCATGGCTTATTTGATTAAAATTGGACTCTTTTCTTCCTATTGGATACTACCCAGTTCACCCAAATCTATTTTGACTCTATATAAACATCCTAATACATCGTAACCCTAAATACCAAACCCTAAATCTCTATCTCTCTCCCTAGCCGTCACCACCTACCCTTCTCTCTCTCCCGATCTTCCCTCAACCCCAGACCCCGACCCTCGATGCTGCTGTATAGCATCATCGCTGTCGTCGTCCCCTTACAGAGCTGCCGCTACCGTCGCCTAGCATGCTATCCCCGTTCCTCCATCCGCTATTGTCTCCTCACCCTAGCGTCGAGCTACCCTCGGTGCTGTGCTCTCCACTGTCGTGCTGCCGCTGTCGCCGCACTTGTTGTTTGCTGCTGCTTGTGTGTGTGCGTGTGAGCATGTGCACCGCCGTGTTGTGTTGGTATTGGTTCGTGCTGTCTCTTGTTCGTGTTGTGTTTGTCATTGGGATCCGTTCGTGTTATTCTGTTCTTCATCTTTGACGTCATTTTTCAGGCAAGTAGCTTGGATGTATTTGTTGTCATACAAGTTAAATGCCGTAAGTAGTCTTGCATGTGTTGTTGTTACCCTCATGATGATCATACATTTTGTTTTTCGATCCGTTACTTCATCTCTTTATCATGATTAGTTCACATTAGTTTTCACCCGTTGCAGGAAACAAATTAGATTAGAAGGACATCTTGATGTTTATGTTGTTGTGACATATCGTATGTTGTAGATGATTGCTTCATGGATATTTGTATGATGTGATATCTTATTATAGATGGTTTATTCTTGTGCCAAGCTGATTTGAGTTGCCTATATACCATGCTTTGTATACCTCTTAGATTGGACCGTTTTTCATTAAACTATTTGATAAAATGCATAAAAGAACTTTTGTTTCACTGCTGCCCTATTTTTGTATAGTAATTTAGACCCTGTTAATTCAGTAAAATAAATAAAATTTGAAAATGATTTGTAGGTTTTGTTTTCTAGTTTTCAGAACTTTTGATGGATCTAAATTCCAATTTTGATGCATAAGTTATTGTTGTTTTACTACAGTCATATCGTATATTCCAGATTCTGAACTATGTGATTGTTGTATGAATTATTATTTTAAAACTGATATTAAAAGTAGAATTTGAACTTTATATTTTGCTGAGGATGTTTAGACATGACTAGGATCAATCCATAATTTTTGTGGAATTAATTAATGACTTTTGTATCTCATTTCATGCTGTTGAAACGAATCGATATATCTCCAAACTGCATGCTGTTAAGTAAAGAATTGTGTTTTGAACCTGATTTTATTCGTTTTGGTTGAAAACTTTGTGAATATGAACTATAGCCCGATTTGTCTAGTTTTCTACCCTTTTGATGGATCTGGATTTTGAATTGTATTTTTTGAATTATCTCTGTTTTGGTACTGCTGTGTATGAACTTTCAAAATTGAGATTTTGTTGCATTACTCTGTTTTTCCAATTTTATTGACTACACTATCTATAATATAATTTCATGATATTTTATATATTAAGACTAGACATACTAGGGAATCTTCCAGATTTTTTTGAGAATTAATTATGATGTTTTCAAATTCTTTTTATGTTTATAAACAAGATTTTGCATTTTCTAGCTGAACATAAGTTATTTATTAAACACTGTTTTCAACCCTGTTTCTGTAGCTGATGTATGACTTGTATGTATGCGCTGGATTCGGCAGAGAGTCTAGTTTTCAGATTTTCTGATAGATCTAGATTTGAAGTTCTGTAGCAACAAGAATCTCTGATTTTGTACAGTAGTGTCTTGCTGTCCAGAACTGGAAGTTTCGTTGTTTTGAATGTTATGAGTTGTTTTTATCACCCGTTTGTGCTTCCTATTCATCTTAGACTTTTCCTTGTTCTTTCCATGTCTTTTAGCACTGTTTGTGTTCGTTCACACCTATTAATAATAATGAAAACTAATTAAGCTCGGGTTTAAGAGAAAGATCTAGAAGTGGACAATATAGAAATGCGTATTCCGAAAGGAACTCATTTTCCCCACTATTACTGCAGTACCCACTGTTTATCTCTGGATGCATGAGGGAATGATCCATGACAGCGTTACTTTTTGCTATTACTATTACTGTTACTTGTAGCTCCCCGAATTTCCAATATGATATCTTAGAAATACGTGGCACAATTCCTAGCATCAACTTCAATTGCAATAGTAAACATAGCAAAAAACATAGATAATTTTTATTTCAACTTTTATTACATCACTTGTTTACAAAACACAGCGGAATACAAAACACCTTGAATTACAATCTTTTATTTACAACACATTCTTTTACAAATTTACATAATCCATAACATCATTCTAGCACAAGCATCCAAATCTATAAGCACCTACCTGTAAAACATAAGGCTAGAGATAACCCTAAACCCCAAAACTACAGGGGTCAGCCATAACGGTGTGAGGGACATAAAAAAGAAAACAACATAAATAAATCATAAAGCATAGAGTCATCAACAACATGTATTAACAGCAAGAATAAATGAAATGAGAAATAACAATAAGTAATACTTGAAATCATCAAGGAATATAAGATAGCAGATAAGTAATACATGAAAACATCAAGTGAATCTAGCCTAAGTGTCAAGTGTAGGAAAACAGAAAGTAACAAGCATAAAACCAAGTCAAGAAACATCAATGCTATATGCTGACTCTCTAATGCATACTTGTCGGATTTTATGCATTCCATACTACATAGGTCCGGTGCCCTTAACGATCTCCATTTTATAGGGTTAGGTCCTTCATTATGCAACTAATCCTAGTACGGTGATTGAAAACAAGATCCAGAATACTCCGCGAATAGGCACCACAGCCCTCAACGTGCAAGCATCATGTAATAATAGCTCAAAAATTGGAGAATTAACTCCCAACCGTGTACCCCACGAATAGGCTTACAAAGCCCTCAATGTGTAGATACACCAGGTACATTCCGTGAATAGGCCTGCCGACCCTCGACACGCGAATGCACCCTGCATGCTCCGTGAATAGGCCTGCAGACCCTCGACACGTGAACATACAAATGTCCTCTCGAGACAGAACAACAAACAGTCCTGGAACGCATCCGTTGGACTAACAGACCAGAGCATATACTTACGTTTCCCAAGTTCCATCACATCTCTACTAGTGCCTGTCCTTATGTTGGTTATTATTAAAATACAAATATCCTCATCTCTAGAGTTAGTGTATCCTGCCGGACTTAATTCCACAAAACAAACCCAAGACCCCGCAGGTCTAAATCCACAAATCTCATCTGCTAGTTCACATGACTCCCACTCAACTCCTAGAGATTCACAACTCATCCATCAAGACCAAAACTTTCACTGAAACTCACAAATCCATCGTCAGAACAATTATATGAAGAAACCTCTTAAATCAACAAAATCCAAATCTTATATAAAATTCCAGAATCCAAATAAATATTAGATTTATTAAATAACTGAAAACCATATTTTTAAGCTGTAAAATATCACAAAACATCAATTCCTTTAAAAATGCGTATAACTCAAATAAGGTCCAAAAGAATACATTTAAAGCTCCAAAATAAATCTCTGTAAGCCTTTTTAATTTGTAGCAAAATATCTTTTAAAACAATATAATATTGAAGGGACAATCGATCAAAAGAAGCATCAGAAAACTCAAGAAAACATCAGTCAGATCAGTAGCAGTCGACTTCATAGGGTAGTCAGTCACTGTCCCGCGTGAAACCCAAACTCAAGAAAAACATCAAGCAGAGCAGTGACAGTCGATCACAAACTGTAGCCAGTCGACTGTCCGGCGGAAATATTTGAAGACTCAAGAAAACCACAATCAGAGTAGTAGCAGTCGACTGTGTAATCTGGACGGTTGGTTGTCCCGCAGAAAAATCCAACACTGAAAGAAAACATTAATTCAGAGCAGAGACAGTCAACTATATAAGGTAGTCAGTCGACTATCCCGCAGAAAAATTCGAGACTCAAGAAAATACTTCAGCAAGGACCCCGACAGTCGACGGTCGACATTGTTCGGTCGACTGTCAGACCTCTAGATTGCAGTTTAAAGGTTGTGCATGTCTTAATAGATACACGATTCCACTTTGTAAAAACCACAAATTTGAAAAACTAATTTCCTGAGATAATTAATTGTAACTTGTATAACCTATAGGAGTTATTAAAACACATCAAAACATATTAAGATCTCAAAATAGGAGTTTTACCCAAAAATCTTTCAAAACAACATCTTATATACATTTATGTTCGAATATGAATAACATCAGTTTAGACTTCAAAAATCCATCAATAAAAGTAGTAAAGAGTTTAAAACTATCTCAGAACCAAAACAATTGAAATCCAATCAAAACTCCATCAAAACACACGAAAACCTAATTTCTTCGAAAACAACAAAATAAGATATATGTACACATGTTTGTGCGCCAAGAAAACTTCAAAACTCATCAATTAGAAATAGTGAAATATTTAGATTTAATCTCAGTACTAAAACCAATCATATCCAATTGAAGATTTCTCAAAACTACAAAATCACGAAATCCCAAATTGATCATAATGCATAGATCCAAATCTAAACCCCCTTTTTCTTAAAACTCCAAGACTTAATTCTTAGATCCAATAGCCATTAATTCATCCACAATCATTCACAATAATTTGTCCATGCATATGAGCAATTATAACAATCACTAATCAAGTTTCTACTCAACGAAAAGCCTTCAAATAGAGTTATGCATTATACACAAGTAACGGTAATCTTTTTATCCATTTTTATGCAATATCATCATACAACACACCATGATAAGTTAAAACAGCAAGTATATGAAGGAAAACACCATACTCATGATTTCTATTCAGTTCTTTAACAATCCCAAGTCAACAAATTAGGGTTTCAATTATCAATAATATTGTTTCATGAAAGGATTCACATTTTAATTCATCTACTCATCAAAACTTCATATATCATCTTACAAACTCCTAGCATGCTTTCTAATCTATAGATCATCACATACAACACACATAAAACAAAACAAAACAAAATATGTTACTCACCTTGTTAAAATGATCAAACGAAGATAATAAAGCAATACGAAAAATCCCTCCTTCGCAAGAAATCCAAGATCTTCTCTTTAAAACTCCAAGAAATAATAATAATAAAATACTTTGTGTTGTGCAGCAAAAGACAGCTGCACTCCACCTTTTAAATAGGTCGGAATACAGGTTTTTAGGGTTTTGAACACATTTGCAAAAATACTCCTTTTAAAACACATCTTTACATCTATAGATCCATATATTTGGAAACTTGATAAAACCAATTTATTTGAGATTTAAAAACAAAACAAACATCATAAAGTCAGCCGGCACTGTTTAAAAAGCCCAGAAAACGAATTTGCATTTTTACCCCTCAAAATGACAATTTTGCAAAAAGATTATCTTTTCTCGAAACTTGTAAATAAATCAAATTTATCAAAAAAAGGTAAAATTTTTAACCTTGAGTTGACTAGGCATTATACCCAGCCCAAAAATCCGAAAATCTGAATTTTTCACCCCCATTTGCAATTTTGCACAAAAGTCATTCTTTTTATAATATTTGCAAATAGGTCCAATAATTATCAAAAAAATCCAAAAAATTCACAAATAATAAATAATAATAAATAATTATTTTTCACAAAATAATTTTTGACTTTAAACTTTCCAAGAAAATATTTATACGTGTTTTGCACGTGTAAAAAGGGTAAATCTTCAGAAAAATATTTACTAAATCTCCAAAAATTATTTTAATTCATTTATAAATCTTAAAAACAATATTTAAAATACAGGGTACTACATTACTGTTTGTCTGAATATACGCCCTATAGGTTCCATTAAGAAAAATCTTAAAACGAATCTGTTTGATGTAGCAACCATGTGGTATAATTTGGGACGCATGAAGTGCTACCTAGATAGTAATGAATATTGGACATAAGAACAACTGTAATCACTGTCACTTCTTGTTACTGTTACTGTTAACTTCACTGTTACTGTTGACTTCACTATTACTGTTACTGTTGTACTCCTTACTGTTTACCATCTGTTTACTGTTACCAGTAGACTGCTATCTTGTTGCTTTTCCTCCATATCTGTACTTCCTTTTTTTGTTTTATTCTTCCCTTTTCCATTTCCTGCTTGTACTAATTGCAGCCCGGAACTTGCATCTAACGCAGACTCCACCTTTTCTTCAACAGAAAACAAAAAACTTGCATTTAACGGGAATTATGTTTTTATGTTTTCCTTTTTCCTTGTAATTGATATATAAGCAGGTTTTGGTGATCAATCGCTTACTGTTGTTGGTGAGCAAAAGTTTGGAGCTACGCATTAGAAATTTTGCTTAATTTCTATTTTGAACTATTTCTTTCATGTTACTGTATTGAGACTTGTGTGGGCTTGTAGTCCCAGGATATTGTTTTGTTTCAGATCTCGTATTTATTTGGAATATTCATTATTGTTGCGAATAAATACTGTTGATTTATAATTATTTATGCATGCCTGGTTGAGTATATTATTATATTTATTGTTATGATGAGTCAAGTAGATCCTATCGTACAGCTTATAGATGGTGAAAACTATCCGCTGGGCTTAGTCACGTACCGTATTCCATATTCTTTTGGGAAGCAGAGCATGACAGAATTATATTTTGATTAATAACAAAATTTAATTGGTATTTCTTTGACTTTAGAAAGCGAACTATATATTGATTTTGTGGAATTGATGTTTTGTGATTTTTCTATAACTTCAAAATACAAAACTCAGTTGTTTAAGAGATTTAATCTCAGATTTTACTTCTGAAAATTTGTGGGTACGTGGATAAATTTGTATTTGTGTGATTTAAAGAAGTTCTCTTAATATAAACGATTGATGCTGGAATTAAGAATTTTATTATGAAGTTTGTGTTGATATTTCGATTTGTGAGTCTCTAGGGGTTGAGTGGGATTCCTGTAAAAGACATATGAGATTTTGTGGATATTGGCCAGTTTGGGCCTTGGGTCTGTTTTGGTGGGATTAAGTCCGGCAGGGTGAAAAGTTGTGTTTTAATTAATAATCAATCTAAGGACAGACACAAGTGGAGATGTGATAGAACTTGGAAAATGTAAGTGTGGGCTCTGTTGTTAGCCAATGGATGTATTCCAGGATTGTGTGTTGTTGTGTCTCTAAAGGACAGTTGGTATGTTCGTGTATCGAGGGTCGGTAGGCCTATTCACGGAACATACGGTGCATTCACGTGTCGAGGGCCTATTCACAGAACATACGAGCCTATTCATGGGATGTACTGTGTATCTGCACGTCGAGGGTCGGCAGGCCTATTCGTAGGGTACATGGTAGGGAGGTGATTCTCCAGTTTTAGAGCTAGGCTTACATGATGCTTGCGCATCGAGGATTGTAAGGCCTATTCGCGGAGTATTCTAGATCTTGTTTCTATCACCGTAGTAGGATAGTTGCATAATGAGGGATTTAACCCTATAAAGTGGAGAACGATAAGGGCTTGCACCGGACCTATGTAGTATGGAATGCATAGAATCCGACAAGTATGCATTAGAGAGTCATCATACTGATGTTTTTGTTTACCTACACTTGACACTTAGTCTAGTTTCACTTGATGTTTTATGCTTTATTTATCATTAATTCTTATTCAGTTTGTTACTACTATGGATACGTGTTGATTATGAATTTATTCTTTATGTTTCATTTATATTGTATTTCTTTTGATGCCACTCACACCGTTATGGCTGACCCCGTAGTTTTGAGAGTTAGGGTTATCTCTAGCCTCATGTTTTATAGGTAGGTACCGTTAGCTTGGGATTGGATGCATGTGGTAGAATGATAATATGATTTATGCAAATGTGAAAGAAATGGGTTGTAAAAGAAAGAAAATGTAATTCAAGTTGTTAATTTTCCGCTGTGCTATGTAAAGAATTGATGTAATAAAAAGTTTTAGATTTCCCTGTATTTGGTTTTTGTGTTTATGATTACAATTGAAGTTGATTCTGGAATTTGTGCCAAGTATTTCTAATTTTTAATTATTGGAAATTCGGGGCGCTACAAGTTGGTATCAGAGCATGCTTCAATTAGTAATTTTAAACATGGTATGAGGAATAAACATAAATGGACATTTGATGTGTGAGAACCTAGGCGGATATTAGATGTGTTAGTACACAAGTGGACATTAAATGTATGAATGCCTAGATGGACATTAGAAGTGTGAGTACCTTGGTGAATATCTGATGTATGTGACTTGATTGTTTGATCATGAAGGCCTGTAGTGAGATTTAGACTGTTTGTATGCCTAGACTCGAATAAAATTTCTTTAACGCAAGTGTATTTGTTATTTTTGCATAAAGCATATACTTTTCTCACTAGTTTTTTTTTACCTCCTTTGTTCGCTTTATGCATTTGATATTTTATAATGTACGGTATTACCCTTTCAACTTGTATCTTTTCTATCTTACTTACTAATGATGACTATATCTTTTCCTATTTTACTCACTGTGTATAATTTTTGTATTCTATGATTTTTGCCAGTATTTTTTTGTTATTAAATTAATTATCTTCCTCTACACTCTTTTAATTGTTTATTCTCTCTTATTTTTTAAAAATGTTCCTTAGTTTTGTAGTTCTCAATCTTGTATCCTATCACTTTTACTATTTTACATTTGTTTGCTTACTAGATAACTTTTGTGTAATTAACCTATTTCTACTTTTTATTCGGTTTCATTTATTGTCAGTGATTGATTTTATTTTTAGTTTCTATATCTCTAACCGAGTTTATATTATTTCTATTCATTAGTACAATCATTAATATTTCACTAATCGTCTTGTTTTTTCTTTTAAAATTGTTTCTATGACTTTACTATTGGTTTTTACCTTTTATTCTTTTGTCCAAATTATTATTTTGCAACTTTTGCTGTAATTCAACAGTGCATCCTTTAGCATTTCACAAGCTCATTTTTATTTTGCAACTCTTACTCACTTCGTTCTTGACGTTTTTATCCTTCTTACTTTCATGCGCTTTTACGTTTCTTGTGTATTTTGCTATTACTTTTACATATTACATTAAGTTTTGAATTACTACGTGTTAAGTTATTATTGCTACACCTATCTTCTTTCATTATTGTTTTTACTATTTTATAAAATTTGATTTTTGCATATTTACTTTCATTTTATATATACTTGGATTTTTCGATACTATATTTTCTATTATTTTGTATTGTCTTATTTATTTTGGAGCTTTTAAACTTGATTGTAATATTTTACTCATATGAATCTGATATATCTCTGCACATTTTAATTTTTATTATTAGTTATGTTTTTGCACCTTATATTCAATACCTTTATTATTACTTACTGTTTACTACTTTTGTTATTTTTACTTTTCACCATTCATAGCTACTTATTAATTTTGTTACTTTATACTTCTCGATTGTACTATATGCACTCACTACTTATATTTTACTAAATTTTTATTATCATTCCATTCTTGATTTCTACATGTACTTCCTACTAATTACTATATATGTACCGTATATTTCAACATGCTATGCATATCATTTTACATTTGTTTAATTCCTACAATACTGTATATTTTATAATATATTTATTGTGAAAATTTACTACACTGCATATTAATTTTCTCATTCACATTCGCATTTATGCTCATGCATGTATTTCATTCTGTTTTTCTCTTTACTTTTATAAATCATTTTCACTACTACTAATTTGTACAATTGTGTTTGATATTTATAATCTATACATCTATTTTAATATTCCATCGTGTGACTTTGAACTCCATTTCTTACTTTTGCTACTATTTTTATATCACGAATTTCAAAACATAACATCATACTTAAATTAAATGTCCAATATCCATGTGTATATGGAAGGTTACATCTTCCATTTCACTATTTCGGTGCAACCTGATGTTGAGATGGCAAATATGTAACTAGACGTCAGTGGATGCAAATTGCAACTCGATGTCGGGGAGACAAAATGTGCAACCGAATATCCAGACGGCAACCTTGAACCTGATGTCATGGAGGCAAATCTGCAACTTGATGTTAAGGAGGCAAGTATGCAGCTAGACATCAATGAGGCGAACCCACAACAAAAGAGATTTTCTACTTATTTGCTAATTGATATTTCAAGACTTCTACTTATATAATGAAACTAATGATAAAGAAATCTTGTCTTTATGACATTTTGTTTATACAATTACACGTTATGTTTTCATATAATTTGAACTAGTATAGTTGATTTTACTCTATTTTGTGTTTGCAAATTTTTTTCATTTATGTCAAGATTGAGTACATCAACTATGGTCTAAGCTTTCAATTTTTTGTAATTACTATTTATTGCAACCATTTTCCAATTCTGTAGCATTTTAGATTTCTCACTTACTTTTATTTCCACATCCTAATTAATGATTTGATGCTTACTTTTGTAATATTCAATGAACTTCTTTTATCTTGCATATATATTTTGGTCTATTTTTCTCGTTACTCTTTAATGTGCTTTTAGAATATTGATTATAATGTCAACACTCACTACTATACTCATTCTTCTTTGTCTTGTACATTCATTGTTATTAATATTTTCTTTACTTAGCCAAATTTGTTCGTATTTCTATGTATCTTGACTGGTTATTTTTTCCAAAACTAATTTTTTTTATATAACCTCTAAGTTTGTGTTCCTTCATTGTTTGTATGGTTATCAACCTTTTTATATTTGGATTTTATCTCTTCAGTTTTGAGTTCTTATTCTATAAGAATAGTCTTACTATTTTCTAATGTTTTGGGATTAATTGTGTATTCAATTGGATTTGTTATACTTTTGCCATGCCAGTTTCCACCTTTTACTCTTCATGCTATAATTATATACTATTTTTGTTTTACTTAATAATTAAACCAAACTAAAATAATGATAGAGTAAATTTTTGAAACTGTCTTGTAAGTTTTGTATTTTGTTTTCTTTTGCTTAGAGTAGTTCTGAGTATAGAACTATTCTAAGGGGTGAGTGATGTAACAACCCGCAAAATAAAGTGATTTATTTTGCATTATTAAATAATATTAAACTTGTAAAGTTGACTATTTTGACTATTTTCTTGAAATTGCAATTTTGCACGTGCAAAGTTAGAAAATTTGGAATTCTTAAAATTTTCTAGTTAATGATTGAATTTCCTCATTTATTTATGATGTTTTAATTTTCAGATTTATTTGAATTAATTGGGCTATTTTATGAATTTGTCAATTTTACACGAGCAAATATTTTTTGGTTCCACTTTTAAATTTCTAAATAAATTCTCCTATTTATAATTGAGTATATCCTAAATTTTGGGATTTTTTTGAATAAAGAAACTATTTTTTTGAAATACTTCTAAAGAGAGGGGCTTTTATGAAAAAAAAGCAGATTGGATCTCAAACAAATAATGAAAATTTATTTTTGCTTCTTTTTGGGCTGGCCATAGTCATCATTGAAGATAAAATTTATTAAAATTTATTTATAGTTAATTTGGTAAAGATTTAAACAAATATGGTATTTTTGCAAATATGAAATTTAAGTTAGACCTTGTGCAAATATTTTTCTTGGAAACTAAACGTCAGAATTTTTTACTTGGAAAATCTAATATTTATTAGTAGATAATAATTCTGATTTTTCTGGATTTTAAGAATATTTTTGACATATTTGAAAATGTTACAAAGATAGTGAATTTTGTGCAAAGTTACCACTTGGAATCCAAAATTTTTCAATTTCTGGGCCATGCTTGATGGCCGTCTAACTCAGTAGTAAAGGGATTTGGTTTTATTTTAATTTATTTGAATTATTTAACTAATTTGTTAAAGAAATGTTTATACATGTAAAAGAATAAATTACTGAGGGATATTTTCCATAACACTTGTAAAACCCTAATTAAATCAGGATTCCAGCTATTTATTGACGGCTACAGCTGCCTACCCTCTATACAAAACAAAAGAACTATTTTTATTATTAATTTCTTGGAGTTTCGAAGCAAGGATCTTGAATTTTTGCGAAAGGAAGAGCATTTTTCTTATTCTTTATTAATTCGGTTGATTTCTTCATTGAGGTGAGTGACATATGTTTAATTTCTTGTTGTTTTATGCATGTTATATATAATGATTTGTCCAGTAGAATGCATGGTGGATGATTGTATGATGATATAATGAATTTATTGATGGGTGGTTGATTAAAAATAGAACTTATCATGAAAACTATTTAATTGATGAATAAAATTCTACATAGATGACTTAAGAATGATAAGAACTTAGTAGGAGTCATGGGTATGATGTTTTCTTTCATATTTCTTACTGATTTGGTTGTATATTATGAGATCGTAAGATGTATAATGCATATGAATAGATAAAAGTGAGCTCTTTACTGTGTATACATACATGTAATCCGTTTTGATGTTTTGATGAAAAGAACTTGACTAAATAATTATTGTAGATGTAAATCATCAAGGGAAAATTGAATTTAATTGGTTGTATATATGTTTGATGAATTGCAAGAGAGGTATTGAGATCAAAAGATCAAGTATTTATGCATTGAAAGCTTGGGTTTTTGTTTTCGGATCTGTAGTGCAGACCGAAAATTGAATTTTGAATTTTGTGAAGTTTTCCATGGATTTTGAATTTATATTGATTCAACTAGTTTTTACATGTGTTGAGCAAGTTGCAAGAAGGGTTTTTGAAATCAAAGATCAAGTTTTTAAGGTTGAAGTTGGTTTTCACCTCGGATCTGAATGTACACAGCCGAACTTGGATTTTTTTGTTTTTGCGAAGTTTTCAATTGGATCTTTGGTTTATATTGTGATGGAGATTGAATTGAACGTTTCACTACTCTCATACCACGATTCTTGTTGATTTTACTGATATATATATACACACGCATATATACCTATATATTCAAAAGTTTCTGATTTGAAAAGTTTCTAGTGAAAAATTGATCCTTTATAAATTTGATAAGAGTTTGATTTGATTTATAAACTTCAGTATGTTAGACAAGTTGTATTTGGTCATCTCAAGGTTTAAAAATTTTAAATTCATGCTTTTAAAGATTAAAACTACATATCAGTCGTAAAGAGCACAATTTTCAAAGCTGGCTGTGTATCAGTTGTCGGTCGACCGTTTTTGAACTAGGATGTCGGTCGACCGTCATTTGAGATTTTGGATTTTTGGCATGTGTGGTCGACTATCTCGAATCTGAACTGAGATGTCGATCGACCGACACCTACTGTTCTGATTGTTTTGTTGATGTTTTTCATTGTTTTCTTGAACGATTGTTCATTCGAACTTATGGATTATTGAATTATTGTTTTAGATGAAGTTTTTGCTACAGATTGTTGAATTTTACAGAGAGTTATATTTTGATTTATAACAAAATTTAATTGGTATTTCTATGACTTTAGAAAGCGAACTATATATGGATTTTGAGGAATTGATGTGTTGTGATTTTTCTATAACTTCAAAATGCGAAACTCAGTTTTTTAAGAGATTTAATCTCAGATTTTACTTTTGGAAATTTGTGGGTATTTGTATAAATTTGGATTTATGTGATTTAAAGAAGTTTTCTTAATATAAACGATTTGATGATGGAATTAAGAATTTTATTGTGAGGTTTGTGTTGATATTTCTGTAAGTTTCTAGAGGTTGAGTGGGATTCTTGTAAACAGGCAGATGAGATTTTGTGGATATTGGCCAGTTTGGGCCTTGGGGTTGTTCTGGTGGAATTAAGTTCGGCAGGGTACACCAACTCTAGTGAGGGGGAAGTTGTGTTTTAATGAATAATAATCAACCTAAGGATAGGTACTAGTAAAGATGTGATATAACTTGGGAAACATAAGTATGGGCTCTGTTGTTAGTCCAACGGATGTATTCCAGGGCTGTGTGTTGTTGTGTCCCTAGAGGACAGTTGGTATGTTCGCGTGTCAAGGGTCGGTAAACCTATTCACGGAACATACGGTGCATTCACATGTCGAGGGTCGGCGGGCCTATTCACGGAATGTACTGTGTATCTGCACGCCGAGTGTCGGCAGGCCTATTCGTGGGATACAAGTCAGGGAGGTGATTCTCTGGTTTTAGAGCTATGCTTACATGATGCTTGCGCGTCGAGAGTTGTAAGGCCTATTCGCGGAGTATTCTAGATCTTGTTTCTATCATCATAGTAGGATAGTTGCACAATGAGGGATTTAACCCTATAAAGTGGAGAACGATAAGGGCTTGCACCAGACCTATGTAGTATGGAATGCATAGAATCCGACAAGTATGCATTAGAGAGTCATCATACTGCATTTGTGTTTTTCTTGACTTGTATTATGCATGATGTTTCTGTTTACCTACACTTGACACTTAGTCTAGTTTCACTTGATGTTTTATGCTTTATTTATCATTAATTCTTATTTCGCTTGTTACTACTGTGGGTATGTGATGATTATGAATTTATTCTTTATGTTTCATTTATATTGTATTTCTTTTGATGTCATTCACACCATTATGGCTGATCCCGTAGTTTTGGGAGTTAGGGTTATCTCTAGCGTCATGTTTTACAGGTAGGTACCGTTAGCTTGGGATTGGATGCATGTGGTAGAATGATAATATGGTTTATGCAAATTGTAAAAGAAATGGTTGTAAAAGAAAGAAAATGTAATTCAAGGTGTTAATTTTCTGTTGTGCTATGAAAAAATTGATGTAATAAAAAAGTTTTAAATTTCCCTGTATTTGGTTTTTGTGTTTATGATTACAATTGAAGTTGATTCTGGAATTTGTGCCAGGTATTTCTAATTTTTAATTATTGGAAATTCGGCGCGCTACTAAAAGTGCATAAATTTAAGGGACTAAAATGCGTAAAATTTTATGTGCAAACATATTAAAAAATTCATTTATTTTTCTGGGATGTTACACAAATACAATGCGACAATCGGCCTTTGGTATCTAGTTGGAAATCATAAGAAAATAACGGATCCTTCTGTTTTTGCTCTTCAAATATTTCTATGAACATTTGACCGTCGTGTCCTTTCATAACTTCCCTTGAGTCTTTATCGTGATTTCTAGCATCGGTTTCCAAGAATGTTATTTTATCGTGACCTCCATTAGCACTTTCAAAGAAAAGCATTTGCTTGCACGCAGGAATACTAGCTTGAAAAAATTGATCCATTATTCTTTTATCGGATTTTGATACACTACGGTTTTGAGATAACAAATGTATTCTATCGGGTGAAGTAAATTCGTGATTGTGTGGTTTATGAAATGAATAAAAACCCATGTATTACTTTCTTTATTTAGTTTTATATGAACGAAAGCTTTGCAACCTGTTTTACAAGTAGTTTCCTGTCTAACATCATTAGGCTGACTCTGTAACGCTCAACTTTATTACATCGATATGACTTATCCACTACCTCGGTTCCCTTTAATTTATTCCCACCTTACATATTTGGAAACCCGCACATCTAGCATAACTCTTATAAAAATTCTCTGATTCCTCTAGAGTGTGAAACATCATATCTTTCTCTGGTTTGAGGGGTTCGTCAACTTGCGTTTGAGATTCACCTTCTTGTGCAAATACAAAATTATTGCCGGTAACATAATTCCCTTTATCAAACTTCATATCTAACATAAAAAATAATACAATATTTCTTAATGCATTATTCATATAGACTGAATCACACTATTCTTCATATACATAGATACGAAACAACATACGTAAGAAAAGCACACAAACGACAACAAAAAATTTCGAAACTTTGCGAGTAGGTCAGAATCACCCCACACAAGCTAACACAACTTGAAGAAGTGAGTTTCGACTCACGGTTTGTGAGATACAGTGATGTATTAATTTATTTCAAGCAAAACAAAATGAAAGTGATACATTGTCGTATCTTGCAAACCATGAGTTGAAACTCACTTTTACAAGTTGCATTAGCTTGTGTGCAGAGCGTTCGACCAGTTCGCAAAGTTTAGTAATTTTTTGTTCTCGTTTGTGCAGTTTTACAACAAACTCGCAACAACACCTTCTAAAATCATGTATGTTGTAGTTTGATATTTGTATTGCACAAACGGCAACAAAAAATTACGAAACATTGCGAGTAGGTCGGATTCATAACACACAAGCTAACGCAACTTGTAGAAGTGAGTTTCGACTCGCGATTTGCGAGATACGACAACGTATCACTTTATTTTGTTTTGTTTGAAATAAAGTGATACACGGCTATATCTCGCAAATAGTGAGTAGAAACTCACTTCTAAAAGTTGTGTTAGCTTGTGTGTGGGGAATCTGACCTAGTCGTAAATTTTCGTGATTTTTGGTGGTCGTATGTGCGGATTTTTATCGTTTTCATAATCAAAATTTTCAAATCAATATTCTTACTCAATAACATATAAAGAAAAGTAATCATGTTACTATCCAAGAAAAAGTTGGGATCTAATCTAAACTTTTTATATATACCTAACAACAATTTAGCTTGAGATTTTAACAAACAGTATTAACCAAATCCCAAAAATTACCCATAACAATAATTATTGATCAATCCTTATTTTAGTCTGATATTCTGACAAAAATTAACTTATGTATATACATTTCAATTATGTAAGTCAAAATTAACATACAAAAACTAGGGTATTGGATTACCTTGCAGTAAAATGGTGAAATTGGGTTTCGGGAGGAGGAGAAGATTGAGAAGGAGAGGGCGATGTCGTTGGGAGAGAGAGATTGGAGGTTCGGAGGAGCTTCAAGCTTTCAATAGGTTTGGATTTGAAGATAAGCGGTGTAAGGGGAGGAGGAGAGGGCGTTCAAGGGTCATCGCTGGTGTTTTTGGGCGGTCAGGAGGAGGAGTGGAAGCAGTCGGGCTATCATGTTGGAGGAGGAGGAGGAGAAGAAGGAGATGGAGAGTAGGGTTTTGGGGTGTTGGATTTCGGAAGAGAAAGAGAACAAAGAGAGTAGGGAGAGTGAGAGCAAGAGAGAGGGGGGGGGGGGGGGGGGGAGGGGGGAGGTGAAGGGAGAGAGGGAGTAAGAGAGCAAGAGCGAGGAGGTGGCAAAGCTTCGATCGGGTTCGGGTTGGGTTTTGGGGAAAGAAGAAAAGAGAAAGAGAGAAATAAACAATAAGTGAGAGAGTGAGAGGTGTAGGAGGTGAAGGAGTATTTCGGGTGAAAACCTCAAAATACCCCTCACAACTTAAATGAGAGATGAGGATGATGGACGGGCTCGATCATGGCCGTTGGATCATGATCAAGTTGATCCAATGACCTATATTACTGTTTACAGCAGGTCTGTGCAAATAGACCTATTTACAATCAAAATATGTGTGTGTGTGTGTGTGTGTGTGTGTGTGAATATCATATTTGTATAAGGTGATTCTCTCATACAAAATGGTTATAATCACTTTGTGAGACCCTGCATAGAAGATCCACACCGTCCATTATGATTTGTACGTCTAAAATGCAGGTGTTAAAAAAATAAACCAATTTGGAGTTCTTTTACGCATGCATCACGTGATTATAAAATCAAAGATTTCAACTGCATAATAAATTGTACCATATATTGGGCCCCATGATGCATATGTAAAAGACTTCAATTTGCTTGACTTTTTTTAGTCATATTATAACTACATATTAAGCTAATGGATCTACCCCCTCTCCACTTTCTCTATTTTAAAATAGAGAAAGGAAAGCAAAAGTAAGAATCTCATTTAAGCTGACATGTGTGTTTCACATGTTTTTATGAAATAAAGAAATAAAAAATTCCAAATCCTCCACAACCATGATCTCATCCTCTTTCACTTTCAAAATTCTCCCCAACCCTCGCCTCCCATGCTACCCCCTCACACGCCACACTCCCTCATCGCCTCCAAGTCGCCTCACGCTATCCCCTCTGATTTGTCTCCCATGTATCCTTGCTTCGGACTCACTTCCGAACAGGGCCGACCCCAAGGAAGAGGCCGGAAAGGCGGCGGCCTTGGCCCCTAATTTAGGAGCCCTCAAATTTTGTTTCTCTTGTAAATATAAATACGTATTTTGTGAGTGAAGTTAAATTACAATATGTATAGGGGCCCCCAAATTTAAATTTTTGGGCCCTTATTTTTAAAAAAAATAGTTATTGGGCCGGGGAATTTATTTATTTGGGCATTTTCGGGCTTTTGATTGATTTATTTGTATGCCTTAGTTTATTTATCTATTTATCTATCCCCCAAATCTCCGTTTATTTAAACCCACCAGCCCACCCCAACCCCCACACCCGATTACCCAACTTGCCTACCAAACCCGAATACTCGTCCTTTAGCTCCAACCGGAATCCGATCACAATTCCATTCTCATCTCCATTCTACTCATTTTCTCCCCAATTCTATTTCTCATCCCCAATTCCTAATTCTAATCCCCCAATCCACATTGCTGCCTTCTTCCATTACTCATTTTTACTTTCATGTATGATATGTTGGTTTTTTCAGTATTCTAGAAGAAAAAAAGTTTACCAAAAATTTCTTTTAACATTTTTTTAAAAAAATAAATATGTATAGGGGCCCCATTTTGGGAGTCGCCTCGGGCCCCCATTAACTCAGGGCCAGCCCTGCTTCCGACCTGCCTCCCGAGTGTTCTTCTTCTCTGAGCCGCCTGCTGCTTCTCTGAAGTAGCCACCCCCCCGACCCGCCTCCCAGGCACCCTCCTTACCTTCGATGCTGCCCCCTCCCTGGTGGCCCTCCCCAAACCTCAACTTTGCTTCCTATGCATCACACCACCTCCTTCACCATTTTCGGACCACCACGTTCATCAGAGCAGTACTTCCGGTGGAATTGGGGAAGATTCTGAGTTGAAGACGAGGATGATTGTGGGGTCGGATTTAAAAATAAGATTTGGTAAGGTTTCTTCTACTTTCCCCATTTTGCTATTGCCTGATGCATATTTGAGTACAAAACACTTGAAAACCTAGAAATCCAGTACTTAATTTCTAGAAGGCTAAATATAAAAAAAGTACACAAAGTTTTGGGCTAGTTTAAAAAAAGTACACAAAAGTTTTTTTTTTTTTTTTTAAAAGGACACAATGTTTAATTTAACTCAACTGGGTTAGTTAGGGTTAGGTTAGGGTAGGGTTTAAAAAAACTAATTTCATCTTTCATTTGTGTTTAAAAAAACCACATTCATCTTTTATTTGTGTTCAAAAAAACATCACTTAACTAATCAGATGTTTAAATAAACCTCCCCGAACTAACCCTAACCCTAACCTTAACCCTAACTAACCCAGTGGAATTAAATTAAACATTGTGTCCTTTTTTTAAAAAAATAAACTTTTGTGTATTTTTTTTTAAAGTGGCCCAAAACTTTGTGTACTTTTTTATATTTAGCCTTTCTAGAACTGTGCTTTGCTCATCAATTGTTTGATAAAATGCCTAAGTAGCACGCAAGGTTTTTGTAAAAATATTTTTGAGAAATTTTGCTTTATTAAATCAATTGTATTTAAGTGTGGTGTATGTATTAATTTGTAAAACCCTAATTTACTATTTGATTTCATTTTCAATTTCTTTGTATTTCTGAAATCCCGAAATTTGGATTTGGGGAAGATTACGGGTTGAAGACGGGGACGATTCTGTGTCGTATTAAAGAATGAGATTTAGGAAGGTTTTTTTACTTTTTCATTTTTACTATTGCCTCATGCATATTTGAATAGAAAACACTTGAAAACATAGAAATCTGTTACTTAATTTATAGAACTATGATATGATCATCAAGTGTTCGATGAAATCCTTATGTAACACACAATGTGTTTGTAAAAAAATGCTTTTGAGAAATTTTGCTTAACTTACTACCTAATTTTATTTTCAATTTCTAATCTCAAAATTTGAATTTGGAGAAGAGTACGAGTTGAAGACTAGGATGATTGCAGTCTCGGATCCAAGAAAGATATTTGGTAAAGTGGGATGTGGCGAAAGCCAGGTGAGGTGGACGGAGGTGGAGTGGGTTGTTGGAGAGGGGAACGTCACAGAGGTCAAGGACGGCAGAGACGTGGAAGAGGAGGGAGGAGTGGAGAGCGACGTCGGAGAGGGTGTGGATTTAGGAGGGAGGTCGAGATGAGGTGGGCCAGAACATGAGTATTGCCAGTCAAAATATACACGAAGGCCGGGCTTTGAGCGTAATTTTTTAGGGTAATTTTACTAAACTATACCCTTAAAGGGGTAATTTTTTTCAATTCGCTCATGTTTTTTTAGAATTCCATATAATTTTATGAGTCTTTAAAAATTAGTTAAGTTGTGCAATTTACACAGGGTAACACTAGTATCTTGATATTAAAAAACATGATGAATGGTGTGAATCTTTCATTAGTGTCCCCACCAAGTAATTACAATCATTGTGTATGAAGAAAATTATCTCATATAAATATGAGGATCTTCCATTTTATAGAAACAAAACAATACGAAAAAAAGGATCACGAACAAATATAAATTTAGACAAGGAAATATGCTGTCGATTTTTTAAAAGTTTAGTTGCCAAAATTTTAAAAGATAATTTATTGCCAATTAAAAAAGACGATTAAAATCACTTACCAAATCATTAAATAATTGGAAACATGGAAGAGGGCCAAAAGGTGTTGAAGGAGAATATTTGAGTTACTGTCAGGGATTCGCTTCCCGACTGTGCTTGAAGTTGCCATTAGAGGGAAGGTTGGAAGAACTAGGGTTGAGAAAGAGAAGATTTGGGGAAGAACTAGATTGATTTTTCATTGATTGATTCCCAAAAACATATTACAGGTTGGGATTTATAGGACATCCCAATTACAAAACACGTGCAAAGCACACTATTACTACCTATTCAATTAAGTGCACAATGCACATAAAACAACACAAACAGACACAAACAACACAAACAAACAAACAGACACAAACCAAACAAACAACAGATGACTGCCGACCCAGATGGCGCAAGATGATGACGACGACTAATCTGCAGGTCACTCCGGCGACGCTGGCACTCCCGGTGTCCCTGACAATTCCACCCCCCTTAAAAATGAGCTTGTCCTAAGCTCACACTCAGGAAATTCCCCTGCCTACAACACTCGAAACCTTCAGTACAAATGGCATCAAACATATCAATTCTGAAAACCTTTCACAAATAGCAAGCATGAACTAACATTCTCAGTTAAATTTGAGAAGCTTTAGGGCTCGACAACAATGATTAGAACCATAACAAACAGCAAGTAATTGCTGCTTGATACCATCAATCCTTCACTGAGGTTCTCAATATCTTCACATCATGGATTGGCCTATCACTGTTATCGGTTTGAACGCTTCCAAGGCGTTGAATTATTTCCATCCTTTATAGTTCGACCGAAACCGTCTCCAATCCCTTTATAAGGCTCAGCGAGACGACTAGTCTTGAGCATCTCATCCTGGTTTTGAATCAAGAGCTTCACCCTTTCAATAGGAGCAGCAGCAGTTTTTGAGACAGCAGCAGAAACTCCACCCATCAGGAAATCAATCATAAAACCAGAAACACCTTTCTCTATGCCTTCATCGTCTATGTTCTCAACTGGATCCTCTAGTTCAACCTCTCTGGGAAGGGTTGCTAACAATTTTGCTCCAGCAACATTTGCACATATAGGTGGGGGCCATCCATTGAGCACTATCTTGTCACTGCCAACTACACCCTTGAGAGCTTTGAACTCCGTCCTCTTGACATTTCGTTGAAAACTCAATCGGGGCTCAAGATAAGGAACAAATGCCTTTGAGACATTCCCACAAACACTTGGCAGATGATTAGGAATTGAAGTAAAGATTGTAGAAACTTCAATCATAAGCTTCTCATTTTCTTGTTCATGCATTTCATCAAACACCTTGAATGTCTCATCACCATTCTTCTCAACACTCTTTACTTTAGCTTCAAAACTCAACAAATTTTCACCATTTACAACAACTTCATCCTTAATTTGAGTTCTAAACACATTCCCACCATCACAACAACCATTAGAATTAAAAGAGTTGGAGTTAGGATTAGTTACCTCCCTCCTTTCAATCTTTGGAGGAGCTATCGAAGATAATGGAGAAGTGGAAATCAGTGGCGTGATGTGTGGTTGTGGGCTGGATGGTTGAGGGTGAATGATCGGAATCTGAGGAACAATGAGAAGCTGCGGATTGGATTGCTGCAATATCGACATCGTCGCATCAAATTTCTCTTCCAGTTTGGTCATCCTCTCCTCAAACTCTTCATTGAGAGAATCGAGTCGCTTCTCCAACAATTTCGACTGCAAATGGAATGCTCGAATCCCCTCCTTCACTGAATGAATACCCTCCTTCACCGTCAACGTGCCTCCGGTGAAGGTTGGCTCTGATACCACTTTGTCAGGGATTCGCTTCCCGACTGTGCTTGAAGTTGCCATTAGAGGGAAGGTTGGAAGAACTAGGGTTGAGAAAGAGAAGATTTGGGGAAGAACTAGATTGATTTTTCATTGATTGATTCCCAAAAACATATTACAGGTTGGGATTTATAGGACATCCCAATTACAAAACACGTGCAAAGCACACTATTACTACCTATTCAATTAAGTGCACAATGTACGTAAAACAACACAAACAGACACAAACAACACAAACAAACAAACAGACACAAACCAAACAAACAACAGATGACTGCCGACCCAGATGGCGCAAGATGATGACGACGACTAATCTGCAGGTCACTCCGGCGACGCTGGGACTGCCGGCGTCCCTGACAGTTACATGCATTTACTTGTGGGATAACCTACCGCCAATTGCTAATTTTTCCCTATAAATGACACAAAGTAATTTCTTGCAAATAAAATAGCTCTCACTATGCAATGGAACCAACATATAAAAATTCAATAGAACCAATCCTGCAGGCAAGATGAAGGTGCAGGTTAAATTTCTCATTGTATTTGCAAGCCAACTCATTCTTTCTCTTAGTATGTTTTTGTTTTTATTTCCCCCCTTCTGAGAGTAAATTCTTGTATTTTCTTTACAATTTCGGCATGTATAATTAGATGAATTTTAACTGATTACAATTCCATGTTCTATATATTATCTTCCTCCTCTACTTCCAAAACAATTCCTTGTTCTGTATGTTTTTCTGCCTTGATTTCCCCTTCATCTCTTCTATATATCAATATGTCATTTCAGAATGAAGAATAAATACATATACTGTACGTGCATATAATTAAGTATATCTACGAAGAAGATTTGCCTGTTCTTCATTGTTGAGAAATTGGGGACGTGGGAAGATCCAACGAACCAAGAGACGATTAATTCAGTTTTTTTTTTCTTCCTCAAATCAAAACCCTATTCATTGTATCAAAGTATTTTTTTGTTAGAAAAAAGTTTATAATATGGTTTTCTTCAATTAATTCAATTTGTGCAAGATATAATTTAGACAACTCGCTTACTTCTTTTATCTTCCTTCCATGGAAATTGTCCAAATGTTATGTTTCTCTGTTCACATCAGTTCATACCAATTCAATGTTATGTTTTCTCTATGTTTCTTCTTTATTTTGTTGAAATTTCGATGTCAATCTTGGCTTTGTTCCATTTTCAATTTCTTGATATTAATATATCTTTAACCTTGTCATCTCAAATATTATAACACATGAATTGGGGCTGTGGAGAAGAATTTGTTAGCATTGTGTCTTGTATACTCGTAGTTCAGATTAGAAGAAGGTAAGATGAAGTACGGAGGTCGAAGCGTCGAAGTGAGTAGAAGAAAAAATAGCAGCAGCAAGGTGCAGGCATAGTTGCGGTCGACCGCACCCCCCGACCGCTCGTAGTACAAGGATTTTCCGAGAGAGGTACGGTCGACCGGTCTTGTTGGATGGTAGACCGACCACGGCGCTGTGTTCATTTTGGGTCATAATTTGTTAGGTCGTTTTAGCCCAATCTTCAACTCCAAGTTAGATCACACGGCTTCTATTCAGTTACTTCTTTTTCAGGTTATATTGGACAATTGAGAATCAAGATTAGACCTAGGTTTTCTCTCTATTTTTCTATATATATTGTAAACTCCTATAATATGAGAGGTAGTACTTCATAAATTATTTTCTCCATTGCAAAGAGAGGCTCAAGAGAGAGAGAGAGAGATAGTTCTTGGTGAGTGAGTTTAATTCCTTGTATTGAGTGAATGAATAACTCCTTGTAATCTCTTCCAGTTGAATATCAGATCTCCCTATATTTCCCCCTGGATTATGCGAAAGCTAATTGGGATAAGTCATCGGTGTATTTGTATTAGATTTGTTGATCTACTTGCTTACTCAATTGATTCGTCTCATCTACTTCGACTTTCTCATTGCTCTATTTAGTTCCGCTGTGACAACGGGCGTTGGTTGACACCCCAATCCCAACAACTGGTATCAGAGCTTCAGGTTGCCAAGTCTCTTGGTTAAGATGACAGACCACAGTATTTTGAAAATCAAGCAGTTCGATGGAAAGATCAATTTCAATCTTTGGAAGACTGACATGTATGATGTTCTTATTCAAGAACGTTTGCAGTTAGCCATTAAGAAGAAAGAAAACCCAACTGATATGAAGGATGACGGTTGGGAAGATATTCGTGAAAGAGCCATAAGTTTGATTCGACTATCCTTGGCGGACGAGGTCAAGTGCAGATTTCTTGATGAAACTGATGCGGCGAGTTTGTGGGAAAAACTCATAGATGACTACTCTGCTTCATCGTTATTAGATCGGATGCATTGGAAGAGGAAGTTGTTCCGTTTATCTATGACAGAAGGTACCGATCTCCAAGACCACATTACAGAGTTTAATAAGGTATTATCTGAACTTAAGGTGATCAATGCAGATGTGTGTGAGGAAGATAAAGCTTTCAACCTGATATATTCACTTCCGGATTCGTAGGAGCCTTTGATCACTACCATGCTACACGGTAGATCTACTAAGGAGAGTATTTCGGAACATGGTATAATCAAAGCATTGAAGGAAAATCAACTTAGGAACGAGACTCAGAAATCACCGTCTATTTTCACAAGTTGTCTAGCAGTGGATGGTCCTTCAGGGAGAAGACAAAGTGCTTTGCAAAAGGATTCGACCCGTTGCCGATATTGCAAGAGGGCAGGGCATATCAAGAAAGACTGTTGAAAATTACAGAATCAGGAGAGCGCAAATAATGTGAATTCAGCTGCTAATGTGGTTAGTGCCTTTGATTAAGGTGATTCGTATATTCTTGTTTCAAATTCTTTAGAAGTGGATTCTAGTTAGTTTCTTAACCCAGGGAGTTCTTCTCATATTTGCTCTGAGAGGGAGTTGTTTTCTACTTATAAGTCTACTACGGGGCATTGTTTGACAACGGAAACTGGAGAGATTTGTGAAGTAGTAGGTGAGGGGACAATTGAGTAGAAGATACCAGGTCAAAACATGTTCACTTTAAGGGATATTTTGCATCTTCCTCTGCTGAAACGAAGTTTGATTTCCTTGGGAATGCTTGATGCACGGGGTTGTAGGTACACAGCTTGAGGTAGAGTTCTGTCTGTTTTTCGGTGTCGTCGTAAGGAGATTAGAGGTATGAGAGTGGTTAGGCCAAGCCAAAACAATCTCTACAAGCTTTGGGGAATCCGAAATACTTGCACAAGTGTTGCTCCTTTTTCCGTTATTCCTGCAAGCTCAGCTAGTTTGCCGCAACTAGATTCATCGAGACGAGACCACGACGTTCGAATATCGTCGAAAGGTGGAGAAAGCCTAAGGGTAGGTGGAGTTCATGCAGAGTTTGGCAACTTCGTGAGTATATCTACGGAGGTGTACCCTTGAAGGGATATACTGGATTCGGTGAGATTGGGTAGAGATTATTTCAACTAGAAGAAGAAGCTATTATTCTAAGTTTTCTTTGCAAGTGGAATTCATTGAAGTTTGAAGATGAATAACACATTATGTGATAGCACTCGTATGCATTCCAAGGTGGATTTCATTAGGATTGTGTCTTGTATACTCGTAGTTCAGATTAGAAGAAGGTAAGATGAAGCACGGAGGTCGAAGTGTCGAAGTGAGCAGAAAGTAAAATAGCAGCAACAAGGTGCAGACAAAGTTGCGGTCGACCACACCCCCTGACCACACCCCCCAAACACTCGTAGTACAAGGATTGTCCGAGAGATGTACGGTCGACCGGTCTTATTGGACAGCTGACGTACCGCGGCGTTGTGTTCGTTTTGTACCCAGATTTGTTAGGTCGTTTTAGCCCAATCTTCAACTCCAAGTTAGATCGTACGGCTCCTATTCAGTTACTTCTTTTCCAAATTATATTGGACGCCTGAGAATCAAGATTAGACCTAGGTTTTCTCTCTATTCTTCTATATATATTCCAAAACTCTGCCAATATGAGAGGTAGTACTTCATAGATTATTTTCTCCATTGCAAAAAGAGGCTCGAGAGAGAGATAGTTCTTGGTGAGTGAGTTTAATTCCTTGTATTGAATGAATGAATAACTCCTTGTAATATCTTCTAGTTGAATATCAGATCTCCGTATATTTCCCCCCAGATTAAGCAAAAGCTAACCAGGATAAGTCATCGGTATGTTTGTGTTAGATTGGTATATCTACTTGCTTGCTCAGTTGATTCGTCTCAACTATTTCGACTTTCTCATTGCTCTATTTAGTTCTGCTGCGACAATGGGTGTTGGTTGACGCCCCAATCCCAACAGAATTGAGGTTGTAGAGCTACGTGGATTATAGACAAACACGTTAACTACATATTCTAAATTATAGGTTAGACCGTGAGCCATCCATTAGAATTAGCCTTTTGCATCTTGCCATATTTTTTTTGTCTGAACTTCCCCGTGAATTACTTCTCAATAACAATAAAACACTCCAAAAGCACTCTTAACAATATTTGAATAGTATATGTACTGATACCAACACAATCATTCTTTTTTGATGAGAAAGGATAGAGTCTTTCGACTCCAGCCACATCAAAACGCATATATTATAAACAATAAATGTACAGAGGAAAAGCTTTACAAGAGGTAAAACCCACAAGTAAACCATAGATACAAAACAGGAACAAACCAAAATATATACAGATAGCCAATTCCTAACTAAACAAACGGCAAGGATCAGGACACAGGCAATGAAGTCGCGAAGAGAACTCTGGCGCCCTCAATCCGTCCGAAGATGAGATTGAATATGAAGCAAAAGTGATCAGACAAGAACACTGCAGCCGCGAGCCTCCCGCCAATCAGCCGACTGATCTCAAAAATCAGAGAGCTCTGAAACAAACCAGCCGAACAAACAAGCGAAATACACCCATAGCCACACTAACAACACCAGGGAGCAATAGCAGAGCTCAC
This sequence comes from Hemerocallis citrina, assembly GCA_017893485.1. Lineage (NCBI taxonomy): Eukaryota > Viridiplantae > Streptophyta > Magnoliopsida > Asparagales > Asphodelaceae > Hemerocallis > Hemerocallis citrina. The sequence continues at coordinate 160,704,643 of CM030360.1, read as the reverse complement.
TCAAGGAAGCAATAAGACCAAGTCCTACCTGGACTCAAAAAATGGGATTAAAACAGATACTAAAAAGCAACACAGATCTAGAATAAGAGGTAGAGGATAAAGTTAGAAATGATCCAGTAAGAATTTGTCATGATGGTGATGATAATAGGCTAAGAACACAAACCCAAAGGAGGGTGAAGATTGAGTAAACTGGAGTGAGGTATACACCCACGAAGCACTCAAAGGAGAAGAATGCTCAACGATAAAGCATAGCAAAAGCTGGCCTACAAGAATAGCCGACAGGGCTCATACGGTGGCTATAATAGAAGCGCCCACCTAAACCAAGCGCCGCCCAACATGAACATCACACAAACAAATAAATAAGAAAGCAGGGCAGCTAAGGAAAGCCAAAATAAAGCTAACACAGATCGAAACACTTAATAAACATGAGTCTGAAAAACATCCAGTAGGTTAAATCTAAACAGAAAAGGAGAAAAAAGGCTACCCCACTCAAAAACCAAAAAAGAGCAACATACTAAACTAGCAAATGAACCAGCTATATCATACAAAAGAATCTAGTCCGTTGGCCACTAGGAGAAAGAGGGGAGCTGCAAAAACTACCAGTACTACTCATAACATAGATTACTGCGGATCAATGCTGGTAGCCGGCTCTAGATCAATAACTTTATCCTGCAATTAATAAGGGAGGAGAAAGAGTTATGTTACAAACAGAAATAAGTGCCAACCCAAATAAATTAAAGAGCGTGAAGAGTGAGAAGGCATTGGTGAGCTCTTTCTAAAACAGGAGAAAAGCGGGTAGTTAAATTCTTGGAGTCTAAAACCGAAGACCAAAGAGAGAAAAGGAATAGAAACTCATCAATAAGCGCTGTAATAGAAGATTTGCGTTGCCGGAACACTCTACTATTCCTCTCTTTCCAAATAATCCAAATAATGATATGAACCGATAATGTCCAAACGGATGTGAACAAAGGGTTGGAAGGCTTAGTGGACCAAACCGAAGTCAACTGAAGGGGAATAGAAACTGTGCCCCAAGCCAGGGTGCAAATCTTCCATAAGGAAATAATAGAGGGACATTGCATGAAGAGATGATTAACGTCTTCCTCGTGCTGGTCGCACAAAATGCAGAGCTGTCCCCAGGCCAGATTACGTTTGTTTAACACATCGACCGTAAGAAGCTTGTTATTAAAAGCAAGCCAAGTGGTGATCTTAACCTTCAGAGGAGCCGGCGCTTCCCAGAAGAATTTGGTGACAGACGATTTCACTCCTCTCGAGTTAAGGAAACAATAAGACGATTTAACAGAAAAAACCCCAGAGGCTGTCCAACGCCAACCAATACCCTCGGACAGACGCCATTCATAGCTGTTAAGGTAATGAATGAGGCTAACATAGGCCTCCGACAAAGGGGGAGAGAGTTCAATCGTGAACGGAATTAACCAATAGCGAATATCATCAATCAAGATGAAAGAGTCCGCTATAGTGGCCAGGGTCAATATTGCCAGGCGGAAGAGAGAGGGAAAGGCTGAAGGCAACGTGGTGTTGTCAATCCACTGATCAGTCCACAGTTTGGCTCTCGAACCATCTTTACAAGTACGAAAAATGCTGCACTGGAAGGCAGCAGAAGCTTTCCAGATACCTTTCCAAAAGGGGGATGCGAGGCGATGAATCGCCTCAGGAAATTCCCACCAATTGGAAGAGGCTGAATGAAGGCCTCTAATGTATCGAACCCAAGGTAAATGGTCAGAATTATGAAATTTCCATAACCATTTACCCAAGAGAGCTATGTTGTGGTGACGAATGTCCAGAACACCAAGGCCCCCTTCCTCCTTGGATGTACATAACTGCTTCCACTGACACAGGTGGGAGCCAGGTTTGAAGGAAAAGGAACCGTTCCAGAAGAAGTTACTTCTAATTTGATCAATTCTTTTGATGACCCAAGAAGGTAAGAGGTAGAATGACATAAGATAAAGGGGCATGGCTGAGATCACAGAGTTCAGGAGAATGAGCCTACCACCTCTGGACAAGAGCTTGCTAGACCAAACGTTGAGCCTGGCTTCCACTCTATCAATAAGAGGGAACCAATCCGATCTGTGCAGCTTGCCCCAGCGAAGTGGAATACCTAAATAGGTGATCGGAAATGAAGCCACGGGGCAATTAAAGAAATTAGAAACCTCCATCTGCCAGTTGGGTGTTCCTCCCAACCAGAGAACGGAGGATTTATGAAAATTAATCGATAAACCAGAAGCCATTTCAAAGCAATAAAGGAGGAGTTTGAGATTACGAAGAGAGTGGAAGTTCGGTTTGGTGAAAATAATAGTGTCATCAGCATATTGGAGATTGAGCACACCTTCGAATAAGGAGGAGCCACCAAGGCCCTCAATCATATTCAAGTTCCAAGCATTCCGCAGGAGTTTGCTAAAGACATCTGCAACTAAAGAGAAGAGCAGAGAAGATAGGGGGTCTCCTTAGCGTAGGCCACATCTGATTTTGAATTTGTTACCTTCCGAACCATTGATAAAAAGAGACGAGGTCCCAGAGAAAAGGCTGGATTTAATCCAGGCAATCCATTTGGGACCAAATCCCCGAAAAATGAGGATATCTAACAGGAAATCCCAATTAACATTGTCGTAAGCTTTTTGGAAGTCGAGCTTAAGAAGAATACCTTCCGACTGAGTTCTATGACAGTGGGAGATGATTTCCTGAGCAGAAGCCACATTGTCAAGAATGAAGCGATCTTTGATGAAACCAGATTGAGCTGAGTCTATCAAGGGGGAGATAATGAGACTTAGTCTAGAGGACAGGACTTTCATGATAATTTTGAAAGAGGTGTTGATCAGGCTTATCGGTCTAAATTCCGAAACAAGGTGTGCACCCGCTATTTTGGGGATGAGCACAATGTGAGCGTAATTAATACGATCAAAAGAAAAGTTACCTTGGTGAAGGTCTTGAAACATCTTGAGAAGGTCTGCCTTAAGCAGATCCCAGAATTTTTGGAAAAAAAAGCAGAAAAACCGTCTGGCCTGGGAGCCGAATCGCTTTTTAAAGCGAAGACAGCCGACTTGATCTCATCAAGAGAAAAAGGAGCCTCAAGAGCAGAAAGGTCATGATCTTGGACGTCGTAAAGGAGATTCCAATCGAGCTCGATCGAGCGATGTTTCTTCGAGCCAATAAGATTTTTGTAAAAGGCTAAGAATTCCCGATGAATGGAATCATCAGAGGAGAACTCCACTCCTTGGGCAGAGATGGAAGAAATATGGTTGGATCGTCGTCTATGCGAGGCAAAATTATGAAATAACGCAGTATTCGCATCACCCTCCTTCAGCCACTTGACCCGGGCTCTTTGGGCCCATTTAATGTGGTCTAGGTGGAGGATATCAGCGGCTTGCAAGACCTACGTTCCGAGCGGTAAGCATCAGATAAAGGACCCAATTCCTCCATCTTGTCGATGGAGTCAATGGATTGTAAAAGGAATTCTTTAAGAAAGTTAGTGTTACGTTGCCTCTCGTATCGCCAGATTTTGCATCCATGTTTGATGGCGTGCATCTTAAGCAATAAATTGCCTAGCCCGGAAGAACCGGAGACTGAGGCAAGGCATTCAGAAACAAGGTTAATGAAGAGTTGATCTTGAAGCCATAAATTTTCAAATCGAAATTTGTGCTTGCGATTGAATCGAAAATTGGAGTGAAGCATTCTTGGAATTTTAATTTAGCAATGTAATCTTCGCATTTGGAATTTTAATTTAGCAATGTAATCTTCGCATTAAAAGATTGATTTACTCCTGTGTGAACTGAATAACTACCACATTGGTAGCTTACTCAAAAGTCAAAACCTATATATTAATTAATTCAATTATAAAGTGATGCAGATTGTTTTTGGGGTGTGGCTGCAACAGATGTGAGTTCTCTCAATTTGTAAAGTGGAAGTCGCGGTACTGGCTATACGTCCGACCCTCGGTTGAGGGATCGGCTCGGGAGTAGTAAGAGTGAGGTGGAGGTCGGATGCTCGGTTCAGATCTAGCAAGTTTGGCTTGGATCTAGGGGGCTCAGCTTGGTCTTGTGTACCTGCACTCTGCCTAAAACACCGGGAGAGATCCGATGGCAGGCTTTCCGACGATCTAGTCAGTTATAGGAAAGCAACAGCAGCTAGGGTTTCAAAGGGGAAAGATTGATTACCTGTGACTGAATGAGGGGGTCTAGTATTTATAAGCAGAGGCAAATGGGTCTGGGACCTGAGTGGGTCGGGCCGCACCCATTTGCCTGTGGGCCTGAGGCGGTAACGGCCCGTTTGATTTTGTTTGACTAGATGATCAGGAGAGAGCGAGTTTTGAGAGGATCTGGTGGCCCAGGAGGGGCCATATCATCTGACCCATATCAGGAGCCCCCCACTCCTAGAGGACTGGGTAACCTAGCCGTGTAGGAGTGGTATTGCCTCTGTAGGAAGAGCGGAGTGGTGTGTATGGCGAAGAATGAGGTCCATATCTTCCTGGAGAGGCCAGTGAGGTAGTATGAAGGGGATCCCCTTTTGGAGTCATGAGGGGCGTCGAGCGACGAGGAGTAGGAGCTTGCTTAACCGAGTGTCAAGGGTCAGGAGAAGAGCTTCCTTACTTGTTGGAAAAGCCAGGGGACGTCGAGATTTGAAGAATAGAAGCTTGCTTAGCCGAGCTTCGAGGGTTGAGGACGTCGAGATCTGAAGAGTAGGAGCTCGCTTAGCCGAACGTCAAGGGTCGGGAGGAGAGCCTCAGGCTTCTTGGAGAAGTTTCTGTGGTTCGCGGTGACATCCGAGCGTCGAGCCCCCAAAACTTGTTGGAAAAGCTTTGGTGACTTGGCGGAAGCATCCGAGCACCGAGCCTCAAGCTTGTAGGGAAAGCTTTTGGGGCTCGCGGTGCCATCCGAGCTGCCGAGCCATAAGCTTGTTGGAAAAGCTTTTGTGGCTCGCAGTGTCATCCGAGCGCCGAGCCTTAAGCTTGTTGGAGAAGCATTTGTGGCTCGTGGTGACATCCGAGTACCGAGCCTCAAGCTTGTTAGAGAACCTTTTGTGGCTCGCGGTGTCATCCAAGCGCCGAGCCTCAAATTTGTTGGAGAAGCTTTTGTGGCTCGCGGTGTCATCCGAGTGCCGAGCCTCAAGCTTGTTGGAGAAGCTTTTGTAGCTCGCGGTGTCATCCGAGCGTCGAGCCCCCAAAACTTGTTGGAAAAGCTTTGGTGACTTGGCGGAGGCATCCGAGTGCCGAGCCTCAAGCTTGTAGGAAAAGCTTTTGGGGCCCACGGTGCCATCCGAGCACCGAGCCATAAGCTTGTTGGAAAAGCTTTTATGGCTCGCGATGTCATCCGAACGCCGAGCCTCAAATTTGTTGGAAAAACTTTTGTGGCTCGCGGTTTCATCCGAGCGCCGAGCCTCAAGCTTATTGGAGAAGCTTTTGTGGCTCATGGTGTCATCCGAGCGCCGAGCCTCAAGCTTATTGGAGAAGCACTTGTGGCTCGCGGTGTCATCCGAGCATCGAGCCCCCAAAACATGTTTGAAAAGCTTTGGTGACTTAGCAGAGGCATCCGAGCGCCGAGCCTCAAGCTTGTAGGGGAAGCTTTTGGGGCTCGCGGTGCCATCCGAGTGCCGAGCCATAAGCTTGTTGGAAAAGCTTTTGTGGCTCGCGGTGTCATCCGAGCGCCGAGCCTCAAACTTGTTAGAGAAGCTTTTGTGGCTCGCGGAGTCTTCCGAGCACCGAGCCGCAAGCTTGTAGGAGAAGCTTTTGGTGCTCACGGTACCATCTGAGCGCCGAGCCTCAATCTTGTAGGAGAAGCTTTTGGGGCTCGTGGTGTCATTCGAGCGTCGAGCTCCCAAAACTTGTTGGAAAAGCTTTGGTGACTTGGCGGAGGCATCCGAGCTCCGAGCCTCAAGATTGTAGGGGAAGTTTTTGTGGCTCGTGGTGACATCCGAGCTCCGAGCCTCAAGCTTGTAAGAGAAGCTTTTGGGGCTCGTGGTGCCATCCGAGCACCGAGCCTCAGGCTTGTTGGAGAAGCTTTTGTGGCTCGCGGTGACATCCGAGCGCCGAGCCTCAAGCTTGTTGGTAAAGCTTTTGTGTCTCGCGGTGTCATCCGAGCGTCGAGCCCCTAAAACTTGTTCGAAAAACTTTGGTGACTTGGCGGAGGCATCCGAGCACCAAGCCTCAAGCTTGTAGGGAAAGCTTTTGGGGCTCGCGGTGACATCCGAGCACCGAGCCATAAGCTTTTGGAAAAGCCTGGCGTAGTGCTTGAGTAGTTTGCCACGTATTTCGAGCTGTTGTACCGCCTGATAGTTCTGAGAGTAAAGAGGTAATTTTGCACCCTAGGCTGATGTCATAGGCGTGAGAATCGAAGCGCTTTAGATCCTGGTGGCCGTTGGATCTAGATGATCAAGATCAAATGGTTAGATATTCTCGCGAAAATCGAGGAGTCCCTTCCTCTATTATAAATCTCCCCCCTTTCATTTCCTCACTCTTCGCTCACTTCTCTAAGGCAACAGGAATTCCCTTATAGCCGTCGACGACCATTTTTCTGGTGATCTTCCCATTTCTCAGTATACCAGGTTAGTGTTTTTTCTTCGTAATGTAGCGCTCTCAGTCTGATTCCGAGGCAAGCACTTCAGGTCGCTCTGAGGAGGAAGTCCAATCGGCGTCGACGCCTTGGTCTCTCGGTGACCTTGAAGTGAAGGAAGTGGTTCAGTCGGACTTAGGATCGGATGGCGAAAGTATCGTTGTTTATGACGTGCCCCCTTTATGGATCCGTAGGCCAGGAGAGGGGATCGCGGAGGAAGGTGAGCATAAGGGAGGAAACCCCAAGGGAGAGGGGTTTGTTAAGGATGGGGAGCATGTTGAGGAGGGGGAGCACGAGGAGGGAGAGTTTGTTAAGGAAGACGACCAGGAGGGGCCCATCCAAGGAGCCGAGGGAGGTGACGGTCGGGGAGAAGAGGGAGGAGGAACCGCGGGAGAGGCAGCCGAGGAAGAGGAAGATCTTCCACCCTTGCCCCTGTTAGCGACCCCATCTCCGGAGAAGAAGCTTCGCCCCCGTAGGAGAAAAAGGAAGTGGATTTGCCCCGATAGCCTGGGCTCGCCAGACAAATATGGACCCGAGCCGGAGTTCGAGTTTCCCCCTGTGTCCCATCGAAACCCGGGGTCGATCAGGATGTACCCTAACGATGTGGAGGGGCTTCTTGCGTTCACTTCATTGTTGTGGGACTCGAGTCGGTCTATGATCAAGATGGACAGCGTTCAGTGTGTTTTGAGGGCGGACTACTTGCATATCTTAAGGGCAGCTTACTTCATCCCGAAAGAATTTGAACTCCTGATGCCAAACCCCAGAATCCGTCCAACCACAGCGCTGGAGCCGAGCTTCTGCATATTTCCCAAGGATGCCTTTGTCTCGGGATTTTGGTTGTCGTTGCACCCATTTATCGTGAGGGTTCTGAGGTGGGGGGGGGGGGGCTGAGCCCAATGCAGTATGGCCCCAACTCGTGGAAACATCTGGTTTGCTTCATTCTGAAGTGCCAGGAGAAGGGTGTCAAGCCGAGACTCACGTACTTCCATGCCATCCTAGGGATGAGCTCGCTTGGAGATACGGAGGGGACTTTTTACCTCTCGCCGCGTCCCCACAGGAGGGTGATGCACGGCCATCCGGACTACATCAAAGGATGGAAGAAAAAGTATTTCGTCGTCCGGAGTGAGAAGCCTTGGAAGATTCAAACTGCTTGGAATTTTAGTAAGCCGAACCACAAACCCACGAAGCGTAGTGAATTGACGGAGAAAGAGTGGGCGACTGTGGAGAAGATTGTGGAAGGGCACTGTAACACCCCGAATCCCAAATACACTGAATTCGAGATGTTCTACAGGATCTTTCCGCTTCCTTTAGTACAATTTTACAAGGAAATTTGAACTTTTCACTTTACATCAGAGTTTACATGAATACATTTACAATTTACACTGCACAGCGGAAGTAAACTTTACAATAATGAAACAAATGTACAACAACATTGAATAATCTTTAAGCATTTGTTCCACTTTAATCTGTATCAAGCCATTTACCTGCATATAAGACTGTGGGTACGTCAGTTTATTCAACCGACTATCATTATACACGGCCATCCCCTCTATGCCGGAAATAGTATAACTTATTTTTCATATTTAGCAAACACAAACTTGTCACATACCAAACTAAAGGGACTACCCTATTGATGTCGTGTTGTGATTGTGCACTTAGTCTTTAATGCAGTTAATTATGTTACATGACACTAATGCACACTTGTTCGGATTCTATGCATCTCATACTACATAGGTCCGAGGGCAAGCCTCTTAATCGTTCTTCATCTTTGTAGGGTTCAATCCCTCGCCATGACTTAATCTACTACTGTAACTACGGTAAGTATCCTAGATGTTTTCTGACCTACGAACTCATGTCTAGGCGCCCTGGAGGGAATCCCATCGCTGACATGACTCATCATGCAGACATCCTGTGGTAATTCAGCTCCTACCATAGACATGACACCACCCGTAGTCTTCAAACATCCCACGAGCGTCGCCACCGGGACGGTACTCTGGAGCAGTATCCTCGCCCAGACTCATCATGGGACATCCTGGGATACGCTCTCGCCGCTATCCAATGGCCCTCATATTCAATGTTTTTCTCTTACTTTCATCACGTCTTCACTATGTACTAATCCTTAGGTTTTATTAAAATCATGAACAAAATCAAAGCTCTAGAGTTAGCCTCTCCACTAAACCGGACTTATTCATTCATTCAAATATGACCAACCTTGGTCTTTCTTTTCAATTTTCATTTCATTTATTTCCAAATGCCGGGGGAGACTTAGCTACTCTTTTTGTTTCAATTTTCAATTCACAATTTCCAAAATGAGCATTTCCAACTCATAAATTCATTTGTTGATTCATCATACTCAAAAGTATTTCTCTTTTCAAATCATGATTTCTACTTCGTTCAAATAGTCCATAACTATACATGAATTTTAATTATTCATCATGTAACTCATGAAATGTTACTTTCACATTGAAATTCACATCACTAACGAATATTCACATTTCATATTTTTCGCACTATTCTCAAATGAGAATAATTTGCATCACATCACACAATGTAATTTCTTTTTACGAAATTAATCTTCTAATCCTTCATTTCAAGTTATTTTTGCAAGATATAACTCTACAAAAATATCATAGTTCTATTCACACATTTTATTCTCAAATCACACTTTATTTCATGCGAATAATCCCCAAATTATTTTTCACAAGTCCCATATATTTTTAGAAGAATAACCATATTTTTTTCCATAATTTTTTTGGCCACCGAAACATTCAAAAAATAAATTTTCAATCTTGCCGATGGCAAGATTCGAACCCAGCACCCCAGGAAAAACGCCCAAGGCACAGACCACTAGGCCGGGTGTTATAAGCGTTATAAAGAGGACTTAGAGCATTATATGCTCTTGGCTGCTGCTCTCTTTTATTTTAAAAATTCATGGATTAAAAGTGTGTTGCCTAGAGGATTCGAACCAACAACCCCAGACCACTGTAGCGATTTAGGCTATCCCAACCACTTGAGCTACGCGCTCAGGTTGTCAACAACGCAACTCAAAATTTATTTAAACCAATTCTCTCTGTTATTAAAATGTTTCGATGTTCAACTAGTTCCCATTTCATTTTGTTTTCATAAAAATTACTGTACAACTCCAGATTAATTCTTCCTCACATAATTTACATACCAGTACGAGCAAAATAATTTTTGTAACAATTAAAACATATTTTCATACAACTAATTCAAATTCTACATTATAATTACCACATTTCTTCTTCTCGACATTTCTTCACAATTAACACCTCGATCTCTTTACTAGAAATTCTTCATATTAATTTCTGTTTTTAATCATTTACCAACCATACGAATCCATATTTTGATTTGTTTATTTCAATGCAACACAAAGGCTCATTTAAACACATAAAGTAGCATGGTTTATCTACTAACTTTTGTGTATATAATTTGTGACATAGATAATGAAATTTTCTTCAATAATTTATGGCTACAACCAATTCACACATAATTTTGCTTTTACTAATAGAACCACATACAATTTCACATTCGTATATCAATCAATCGATAAGTCATTTTCAATTAAATGTATACTCTAAATGATCATTTCATGCAACATTCTTCTAATTAAATCTAGCATGCATTCCTATTTAGAAATAGGGAAAATTTACCCACCTTATTGAAGAAAAGAACAATTAGCAACCTCCTAGACAAATGTTCTTGCAACAAAATGTTCCTCCTCCTTGAAGCGCGAACTCGAGCCTCCAAAAGCACCAAAACCGAAAGCTTCTTCTCTTGGAATGCCGGCCTCTTCTCCCACTGTAGTTGCAAGCACAACTCCCACACACAACTCAATCTTTTAACTCACTAAAATAACTACTAGATAGAGTATTGAACTATAGGTTTGGAAGAATTATTTAGCACAAGAATAACTAGCCATAGAGGGGGTATTTATACTAAAATCTTGATGGAATGGAGGGCTAGGATCAAGTAGTTGGTTGTAAGATGGAGGGCTAGGATGAAAGTAGGAGTTGCATTAACTACCCACAACCAAGTAACCACCACACCATGATCTCCACCCAAAATTTGATTTCCCTCCAAAAAGATTACAACCGGCCTACTAGGAATGTGCATATTGCACGTGTACGTGTAGTGCACGTGCATGCAACTAGGCCCAAAAATTGTACATTAAATTTTTATATAAAAATAAAATAGTCTTTAAATTGTATTCTACATGACAAGTTGTATAAAAAATAGTCCATGTGCTTTAGTTTATGGGCCAAAATAATTATTATAAAAATAATAAATTAAATTAACTTTGGGCTTTTAAAAGAAAGGGCTTTTTGTCTAATTAAAGGAAGGCTTTTGTATAAAATAATTAAAAGCACATATTAAAATATCTTTATTCATCTTTGAAGAAAATATTTACCAAAAATATTGCACGTGCACACTACGTGCAAAATAAATAATTTTTCATAAATTGAAAAATCAGGGCATTACAGGCACAACATAGGGTGGTCGAACATCACGGAGTTGCACCTGGTCCGAGCCGGACTGAGCCCAACGGACCCTAGTATGTTTTTATTTTGAATTTATTTATCTTCCTGCCTTCGTGTTAAAAAAATTTCATGCTATCTTTTTGGAGAGATGTCTGCCAAGCAGCACGACAACTGACAGGCCTTACTGGCCCTAGTCGCCAAGAGGAGGGTTGATCAGGAGAAGAAGGTGGCCTCGGCTGTGGGTTCTAGTAAAGGGCCGGTCTCAGGGCTCGTGGAGTCGTCCCCGAAGAGGACGAAGAAGCACCACCATCCGTCGAGGTCGACGAAGGAACCGGGGGCGAGCTCTGGTAGTAAGAAAGCGGCCGAGGTCCTAGAGCAGAGGCTCTCGCCACTTCGCCCTAGCACCGAGCAAATGGTGGGCAAGCAGGGCCTGAGGCTGCACACCCCGGATTGGGGAGTCAAGGCAGGGGATACCCTGCTCGAGGGCCCGATTGTGCTGGAGGTGGTTGAGCATCTCGCCACAGAGTGAGACCAGATGGCTCTGGTAACAGAGACGTCTGCGACGGCCTACATGAGGTGGGCTCAGGCGCAGATCTCGGTAAGTGTTTGGTATTTGTTTTGTGCGGAGAGCTTTAGACTTTAGGGATTTGTCTAACTTGGTCTTCCTCGTCCATGAATTGCTTCATGGGCAGCACTTCCATAAGTGCGTGGAAAAGGAGGTGCTTGTCGAGAAGAAGAACGCCGATAAATATTTTCGTGAGCTTACTCGTCAGCAAGACGAGCTGAAGAAGGCCCAGAACGCCCAGGCGGTCGGCCAAGCTCAGATGGCCTCTCTGCAAGACCATCATGCGAATGAGCTGGCGCACTTCCGGGCTAAGAACCAGGCGAAGGCTGAGAAGATGCAGATCGCCATGGCAGAGATGCAGATCACCATGGTGGACACTCTGATCTTGGCCCAAGACGAGGCCTACGTCAAGGCCAAGGAGCACTTCCTGCAGATCTTCCCGGACGCTCGGGTCGACCACCTCCACTACAACTAGCGGCTTCTCGTACATCCGCCGACGCCATGCGGCGAGGAGGAGGAGCAGATGGGGGACCCTCATCAAAAGGAGGCCGAGGGCGACCATGTTGACGAAGAGGTGCCGTCCCTCCCTAAAAAGTAGTTTAGGATTTTTACTTTCTTTTGACTCTGTATTTGCCTTACACGGACTGGCCACCGCCTTTTGTAACAAGTTTTTGAATTTATAAAGAAAATATTTTTTGGCTGATCTTCTGTGACTTGTAGTTTTTTGCCAGTCTCTTTTGAGACTCGTTGTTTTTCCCATCTTCTTGATAGACGCATGAGGTCCTCGGCATCGACCTTTGTTCTGCCGAGGTCTCCTAGCTCCGAAATGAGTTGGGGTCCAAGGAGAGTGTGCTGGCTCGCCATCGTAAGTAGGCTTGGGATCGAGAGGCTGCGGTGAATTATTTCATGAAGAAGTCTAAGGAGCTCAGCCGAGAGGCCGCTCGCCTGAAGAAGGCCATAGCCGACCGGGACTAGTGGAGAGTTGAGACGAACCAGTCCACCTCGGATGCCTCCACCGGCCAGCCGGCTTCAGAGTCCTTTCTTTGCGAGGCTGTTGTAGAGAAGGAGATGGAGATTCGGAGGCTGAGCCTCATGCTAGGTACCGGTCCGCTCGAGGGAGCAAGCCATTCCATATTGGGTCCTTCTCTGACTTTTCATTTGGAAACGACGAGGCCCGCCGATGCGTAGAGCTCCGTTGCCAGGACGTCCTTACTGGCCGGACAGGCGGAGCCCGCAGAGGGTTTCGTGGGAAGCACTAAGTTCGAGTTTTAAGCCGAGCGATTTGTAATATCTTCATTGTATTGTGTGGCCATTTCTGGCGCTCCATGAGTAATAAAACTTTGATTTCTTTACTTTGATAATTTGTTAAGCAAGACTGGTAGGGGTGTAGCTCGAGACCATTGCTGAGTATGGCTTTGCTTGAGGTCGTCGCCGAGGCAAAAAGAGTCGTCGGGCTGTGGTTTTGCTTGGGAGTCAAACCGTTACTTGCGAATAGCATTTAATAAGGGACGTTCAGCTTTCCGATAAACATTAATGGAGATGTTTCATCTTCCGCCATTTGGACTCCTCGATGTCATAAATGCGCCTCTCCGGGAGGCTATATAACCCCCACCCCTTATCAGTTGTTCACCAGAAATTGCCGGTGACTTACCTACCACCGCTGACAATTCAGGGTTTCGGCTCCGAGGGCTGTTAACCCTGAGTTGTCAGAGGGTGAGAGGTGGGTCAATCCCGGGGGCAAAGTTTGGGGTGCTTGCTAAAGGCGGGCACCCAAAAAATGAAATTCTTAGAGTCTCAGATCGGTGGCTCTCCTACCAGCCTCTGACAATTCGGGGTTCTGGCTCCGAGGGCCGTTTACCCCGAGTTGCCAGCAGGTGAGAGGTGTGCCGATCCAAGGTTCGGGACTCCAGGCGCTTTCCGATGGCGAGCGTCCTAAATCTTAATGAAACTTTTTGGGTATGGAGGACAGCTGAAATCCCAGAGGTTCGAATCCCCGTACTTGTTCTCGGATAGATAGTATGAGTGTGGCTGGAGGTCATCACCGAGCGTAAGGGTCGTAGGGCTTGAAAAAAGCTCAGGCCTTGCCCGAGGTCGATGCCGAGCACCCATACTATAGGAGAAGCTGGCATGAGCGTAGCTGGAGTTCATCGCCGAGCGTAAAGGTCACAGGGCTTGAAAAAGCCAAGGCCTTTCTCGAGGTCGATGCCGAGGCCCCATACCTGTTCTCGGGTAGATAGTACGAGTATAGCTGGAGGTCATCACCGAGCGCATAGGTCGCTGGGCTTGAAAAAAGCCTAGGCCCTGCTCGAGGTCGATGCCGAGCCCCCATACCTTAGGAGAAGCTGTTATGAGTAGAGCTGGAGGTCATCGCTGAGCATAAAGGTCGCATGGCTTGAAAAAGCCATGACCTTGCCCGAAGTCGATGCCGAGCCCCCATACCTGTTCTCGGGAAGATAGTACGAGTGTAGCTGGAGGTCATCACCGAGCGCATAGGTCACAGGGTTTGAAAAAGCCTAGGCCCTGCTCAAGGTCGATGCCGAATCCCCATACCTTAGGAGAAGCTATTATGAGTGTAGCTGGAGGTCATCGCCGAGCGTAAAGGTCGCATGGCTTGAAAAAGCCAAGGCCTTTCTCGAGGTCGATGCCGAGCCCCATACCTGTTCTCGGGTAGATAGTACGAGTGTAGCTGGAGGTCATCACCGAATGCATAGGTCGTAGGGTTTGAAAAAGCCCAGGCCCTGCTCGAGGTCAATACCGAGCCCCCATACCTTAGCAGAAGCTGTTATGAGTATAGCTGGAGGTCATCGCCGAGCGTAAAGGTTGCATGGCTTGAAAAAGCCAAGGCCTTACTCGAGGTCTATGCCGAGCCCCCATACCTATTTTCGGGTAGATAGTACGAATGTAGCTAGAGGTCATCGCCGAGCGCATAGGTCGCAGGGCTTGAAAAAGCCTAGGCCCTACTTGAGGTCGATGTCGAGCCCCCCATACCTTTGGAGAGACTTTTTATGGCTCGCGGTGACATCCGAGTGCCGCTGCAAGCTTGTAGGAGAAGTTTTTGTGGCTCGCGGTGTCATCCGAGCGTCGAACCGAAAACTTGTGGGAGAAGTTTTTGTGGCTCGCGGTGCCATCCGAGCGTCGAGCCTAAATTTTTTTAAAGAAAGCTGGCATGAGGCCGAGAGGGGTAAATGCTTACATTATATTGACTTTACAAAAGAAGGCACATCGTGCCGATTACATCTTATAATTTACATGAGGGTGTCTACAAGGGCTAATCCTCCCGTTCGAGGAATTTGATAAGGTGTTCTGCGTTCCAGGGTCTCTTCACAGCCTTACCCTTCGGGTCGATAAGGCGGTATGTGCCAGACGTACAACTTCAGAAACTTTGTATGGACCTTCCCAGTTTGGAGCCAGCTTCCTCTTTTGGCCGAGGTTAGACACAGCCAGCTTTTGGAGGACCTCCCCTAGCTTAATGTTGGTGGGACGTACCCTTTAGTTGTAGAACCTCTCGATCCTCTGCTGGTATATGCTCCTTCTGATGGCAGATTTTTCCCTAACATCGTCTATGAGGTCCAGATTGGCACGTAGTTGCGCCGAGTTGCTTTATTCATCAAAGGCCATGATTCGGGGCGAAGGGAGCCTGATCTCGAGCAGAATTACTACCTCCGTGCCGTAAGTCAGATTGAATGGCGACTCTCCTGTGGGGATCCTCTTTGTCGTTCGATAGGTCCAGAGAACGCTCGGCAACTCGTCGACCCATAATCCCTTGGAATAATTATCAAGCCATTTCTTCAAACTGTCAAGGATTTGGCAGTTCGCGTTGTCGGACTGTGGGTGGCACACCGAGGAGAAGTGTTGCTGGATTTCGAGATCCTCGCCGAAATTTCTAAAATTCTTACCTGCAAACTGGGTTCCATTATCCGTGATGTGTATGTGCGGAATCCCAAACCGACAGATGATGTGTTTTCAGAAGAGTTGCTGGGTCTGCTGCTCGGTGATCGTGGCCAGGGGCTCGGCCTCGATCCACTTGGTGAACTAGTCGATCGAAACTTCCTTTGGCCCGTCGCTTTCGGGAAGGGGCCTACAAGGTCCATCCCTCACATAGCAAAGGGGATCGGACTGGCCAGGGAGCGGAGGTTTGCTTGTGGAACCCTTCTCACCGAGGAGAATTTTTGACAAGGACCACACTTTTTTGCCAGGACCATAGCCAGGGCATCTTACAGCATCGTGAGCCAGTAGTATCCATGGTTCAGAGCCTTTCAGGCAAGCGATTGGCTCCCCTTGTGGCACCCGCCAATTCCTTTGTGGAGCTCCTTGAGAGCGTACTTTGCTTCGTCAGGGGGTTAAGCAGCGGAGGTAGGGTCTTTCGTCAGTCGTGGTGTACGAGCATTTGAAGAGGGTTTCGCTGATCATGGTGAACCTTTCCGAGCGAACCCGAATCCGCCTTGCCTCGGCTCGGTCTTCGAGGAGCTCTCTTTTGATTAGAAACTTTCGGATGGGAGTGGTCCAATCGTCAGACTGAGCTTCGTCATCTATACAGAGGGTCTCAGGGAGGTCGATACTCAGCTTAAGGTGTACGTCGATCAGAACGGTGCAGTCGAGACATTCAAAGGACGAGGAGGCTAACTTTGACAGGGCATCGGCCTGGGCGCTCAGCTCTCTTGGGATCCTTAGGAATGCGAAATCGTCAAAGGATGTCAAGAGCCACTGGACCATGGCCAAATACCGGATCATCCGGTCGTCACGGGCCTCGTACTCTCTGGTGATCTGATTGACCATGAGCTGAGAGTCGCTGAAGGCTCTGATCTGTCTGGCACCTGCCTGGTGTGCTAGGGTGAGCCCCGCGATCATAGCTTCATATTCGGCCTCATTATTAGAGGCTGGAAAGTTGAGGCAGAGGGAATATTGGAGAAGGAAGTTGTTAGGTCCTCGCAAAATGATGCCCGCGCCACTCCCCGCTTCGCAGAAGAGCCGTCGACGTAAACTTCCCACGTCTGGTCAGCCTCCCCACTTTCGGGTTGCTCAGAGATGGTGCATTCCGTGATGAACTCGGCGAGGGCCTTTCCCTTAATTGCTATCCTTAGTTGATAGCCAATGTCGTACTGACTGAGCTCGATCGACCACTTGACCATGCGGTCGGTCTCCATTTTCGCGTATCTGGTTTCGGCCGAGAGCATGACCTTGCTCACATAATATAACGGCTTTTGGACTCTGTCTTCTTCTCAAACGAGAACAACACTGAGTACGCATTCTGAAGCCGAAAGGTAAAGCCAGAGAGGCTCGCCCTGCTCGGGTTTGCTAAGGAGTGGAGGATTGGTGAGGTACTCTTTCAATTGGGCGAATGCCTCCTGTTGCTGAGCACCCCATTCGAAGCCTCCGATTCCGCATAAAGCCTTGAAGAACAGGAGTGACTTTTCTCTGGACTTGGAGAGGAAGCGGCCGATGGCTGCCAGTCTTCCCGGGGTTCTTTAATGTTTCTTGGAGGGGCCATGTCTATTATGGCCCGGATCTTCTCGGGGTTCGCCTCGATGCCGCGCTGGCTGACGATGAACCCGAGAAATTTTTCCGAGGACACGCCGAACGCACACTTGGCCGGATTGAGCCTCATATTGTGGGTCCGAAGGATGCCAAAGGCTTCTTCCAGGTCAGCGACGTGATCCTGTCCCTGTTGGCTTTTGACGAGCATGTCTTCGACGTACACCTCCATGTTGCGACCGATCTGGTCCTTGAAGACACGGTTGACGAGTCTCTAATAGGTAGCATCGACGTTCTTCAGCCGGAAAGGCATAACCCGGTAGCAGTAGAGACCTTGGTTGGTGACGAAGGATGTCTTGGCTATATCAGGGGGGAACATTCGGATCTGATTGTAGCCCAAGAAGGCCTCCATGAAGGACAGGAGCTCGTGATCCGATGTTGCGTCGATCAGAGCATCGATGCTGGGGAGGGAGAACAGGTCTTTGGGGCACGCCTTGTTAAGGTCCATAAAGTCTATACAGATCCTCCAGCTGCCGCTTGCCTTTCTCACCATCACAACGTTCGCCAGCCACTCGGGCGTAACTGGCCTTTTGGATGAACCGGGCAGACAACAGTTTGTCTACCTCTGCTTTCACAGCTTGATGTCTCTCCGGGGTGGACTTACATCGCTTTTGGATGATCGGCTTCGAGCCAGGGATCATGCTTAGTCTGTGCATGATCAGGTCTTCGGAGATCCTGGGCATGTCGGATGGCTTCCAAGCGAAGAGGTCGGTGTTGCGGCAAATGCAGCCGATTAGGTCGGACTTTAGGTCGGGCGTAAGGGAGTAGCTCACGCGGAACCACTTTGACTTGTCTTTCATCTCGAACGAGACTTCTTCTAGTTTGTCGGCAGGTTCGGGCTCTGGTTGGCTCCTTTCGGGTTGCAGCTTGACGACATCCAGGGGAAACACACCGCCTCCAACCGCCGTTATATAGCACGATCATGCCGCCTCTTGGTTCCTCCAAACGACCCCGACACCTGACTCAGTGGGGAACTTCAATTTCAGGTGGTAGGCCGAGGGAACTGTCTGGAGAGAGCAGAGCCCTGGTCGGCCGAGATGCCGTTGTAAGCCGCTTTGACGTTCACAACCATGAAGTTCATTGACTCTGTTCGTCTATGGGGAGTCGTACCGGCAGTGACATTCAAGGTCACGATCCTCTCTATTGGCACCGGAATGCCGGAGAACCCATCCAGGGTGTACCCGACTAGCTTCAGTTTATCTCAAGGGAGCTTAAGGTTCTTAAACGCTTCCAGGAAGAGGATGTTCACCAAGCTCCCATTGTCCACAAGGATCCGACGAACTTCGTAGTTCTCCATGACGAGGTTGATGACGAGCGCATCGCAGTGCGGGAGCCGGACCCCCTCCAGGGTCTTCCCCTGAGAAGGAGATAGGGAGCTGTTCGACCTGTTGGGGAGGGAGGTCTCGGACGGTGTTTACCTCTCGGACGAACGCCTTGCGGGAAGTATTAGAATCCCCTCCCATAGCCCCCCCATGGATGCAGTGTAGAATGGCTTGTCCTCCGGTCTCTTCAGGCTCGGGATCCCGCTCAGGATGCTGTTTGGGGGCGCGAGGAGGAGAGGGCCCTCGGTTCCTCGTGTCCCTTCGGTCCCGGGCGTCCTCGCGGGTGAATTCTCAGAGGTACCCTCGTTGGATGATGGCCTCGATTTCATTCTTAAGGGCCCGACAATAGTCGGTGTCGTGCCCGTTGTCTCGGTGGAAACAACAATAGAACCACTGGTCTCTTTTCTTGTTACTAGTTGGTCGAGGGGGCATCTGGACGAGGTCCCTGTCTTCGATTGCTAATAGGATGGCCGACACGTTTTGTGTCAGTGGCGTGTATTTCTCAAAATGTGGGATCGGAGGGACCCTCTTCATGCCGGTCCCATCTTTCGAAACCTTCTTGGCTGGCTCTGCCTCATCGGCCTTGCGCTTCCCCTTCCCCGGGACCTTTTTGGCGTCCTCAGAATTTAGGGCCTCCTCCGCCCGAATGTATTTCTCGACCCGATTGAGCAGGTCGGGAAAATCAAAAGGAGGTTTCTTGGCCAAGGACGTCTTCAGCTAGCCATGTCGGACGTTGTGTCGGAAGGCTGCCGAGGCGACCCCAGCATCGAGGGAGGAGACAGACCTCGCCTCTGCGGTGAACCTCCGGACGAACTGTCAGAGTGACTCCCCTTCCTACTGTCAGAGGTCCAGTAGGGACGCTCTCGTCTTCTCGGCGTTCCTGCTGGTCACGAAGTGGACAAGAAAGTTGGCCTCTAGCTGGTCGAACGAGTATATCGAGTCGGGAATGAGCTTAGAGAACCATTCCCGAGCCGTTTCCCAGAGGGTGGCGGGGAAGGCATGACACAGGAGGGAATCCGAAGCACTGTGAATCATCATGAGGGTCTTGAACCCCTCCATGTGATCATCAGGATCACCCTCACCGCCATAGGCCTCGAACTGGGGAGGTCAAAAATTTCGGGGTATTTCTGCATGTAGGATTGCAGCGGAGAAAGGAGGTCAGGTCGGCCTAGGACCCTGAGTCGACCTCGGGCCGCCCTCGCCAAAGTGGTCGAGGCGATTCTCCATTTCCTGCCGGCGTCGTAGGACATCCTCGTCACGTTCTGGCAGGTGGGTTAGGCCGCGAGACTCGCTAGCTCCGGCATCCGACTGCGAGTGAGAGCAGTGGAGTGTCTCGTTGACGGGGGTCTCTAAGATGGCCTCCAAGATCTCGGTCCGAAAGTTTTGGAACTCACGGCGCGTGACAGGGGCTTGTCTGGCCGGGTCGCATTGGGGTGGCGGCCTTCGGTCCGCGCGACTGACCTCCAGCTCGCACTCCTAGGATGGGTGCATGGGATGATTCGGGCCGAGTTGGAAGCGTCCCTCCCCTAGTTTGGCTGGCTTTCCGGTTCTCGATGGCCCGACGTAAGTCGGTTGCGATCGAGGGAGAAGTGCCCGGTCCGGGTTCGCTGTTGAACCTCGGATGGTTGGATCCGTGAGTGTCGGCGGGGATGTACTGGAGAGGAGCATTCGGACAATGTGCAGAGGTGACAACTCTTCTGGCCTTGGGTGCCATGTGAGCTCGGACAGAGGGGATGACGTTCCTGGCCGGGGTCAGACTGAGGTCAGTACCGAGGGTTCCCACAGATGGCGCCAACCTGATGCGGTTTGTTTTGGGGGTGTGGCTGCAACAGATGTGAGTTCTCTCAATTTATAAAGTGGAAGTCGCGGTACTGGCTATACGTCCAACCCTCGGCTGAGGGAGTGGCTCGGGAGTAGTAGGAGTAAGGTGGAGGTCAGATGCTCGGCTCGGATCTGGGGGGCTCGGCTCGGTCTTGTGTACCTGCACTCTGCCTAAAAATACCGGGAGAGATCCCGGTGGCAGGCCCTCCAACGATCTAGTCAGTTACTGGAAAGCAACAGTAGCTAGGATTTCAGAGGAGAAAGATTGATAACCTGTGACTAAAGGAGGTGGTCTGGTATTTATAGGAAGAGGCAAACGGGTCTGGGACATGAGCGGGCCGGGTCGCACCCGTTTGTCTGTAGTCCTGAGGCGGTAACGACCCGTTTGACTTCTGTTTGACTCGATGATCAGGAGAAAGCGGGTTTTGAGGAGATCTGGTGGTCCAGGAGGGGCCACGTCATCTGACCCATATCACAAAGCAATACTTGCAAGCCTTGATATCTAGAATGAATCCCAATAAACTCAGTATGAACACAAATGGCAGAAAGAAGAAAGAACAAGGAAGACGAATTATAGAGGAAACTTGATTCTTGTGTTATTTAAGATGAGCTGGACCACTTTTAGAAATGATGTTTATATAGGCACTAGAAAACCTAGCTAGCAAGAACAGAATCCTGCTAATTCACCATAGACTTGTGTTTAATTCTATCTTTTGGAGTAAGAATCACATTGTACATTGTTAGTAGTGGTTACCAAAAATAGAGAATTATAGGTGACTTGCTTAAAATTAAGAAAATTGTGGGTGCCTCTATGGAAAAACCCTTTCACTACAAAACGCACAGGCTATAGCGGTGTTTTTTGGCATCGTTATAGCCCATAGCGGTGCTTCTGAAATCGCCGTCGAAAATGTCATTACAGCGTGCGTCGTTATAGCTATATGGGCTATCACGGCGTTTACCGCCGCCGCCGCTGTAGGGTGTCCACCTATAACGGCGTTGCCAAACCGCCGTTACAGGAGCATTACCGTTTAAATTTTTTTGAAAAAAGTAGGCCTATAGCGGCGTTTTGCCAAGCGCCGGGATTGCTCCCCTGAATAATAGCTAGCATTGGTACCCTACAGAGGTACTTGTCTAGCGCCGCAATAGAGGGTACTCAAAAACGATAATATCTATTGCGGCGTTTCTTGGAAAACGCCACGATTGTTCGTTTTTTTGGCATTTTATTATAAAATTTTGAATTGAAAAAACCATTAATTAATCGCATATTACAAATACATGTAATCATATTAAATTTAAATGCTTAAATCTTAAAATCAATAATAACACATAATCAAGAACCAAAAATCACACATCACAAAAAACAACTCAATAGAAAACAAAATATGTAACACATATAAACTGTCATACAACGAGTGTCAAATGTATATGATGTACAACACTTAGTTATTACAAAACATAGATATAATTCCTACAAAACATTTTAAAAGAAGTCCAAATTCGACAAACTACAGATGGAGAGTCTCCTCGTGTGGCCCGCTGTTGCTTCCAATTCCATCGTTATTTTACCTTAGTGTATGTGCGTGACTGGAAACTGATGGAATACGCTGGCCCTGTAGAAAAAAGAGAGGCTTAATAAAGAAAATGGATCTTTTATCAGCTTCGCTACAGCGCCTGCTGCTCTAGCGATTTGTCAAACAAAAGAAGTAGTTGTTATTAGGGACTTGGATGGTGCAAAAGAGAGGCTTAATAAAGAAAATGGATAATTAATAAAGCAATTCATAAAATTAATGCAAAAAATCTGAAGTATATCAATAAGAAGCAAAGTTAATTATAAGATTGTAGTACACTAAACATTGAAACAAGAAAAGCACTTTTAAGCTTAAGTGAAATTCTGATAGTTGTCAAGTCGTTATACTTATTATATATCATTTTCCTAGAATACCATATCGTATATCTTATCCTATTGTAAGAAAAATCAAAGAATGGACTAAACTCCCATAAGATGCAAGATCTTACAAAACGCAAAAGCAAAATGATATACAGAGGTAACCAATTCTTACTCAAAAGTATAAAGATACAAGCTTTTCCACGAAATCTCTCAAAAACAAAATAGAGAACTCTCTCTAATCTCTCTCTAGACGGCTGACAAAATCTTGGGATTTACCTCTATATTTATAACCCCAAGTAAACTCTAAAAGATAACCCAAAAGAAGGCCCAATAAATATTCAAACCCGCAACCCGAAATCCAATAGCCAAACCCGTAAATATTTATCACTAAATATTAAAATATTGGATGCGAAATTCAAGTTGTTCTCGGATTAATTTTCCGCAAGAAATCTCAGCCAACTTTCCATCTTTTTCTTTTGCCTTTCATCTTCAGGCCCTCATTTTGACCAGAATTTTAATTTGGTCCAACTATATTTGTTTAGATAGATCCAAAATATCCCAACATTTTTGTCATATAGAAGATAAAAGACTATTTCAATGAATGACACTGAGGTTAAAAATGGTACATTATTTTATGCAGAAATCTGTAACCAAAGATAGTCTACATTTAATCATATAGTCTAGTCAATCTCTCTTATGAGTTCTTGAGTTACAAGAACTAATTATAAATTTCAAGAAGAAACCTGTTTGCCAAAGTAAATATTAGGATATCACCATTATGTGAGCCTTTACCATCATTCTGGAGCTCTTCACAGGCAATTTATTTTACAATGGTCATTGTTTTTTTTTTCTTCTAGGTGTGTGTTACGGACAATAAGTCGCTGTTGTACTCCTGACCAAGGAAACTATAAAAATAAA
Organism: Hemerocallis citrina; assembly: GCA_017893485.1. NCBI lineage: Eukaryota > Viridiplantae > Streptophyta > Magnoliopsida > Asparagales > Asphodelaceae > Hemerocallis > Hemerocallis citrina. The sequence continues at coordinate 160,681,538 of CM030360.1, read as the reverse complement.
AGGTTGCTCCACAATTAGTCACAACTTTGAAGAGAATCTAGTCTACTTACAGTTTACACTAGAAATCAACAAGAAACTCAATTTTCGCATGGTAGACATAAAACAACAGAAGAAATATTGATTTTTTTTTGTTTAAAAAATCATCCTAACAATCTTTCCTGTTTAGAAATAATCTTCAATCCCAAAAATACTTGATATTTGTTACAAACCCCCATAAAATTTTCAAGTTATTTATTATTGTCATGTATACACCAAGAGTGACCAGAATAGCTTTGTCAATATTCACTTAGGGTAAGTTTCTCCATTTCAAGGAAACGCTACTACAACTTAAATTTTGTCCAACTATATCAAGATATCAAGTTTTTAGGGGGTTCTATCAAACAGGGAAGAAGCATATGAATAAGACTTACTGGAAGCTGCATAAGAAATCCAATTGGGACCACTGAGGTCAAGTCAGTAAGAGTTCTTATCAATGCCTTTTTCTCCTTCTCTGTGATTTCATCACCGGTGAGTTTTCTTTTGAGTAATACTGTAGCAGTAACCACATCAATGGCTAAGAGCTGAGTTCCTTGCCAAATATCCTATTGAATATGACAGGAAAATGCAAAATTACAAAAGTTGTACCATCTAATGGAAACTACAGCATCTACTTACTGAACCAACTAATGAAAACTAGATGGTGGTGTAAAAAGTGAAGAAGGAAACAATTAAGTTTGCATTCACATCTAATGGAAGAAGTTATACTGTACTGGTTTCCTTAATCTTTTCGATTGACTTGGAAATAACACTATCTTTCTTCTGTCCGTGGACTATCATATGATTCCCAATATCAGAAGCATTTTTCTCTTTTTCATCAAATTCAAGCACCTAGAGAATCACAAATATGTTAAATCACAAATATGTAATACAGTTCATGAATGCTGAATATTTTGTATCTGTGTATGACAAAGAATATGAACATTGAAATGGCTGATAAAAAATGAATTGTCGCAAAATTGAAAGACATCTTCGTTCGAAGCTCACAAAGACTGGTCACTTGTGCTTTAGCAACATAGCACCAGATATTAAGATATTAAATCTTATTAGGCAAATAATTAATTATATTAAATGATAAAAACAAATATGGGCTTAAAATAATGATTCTGCTAAAAGTTTAGCAGACTTTGAACATAGTCTGTGTATTGAGCATCCTGGGGTAGAATCTCTGGACAAAAGAATTGGGGAGTTTTATCTGAACTTCTCAGTAAGTCATTATCCACATTTAAAGACTTTTAATTTATTTACAAGGCAGATTAATTTATGAATAATTTTTTAAAAAAACCATTTCGTACTCTATGATTCACTTTCCAAACCTTCCCCTCTTTCCTTATTTTTTCAGAAGGCAAAAGGTCAGGCAAGTCAAAATTCTGTACAGTACATGGAAAATCCTAACGAGCTAACTTTCCATCCATCATATATCGTATATCTTATCCTATTGTAAGAAAAAATCAAAGAATGGACTAAACTCCCATTAGATGCATTCCAGACACTTGATCTGCAATCTAAAAAGAAAACCAACTTAGTAACCTGAATCACAAGGTTTTCAGTTCTGAATTACGAATTACTATAAGAAATTGAAAAAAGACACAACTTAGAAATACATCACAAAAGGAGATTAATAATAAATTAAAATGCTGAATGGAAAGAAAATTTAATTAATTAATGAAGATATTATTACAGTACAAAAAACTCAATAATACAATACAGCAGACTAAGGGAATACATCAACCTGAGGAATGACACAGCCAGTACCCAACACAAAGATTTGTAAATGATTAAACTATTATTACGCAGCTGACACAACCTGACATACATCCTAAAAATCATCTATTTCCATGTCCTAACATAGTAAACTTCACAATTTGTCCTTCATTTAATGCCCATGCAACAAAGCAATTACCCTCTAAGATCATCCTGTAATAGGAGCATAGGATATAACTATAGAAGAAGACGAAAGACATTATATTCAATTTCAGTAAACATTCTCCTTGAAACCAAAGATAGAGCCAAAGCCCAAAATGAACATATTTATATACATCGTAGTCTGCCCTGATAGTTCGGATAGAAAACTTACTGACTAAATTATATGAACATAGAGACATCTATACTTGGACAATAATTCCTGCATCCTACAATTGTTCGATACTCAACCAACCCTAACTGTATTAAAATCAAAATAATTTTAGTGTTTCCAGCGCATATCTATAGCAACAAGTCCAAAGACAATTGGGAACTAAGACTCTAAGAACAACTTGAGCTCTTTGCATTAGCAGGAAACATTCATTCCTTGTTGTGATTAGACCTCGACAAATTTCATTTGCCTCACTTGGCCTAAAGAATTCAATCTCTATAATACATTACAAATTGCATTTAATTTCAAACAATTGGTTGAATCCCTTGTACTTGACAGTGAGTTTACTCAAAAGGCAAATATAAATCAACTGAAGTTACAGTTCAGAAGCTTGCATAATGTGACATAACAAACTGACACAAAAATGTCTAAAATGCAATATTGAAATAGATAATGTCTCGTGTTGCCTACTGGTTTCTGTTACAAGTGGCTGACATGACATCTTTTCCACCCATAATTGTTTGTACTTCATAACATTAATTAGATGTATGTATATATATACAAAAAAATGTAGTTATTGATGAATCCAAGACTTGACCCAATATGTAATAGGTTTGCATCTAACAATATGTAATAGTTATTTCAGTCAAGCATATTTATTCAAGTAAGCATAAATATATAGGAAGAACTGAAAGTAATCAATGAAACAAAAGTAATCAGTGAAATTAAGCATAAATATATAGGCATAAATATATAAGCAAAAATATTTATTTCAATCGAGCATTGTTGCATGTATTGTCATTGAAATAAAAGTAATCAGTGACCACAAGAAATGAAATGAAGTGCGACATACACCCAAATTTCTATGGCCAGATTGAAAATAGAATCATCATTTATTGTGTGTGTTCAACAAAAGCAATCCAGCATTTAACAAAAGCAATCCTGAAGCAAACCTGAATACATTTTAATTACAATATGAGTGGAAAAGATGCAAAGCACTCAATTAGGCATTCCCTCAAACAAATGTTATGTATCCACCTAATATCGCAGACGATGTATCCACCTAATATAGTATTAAGTAATGTGAAGAATATCGCAAATGATGTATCCACCTAATATAGTTTTCTTTACTTAGTTGAAATCAACATTACCAAAAGTCCTCATCAAATATATGATATAGTAGTAATGATTATTGACTGACAGAGAACAAACCGCTTGAATCCATGATCTTTGCTTGTTAGACATGGATAGTATATTGTGGTGATAAGATATCAAAATTTAGACATAACTGGCTAATTTATTTTAGTTATTTTTACTAGGAGTTCAGAAAAATATTCCAGAACTATTTGCACAAGTCATACTTATTTTTGCATAACAGTACAAAATTACCGATCTCGATCCAAATGAACTTTCAGAGCTTAAAAAAAACCAACACCTAATTAATCAAACAAGAACAGAATAGAAACCCTCACCATTTACTGATCTCGATCCTCCCTGTACCGTCATCAATCAAGAATGAAACATACATCAACCCCACCACCCTAAACTGCACATAAATTAAAGATCGAGATTGCTCAAATCATACTTTCTTGTCTTCTATATAAAGAACATGAATAAAATCCAAAAAAAGAGAAAGAGATTACTGACATTGGCATAGATTTCATCAACAATGAGATTGGACTTTCCATCGAAGAAAGAATTGGTGATCTACTTGATGGTTAGAAGGAGCAGGCTCTGAGGTCAGTGGATCTACGAGATTCAAGATCGAGAAGAGAGGAATGAGTCCGAGCAAACCCTAGAGAGAGAAAGTAGAGAGACAATGCTTAGTTTGGAGGGAGAAGTTGGGGGTTGTTGTTGATGGGTGGACTGAGAAGAGGCGACAGGCTCGGAATTGTTACTATCAGCAACAAATCAGCAAACTGGTCCTTATTGAATTGGAATTTTGCTTTCAAAAAGTACTGAATCAATATTTCAAATAAAAAGGTTAGTTTGGTTAGATACAATCAAGACATCTAAATAAGAGCTTAACTAATCAGAATGTTTTGAACCTTTCCCTTCTGGATCATCTTGACCATGACGACACTTCGACCAGATTGATCAGGGAAGAGGGCCCCTCTGTTCTCGGTTCTGAGGGTGAATCAAGTGTCGGAGGAGGTGGGGACCACGAGACCGCTAACGGCCATGAGGATTTCGTCATCTCGGCCGTCAGAACGGAGGTCGGAGTTGTGGATGGTGGGGATAGACGACGGAGGTAGGAGTAGATTAGATAGTCGATGGCGGTGACGACGAGGACGGTGCCGATGAGTGCACCGTCTGTCAAGGATGACGAGAGTCAGTTGCAGTCATGGCAGTCTCCGGTGACCACAGATGAAGAGAGAGATGGACAAGAGGAGGCGAAGTAGGAGCGGCGGCGAGGGTCGAGCGGCGCGAGGGAGGTGTGGCAAGAGGGTGGTGCGGCGCGAGGGTCGTGCAGCATTTAGTGATGAGGGTGAGAGAAGGGCTATATCGGTTTCGATAAGAAAGCGGCGCGGAGGAGGAAACTAGGTTAATAGATTTGGGAAATTAGCGGGAAACGAAAATAGTTCTGGATTTTAGAGCGGGTTTAATGAAGAAAAAAAAAATGGCCTATCACAGCGTTTTACTTATAAACCGCCGTTGTATGTCGAATATATAACGGCGATTTATATGTAACACGTCGTGATAAGTGTGTTATATTTTAAAGGTAAGTTATATGCATTCTATCGGTTCTACTCATTAATAATTATAAATTTACAAACGAACAAAGCTCAGTATTGTCAAAAAAACTATAAAATTCTATAACCTTTAATTACCATTTTCAAATTCAAAAATTAACTAATTCTCAAATTTATTTTTTGCGATACAAAACTGTATGAATCTTGCAAGTCGTGAGTCGAAACTTTCATATACGAGTTGAGATAGGTTGTGTGTGGTGAATTCTAGTCTAGTTGAAAGTTACGTAATTTTAAGATATCGATCGATTGTGCACTTTTCAATTGTGTCGCTTTCTTTTAGTTATACTGTTTAAAATATGGATCGAGTTACAAGTGATACATGACCGTATATTGCAAATCGGGAATCAAAACTTACTTCTTCAAGTTGTGTTAGCAAATGTATGGAAAATTCTATCATATCGCAATATATATCAAGCTTATTCTCTATTTGGTAGATAATACTAACATGATGACTACTACGTACGTACTGTAACTGATTGTAAAAAATTACAATTACATAATGAGATTTTTGATAAATGTATGCATAACAAATATTTTATTAGTAATGAGATTAGGTATAAAATATTTAATAAAAAAGGAATAATATATATTTGATATATTATATATTATAGAGTAATATTTTGTATAGTAATGATAATTCTATTCATTAATGTTAACTACATAAATATAGAATCAAAATTCTTTCATGCATTCTTCATGATAATATTCGATAACCAAATTTTATGCTATCTAAATGTAAAATATTATTTAAATATATATATATATATATATTAAAATATTAAAAAATATATAAGAAAGTTAGAACAATTATTTTACAAAATCTATCTCGGCGTTTGTCACGTAAACGCCGGGATAGGTATTTATTTTATTTTTTTAAATAATGCTATCCCGGCGTATTTAGCATCCACGCCGTTATAGCTATTTTATTTATTTAAAAAATTAAATTAAATTAGTGTTCGCACGATAGAGAGAGGTTGTCTCGACGTTTATATGTAACACGCCGCTACTGTTTGCACCCATAGCAGTGTTTCTGCTGAACGCCGCTATAGAGTGTGTTTTCTTTAAAAAAGAATAATCTTTCACATCTGTTTTGACGTGTAGCGGAAACGCCGGGAGAAGTATGCCGCTACAGACCTTGTGGTTTGTAGTGTTTTGGTTTTTTTATAGAGTTGAGTCGTTGACAGAACCAGATAGTTGGTGAGTTGCGTGACATCAAATTGAAATCCGACATTTCACATCCACTAATTCAATTGCTTTCATGGTGGATTCCACTATTTTTTACATTTTTATATTTTGTTTACTTTATTGTTAGAGAAAATTGCATTTAACCCTACCTTACTTTTAGAACTTTGGCACTTAATCATACGGTTTTTTTTGTTTTTGGTATGAAATCCATCCGTCGTCTGATTGGTGTTTTGGCATACTCCGTCTTTTTTGTGGAGTATTTTCCATCATGTGCGAGCACGCACCGTTGTTTCTTATTTTCAATGACCAAACTAATTTATGATTATTATTATTATTAGGATGCAATTAATTGAGTGATCTAGGGGGGGGTGTGTTAGGGATTTGAAGGAGGAGGAGATGGTGTGGTGGTTGGTTGGATTTAAGGGAGGAGACGAATGTGACGGAGGAGGAGGAGGTGAGAGATCTAATAGAAGGGAGGTAGGTGGTGGAGATGGTGGTGGTTGGTCAAAGCTGGAGGAAAGGTGAGGAATTTGAGGGAGAGGGAGGTGGTGGTGGTTGATCGTTTTTTTTTTGGGGCAGAAAGAGGGTGTGTGAGAGATTCGAGGGAGGACGGGGTGGTGATGGTTGGTTGGAGGTGGAGGGGAGGTGAGGGATTCGAGGGAGGATTATAGTGATGGTGGTTGGAGTGAAAGTTAATAATGAGATTAAAATTAATGATGAGATTAAAATTAATTATGAGTAAAAATTAATGGTGATGAATGAAGGAGAAAAAGAAGGTCATGATGGACATAGTAATTTAGTAATTAATCTGAACAAATAGTGGTATTTTTGGCATTCTAGATCAAAGATAATGGCATCAGTTAATTTAGGTGCAGTGCCAAAAACTTTTATACAGTAGGATTTAGTGCCAAAAGAGCAAAACTACGGTAGGGTTAACTGAAAATTTCCCTTTTTTATATATGAAAACTTACTCGGCCCAATGGCCAAATTTGAATTTTTTACCCAATCACTTGGGCCGCCTTTGCTCTGCCTATATTATTATTGGGATAAATTTCACTAATCTATATACATTTCACCAATTTGTAGAACATTATAGCCATAATTTTTTTTTAGCATTCGGTATACTCTGTACCAAAACTTATTGCGGTTTAATGATTAAGCTCTAACAACGTCAGGTTTTGACCATATTGACTGTTATACCCCTGCTTTGACCGATCTAAGCATAAACAAATCTTCGCATTCCCTCTATCTCATTTTCAAATTTTTAATAGGGTAACGAAGTAATGAACACATTTAACTAATAATCTAATTAAACATTATTAGCAGCCATGGGTATATTGAAATTTTTTTTTTCCAAAAAACAGGAAAAAAATTATTACATGATACCTGAAAATTACGGAATGCACTGATTTGCACCAAAAATATGGATGAAGTACACCGAACTGCAAAGAAGATAGACATATAGTTATCTGCATTGGTGAAACATGGGTTAGTCAATTTTCTCTTACAATTATTATTATTACGCTTAGTCGTTGATGAAAGAAAAAAGATTGATATTAGAAGGTTGAATAACTTGATTCCTTATATATATATATATATATATATATATATATATATATATATATATATATATATATATATATATATATATATATATATATATATATAATGCTAATATGAGATGGTGAGATGGGTGAGATAAAAATATTTTTTTGAGAGATGAGCGATTTGAGTAATCCAAATCTCAATCACACCATATATATATATATATATATATATATATATATATATAATGCTAATATGAGATGGTGAGATGGGTGAGATAAAAAAAATTTTTTGAGAGATGAGCGATTTGAGTCATCAAAATCTCAATCACACCGTTCACATCCCTCTACATGTCATCTAGATGGTGTGTACAAAATTTCACGCAATTTGGAGACTTCTAGCCTATGCATCATAACGTTCAACACGTCGTCAAGATGGTACAAAATACATATATATATGCATTTATTTGAACGTCTTAATGCATAGGATGATGTGAACAAAATTTCACGCGATTTGGAGACTTCTAGCCTATGCATCAAAACGTTCAATACATCATGAATATTTGAACGTTTTGATGCCTAGGCTACAGATCTCTGAATTGCTTGAAATTTGACACACATCATCTTAATGACATGTAGAATGATGTAAAAGGTGTAACTCAAATCGCTTATCTCTTAATATTTTTATCTCATCCATCTCACCATCTCATAATAGCATGACCATATATATATATATATATATATATATATATATATATATATATATATATATATAGGGAAAAAGGGTTATGAGCAACTTGCTCATTTAGTAAATAAGCAATTGATGATGTGGCATACATGTGATTGGAAAAGCTTTAAAAGGGTATGTTGTCCAATGTATCACATGCATGCCACATAATCAATTGCTCATTTACTAAATGAGCAAGTTGCTAATATCCCTTTTACCCATATATATATATATATATATATATATATATATATATATAGAGAGAGAGAGAGAGAGAGAGAGAGAGAGAGAGAATTATATATATATATATATATATATATATATAGAGAGAGAGAGAGAGAGAGAGAGAGAGAGAGAGAGAGAGAGTGTATATATATATATATATATAGAGAGAGAGAGAGAGAGAGAGAGAGAGAGAGAGAGAGAGAGTCATGCTATTATGAGATGAAAATGTTTTTGAAGAGATAAGTGATTGATTGATTGATTGATTTATTTATTTTATACGAATCATACCATCTCCTCTATTTCCAATTTAAGAATATAAAGAAAGGCAAGTATGGGAGTGACACCGATGTCTACGATTCAAAAGAGAGGTAATACTGCATAAATATTTATTTTTAAGAGATCGACGATTGATTGATTTAATGATTTATTTATTTTATATCTAAGCAGGGATCATACCATCTCCTCTATTTCCAATTTAAGAATATAAAGAAAGTCAAGCATGGGAGTGACAGTGATGTCTACGATTCAGAAGGGAGGTAATGCTGCATAAATATTTTTGGGATGATTTCCTTCTTGATATAAATTGTTCATTTTTACTCCATTCATCCCTAAACAATTAATTTTTCTTCGTATGCTTATCATAAATTCATTCATATCATCATATGTTATTATATTTAGTTATAATCTGAGGTTGATATATAGTGCATAGGGTATGGTTCCTTTCAATTTGCATCATATATTAGACCTAAACAATTATGAATTACAAAATTGTCATTCACTGTCTGATAATAATCCTAATTGGTCGACAAACTCTACTCTGTGGATTAGGTTCCAAATTCATTAAATACAACTTAAATTACATGATCTAATAAGACCCTATATCTCTACTTTATCTTTTGTATACTGTACTATCCTCTGCTGGGATTGGGTCTTGCATATTATGAATTCGATGTGAACATACGGTGATGAAGTTAGAAGATGTCGAAGCATCGATGGAGAGATGAAGAAAGCATCATCAACAACAGGTGACAGATGAATTGACAGTCGACTGTCACTTTGGGCAATCCACTGACATCGGTGGCTGACAGCTTATTGAGCTAATTCTTGGAGAATCTTTCGGGCAACTTCTCCTCCAAGTGAGATCGTACGATTCCTATCATGGAGATTTTTCTTCACGATCTATCACATGGCTATTGTATCAAAACTACAACATAGGATTTCTCTAAATCTCTATATATTATTGCATTTTCCTCCTTTGAGAGGCAAGAGAGAGTATTTCATTGTAAAGAGCAATAGAGAGAGTTCTTCACTGTAAACAGCAGATTATCTTCTAGTGAGGCTTGAAAGATAGATAGGTTCTTTCTGAGAGTGTTGTATCTCTTGTATTTCTCTCTAATTGAATTATATGTCTCTTATTTCTCCCCCGGTTTAGGTGGAGTCACACCGGGCTAAATATTGTATGCTTGGTTTGATCTACTTGTTTAATTATTCATGTGATTAGTTGTTGCTAATCGCAGCAGCGAATTCTTAACAATTGGTATCAGAGCTTCAATTGTTCATAACAATTGATATCAGATCTTTATGTCAAAAATTTCTGCAGTTCAGGAGTTGCTAAAGTTTTTTTGGAGAAGATGACAGATCAACGTTTCATGAAGATCAAGTAGAGGAGGCCATCCGATTTTAAGTAGAAGAATGGGTTGAATATGTATTCAGAAACCTTGGGTTTAATTCAGATGTTTTCGGCGAATGAATTCAGGTGTTGAAGCACGGCGAGTCTGAGGGCAAGACTTGTAACTGACTACACAGAATCATCATTAAAAAAACTGATATACTGAAAGACAAAACTGTTCAATTACTCAATGAAGGAATGTACCGTTCTTTAATATCATATTGAGGAACCCAATTAGGAGTCATCTAAATTGAAAGCGATAAACACAGATGATCTTAATACTTTCAACTCGATAAATGTACTACCAGATCCATACAAGTATCTGATAACCACCATGCTAGACGAGAGTTTACCAAAGAGAAGTTTTCGGTAGTAGAGGTGATTGAGGGCTTGGAGTAGGACAGACTTAGGAGAGAGACTCTGAGATCAGCGTCTAGTTCTACAAGTTGCATCAGGGTGAAGGTACTTCTAGTGGAAGGGACAATGTATGCAAGGGTAGGATCCATTGCTACCATTGCAAAAAGCTTGGGCATTACAAGAGGGATTGTCACAAGTTGCTGAATCGGAAAAGTGCCAACATTGCTAGAATTGCTAGTGCCCCTGAACCAGGTGATGACTTTGACAATACTCTTATCTCAAGTTCTATATATGTCTATTCAGGTTGGGTTCTTGCTTCGAGCAGTTGTTCTTATATATACTCGATGGACATGTTTTCTTCTTACAAGTTCACATGAGATCGTTGTATGAGAAAGATGGTTGGTGAGATTTGTGAAGTAATAGGTGAGGGAATAATCGAGTTGGAGGAACCCGATGGAAAGGGTTACACACTAGAGAACATCATGCATATTCTTTTGTTGAAATGAAATCTTGTATCCTTGGGAACTCTTGAAGCACGATGCTATATGTATATAGCTCAAGGAGGAGTTCTATTATTTTGTGAAGATCGTTGTAAGGTGATGAAGGGAAAGAGGGGTGTTGAGTACAACCTCTAAAAACTTTGCGGGAACGAAATAACTCGGCCGAGTATTTTCAAGCCCATTGTTCATAATCTAATTTTCTGTTACTAAAATCACTGAAGCGAGACCGCGATGTTCGAATATCGTCGAGAGGTGGAGAGTGCCTCGGGGTAGGTGGAGTTCATGAAAAGGGCAGAGCCTCCATGTTAAAACCTACTGGGGTGTGCCATTGAGAGGGCATACTGATTGGAGAAAAATCTATAAGCTAGATTCAACTAGCTGAGGAATCATGAATCAGGTCCATTTACAGGTGGGGAATGAAAGAGTCAAGAGATACACATAGTATTGATAGCATGAGTATGCAATCCAAGGTGGAAATGTTGGGATTGTGTCTTGCATACTATGAGTTCATTGAAAAGGGAAGGCGATGAAGCGAAAAAATGTCAAAACAATGATGGAAAGAAGAAGAATGCATCAGCAGCAAGTGACAAATGAATTGACAGTCGATTGTCACTTTGGGCAGTCGACCATGCAAACTCTCTGGATGAAGATTGACTTTTTGCAATCGACGTCACTTTGGGAAGTCGACCGACATCGGCGGTTGTCAACTTATTGGGCTGATTCTTGGGAAATCTTTCGGGCTTGACTTCTCCTTCAAGTTAGATCGTATGGTTCGTATCGTGTTGATTCTTCTTCATGATATATCGGACGGCTATTGTATAAAAACTAAAATTTAGGGTTTCTCAAGATATCTATATGTTATTGCATTTGCCTCCTTTGAGAGGCAAAAGAGTATTTCATTGTAAAGAGCAATAGAGAGAGTTCTCCATTGTGAACAGCAGATTATTTTCTAGTGATGCTTGAGAGCTAGATAAGTTCTTGGTGAGAGTATTGTATCTCTTGTATCTTCTGTAGTTGAATAATATTTCTCTTATTTTTCTCCCATATTAGGTGTAGCCAAACTGAGATAAATATTGTGTGCTTGGTGTGCTTGGTTTGATCTACTTGTTAGATTGTTCATTGGATCAATTGCTAAACACAGCAACAAATTACAATTGGTATTAGAGCATTAATTGAGAATTAATTGTTCCTAACATCATCCTCCGATAAGGTCATAACACATGAAGTTGGTAATTGATATGGCTAGAAATAGAGCAAAATCGGGATCATTCAATTCAGGCACGAATCTCAAAGCTTTCAGGGGTAAAATGGTAATTTTCACTACAAGCGGGTTCACAAATGGGAAATGCGTCTTTTTCAAGCGCAATACCCAAAAATGTTACTGGGTTAGGATGACAACCTATTATAAATAAATCCAGATCATTTAAAGAGTAATTTGAATTTATGATTATTCCTAAAAGACGGTTTAAACTAAATCTTTTATCATAAGGGAATTTAAACTCTATTTCTTTTCCAAAAATACCGGGAAGTAGAGATAAATGATTATTTCAAAACTGGTCCCAAAGGCAACTATAAATAACCCCTACCGCCGTCAGAATCAGGTAATCAGTATCTTTCTCAAAAAAATTCTTTCATAATCATTCAGATTACTAACTTGAGCATCGGAAGGTTCGTCGCTGGGAAAAATCCCGGTGTTTCAAACTTTTTGAGATCAGCAACAACATTGAGAATGGTCAGCATTGGCAAGTAGTAAAAAAGGTGGCTTTCATTAGTTCTAGAAGAGTTCACAAATCATCTGTTTGCTCCCACACCAAAATTAGCAGCAACAGATTGGCGTCGTCTATGGGAATCTGAAAAAGCAATCCAACCATGCTTGCAAGCAAACAACTGACTTTTCCAGCCATGCCTTCAAAGGGAAAAGGAAAGACGGCAAGTCAAGCTGAAGAGCCACCCCTCTTCCTCCACCTCCTTTACTTGAAGATGTTCTCCTCCAACAAGATCAACAGGTTCAACCACCATAACCTGAACAGCTACAGCCTCAACAGGCTCACCCCATGTCCAGAGGGGCTGCGCCGGGGGTTCTCGTTGAAGTCGTCAAAAGCAGCATCCTCTTCATGAACATGTCTCATTCCACAATCCTTCCACAGACTCGATGGCCTCACAAGGTCCTCAGGGGTCAATAAACCTCCGTTAAGTCATCGTCAACCATCAACAAGGGGTCAACCTCCCAACCTGCTTGAATGAGAGGTGAGCCCGTGATGAGGTCCCTCATCCAGAACACCAGAGAAGCCCAATGGGCCGTTCTCCCCGAAGGCCAAGATCCAGAAGGTCCCCCTCCCCAAGGGGGCGAAGGGGGTCTCCTCCCCATCACCAACGAAGAAGCCATACAACTATGAGCTGATCACCACCAAGGGTTAACCATGATGGAAGGGCACCGTTCACCCAGGTAGAATTCTGAAACTTCAAAGATGACATCCTGCGAGCCTTTAACATTGCTCCAAATCACGACTGACACGCAAAAATCTCTCTCCATGCCACCCCTCATGGAGGAAAGTCCCGAGGGTCGACTAGATCTGACCAGAGGGACGACTCAGTTCATCGCCGCCTTCGAGAGATGGAGAAGCACCTCAGTAAGATCAACCTCGAAGAAAATGTCAACAGACCAAGAACTTCCGCTCGAGCAAACCCCCCATTCTCCAGGACCATCATGGGAGCTTATGTCCTCGAGATCTTCAAGCTGCCTTATTTTGAATCCTACAATGGGGAGTCTGACCCGGCTGATCATATTGAGAGTTTTAAAACCCTCATGATGATCCATCAAGTCTCGGACGCGCTCCTCTATAAGGCCTTCCTAGTAATGTTAAGGGGACCAGCAGGAGAATGGTACTCTCGTTTATCCCCAATCTCCATCTTCTCATTTGACCAGTTTGAGGAGCTCTTCCTTACCCACTTCGTTAGCAGCCGCCGAGCCAAGAAAAGAAGTGCATCCTTGCTAGCCTTCAGTCAAAGGAAAGTTGAATGCCTAAGAGATTATGTTCGGCACTTTACCGCGTAGCTCGGTTCCCTCTCTCGACCAATTAGTAGCCTCTACAGCCTTCAGACACAACATCAATAGCGCCGACCTCAAGGTGTCCCTTGCCAAGAAACCTCCTCGGAACTTCTCGAAACTTCTGTTTGGGTGTGAGAAGTATATCCGAGCTGAAGAGGCTCTCATCTCCCTCAGTTGAGAAAAGGCATCTTCCAAAAACAAACAGAATAGTGCAAACGAAGAAGGATCCCAGAAATTTCAGAAAGATGAGAATGGTCAGGGCCGCCCTGCTCCTCATTTTGAGAAGTTCACCCCCCTCAATGCCAATATATCAGTAGTTCTCATGGTGGTAGACAGGGAAGGGCTACTCCGCGCTCCTCCGAGAATGAATACCCCAGCGAATAGGAGAAATAAAGAAAAGTGGTGCCACTTCCATAGGGATCATGGCCACGACACGGATGATTGTTGGACTCTCAAGGAGGAGATTGAAGAGCTCATACAGCGGGGGCACCTAGCCAAGTTCGTCATAAATGACTGAGCCAATCTTCCTCCACCCTCGGGGAGGTAACAAGCGGTTCGAGAAGCCCTCTGAGTCCCAAGACTTGGAGCCGGTAGCAGTTCTCCATTCCATTCACAGAGGGCCTATGGGGGTAGAATCAAACTCCTCCTGAAAGGCCTTCATCCGAAAAGTTAATTCAGTATGGAACTTTTCCCCAGTCAAGAGCTTCTGAGTCCCAATGACATTCTCAGATCGAGACCTAAAAGGCATTCGAGCTCCCTACTGTGACACACTCGTAATTAATCTCCACATGGCCAACCATGAGGTGCACTGAATCCTAGTCGACAATGGCAGCCCCGTCAATATCCTCTTCCTGGAAGCCTTCCAAGGCCTCAAGCTTTCCCGAGATCCTCTCAACCTGCCGGATACATACTCCACGGGTTCTCTGGGGTTCCAGTCTCAATCAAAGGAATAGTCACTCTTAATGTAACCGCAGGAAAAGCCCCAACATCTCGCACTGAGGTAATGGACTTCATGGTCATCGATGTGAAGGCAGCTTACAATGTCATTCTGGGCCAACCAGGAGTAGCAGTACTTCATGCCGTACCCTCACCCTTTTACATGAAAATGAACTTCCCGACCTCAGCAGGAGTAGGGGAAGTCAAAGGAAACCAAGAGAAAGCTTGGAGGTGCTACACAACTACAATGGAGGGCTCGCTCTTCCCACTTGAAGCATTAGAGCTCCCCAACGGAACAGTCAAGTCCCTCCCAAACTAGTTGATGAACTCAAGGAGATACCCCTCTTCTGGGAAGGCAGACTTGGAATACTGAGTTTCAAATAAAGCACCAAGAGGGTGCCTAACACCCTCTCGTAGAAGTAAGTTTTTAGATTTCAATAAGGTCATCGCTTGCGATACAGCCAAAGCATGTAATAACGGCTCATCCCCCTCAATGCAGCCACTTAGTTCGTTTCAATAAAACTTGGCTTTCTTCTATAAAGATCATTGCATTGGCCTCATGTCTATCTTCGTAGTCACATCTACGACTCGTTAAACGGTAAGTTCGGAGCCCAGCTTGCCCCCCATGGCTCATAAAATGAGTTTGGAGTCCAACATTTGGTTCGACGCCGCTTTATCCACTTGCAAATAAGTAAGTACGAAGCAGCTCACCATTCGGAATTGCTTCTACAACTCGTTGAAACTTTCAAACAACAAGTTTGGAGTCCAACACTTGGTTTGACGCCACTTTAGCCGCTTGCAAACAAGCAAGTGCGGATTGGCTCACCATTCAGAATTGATCCTACAACTTGTTGATAACTCCAAAATAACTGGTTCGAAGTTCACAATCATGGTTCGAAATTGCCCTCATAACTTGCATGTATGTGATTTCAGGGCTCGAAACGACCATTCAAACTACTTTCACTACTAGTTAAATTTTGCAATAGGTAAGCTCGAAGACCAGCTCTTTTCCTGGCTATCTCCAAAATTTGACTCAAACATACTGAATCTGGGGCCTAGCTCGCTTATGGATCTGCTCCCTCGGCTCGACAATCCTCATCAACGAGCTTCGTGCTCAGCTTCTCTTCCGAGCCACACCAGCAACTCCCTAACTCCATGCGATGGTACTAGAGCCAACTCGACTGAAGTGCTTCTCCTGCAATCAGTTCACCTTCAAGCATCGAATATGACATCCAACTCACTCCTCGAGTTGAATCTACAAGCTTGCTGGGTTCAAACAACATGATTGGAGGCCAATTTCCACCTCAAGCTTGCAGGGTTCAAGCAGCAAGTTTCATTTTTTTTCTGTTTTGTAATATTTTTATTTGTAATTGAATAAAATACTCTGTTTTCTTTCTTTCTAGATTATTTTAATTAAGATTTCGTTCATTAAATTCTTCGTTCTTGTTGAGTGAGCTATTCTTGTTTTTTCTATTTTCTTTTATTAATTGTGGGCATTTTTTTATTTGAACTCTACTGATTTAGATCTAACTCTTATTGAACCCTACAACCCAATTTTATTTGCTCTTGACCCAAAACTGCTATTATTGGATTCGAAATCACTAACCTAATACCCTAATTGTATCCTATAAAAATAACTCTATTGCAAACCCTAAAAATTATGCAATTCGAAATCCTAGCCGCTTATTCTCTCTCTCCTTTCTCTCCTCGCCTTTTCTCTCTCCCCGTCCAGTTACCGCCCAAACTCCAAAAACCCATTACTGCAGCTCCTTCTCCGGCCATCTCCGGCGACCCCCGTCGTCAACACTCCCCGTCGACGCCTCCAGTAGCGCCGCCCCACCTCTACCTCGACGCCCAGATACCCAACCCCGTCCTCCCTTCCTGTTTCCGATCATCAGCCACAGCCAAACCCCCCAATCCCGTCACTACTCCTCGACCCCCTCCGCCGTCGTGCCGTTCACTGTCGACACTGCCCCTGCATCGCTGACCACCAGCATTGGCCAAGACCGATGCCTCTTTGCTGCTGCTATCTTTTTTTTATTGTGTGTTGCTGTTGTTACTGAGTTCTCTTTTTCACATATATCGCACGTGCTAATTTTCTAGTTCGTGGGTTTGTTGCTCCGGGTTCCTTATTCGTTATTCTTGGTATTCGTTTTCACTGTTTATAAGGCAAGTCACTTCCTCTTGAATTGTTAATTGTATCAAATTCAATTTTTATTGAAATTCTTATAGGTAGATCTTATTCGTTATCGTATCATTGTATTGATTATCTTTGTTGGGTATATTGAGGGTTTACACGAGCTAACCACAATTTACTTGACATCGTGCCACTTTTGACTCCAAAGATTGAATCTTTCATGTGTGCATATAGAATTGATAAAAGAGTTATTCATATAATTTTCACACAATTAATCTATTGTAGAAACGATTGCTAGGTTGTATATTTGATTAATTGTTTGTTGTTCAATTGATGTTTAATTAGTGTATATATGTCACGCCCCGCTTCCCAAAAAGGAAATGCGGAATATGGATACGTGACTAAGCCCAGCGAATGATTTTCATCATCCATAAGCTGTTCAAGAATTTTTACAACATCTCACGAAATAATCAGAGTCGGATTCAAGATAATCAACCAATCATGCACAATTGAATAAAATAGATCAACAGAAATTTACTTGAAATCCAAAATATAATAAAATCTCAAATAAATCAAGTCTGGACAGTTAATAATATCCTAGGACACATTTCCCAAATACAAATAATTCCAAGTATCAAATACAAATGTTCAAAAGCAACAGATAATAATAATAACAAAAGAAGTCCAGCACTAATATAGCATTTGTCCAATACCATCGGGCAAACGACTATCCTGATTTGCAATCAATAATTTGTAGGAGAAGAAAAAAGAAAACAAGTACCCGTCAATTGCAAGTTACGGGCCACTTATAATGTAGGATACAAGCACATGGGGAAAACTAACTAATAACAGATATCAAATAACAACAGAACAAGATAGCATGGTATAAATGTGTCAACAGAAATGTGATAACTAACATGAAACAGGAGAACAAATCAGATAGTATGGTATACTAACAGATACAGATAACATGTGTCAAGTGTCAAGTGCCAGATGGTATGCAGAAAGATATACAGATGGTAGTGTCAGATGATAGTTAGACAGATAACAGATAATCAGATAACATATATCAAATGAACAGATACAAATAATAGAATACAGATGTCATGTTCTTATAAGTGTGATTACTATTTAGGTAGCACTTCATGCAGCCCACCTTATATGGTTGCTACATTCAAACAGTTTTGCTTTAGATTTCATAGTGGAGTCCATAGGGCAGTGTACTCAGGGTTCAGACAGATAGATATCAGATAATTAGATCAGACAGACAAATAGAACCTAGTGGTTCTCTTTTTCTCTACACCTTCCTATAAGAAGTAATATAGACAGGGTCAGATAACAGAGTCATGAATCATGTAACCATGAACACGTAACAGATAGGAAACACGGGCCCTCTTCTCAGTACACATTTCTATATTTTCCACTACTAGATCTTTCCCTTAACCCCGGCTTGGTCATTTTGTTATTATTAGTAGACAGACGTATATGTGTAGAAAACAGAGTAATAATAGCATGGTATAAATATGTAACAGGTTCAGGATGACAGATAAACATGTACTGATGATATACAGTGCATAAAGAAATAGAATCATGCAAATATTAATTCAGGATAGCAAGACAGTACTGTATTAAAACAGGGATTCTCGTCGCTACAGAAATGCAAATCTGGATCCGTTGAAGAATCTGGAAAATAGACTCCCAACTGAATCTAGCGAATATAAATAAGTCATATAGTAATTTACAACATCATAGCTCAAAACAGGTTTTAATCCAGAAAACATGTTTAGTCAGAAATCTGTAAAACGAATTCTCAGTTAGAAAAAAAGCATCAAAACTTCTCAAATAAATTCAGGAAAAATCTGGAGTATTCCCCTATATGTCTAGAATCAGAATATAAAGTTTCATAATTTTCTAGTAAAGTTAGTTTAGCCAACGAAAATCAGAAAATAACAAGAACTGATAGTTTGGAAAATCTGGAATTCCCAACACTGCTGTACGAAAATTAAAATATCTCGCAAGCCGTAAAACAAAATTCAAATCCGTCAAAGGGATATGAAAATAGACAAACTAACCTAACTTTCATATTTCATAAATATTTTCCATACAGTTGAAGGAAATAGGGTGAAAATACGATTCTTTACAGAACAACGAGCAAAATACAGCAAGTATAGCTTTCATAAACAAGCATGAAACGGCGTATAAAACTCATGAATAAAATTCACAAATATTTTGGGTAACCCCTAGATAGATATAGAAGTACTGACCAAAGTTTCAGATATAAATATTATGTGTAACACAAGTATCAAAATAATTTAGTCATCAAAATCATCAAGAAACGAAATCTGGAGTTTACCTACACCTCTGTAGTAAAACAGTCATATCTTACACATACGAAAACGAAATCCAGCAAGGTCATAGGTGTTGGAAAAAAGATGAATTCCTTTAAAACTCATATTTTATACTAAAATTAAGATTCTGACCTTAATATGGTCTAAATTACTGATCAAGACAGATTATCGACAAAACACAGAATTTCCTTTAGGAACAAAACCAACATGAATCACACGAAACTTGATCGAAACATAACTAAACATGAATTAGAGTCTACCAAGCGTCCAAACAACATGAAATAGGGTATACTAAATGTCCACAACAAGTATGTCACATGATCCAACAACCGCACAATTCCCATAACAATCTCACATATTCGATCACATCAAATATACGGTAAATCCTAAGTTGTACTCATGTCATATGTGTCGTGAGGCAACTATGGTCAAGTTTTCACTATAGAGACAATATCAACAAGGAAATTCACACACAAATTGTCTCTAGAACCTAACTACACTATCAGCGGTATTTTTGACTTGTATCATACAAAGGAATTGGAGTACAAGTTACTTGCCTTAACCGAAGACTAAAACGAAGAACACCGAGAATAACGGGAATGGATCCTGGTAACGAACAATACGCATGAACGAGAAATCAACAAACCCACGAACTCCAAAACGAGAATAACCCACGAACATACAACGAACTCAACCACGCACCACGACGAACACCCGAACCGTGAGTACTTGAGACCCAACGCACACACCAACTCTTCTCGCACACAAGGAGGAACGAGAGAGAGAAGTCAGACTACGGTGGAGGGAGGACAGCACACCATTCGTGCTGTCAGCTCCAGCCGGAGAGAGCAAGGCCGAAACTGACGGAGCCGCGATAAGGGAACACTGCCGTCAGTGCAGTGTGGTGGCACTAGACTGCGATGCTGAGGCCGAGATGGTGCAAGCGGACGGGAGACGGGAGGAAGAAGTGAACGGGAGATGGCAAGAGATGAAGGGCGGTGGCTAGGGATGAGAACGGGGAAGCACAATGCATAGGTTTATATAACCTAGGGTTTTGAAAGGTAGGGTTGGCCTGGAAATTAGAGGCGGCACACAGGGGAAGGGTTTCGGGTACGGGTGCCACTAACGGGTCTGGGTAGGCCTAATGTGTAGTGGGAAAAAGAATTATAGGGTTGAAGGGGTTTTGGGTGAGTTTAAACAGGTCTGGGAAATTATAAATGGGTATTGGTTTGGGTAATAGGGTATAAGGCTGAGTAGGGTAAATGAATTTGGGTAATTAGGTTTTATTAACATAGATAGTTGGGTTTAAATGGGTTTGGATGTTTTTAGTGAATAGGATTAATAATAGGCATTGGTTCACAAATGGGTTTTAGGGATCAAAGAAAAGGACATGACAATAATAAAAAAATAAAAAATAAAATAAAATAAATAACAAATATAGGAAATCAGAAGTAATGGCCCGAACAATGGAACGAAGCCAAAGACGGCCAACGAATCAAGAACTCCAATAAAAAGAAGGCAAAAATAATAAAATGAAAATATATTGAAACAAAAATCCAATATACGGTCCAAAAGAAATAAAAGAGGAATACAAAGAGAGAAAATACACCAAAACGAAAAATACACTCAAAGAAATAATAAAATAAAAAACAAGGGTTACAATATATGTGGTTTTATTTTTATCTATCATGTTATTGGAACCATCATGCTGATTAAAGAATTTATCGACTAGTAGAATTGATACGCATCATGTTTAAATTAATCTATTTCATGAAAACTATCCAAAACTCTATATATTGCTTGCTGGCTGTATATTGACTGCTATTTTTGACCCAGTAAATGATCTTAAAATAAATTACTTTTTGAATAAGAATTGTAGCCTTATCTTTCTAGTTTTCAGAACATCTTGAATTTCTGAATTCCGAGTTGTGTAGCAAAAGTTATGCCCGTTTTACTATAGCTTTGTTTTTTTAATTTCAGATTTTCAGGTTCTTGTGTCTTTCATGTTTAAACAGTAAAAAGGCTGATCAAATGCTAAATTTTTTCTTTGATAACTTCCAGATTGTTAGTAATCATGTTTAGGAGTCTAGAAAATATTTTTAATGAATTTTTTATTGAGTTTTTCTGATTCTAAAAATAAAATAACATGATGTCGAATTCTTCCTAAACAAGAAGTCTGTAAAGAATTTTGTGTTTGACCTAGCTACTGTTGTCGGATTTTGAACTTTAAATATTCGTTGGAACCATGTGGAAGTTTAGTTTCTAGAACTTCTGACGGATTCAGTTTTTAATAGTTTAATTAATCCTACATCATAGTATTGCATGAATTGAAATATGTATGTTGTATTGCATGATCCTAGTGTCCTATTGTCATCATTTCCAATTGTCCTACCTCATGTTATCATCTTATTGTTCCTCTATTG
Source organism: Hemerocallis citrina (assembly GCA_017893485.1). Classification (NCBI taxonomy): domain Eukaryota; kingdom Viridiplantae; phylum Streptophyta; class Magnoliopsida; order Asparagales; family Asphodelaceae; genus Hemerocallis; species Hemerocallis citrina. The sequence goes on along the minus strand of CM030360.1, from coordinate 160,659,575 downwards.
TCACTTTTGTTCTTCCAATATCTCGAATTGCATATTGTATTGTTGCATTAATAAAATAATTAACAAGCCGGGGTTTAAGGGAATGACTTGAGTAGTGAATAATATAATGACTGTGTCGGCCAGTGTTTATCGATTGATTGTGGAGCGCTGACTACAGCACCCCAATCTTTCGTGTATTGCATCAATGAATCGTATCAATGTATTGTATCAGTGATTATCGTACCGACACATGATCTATAGAATTCACCACTCGGTCTAAACGAAATTGATTTTATGCATCGAACCTGTAGTATGGGATGCAGTAGTACGTGCATTAGTTAGGATTAAAATGATTAATAAGAATGACACTACATCGACATTGCATATTGTACATCATTGTTCCTATTGTTACCAAAGATTGTTTAAGTGTTATTGACCATTGAATATTGTTATCGAATATTGAACCATTGTTTATACCATTGCATCGTTGACCATGATATTGATTATTGTTATTGTCCAATATTATTGATTCCTATTGATCCATTGAATTCATTGTTATACCGTTATTCAATTGTTCCTTGCTTTCTCTACTTGTAGTCCATGACTTGCTTTAAGGATAATTTTTGTGCTATTTTTAAATGAAGTGTACACAGGTAATGAAGAAGATTGCCTGCTGAAATTGGAGAACAAAGATTCTGAAGACTTAATGCTTTCTAATTGCTTATCGTTTTATTGAACTTAATGTATTGAGACTTATTATCTATTTTTTATTGGATTATTATTGTATTGGGCTTATGTCCCCGATTTTATTATTGTTTCAGACGTTGGTTTATTGTATTTGGATAATTTATATTGCTTCATTCCAAGTATTATTGTTCATGAGATTATTATTATTGCCTGCGCAATTGTTATGTATTGATTATATTGTTGAGTTGATCGAATAAACAGCTTATGGGTGACGTTAGTCATTCGCTGGGCCAATGTCATGTACTCCTATTCCGTATTTTTGGAAAGCGGGGCGTGACATGGGTCCAAACGGCAAGGTTGGTGCCAACCCCTCCTCGGGTTGCTTCTACAAATTTGTCAGGATCAAACAGCAAGTTCGACGTCCAGCTCACCCCTATAGTTGCTCCCTAAACTCACCTTCCTAACGGCTCTCTCCTAGAGCTTGGTGATGCTCTTCGTTCCGCTCGCCTCCCAAGCTGCTTCTTCCACAGTGAGTTCGGAGCTAAACTTGCCTCCCAAACGGCTCTCTTTTAGAGTCCGGCAATGCTCTTCATCTCTCTCACATCCTAAATGGCTCTCTCATAGAGCCTGGTGATGCTCTTCGTCATGCTTGGCTCTAGAGCAGCCTTCTTCACCGTTGCTCCTCAAACTCGTCTCCCGAACGGTTATCTCATAGAGCGTGGTGATGCCCTTCGTTCCACTCACCTCCCAAGCAGCCTTCTTCCAAACGAGTTCGGAGCTCAACTTTCCCCTAGAGTTATTCCTTAAACTCCCCTCCAGAATGGCTCTCTCCTAGAGCCTGGTGATGTTGTTCATTCTGCTCGGCTCCCGAGTTGCCTTCTTCCAAACGTGTTCGGAGCTCAACTCACCCCTAAAGTTGCTCCTGAAACTCGTCTCCTGAACGGCTCTCCCCTATAGCCCGGCGATGCTTTTCATCCCACTCGCCTCCTGAGCAGCCTTCTTCGATAACGAGTTCGGGGCTTAACTCACCTTAGAGTTGCTCCTCAAACTCACCTCCCGAACGGCTCTCTCCTAGAGCATGGTGATGCCTTTCGTTCTGCTCGCCCCCCCCCCCCCCCCCCCCCCCGAGCGGCCTTCTTCCAAACGAGTACAGAGCTTAACTTTCCCATAGAGTTTCTTATCAAACTCGCCTCCCGAGCAGCTCTCTTCTAAAACCCAGTGATACTCTTCATCGCGCTCGCTCCCTGGGCGATCCTCTTCTTCCACAACACCGAGTTCTACGCCTAACTCGTCTAGAGACGCTCCCTAAACTCGCCCACAAGAACGGATTTCCACAGGAGTCATAAAACTCTTCTCAACTTCATGGAGGAAAAGATATTGCAGGCCTGTTTTGACCTTGAAGAAGGATGATTCTTAGACTGACTTCTGAAGAAAAATTGTATATCTTTAAGTCAGCTTGGAAACGAAGGGTCACACGCTCCAATCGGGTCTCTGTAGCACTAGGAAAGCTAGTTACGATGCAGCTCACTGAAGCAATTGAACGAAATGAGGCCAAAATGGCGTTGACTAGTCAGCGGTCTAACGCCACATGTTGCCTCACCATCGTTGGCCAAGCGCTCGCTGAAGGTCTCACATCGTTTGCCCGTGCTCGGCCTAATGTGCCAAATCGTTCGCCGAAGCGCGCCGAGCAAACGAAGAATCGATCGAAAAAGGAGAGAAATGGCTCACCTCCCGATCTGCGCTCAATCTCGATCGACGGTTGAGATGTGATTAAAAAGTCAACGATCAATGTTGACCGAGTCAATGGTCAAACATTGACTGCCACGTGTCAACGCGCCGAACGATCTTATCGATTGCCGACGTGTGTTGAGCAACAGTAAACCGAACAAAAAATGAGAGAAACAATCATCCTCCCGATCTACGCTTGATCGTGATCGACGATCCAGATTTCCCCATGTCATCAAGGTAATTTCCTTTTTAATTAATTTTTTAATTTAATTATTAAATTGAATTAATTATTTAAAAATCCGAAAAATGATTAAAAAATCAAAATTAATAATCAAAAAAAATCAAAATATAATTATTAATTCAGAAAATAGTTTTAAATTCTGAAAATATAATTATTAAATTATTAATTAAAATATTTGAAAACTAATTATTAAAATTCGGAAATTGAATAAAAAATTCAAAAAATGATTGAAAATTGAAAAAAATTCAGAAAAATCTGGAAAAATCACAAAAAATCCAGAAATTTCTAAAAACAATTCTAGGTAGTTTACAGACTTAGAAAAATATTGTTACACCCCAAACGAGATCTAAACGTCCTTGAGAATGCCGATAAATTCTACAATCCATTAAAACGGGCAAACTATTCCTTAAAAAGTGTGAAATTCAATCTTCGGGAGTGGGAGGCTTGTGATATGGCTAAAAATAGAACCAATCGGGCACGAATCTCAAAGCTTTCCGGGTAAAACAGTAATTTCAGCGGGTCCGAAATGGGATATGGGTCTTTTCCAACCCCAATAACCCAAAAAAGGGTCAGCTTTACTGGGTTAGGGTGACAACCCATTATAAATAAATTCAGATCATTTAAAGAGTAATTTGAATTCAAGATTATTCCTAAGAGACGGTTTAAACCAAATTTCTTATCATGAAGGAATTTAAACTCTATTTCTTATCCAAAAATACCATAAAGTTGAGATAAATGATCATCTCTAAACCGGTCCGAAAGGCGATAAATACCTCCTACCCCCGTCATAATCAGGTAATCAGTATCTTCCTCAAAAAAGCTCTTTCATAATCTTTCATATTAATGACTTGGGCGTTGGAGGGTTTGTCGCCCGGATCAATCCCAGTGTTTCAAACTTTTTGCAGGTCAACAGCAACTTTCAGAACGGTCAGCATCGGCAAGTAGTAAAAATGGTAGCTTTTATTGGTTTTAAAAGAATTCACAAATTATCTGTTTGCTCCTACACCAATATTAGCAGCAACAGTAATCTATGTGACTCCCTCTTGCTCTAATCTATTATACTATCTTGTTTCAAATAGAAACTTCTATTTTCTATTATAGTTACTTCTGAATCATTGAATTGTTTCATGTTTAATATCAATCATAAATTATTTCCTTTTCATCTAATTTGCATGAACAACTATATATAACTCAATCTTGTTCTATACACAGGTTTGTTCCAGAGAAATTTGGGGGAATCTTTAAAAAGCATGTGCATACTCTCCCTGATGCACTAACCTCAGCTGTGGTGAAGGAAATGCTTAAAGCGAAACGAGAACCAAAAGACTATGGTGGATGGTGAGTTCCTCGAGTTACTACATAACTCGGAATACTAACAACCAATTACAATCATCCCAAATCTTGTCGATAATGAAATTTTGTGGACTTTGTTACATGTTTGGAGCCTACACAGAGTGGATGATCTTGTACAACCTCCGCAAATTAGGATAAAAAAGGACTGCTTCATAAGGATACCATAAGAGCTGTTTATGATGGAAGCTTGTTTCTGCAAATGGAAAATGAGAGAGCTTCTTCTCAAAAGAAAAAGCGATGCAGTGCAATAGCCTATACCTTGCTCATAGTTTGTGAAAATTAATATAACTAAGTCAACAAACAAATAATTAGCTGCAAATTATTCATGATGGACCAGAATTATGTGATCTAATTACTGAGCAAATATTATAACTAATGTGGTGTGATTTCATTTAATTTAATGAGCTTTTCCACCACCAATTTCACATTTTCATTGCAATCCTGTATTAAGCATAGAGAACATAATCTGAAAGTATTAGCTGAAATATTTGCTCAAAAAGGTAAAACTGAGAGGATATAATTGAACTCTGATGTATGGCTGAATTTCAGAGAGAACAAAAGCACGTGAAATTATAAATCTTGAAGGAAACCTCCCTTAATGAACTTCCAAAATAGAAGCTATCAGTACAAAAAACATTTTATAGCAATGGATAGAATCCAAGGGACTCTAGCCACACACACACACACACACATATATTAAAATGGAAAAGATAAGTGTTACACACACATACACACATATATATATATTAAAACGGAAAAGATAAGTGTTGGGATTGGGGCGTCAACCAACGTCCGTTGTCACAACGGAACTAAATAGAATAATGAGAAAGTCGAAGTAGATGAGATGAACCAATAGAGCAAACAAGTAGATCCACCAAACTAACACAAACACAGCGATGACTTTTGCCGGTTAGCTTTTGCTTAATCCGAGGGGGGGGGGGGGGGGGGAGGGAAATATAGGGAGATCTGATATTCAGCTAGAAGAGATTACAATGAGTTACTGATTCACTCAATACAAGGAATTAAACTTACTCACCAAGAACTATCTCTCTCTCGAGTCTCTCTTTGCAATGGAGAAAATAATCTATGAAGTACTCTACTCTCATATTGGAGAAGTTTACAATATATATAGAAGAATTAGAGAGAAACCTAGGTCTAATCTTGATTCTCAGTCGTCCGATGTAACCTAAAAAAGAAGTAACTGAATAGGGATTGTACGATCTAACTTGGAGTTGAAGATTAGGCTGAAACGACCTAACAAATCGAGGCCTAAAACGAACACAACGCCGGGTTCGGTCGACCGTCCAACAAGACCGGATGACCGTTCTCCTCTCGGCCAAACCCAGTGCAACTGCGGTCGGGTGTGCAGTTGGGGGTGCGGTCGACCGCATCTTGAGACAAACCCAATCTCACCAAAACCAGTATACTCCTTCAAGGGTATACCTCCGTAGATGTACTCACGAAAAGTTGCAAAACTCCTAACAAACTCCACCTACCCTTAGGCATTCTCCATTTCTCGACGATATTCAAACATCATACTCTCTTCTTAATGAATCTAGTTGTGGCAAACTAGCTGAGCTTGTGGGAATAACGGGAAAAGGAGCAACGCTTGCGCACCTATTTTGAATTTCCTAAAGCTTGTAGAGATTGTTTTGGCTTGGCGCAACCACTCTCATATCTTTAATCACCTTACAACGATCCTAAAAAACTGACAGAACTTCACCTCGAGCTGTGTACCTATAACCCCGTGCATTAAGAGTTCCCAAGAAAATCAGATTCTGTTTCAGCAGAAGAATATGCAAAGCATCCCTTAAAGTAAACATGTTTAGACCTGGCATCTTCAACTCAACTATTCCCTCGCCCACTACTTCACAAATCTCCCCAGTTTTTGTGGTCACACAACGCCTTGTAGTAGACTTATAAGTAGAAAACAACTCCCTCTCGGAGCAAATATGAGAAAAACTCCCTGACTCAAGAAACCAACTAGAATCAACTTCTAAAGAATTTGAAATAAGAAGACACAAATCACCTGAATCAAAGGCACTAACCACATTAGCGGATGAATTCCCATTCTTGGCGTTCTCCTGATTCTGTAATTTCCAACAGTCTTTCTTAATATGCCCTGGCCTCTTGCAATATCGGCAATGGATCAAATCTTTTTGCAAAGCACTTTGTCTCCCCCCTGAAGGACCATCCACTGCTAGACAACTTGTGGGAATAGAAGGTGATTTCTGAGTCTCCTTCCTAAGTTGATTTTCCTTCAATGCATTGATTACACCACCTACCGAAATACTTCCCTTGGCAGATCTACCATATAGCATGGTAGTGATCAAAGGCTCGTACGAATTCGGCAGTGAATATATCAGTTTGAAAGCTTTATCTTCCTCACACACATCTGCGTTGATCACCATAAGTTTAGATAATACCTTATTGAACTCTGTAAGGTCTTGGAGATCGATACCTTCCTTCATAGATAAACGGAATAACTTCCTCTTCCAATGCATCCGATCTAATAATGACGAACTAGGGTAGTCAGCTATGAGTTTTTTTTCACAAACTCGCCACATAAGTTTCTTCAGGAAATCTGTACTTGACCTCGTCCGCCAATGATAGTCGGATCAGACTTATGGTTTTTTCACGAATATCTTCCCGACCGTCATCTTTGATATAAATTGGCTTTTCTTTCTTCTTAACGGCTAACTGCAAATGTTCTTGAATAAGGACATCATACTTATCAGTCTTCCAAAGATTGAAATTGATCTTTCCATCGAATTGCTTGATCTTCAAAATATTGTGGCCTATCATCTTAACCAAGGGACTCGACAACCTGAAGCTCTGATACCAGTTGTTGGAATTAGGGCATCAATCAATGCCCGTTGTCACAGCAGAACTAAATAGAGCAATAAGGAAGTCGAAGTAGATGAGATGAACAAATAGAGCAAGCAAGTTGATCCACCAAACTAACACAAACACAACGATGACTTATTCCGGTTAGCTTTTGCTTAATCCGGAGGAAAATATAGGAAGATCTGATATTCAACTAAAAAAGATTTCAAGGAGTTACTGATTCACTCAATACAAGGAATTAAACTTACTCACCAAGAACTATCTCTCTGTCGAGCCTCTCTTTTCAATGGAGAAAATAATCTATGAAGTACTCTACTCTCATATTGGAGGAGTTTACAATATATATAAAAGAATTAGAGAGAAACCTAGGTCTAATCATGATTCTCAGTATTCCGATGTAACCTGGAAAAGAAGTAACTGAATAGGAGCCGTATGATCTAACTTGGAGTTGAAGATTGGGATGAAACGACCTAACAAATTGAGACCCAAAACGAACACAGCGCCGCGGTCGATCGACTGTCCAACAAGACCGGTCGACCATCCTCTTCTCTGCCGAATCCAGTGCAACTGCGGTCAGGGGTGCGGTCGATCGCAACTATGCCTGCACTATTGCTGCTCTGTTTTCTTCTAGTCTCTTCGATGCTTCGAACTCCGTGCTTCATCTTACCTTCTTCTAATCTGAACCACGAGTATTCAAGACACAATCCTAACAATAAGAACACATCATCATGAGTACATCACACAGTGATAGAATCCTAATAGCAGACTCATAGAAACAACACATAAAAACAAGGTAGTGGGAACACAATACACCGGCCACAAAAGCAGCATAAAAGAGAACAAGCAAAACCCGCATAAACAAAATACAAGAAAACCGGGCGAGAAGAAAGATCCATGGCAGAGGAGACTAGAAGTGAGGCGAAGAACACTGGAACAACCCGCGTAAGCAGAAACCAGCTTGCAAAGCTATAACACAGAAACTACCAGTCAACAACAACCAACAATAGCAGACACAAAAAAACAACCACTCAAAAAAGCCAAAGGTAGCAGACACCATCTAGTGTGGCACACTCACAAAGCAGATTACTGCGCATTAAAGCAAAATAGTATGGAAGGAGCCCAGGGTAGTAAGCGACCAACACTGTAAAAATGCAGTAGCAACAAGCGTAAGCAACATAAAAAACAACAGAAAGTAATGAAAAACACTAGACAAAGGAGAGAATGATTAATAGTAGAAAGGTGAAAGACTGAACCACAGCCAACTCCAAAGGCAGCATCAAAAAGTGAAAGAATCACCAAAGTAAAAAACAAAGAGGTTATGGATAATGCTAGAAGAATGAAAGAGACAACATCATCCAACTATAAAACAGAGACAGAAAAGGCTCAAATAGTCCCTGGTGAATTGGGCATCGCTTGATGCATGAGGCAGGTCGAGACAGCATTCACATTAGGTAATCGCAGCTTAGTAACTCTTTTTTTTTGTTTTTTTTTGTTTTTTTGGGGGGGGGGGGAATATTAGGCCATAAGTTAAAAAAGAACATAATATCTTCAACACTAAGATAAATAGAGCGCGACTTCTTGATAAAAATACTGTTGTTCCTTTCTTTCCAAAGAACCTAGATCATAGCCATCATGGACAATCCCATGAAAGCTTGAACTTCTGATAAACTTTTTTGGACCTTCAAGAACTCCACAAAGTGGATAGAGAGCCAGACTTACCTCTAACTTTCTGAGCAGATTTAAGAATGAACCAAATGGTTTGGACAAAGGGACAATGAATGAATAAGTGCCTTGCCATTTTGACATGCGAATTACAAAACACGCATTTCTGGCCATGTGCTAAATTCCTCTTGTTGAGGTTCTCAACCATTAACAATTTATCGTGAACCACAAGCCAGGCCAGAATCCTATCTTTCAACGATGAAAAATTATTCCAAATGTGCTTGCCCCTATTGTCTAGAAAAGTGTAGAAGGATTTGACCGTAGAGGTACCAGTAGAGGACCATCTCCACCGAACATTATCTCTGGCTTGCCAACAGTAAGAACCAAAAATGACCAAAAGCCTGATATAATCAGAGTTCTGTTCTAAAGAAAGGTTTCTCCTAAAGGAATATTCTAATGCCTTTGATCGTTGTGAATGGAATGATCTGACGCAACAGTAGCATTGGCATTAGAGGCTAAACAAAAAAAATTGTGAGAAAACGACTTTAAGCTTACTGTTCCAAATCCAAAAGTCGGTCCAAAACCTAATAGTCGACCCATTTCCACATAATTTCTGAAGGCCACATTTAAAAGGATCAGAGGCTTTCTAGACCCCTTTCCAAAATGTAGAGGCCTGGCTCACCAGTTTGGTATGCAGGTCCCAAACCTTTTTTTCTTTTATGAAACTTATTTTAACAAGGCGGATCCAAGCAATGACGTCATTCTTAAGAACCTTCCATAGCCATTTACTGAGAAGGGCCAAATTCTGATTTCTAAGATCAAGAATTTCAAGACGACCTTCACTTTTGGACTTACACAATCTTTTCCAATTGCAAAGATGTTTCCCTGCTGACGTAATTAACGAGCATGAACATAAGAAATTTCTCTATAATCTTGTCAATATATTTAATCACCCATGATGGATTATAGAGATAAGACATCATGTAGAGGGGGATGGATGAGAGAATGCAGTTAATCAAGATAAGTCTGCCACCCATGGACATCTGTCTGCTTACCGATGAATGGAATCTAGATTCTATCTTATCAATCATAGGCATAAAATCTTCCTTATGTAGCTTATCCCAATGAGTGAGATACCAAGATAAGAGATAAAAAAAAGAAGCCGTCGCACAGTTAAAAAAGTTGGAGATTTCAACTTGTTTGCTATTCGAACCACTAAGCCAAATGACAGATGTTTTGCAAAAGTTAATCGTCAAACCTGAGGCTCCTTAAAAAAAATAAAGAAGGAGCTTCAAGTTATGAAAAGATAGACAATTAGGTTTAGAAAAGAGAATAGTATCATCAGCATAATGAAGATTGATTAAAACCTTGAAATCCACCGATACCTTCAATAATATTGGAATTCTAGGCCTTTAAAAGTAATTTGCTAAAAACATCAGCTACACGAACGAATAGAAGAGAAGAGATCGGATCACCCTGACTAAGACCTCTTTACAAAGATATTTTTTACCAACTACTCCATTAATAATAATAGCATAAGTGCCCGCGAAGGGACTCGATTTAATCCAAGAAATCCATTTAAGTCCGAAACCCTTAGAAATAAAGATATAGAACATAAAATTTCATTTAACTTTGTCATAAACTTTTTCGAAGTCAATCTTGAGTCGAATGCCTTCAGTCTTGAACTTGTGACAACCAGTTATTATCTCTTGAGCAGCTGCTACACTATCTAAGGTGAATCTCCCTTTAATAAACCCAAATTATGCAGGGTCTACCATAAGAGAGATGACATTACTCAGACGATTAGGAAAAACTTTCATGATAATCTTAAAGAGAACATTGAGGAGGCTAACCGAATGAAATTTGGACATGTTATTGGCGCCAATCAGTTTGGGGATCAAAACAATGTGGGCATAATTAATCCCGTCGAATGAGAAATCACCATTAAAGCGATCAGAGAACATAGCCAATATATCATATTTGCGGTAATCCCAAAAGTTTTGAAAGAAAATCATGAAAACCTGTCAGGGCCTGGAGAGGAATCACTGTGATTCTCTTATCTACATAGCCGATGAGTGAAATTTATACATGATTTTTATTACTCTTTTTACGCATTAAAGTTGCGAATTCTCGTTTATTTCTTCAAATTTTATCTTCTTTCAAATTATTTTTTAAATTTATTTATTTATTTTTGAAAGAATGAAATGGATGAGTGCAAAATGTGGGTATTTTCGTAAAATCAAGGAAGAAAACAAGGATAAAGATTTCAAATTTTAAAAATTGATTTTATATGAAGATTTCTGAAAAAATTGAGCACTCAAAATCGCACATTTTTACTAAGTGGTCCTTTGAAGAATAAATGGAAAACTTTATGGTGAATAGGGGGTTGAATAACATATTGTAATTATAAAAAGAAAGAATAAAGATTGGCCAAATGAGTAGATAACGATGATACGTAGTTAGTTAGTTTTAGAAAATTAATCTTAATCTTAAAATTTTAATTAATTAACTAATTAATTTATATTAAATCTCACTAACCCTATCTTTCTTCTACCTATATAAATCCCCAAAGATAGGTTGGCAGGTCAGATCCCGAGGAAGAAAAGAAAAAATATATATTAAAAGGGGGTTGGTGGCGGCTGGAATAAAAAAATAATATAAAATAAAATAAAATAAAACAAAATAAAAGATAAAAATTGGAGAGATTAGCGGCTCGGGAGTTGCGGCTGAGAAGAAGAAAGAAGAAGAAGAGCACGAATTCCAAGGAGCAAAGTTCGAGACTTGATTTTTTTTTCGAGATTCGATTTTCGGTTTCAACCAACAACTTGTTCTTTCTTCTCCTCATCTAATTTGTATTACTATGCAATCCAATAACATGTTTTTTAGTTGCAAAGTTATCATGAACTGAATTTATTTGTCTAGGTCTTTGATGTAGCCTAGTTCTGAGAACACAATTCAAATTTCATGTTGTTTGACCCGTCTATTTTTTCATGGTTGTGTGTTTTATTTTTGCTCTTAATGCTTACAATTGTTTAACCAACTATTTTTAATTTGGGAGACCGAGAGGTAACTTGTGATTTAGAATTATAGAATCAAACACCATTGATTGAGCAAAATTAGAGATGATTTACCGCGATTAATGTGACTGTAAAGAAATCCATAGAACTTAATGGATCTTCAATTAATAAAATATGCATAGAGATATGAAAAATTGTTAGTTAGAGATATGTTGGTGTTGTTCGAGAGAAAACATTGAATAAATAGGGGATTTTCGTCTACAACTTGAAAAAATAGAATTTCTTGATTACATGGAATCATGGATTGTGTTGGATTAACAAGGAGAAATCAAAAGCACTAGAATTAGTTTTGTAATTAATAAACCCCAAAATTTCAGGTTTTCATTATTCTTAATTAGATTAACTTTTCCTATAGTTTAATTTAGTTTAGTTTTTGTTTTTATCAATTTTTTTCGATTATCCAAATAGTAGTTAATTTAGTGAATTTTGGTACTCAATAAAATAATTAGTCTTTGTGGGTTCGACACTCTTTTCATTTAAATTATACTACTTGTTGTGATTTTTTACACTTGCAAGTCATCCCATCAAGTTTTTGGCACCGCTTCCGGGGACTAATTATTCTTTTATTGATATTGATAATTTCTAGATTGTTACTAATTTGGATCTTTCTTATTACTTTTTATTTTTTATTTTGTACTTTTTCTGTTATGTAATAGATAAATTTTACGACATAGAAGTGTATCACCGTGGCGAATGAAGGTAATGGAGAAGAAAATAAGTCTTTGAGAGACTATTCTATGCCCTTACTTAATGGAGCAACATCAAGTATAAAGAGACCGGATATACAAGCTAACAATTTTGAGATTAAACCGGCGATCATTCAAATGATTCAATAGACTGTTCATTTTGGGGAACTATCGCACAAGGATCTTAATGTTCACATTGCAAAGTTTTTAGAAATTTGTGACACTTTCATTCACAATGAAGTATCAGATGATGCAATCCGATTGAGACTATTTCATTTTTCATTATGAGATAAGGCGAAGACTTGGCTAAATTCTCTACCACCGGGTGTTAATACTACTTGGGAGGGACTCGCACAAAAAATTATGGCTAAGTATTTTTTATCGGCAAAGACAACAAAGTTAAGGAATGACGTTATCACATTCACTTAATTTGAGAATGAGTCTTTGTATGATGCGTGGGAGAGGTATAGAAATTTATTGAGAAAGTATCCTAATCATGAAATGGCTGCAAGTCCAAACATTCTATAATGGTTTGGGAGTTGCAAATCGGTCTATGGTAGATGCAGCAACTGGAGGAGCTCTTATGAACAAAACTTATGAAGCAGCCTATGAGCTTTTAGTGAAAATGACGTCTAACAATTACCAACGGTCTTAAGAGAGAACAATGTCTAAAAAAGAAGTTGGAGTTAACTTTACCTTATTACCACAATGGCTGCACAAATTGCTACTTTATCGAGACAATTAGGTAATATGAATGTTAATGCGATTCAAACTAATATTTTTTGTGATCATTGTGCATGAAATCTCTCAAGTATTGATTACCAAGTGGGAAATCCATTTTTTCACCCACATTCCTATCAAGCAAATTACGTATCCAACTTTCAATATCAAAACAATCCTTATTTGAACACGTATAATCCAGGATGGAGAAATCACCCTATTGTTTCTTGAAACAACAATCAAGAAGAAATTAGACCACCTCCAGATTTTCCCCAGCAAGAAAAGAAGCCAACACTTGAAGAGATGTTCATGCAATACATGCAAAAGACAGATTTGGCGAAACAAAATAATACGGCTTCAATTCACAACCTTGAGGCTAAGATTGGTTAGCTTTCAAATATTCTTAAAAGAGGACATCAGGAACCTTACCTAGTAACACAGTGACCAATCCTAATGAGTATGTCAATGCAATAACACTGAGAAGTGGGCGAATAATTGACCAGCCACAAGAACAATTGTCAAACAAAATGCACTTAAAAGGAATATCAATATGAGACAATTTTGGAGGAACAAACACAGCAGGTGGCCAACCACCATTCTAAGAAAAATAAAGGAGCTTCAAACCCCATGGTTTCTAAGGATTTTAATTCTGAAACTTACCATAATTCTCCTTATGATCAATCTATTCCTTTTCCACAAAGACTTAAAAAGAATTATCTCGAAAATCAATTCTCTAAATTTTTAAGTATTTTTAAGAAATTGCTTATCAATATTCTTCTTATTGAAGTTTTAGAATATATGCCTAAATATGTTAAATTTTTTAAGGATATTTTATCAAATAAGCGGAAGTTGGAAGAGCATGAGATGGTTATGCTAATCGAAGAGAGTAGCGTAATTCTACAAAAGAACTTGCCTCATAAACTTAAAGATCCAGGGGGTTTTACAATTCCTTGCACTATTGAAACTCTTCCTTTCATAAAGCTTTGTGTGATTTAGGAGCAAGTATTAATCTTATGTCATTTTCTGTTTTCAGGAAACTTGGTATTGGAGAACTAATGCCTACTACAGTTTCTTTGCAACTGGCAAACAGATCTATCAAGTACCCAAGATGTATAATTGAAGATGTATAATTGAAGATATTTTGGTAAAGGTAGATAAGTTCATATTTCCAGCTAATTTCATAGTGCTTGACATTAAGGAAGATGAACAAATGTCGATGATTTTCGGGTGATCTTTTCTAGCCATGGGGAGAGCTTTGATTGATGTCCAATAAGGATAACTTATTTTAAGGGGTTGAGGATGAGCAAGTAACGTTTGATGTTTTTAAGTTCATGGATTTTTCTGCTGGAGTTCACTCGTGTTTTCAAGTTAGTAAAATTAATTTAATTGTGGGCAAGACACATATGGCTGAAGTTGAAAAGAAACCGATACAAGTAACAAATTCAACAACTCTTGAATCGGAGGAAAAAAAAGATTTTGGAAAATGTTCAGTATTTAGAAGTTGCACTATCTATTCATCTTTCTTATCAGCTAAAATTCAAAGATGCGGGGATATCAAAGACGCCATCTTTAAGAAAGAAATGACTCAAACTCGAGCTTATACCAATGCCATCTAGTTTGCGGGATGTACAAAGAAAATCTATTCCACAGATTAGGGAAATTATTAGAAAAAAGGTTCATATGTTGTTAGATCTTGACATCACATAACCATCTCAGCCACCACGTCCGGCTGAAGACTTAAAACTTAGCACTTCTTGGGAGGCAACCCATATTTTCTTTTATCCTTTCTTTAGAATTGTTTTTCTTTTTGTTTAGTTTGTTTTAATTTTTTATTTTATTTCATAGGATTGCATAAGTTTGGGGTTTCCGGGCGGAGTTATTTTCTACACCTACTTTGATGGTTTGAATCTGGAAAAGTGTTTCAAATAGATATCAAAGGAAATTGTCTTTTCTTTCCAATGGAAAAAGAACCAGGCAATTTGGATATGTACAACTCCAGATATCACCAAAACAACGAACATTACTCATCCAGAATTTTAACATGAGCCAGGGGAGAAATTCTGAACTTTTCTCATAATTTTTCTTTTTCCTTTTCTTTACCTATTGAGGACAATGTGATATTCAAGTTTAGGGGAAGGGGTACAATTATTTATTTATTTATATATATTTGAAAAGAAAAAAAAAAGACTTCAGTTCGGCTTACCATTATACTTTTGAGTTCTTTATTATGCGAAAGCATTGATTTTTTTAGGATAGGCAATATCTTATAATGCAAGATTAAGAATACTTATTTTCTTTAGTATTATTAAAATTCAGAATTCCTTAAAAATGTTAGAGTCATGTGATTATACATAAAAGAAGAGTGACATTTTTCTTGTGATTATCCCCTTTGTTCTAGTCCTAAACAGAGTTTAAGTAAATAAAGTGATAATGATTTAATAATTGAATGAACAAAGTTTTATCTACTCCAAGGTTTTAAGTTACTTAGTAATTAAGGGTATTTATCACCAATGTTTACTTACGTCAAACGACGACTTGAAATATGAGTATGCAAAAGCACTCTAAGTTTGTGACTTGTTGAGTAACCGGGTGAATTCATCACAAATGATTGCATTCTCCTCAAAAGGCAATCGACTACTTAGAGAGAGTGATTCGTCTAAAAAAAGAAAAAAACTCTTGTTTACTACTTGGTTTGTAGTAGTGAGAAGGGGTGCTTGATGTGTATAATTTTTATATAAATATTTGTACTCAATTACCCATAAAAATTACTTGTATTCATCTATCTTGTTAAAAATTCATCTTATTTCCATAGATTTTAGTTAATAATTATTTTTGAAGGAATAAGATTTTTGATGCAAAAGGTAAATATTTTCAGTAAAAATTAACAAAGAAAACAAGGAGAATTTATTGATTAATTTTATTGATTTGTTGAAATTTGAATTTTATAATTGGCCATGTGAAAAGCAAAATAGAAATTTTAATTGCCAATAGAGGGTGAAAATGAAATAAACAAATTTAAAAGGTTTAATTGAGCTAATGTGATTATTAGTTAGTTTAATTTAAACTAACTGATTTTAATTTTACTTTTTTTTAAAATCCTAAATTCTGATTTTATTTTTTGTGTGCATCACGTGTTTCAAGAAAAAAGAAAGAGAAAAAAAGAAGCAAGAAATAAAAGAGCAAATCAAATAAGGAAACAAATAAATGAAGATTTGGGAGTTTTCTGCAAAAATAAACCCTAAAGCCCCAGGGAAACCAAGAAGTGAAGAGGTCATGCCATACAAAAAACGAAGACGGTTGATCTCTAACTAATATATATATATATATATATATATATATATATATATATACACATTAACAGAGAAGCAGCACGTGAAGAAGACAGCAGGGAAACCAAGAAAGGACTCGCATGTGCTGGGCGTTCGAGATGAAGAGAAAGGGATAGCTCAGTTTTGTGCTGACATGGGCTTCGACTCTGAACTCGAGGATAGAGGGGCTCTATTGTGCTAGCTGACGTGGCGTGGGCTCTGTTGCGGTGCGGTGCCCAAGGTAGAAAGAGACAAAGAGAAACAGAGGGGCTTTGGTGCTGACGTGGCTGCTGACTGCAGGCGCGATCTTCGAGAAGGGACTGAGGCAAAGAAGGAGGAGAGAGAAGCATGGGTTACTATTTGGCACAAAAATCGAGACTTTGGTTTGCAATTTTTTACAAAAACGGAGTTCTTTTTGTCTTTTTTTCTTTTAATTTTATTATCCAATCCAAAACAGTATCTGTTAGTTGCAAATTTTGTATGAACTAAGTTTATTTTTCTAGGGCTTTGATATAGCCTAGTTTTGAGAACACAATTTTAATTCCATATTATTTTTCTATTTTTCCATGGTTGTGTGTTTGAGTTTTGTTCTTAATGCTTACAATTGGTTGAACAACTTTTGTATGATCAATTAAATCATGGAGAGACCGAACTGGTAATTTTTAATTTTGAACTAACAAAATTAAACACCGTTACAACAAAAGCGAACCACTGTTAATGTGACCGTTAAGAAATCCATAGATCTTAATGAATTTTCAATTAGTAATTTGTCCATGAACTATGACAAATAATTATTTGAGAATATTTTTAATATTTCTTGAGAGAGAGTATTGAATAAATTGGGGATTTTGGTCTACAACTTGAAAAAATAATCTTTTTATTCACATGAGATTATGAATTGTGTTTGATTAACTAGGTGAAATCAAAAGCTCTAGAATTAATTTTGCTATTAACAAACAACAAAAATTTCAGATTCCGCTCCTTTTTAATCAATTTAGTAAGTCCTTTAGATTAATTTAATTTATCTGCTTTATATATTGAATTTCGATTTTCCAAATAGTAGCTAATCTAGTAATTTCGGTACTCAATAAAATAATTAGTCCTTGTGGGTTCAACACTCTTTTTACTTAACTATACTACTTGTTACGATTTTGTACACTTGCAAATATTCACATCAAGTTTTTGGCGCCGCTGCCGGGGATTAATTATTTTTTTATTGATACTGAAAATTGCTAGACGTTAGTAGTTTGGATTTGTATTTTTATTTTAGATTTAATTTTAATTTAACCTCTTTATTCTCTTTTGACTTATTTTTTTCTTTTTTTCCAGGACTTAGGAGTGTATGCCCAGATCTAAACCATTGGAGCCTACACTTTTTGACCTAGAGATTGAGAGAACCTTACGACAGATCAGAAAGAAGAAGAAAGAAAACACAACATTATCTTTATCTATGGAGAACGAAGTGGAGAAAAAAGCTTTGAGGGATTTGCAATGCCCTCAGTCAATGGAGTAACATCAAGCATCAAAAGGCCTGAAATTGAAGCAAACAATTTTGAAATAAACCAGCAATTATTCAGATGTTTCAATAGACAGTTCAATTTGGAGGACTAGCACATGATGATACAAATGTTCACATAGCAAACTTTCTCGAAATATGTGATACCTTTAAACACAATGGAGTTTCCAATGATGCTATCGACTGAAACTCTTTCCTTTTTCACTTAGAGGTAAGGCAAAGGCTTGGTTGAATTCTTTACCGCCAGGAGTCATTACAACTTGGGAGGGGTTAGCACAAAAATTTATGGCAAAGAATTTTCCCCCAGCAAAAACAGCAAAGTTTGGGAATGAAATCACCACATTCACTCAGTTCGAGACCGAGTCATTATATAATGCATGTGAGAGGTACAAAGAGCTATTGAGAAAGTGTCCTCATCATGAACTTCCAAAGTGGCTACAAGTGCAAACATTCTATAACGGTTCGGGAGTTACAAATCGATCAATGGTAGATGCAGCAGCTGGAGGTGTACTAATGAGAAAAACTCACGAAGCAACCTATGAGCCTTTAGAGGAGATGGTATCTAATAATTACCAGTGGTCTTCAGAAAGAACAATGCCAAGAAAAGTGGCAGGAGTTTTTGAACTTGATCCTATTACTACTTTAACTGCAAAAATGATATTTTATCCAAACAAATAGGTAATATGAATGTTAATTCTATTCAAACTAATATTATTTGTGATCATTGTGCAGGAAATCACTCAAGTGCAGATTGCCAAGTGGGAAACCCTTTTGCTCCAACAAATGTCGAACAAGCAAATTTTGTGTCGAACTTTCAAAGGCAAATACAATCCAGGATTGAGAAACCACCACAATTTTCTTGGAACAACAATCAAGGAGCAATTAGACCACCTCAAAATTTTTCACAACAAGAAAAGAAGCCGACACTTGAAGAGATATTCATGCAACACATGCAGAAGACAGCGCAATACATGCAGAAGACAGATTTGGCAATCCAAAATGTTGCAACTTCAATTTCAGCTTCAATTTGCAATCTTGAGGTTCAAATTGGTCAAATTTCAAATATTCTTAACGAAAGAACGGCAGGAACAGTACATAGTAACACAGTGGTCAATCCCAAGGAGCATGTCAAAGCAATAACACTTAGAAGTGGGACAATAATTGAGCAGCCACAAACCAAAAATACCGAACAAAATGTGGTTGAAAAGCAAAGCGAGAACGAGCAATGTGTGGAGGAACAAAAGCAGCACAAAGCAGTTTCAAGCCAAACAATTTCAGGGGAATTTAATTCTAACACTTATCCTAATTCTCCTTATCACCTATTCCTTTTCCACAAAGACTTAAAAAGAATAAGCTTGATAATCAGTTTTCAAAATTTTTAAATATCTTCAAAAAATTGCATATTAATATTCCTCTTATGGAAGCTTTAGAACAAATGCCTAAATATGCTAAATTTTTGAAGGAAATTTTATCAAACAAGACGAAGCGGGAAGAGCATGAGATGGTGATGTTAACAGAAGAAGTAGTGCAATTTTACAAAAGAAGCTGCCACCTAAACTTAAAGATCCAGTGAGTTTTACAATTCATTGCACTATTGGAAATTCTTCTTTTCATAAAGCACTATGTGATTTAGGAGCAAGTATTAATCTTATGCCATATCCTGTTTTCAGGAAATCAGGTATTGGAGAAGCAAAGCCTACCACAATTTACTTGCAATTGGCGGACAGATCTATCAAACACCTAAGAGGGATCATTGAAGACGTTTTGGTGAAACTAGACAAGTTCATATTTCCCGCGGATTTTATTGTTCTTGACATGGAGGAAGATGAACAAATCCCTTTGATTTTGGGGAGACCTTTTCATGCCACAGGGAGAACATTGATTGATGTGCAACAAGGAAAATTTATTCTAAGGGTTAACAACGAGCAAGTGACTTTTGATGTATTTAAATCCATAGAGCTTCCCTCAGAAGTTCATTCATGCTTTCAAGTAAGCGAAGCCATGGGAGAAACACATTGGGATAAAATTGCTAAATTATCGTTACAAGAATACTTAACAACTTCAAAAACACTTGAATTAGAAAATGAAGAGATCTTGGAATGTGATAAAAGTTTGGAAGATACACCACTCATTTCCTCTTCACTACAACACCTCGAGCTTAAGCAACTCCCATCTAGTTTGAGGTACGCATTTTAAGGCCAAAACTCCACTATTCCTGCTATTATTAATGTTTTTTTGAATAATTTTGAAGAGGAGAAGTTGTTGAGAGTTTTGAGAGAACATAAAACAGCCTTGGGATGGAACATTTCTAATATAAAGGGGATTAGTCCTTCAATATGCATGCATAAAATTTTAATGGAGGAGTATTTAAATCAATGCAAAAAGTGGTGCATAAGGAGGTCTTGAAGCTTTTAGCTGTAGGTATCATTTATCCAATTTTAGATAGTGCATGGGTAAGTTCTATACATGTTGTGCCAAAGAAAGGAGGAATAACTGTAGTAAAGAATGACAATAATGAGGTAATACCAACAAGGACAGTCACGGGATGGCGAGTGAGCATAGATTATCGAAGACTAAACAATGCAACTAGAAAGGATCATTTTCTACTATCCTTCATTGACCAAATGCTAGAAAGACTTGCAGGCCACTCATACTATTGTTTTCTTGATGGGTATTCGGGATACAATCAAATCGCCATAGCACCAGAAGATCAAGAGAAGACAACCTTTACTTGCCCATATGGAACTTTTGCATATAGAAGGATGCCTTTTTGGTCTTTGCAATGCCCCTACCACATTTAACACTGCATGATGTCAATTTTTTCAGATATGGTTGATAAGTTTATTGAAATTTTTATGAATGATTTTTCAGTTTTTGGTTATTCATTTGGTAATTGTTTATCTAACCTAGCTTTGGTTTTGCAGCGTTTCAAGTAAACAAATCTGGTTTTGAATTGGGAGAAATGTCACTTTATGGTGGAAGAAGGATTGTGCTGGGCCACAAAATTTCCTTTAAAGATCGTGCTAAAATAGATGTCATTGAAAAACTACCTCCACCAACTAATGTCAAGGGAGTGAGAAGTTTCTTGGGTCATGCGAGATTTTATCGGCAATTTATAAAAGATTTTTCTTTAATCACTAAACCTTTTTGCAATCTTTTAAATAAAGATACACCTTTTTATTTTTTCCATGATTGCTTGCATGCTTATGAAACATTGAAAAAGAAATTGATTTTAGCACCTATAATTATTGCACCTGATTGGAATTTGCCTTTTAAATTAATGTGTGATGCTAGTGGTGTGGCAATAGGGGCTGTTTTAGGGCAAAGAAAAAACAAAATTTTTTACACAATTTATTATGCAAGTAGAACTTTGACAGAAGCACAGCTTAATTATGCTGTTACTGAAAAAGAATTATTAGCTGTTGTATTTGCTTTTAAAAAATTTTGATCTTATTTGATAGGTTCAAAGTTCGTTGTGTACACGGATCCTTCAGCTCTCAAATACTTGCTTGTAAAAAAGGACGCCAAACCAAGATTGCTTCCTTGGATTTGTAACACCATGAATTCCAAATAAGTATGAATTCGAAGTTCCACAGGATTTTTACACTTCACTTCGTACAATTTTACACGGAAATTTAAAACTTTTTATACAATAATGTTTACATCAATACAACGGAAGCAAATTACAACATATTACATGAATAAAATAATACTTGAAACAATTCTTTAAGCAGCATTCCTCTTTAGTCCTTTCATTCATTTTATCCTGCATTGAAACTGTGGGTACATCAGTTGCATACAACTGACGTTAGGATATGATACATCAATTTTCCTTCCTTGGAAAGCACACACTTGTTCACAAACAAAACTAAGGGGGACTATCTTATTGATGTCGTGTGTGGCTGTGCACTTAGACCTTAATGTAATTATTTATATTTAATGACACTAATGCGCACTTATTCTGATTCTATGCATCCCATACTACATAGGTCCGATGGTAAGCCCTTAATCGTACTCATCTTGTAGGGTTGGATCCCTTTCTATGAGTTTAACTACTACAGTAACTACGATAAGTATCTTAGATACTCTATGAGTTACGAGCCCATGTCTAGACATCCTGGAGGGAATCTCACGTCATGATATGATGCATCATGCAGACATCCTATGGACAATTCGCCTTCGTCATGGAATGATGGCACTATGTAGTCACCAAGCACCCCACAAGCGTCGCCATGGTTTCAATATTCTGGAGATGTATTCACGTCCTGACATGATGCATCATGTAGACATCCTGTGAACACTCTCACACCGTAGATCCGGGGGCCTCATACTTGTGTTTTTTTCTTACTTTCATCATATCTCCACTATGTGTCTAATCCTTAGATAATTGAATCATGAGTAAATTAACACTCTAGAATTAGCATTACCTTTACATCGGTCTTAAACATCAATTGTTAACCATGACCCAATCTTGGTCTTTTATTATCACATTTCTCTTTCAAATCTCATTCATGCGGATGTAAGGACTTAGCTAAACTCTAGTTTCAATCTCTTTTCATGTTCACAAAAAATGAATGTTTATACTCCCAAATTTCCACATTTCATCATAATCCTTTTTGTTTTATTTTTCATACACACTTGCATATATTAAACAACAAAATCCATTTATTATCTTACTCAATTTTTCCATGTCGACAATCTCAATTTTAATCTCTACATAAAAATTCTTTACCTTCAAAATATTCGTTTTCTTTAATTAATTAAGTCATAATCTAAGAATATTTATCAAATTCTTCTTCTCAAAATTACTTCTAATTCTTATTATATTATGTTAAATATGGTAGAAATATTTTTTATGAAGTCTAGGTAATTTTAGAAGAATTATAGTATTTTTTTTTCAATTTTTTACACAAAAAATACTCCAAAAAATCAAAATAAGTTAAAAAAACCAAAAACTACAAACAAAAGGCCAGGGCCGGATTCGAACCCAGACCAACGCCCCTGCCTATGAACAGTAACCGACCCAAACTGCACCCGAAGACCGGTTGGTCCAGAGTGACTAACTGATATAAGAAGGGCTTAAATTATACTTAGAGTATGGTTTCGGGATTTAATTAAAAATCGAATTTTAGTAAAAAAACAGAGCTCCTTGCAAGACTTGAACCCAAGACCAGTACCCCCGCTGTGCTACAGTAACATACCCTAAACGCACCCGAAGACCAGTAGGTTTGAGTGACTAACCGATGTAAGGAACTTAGCTAAATACTTTTGTATGGACTACACTGTATCTACTTCTTTCTTTAATAAACTCGATTTTTCAATCAATTTGTACTTATAAAAATCTAAATCTTTTTCTGGAATGTATTTATTTGAAAAACAGTAAATTATATTTTCTTAGATTTCCAAAATTCTCATTTTTAACCACATAGTAGACTATTTCTCTTATTTGTTTTGAAAAGTAGAACATTAATACATTTTTCGACATTGAAAAATATCTTTTCTAGATGAATCTTTTTATTTACTTGTTCCCCATTTATTCACATTGTGTTTATACGATTTTTCATTCTTTATCATAGTCAATGCCCTTAGGTTATTTTTTTTAATCTTTAACAAAAAGAAAACTAACTCATTTCTTATGATTCAAAAGAGACCATGTATTTGACAATCAAGTGAATATAAACTTACTCAAACAATACAATTAAAATCAACACTTAGTGCCACTAATCAATCTATTTCACAATCCATGGATATTATTTTACATTCTACAATTCATTCACAAGCACAATTTCATACAAGAATGATTTATCAAATTATATGTATTCTAGCATGACATGTATTAATAAAGTATCATGACAAGTCTTAATTAACACATTTCAACTCATTTTACTAACATTTTCATGTACATAAATTAGAGCTTCCTCTCTTTCTCACTAGTCTCTTCAAGCAAGTATATGACAACCTTTCTATTTGTTTCTAACATATTCACAATTTAAAATCCTAGCATGGCATCTATATTAGAAGTTAGAGAAATCACCCACATTTTGAAGAAACAAATGAAAAACTCCTAAAGAATTCCTTGAAAGCATGATCATCTCCTTTCTCCTCCTAGTTTGTGCCACACGAACTGAGCCTTCTCCTCCTTAGTGTGCCACCGAAAACCTCCTCCTCTTTGATGCTATTCGGCGTCTAAATGGGAAAGGAACACACACAATCTCTTTCTTTTCTCACACAAATTTCTTTTCTCACTCAAACTTTTCCTCACAAATGTCTCTTTCTTTCTCTTTCTCTTTGAAATTTCTAATGCAAAGGACAAGAGTGATAAGGGAGGGGAATTTATACACATTTCAAGAGTGAATGGAGGGTTGAGATGAGTTTAGATGAAATGCTAGAATACATTTGGGAGTTAGAAGAACTACCCATCATCAAGTAACCCCCTCACCACACTTCCACTCTCTCCCTCCACTCCAAATATGGTCGGCCAGCCCTAGAGTCCCCTTTGCACGTGCATGTGCAATGCACGTGCCAACACATGCACACTAGTTTAAGTTGTACAATTATTAATTGTTCATTTATTTGTTACATGATCAAGTCTACACTACAAATTGTATTAATTACTAATAAAATTAACTTGTCACACCCCGTTTCCCAAAAAGAGAATATGGAATACGGATACGTGACAAAAGCCCAACGAATAATTTTCATCATCCATAAGCTGTCAGGATCTTTACAATATTTTACAGGCAGAGTAGGAAGCAAGAGAAATCAACCACGTATGCATAACTGAATCAAAATACCAACATGATTAATTTGAAACAATAATGTAATAATATCAAATAAACCAGATCTAAACAAGTAAAAAATTCTGGGTCACATTGCCCAATACAAAATAATCCAAGTAACTAAGTACAATTATTCAAAATAAACAACAAGAATTAATAATAGAATTAATAATAGCAAAACTCCAGCATCTAGAATCTCATATCACCTACTCCAACTGGCAGCTGATCTCCAAAATCTGCAATTTAATAAATTGTAGGAAGAGAAAAAAGAAAATAAAATGCCCGTCAATGCAAGTTACGGACCTGCTTGTAGGGCAGGCACAAGTACATGGGGAAGAATAAACAAATATAGAATAATAGCGGAAGTAGGCATAGCATGGAATAAACATGATAACAAAATAGAACAACTAGCATAGCAAGATAAACAAATGCAAGTGACATGTAACAAGTGTCAAGTATCAAGTATCATGCAAACGAGTAATGAGTAATAGGTATCAAGTATCAAGTATCATGTACAAGTGACAAGTAACAAGTGTCAAGTAATCATGTTCTAGTCTTGTATTTATTACAATCTAGGTAGCACTTCATGCTTTCCAAACTTTTACCACATGGTTGCTACATTCAAACAATTTCATTTTAGATTTCATAGTGGACCATGGAGGGCAGTGTACTCAGGGACACGCTCCAAGTATCAAGTATCAAGCTCCAAGTGTCAGATATCACGTGTCAAGTGTGCAAGTGGCAAGCAATCACGTGTCAAGTGCGCAAGTGTCAAGAAATCACATGTCAAGTTCCAAGTATCAAGTATCAAGTAATCACGTAGGATCTATAGATTCCCTTCCGAGTACACGTTTTTGTATTTTCCACGATTAGATCTTTTCCCCTTAAACCCCAGCTTGGTTATTTATTATTATTATCAAACAGGCATGTATGTGTCTCAAACAGAGCAAGTATAATATGGCATGAACAGTAACCGGTTCAGATTGAAAGATAAATATGTACAGGTGAAAAACAACTCATAAAAGGATAGAGCAACGAAAATTCTAGTTTAGGATAGCAAGACAGTACTGCACTAAATCTGGAATTTCTGTTATTACAAACATGAAAAATTGGATTCACCAAAGAATCTGGAAAATAGACTCCCGGACGAATCCAGCAAATATATATAAGTCATATAGTATTTCACAAAACCAAGTCTCAAAACAGAATTGAATCCAGAAAATATGTTCAGCTAGAAATCAGAATTTTGTATTCATCAACAAGAAAACAGCATGAAAACTTAGTGATTAAATCCACGAAAATCTGGGGTATTCCCTAATATGTTTAGTAACAGAAAATAAAGTTTCATAATTTTTCAACATAGATGGAATAGTCAAGTAAAATCAGAAAGCAGAAGAATACAATTGTTTGGTAAATCTGGAATCATAAACACAGCAGTACTAAAACAGCAATATCTCACAAAATATAAATCGAAATTCAGATCCGTCAAAAGGGTGATAAAATAGATACAGTAGGCTATAATTCATAATAAGAAAGTCTTTATAGAAAGCAAATAGAAACAGGTTGAAAATATGTATTTTTACTGAACAGCATGAAAATTTCTGCAAGTATAGTAGTAGTTTGCAAGTATAGAATAGTGTATGAAAATTATCAATTAAATCCACAAAAATTAGGAGTTAATCCCAATCAATTCTAGTTGTACTCAGAAAAATATTGGATCAGAATATTATCTTTATCATCAGTAGAAAAATAATTTACCATACAGAATTCATATAAAACTGGATCTGGAATTTTAAACACATCTGTAATAAAATAGTCATAACTCAAAACTCACAAATCGAAACTGAGATATGTCAGAAAACTTGAAAAGTAGACAGAATTCTCTATAATTCATATTCACAAATAATTTTCATATACTGACCTTAATAGGGTCTAAAATACTGATAAAAAATGGAGAATCGACAAAATAGAAAATATCTTTCATGCCCAAAGTCAACTAGTTCATATAAAACTCACCCAAAACATAACCAAATGTACAATAGGGTATACTAGATGTCCAAACAACATGGTATAGGGATTTCACAAGTCTACAACAAGTTATTCTACTATCAACACATCAAGCATACGAGATCATACAACAAGTCATGAACCACATGCATGCATACAACAAGACGTGCTCATCCCTAAGTTATTTCATGTCATGTGTGTAATGAGGCAACTACGGGTGGGCTACACAATAGAGACAAGATATAATAGGGGTTTCGCAAAAGAATTATCTCTAGAACACATCTACACTACATGCGATATTTAGTACTTGTATTACACAAAAAGAAGAATACAAGTTACTAGATTTATAGTTGACGACGAGAATGAAGCAAGAACAAGAATAACGGAAACGGATTTCCGGGCTACGAACTCAACAAACGAACTCCGAAACACGACCCACGAACAAAACGAACACATGAACCGAACGAACACAATCACGAACAGAGAAACTCGCAAACCACACACGAACACAAGAGGAAGAGAGAGACCGGGACCCACAGAGGATGATAGTGGCCGTGGCGGGCAACGACGGAGGAAGGCCGAGGGCGGGATGGCAGCACAGGTGCTGCTGTCAATGCAGCTGTGCGTCGAAGGGACAGCACACCGGGAAACGGCTGGAGCATTGGGAGGAGTTGCGACTGGCTGTTGCGGTGAGAGGAGGGCACAAAATGGATAAACAAAATAAAATAAAGAGCATCAACCATAATAACTCGATCAAATGGATACGAAACAATAGACTGACACTAGAATCAAGAACTCAAATGAGAAGACGACAAATCAAATAAATGAATATATATTGAAAAAGATGATCCAATATACAGTCCAAAAAGAGATACAAGCTAAAAGAAATACACGAAAAAAGAAAATACACCAAAAATTCAGAAAATGGAAAACATGGGTTAGAAATCCTACCTACCTAATTAGAAGAATTTCGTCATCGAAATTCAAATAAGAAGATATATAGGGTAACCTCGAAAAGAAAAGAAAGGACAAAACAAAAAGCTACCTAAAAATATGGAAAAACTTCTGCTGAATCTCCTCCTCCAGCTCCCAAGTCGACTCACTCGGCAAGTGAGGATTCCAAGAAACACGAACCAGCTTGATGACCTTATTCTTAAGCACTTTCTCCCGCCCATTCACAATAGCAACTGACGGAATCTCACAAGTCAAATCTGGCCGAATGGTCAACTCAGAATAGTCGATCACGTGGCTTTCATCTAGGATATATCTCCTGAGTTATTTGACATGGAAAACATCGTGCACTCCTAATAAAGCTAGCGGCAATGCAAGACGATAGGCCACCTTGCCTACTCGCTCCACAATGTTAAACGGTTCAATAAACCTAGGGCTGAGCTTGCCCCCACCACCAAACCGAATGACACCGTGCCAAGGCGATACCTTTAGAAAAACATGGTCACCAACCTCAAACTCCAAAACTCTCCGATGGACATCAGCCCATTGCCTCTGCCTATCCTGAGCTACCTGTAAGTGCTTCCTGATCCGAGTCACCACATCAACTGTCCTGGTGATCAACTCCAGACCCAACAACTTCCTCTCACCAATGCCATCCCAGCACATTGGTGATCTACACTTCCTCCAATAAAGTGCTTCGAACGGTGCAGCTTTATGACTGGCCTAAAAGTTATTATTGTATAAGAACTCTACGAGATGCAAATGGTCCTCCCGTGATCCACCGAACTGCAGCATATAAGACCTCAACATGTCCTCAAGAATTTGGATGAACCTCTCTGACTGTTCATCAGTCTGGGGATGAAATGCTATACTGTACATTAATTTACTCCCTAAACTACAGTGAAGACTCCCAAAACTGAGACCTGAATCTCGTATCTCTGTCGGATACAATACTAACTGGAACCATGAAGTCTGACGGTCTCTTGCATGTACTTCTCAGCTAGGCTCTCAGTAGACTGTCCGACATGGAAGGAAATAAAGTGAGCACTCTTCGTCAGTCGGTCGATAATCACCCAAATGGCATTATGACCCTTAGGACTCCTCTGCAAAGCAGTCACAAAATCCATAGTGATATGTCCCCACTTCCACTTCAGAATGGAAAGCGGCTGAAGAAGTCTGGTGGTCCTCTGATGCTCTACCTTTACCTGTTGGCAGATCAAACACTGAGACAAAAATCAAGCCACCGCCCTCTTCATACCGTGCCACCAGAAATGAAGCTTCAAATCCCGATACATCTTAGTACCTCTAGGATGGATAGAATACGATGACTGGTGGGCTTCCTCAAGCAACCACTGACGAACTTCACCCTTCGGGACACACAACCTGGACCCAAAATGAAGTGATCTATCAGCATGAATAACCATGTCCGTTCTGGAACCAGACTCAACCTCAGCTCTAAAATCCTGCAACTGCACATCACTAGCCTAAGACTCTTTGATCTTATCAACAAGAGATGACTGAAGCTGAAGCACCAAACAACTCTGATCAGAACTTGGCAACAACACATCCAAATCCAACCTCTGCATCCGCTCAACCAAACCACTCTACTGAGTCAGGAACATAACTGCCGGTCTCTTGCTTAAAGCATCTGACACCAAATTCACTTTACCAGGATGGTATTGCAAACTGATGTCATAATTGGACATAAGTTCCAATCAACGCCTTTACCTCATGTTCAACTCCTTCTGGGTGAAGACGTACTTGAGACTTTTGTGGTCTGTAAAGATCTCCATTCGGTTCCCAAGTAAATAGTGTCTCCACAGCTTCAAAGCAAAGATCACTGCCGTTAATTACAAGTCATGAGTCAGATATTTCTTCTCATGCAGCCTCAACTACCTCAATGTATAAGCAATGACTCGGCCATCAGAATTGCTCTAAGACCCTTACCCAAAGCATCACAATGAACTACAAATCCACCTGAACCATCTAGAATAGTCAATACTGATGCTGACGTCAACCTGCTCTTAAATTCAGCAAAGGCCTTACTGCATGACTCAGACCAATAGAATTTCTGGTCCTTCCCAGTCAGCTTAGTCAATGGTCCTGCTATCTTCGAAAAGTCTTGGACGAATTTCTAATAATAGCCAGCTAGACCAAGGAAACTTCTCACTTCAGAAACTGACTTGGGAACAGACCAATCCTTCACAACCTCAACCTTGGCCGGATCCAAAGAGATACCATTGCTCGAGATAATGTGTCCCAAGAAAGTGACCCTGTCGAGCCAAAACTCACACTTGTTGAGTTTCCAAAAGAGCTGATTCTCCCTCAAAGTCTGCAGAACCAATCTAAGATGCTCAGCATGATCTTCCCGATTCTGAGAATACACCAGAATGTCATCAATGAAGACCACCAAAAATCTATCCTGGAACTGGGAAAAGATCCTGTTCATAAGACTCATGAATACAGCAGGCGTGTTCGTAACCCCGAACGGCATCACAAGATACTTATAGTGCCCATATCTAGTTCTGAATACAGTCTTCTGTACATTAGTTGCCTTTACTTTGGCTTGATGATACCCGAAACGAAGATCCAACTTCGAGAAAACAGCAGCTCCGCTCAATTGATCAAATAAGTTATCGATTCTAGGCAACGGATACCGGTTCTTCATAGTAACAGTATTTAGTTTCCAATAATCCATGCACAGTCGATGTATACCATCCTTCTTGTTGACAAAATGTACTGGGGCACCCCAAGGCGAAACACTGGGTCTGATGAACTCCATATCAAGCAACTCCTGAACTGCACCTTAAGCTCTACTAACTCTATAGTACCCCGTATTTTTAAATACTATTTTTGAGATTAGAAAATGAATTAAAATAATTTGTTGGTGATTTAATAAATGTTCATTTAGAAATTTATCTTTCTCACGTGCAAAACACATGCGAATGTTATCAATGAAAGCTTAAAACAAAAAATTATTTTGGGAAAAACTCATTATTTATTATTTGAGATTATTCATGATTTTTCTAGATTTTTCTGATAATTATTGGACTTATTTGCAAATATTTTAAAGAGAAGGACTTTTGTGCAAATTACTAAATGGGGGTCAAAACTCCAGATTTTTAAATTTTTAGGCTGGATATAATGCCTAGTCAATTCAGGTATAATGAGTTTATCTTATATTTCAACATGTTCGATTTATTTTGCAAGTTTTGATAAAAGAGGATCTTTTCGCAAAATTGCTATTTTAAGGGATGAAAGTGCAAAACTGTTTTCCTGAATTTACCTACAGTGCCGGCTGATGTTGGAGGGGATCTATTCAATTTTTGAATTGATTAAATTGGGTTTTACTAGTTTTCTAATAAAGGGGGTCTATGTATGTAAAGGTATACTGTAAAAGGAGTATTTCGCAAATATTTTCTAAAACCATAGAAACTTAAATCACGGACTATATAGGGTTTTGTGTTGCATTTTTGCTGTACAACGTAGGAGATCTATTATTTTTTATTATTTTGGAGTTCTAAGGAGAAGACTTTGGATTTCTTGGGAAGGAGGAGCTTTCTTAATTTCGATTCCTTTTCGTTCGATCTCTTCAACAAGGTGAGTAACTTGTTTTGTTTTATTTTGTTTTGTGTATGTTGTATGTGAGTAATATAAATTGTTTTGTTTATTCTTTGAACGTTGTATGTGGTGTTTCATCTCCTAGAAAGCATGCTAGGGTTTGGGTATGAATATGTATGTTGGATTGATAATAAAAATTTGATCTTGTGAAATCCTAGTTATTTATGAGTGAAATTGTATGTGGGTAATTCGAGATTGATGAATGACCTATTGGAGATCATGGGTAGGCTATTTCTTTTGGATTAATGTTGGATTGATTGAATATAGTAGATTTCGTGCATAAATTTAATAAAGATGAGATTTTTATCACTTTTGAGTATTGATTGAATGAATCTTGATATGGTAATGTTATGAATTGATTATGATTATGAGTTATAATGGTGAATCAGTTTGAGAAATATGGAGAGAAGATTTATGAATCAAGAGATCATGTCTTGAGAATCGAAATTTGGAATCGAGTTGAGTTAAGAAAATGTATCCAAATTGGGGATTTTTTTTAGATTCTGGTATTGATGTGATTTGGATCTGAATACGAATCTATTTCAATGAATAATTAATTTTTTTAGAAATTCTATTTTGATTATATGCACAATTCATGTTTTAATTGAAAGAAATCAACAAATTGCTATTTTTATTAATTTAAGTAGTTTTGATTTAGTTTTATGGACTATTATGTATCCTATAAGTTGTATTTGAAGATATAAGAAGTATGCTTTTTGTAGAAATCGTTTTCATAAAGTAAAACTCTGTATCGGTTGAAATATGCACAACCAAAAATCTGCAGTCTGCAGGTCGACAGTTGACCGATGAAATTTTACAGTCGACCGTCGCGACCTGGCTGATGTGTTCTCTAGTTTTCTTGAAATTTCATTTTGGACAGTCGATTGATGACTTTTACAGTCGACTGATATTACTTAGAATTATTTTTATTGACGTTTTGGATTTTTCGCTCTGGACAGTCGACGGATGACCTTTTATAGTCGACTTCTAATACTTAGAATTATTTTCTCAAAGTTATTGAATTTTTTCTCTCTGGACAGTCGACCGATGCTTGTCTATAGTCGACTGATATTGATGTATCTTGATATAATTAAATGTTCTATTAAATGATTTATTCTCTAAATGTTTTAATCTATAACTTACTATTCTACACCTTATCTTCTACTGAACAAATATTTTCAAGTTGTTTTAACTGAGTAATTTATGTTGGAAGATTGGTTTGGATGTTTGGGTGTGAGTCTCTAGACGGTGCGTGTGACCCTAGTATACTGGTAGTTGAGATAAAGGCATTTTAGTTAATCAGTTGTTGTGTTAAGTCCGGTGGGGTACACCAACTCTAGGAGATTCGTAAAGTAATTCAATAACCTAAACAATAAGGACAGACACTAGTGGTGATATGATGAATGAGAACATGGGTTATGGACCTCAGTATGGCTCACGGTGTGAGATAATTCCCTTAATTATTCAGGTGTGAGTGAAATAGTCTCCGGAATTACCTGTGGTGTGGGATTGATCTCCGGAATTATCGGGATCGAGGCGATACTCATGTGGCATTCGTGTGATGAGGTGCCATAGCTTGCGGTGTGGGGTATTCTCGAAGATTCCCAGGTGTGAGTGAAATATTCTCAGGAATTATCTGTAGATAGAGACTGACCTTCGGAATTATTGGGGCATGGGCTAATAGTCACAGTTTATCGATATCTCGTAGTAGTCATCCTAGTAGGATTAGTTGCATGGCGGGGGATTAAACCCTATAAAGTGGAGACGTTAAGGGCTTGTACCGGACCTATGTAGAGTGGGATGCATAGACTCCGACAAGTACGTATTAGAGATTCAGCATATAGCATTGATGTTTTCGTGACTTGGTATTATGCATGTGTTTTCGGTTTTCTACACTTGATACTTAGTCTAGCTTCACTTGATGTGTTTTGAGTTTCGTGATTTTTCCCAATTCACTTACTCTTGTTTATTTCATGTTGTTGATGAATCTATGCTCTATTTATGTTGCTTGTTTATATGTCACTCACACCGTTATGGCTGACCCCTTTAGTTTTGGGGGTTATAGTTATCTCTAGCCTCATATTTTACAGGTAATTACCTATGGCTTAGGATTTGGATGCTTGAGTTAAAGTGATGTAATGAATTGTGTGATTTTGTAAAAGAAAATGTTGTAAAGAAAGAGAGTTTGTAATTCAAGGTGTATGTATTCCGCTGCGCTATGTAAATATTATTGTAATAAAATTTTAAGAAAAATTTTACTGGTATTTTGGGTAGTGTTTAATATTACATTTAAAATTAATGCTGGGAATTGTGCCACGTATTTCTAAGATATCATATTGGAAATTTAGGGTGCTACAAACTCAACCGGTGCCATCCTGTAGGGACTCTTCGATATCGGTGCCGTATCAGGCTGAACTTCAATATCGAACTCTACATCCCTGTCAGGGGGTAAGCCATGCAACTCCTCTGGAAAACATATAGAAAATCTTGCACTACTAGAGGCGCAACCTAACATCCTAAATGCACTTCCATCACACAAACCTCTTGATCAACTGCAGTCTCAGCTCGGCCAAGGAACATCTCCCCGGCATGGAACTCAAGCTCTGCACGATTTCGGATCCGAAATACTACTTTCTTGGCATGAAAATTAATAATGGCATGGGATTCACCCAACCAATCCATACCGAGAAAGACATCGAATATTGAATTCCCAATTATAATCAAGTTGACCTTGAAATCTGTGCCACCAACAGGGCTGCAATCGAGCCGAGCTGAGCCGAATATCTTCAGGCTCGAGCTCGGCTCGTTAAGGAATCAAACTCAGTTTTGAGCTCTAGCTCGGTTCGAGCCGAGATTTGACCAAGCTTTGACCGAATTCGAGCCGAATAGCTCCCGAGCTTAGCCTAAAAATAAAAAAAACCCAAGCTCAAGCTTGGCTCGTTAAGCTATCGAGCTTGTCTCGAGTCGAGCTTGTGAATTGCACGATTTGTTTGCAGCCCTAGCCACCAATAACCACGGGTCACTGCCTGCACTCCCGGGAAAAAATGACAACACCACCACCTGTCACAATGTTCCAAGCTTCTGACATGATGCTGCACTCAACTGATGGCGAGCCACGAAACGAGAAGAGACGAAGGAATAGGTTGCCTCGGAATAAAAAAGAACATGAGCAGGAAAAGAGCAAACAAGGACAACACCTAAGATAGAATCAAAAAAGACAGGAAAAAGAATGGATAAATAGGGGTGAAGAAAACACAATGCAGAAGAATAACATGAAAGAATGATGCAAGAGAAATAAAAAGAAGCAGAAGAGAAACAACAAAAAAAACAAAGCAATAAAAGCAAAATAAACCTGCAACAACACTCTCTGCTGTCTGTATCAGCAGCTGTCAGGTTGAAAGCCTGACCTCTCCTGGGGGCAACGGTCCTCTGACCGACAATCTGGCACTGCGGAGGAAGCGGTGGCTTGATTGGACCACAAGCTGGGGCAACCTGCTGAACTGGACCCCTGGATGGAAGAGCCATCCCCATCTGCAAGAAATCCCGCACTGAATGGTCGGTAGCACCACATCCAAAACAGCAACGGTTGGCACGCCTACAGTCCTTGTGCTCATGCCCAGAAAGTTGGCAAAAGTCACAAAAACCAACCCTCTGAGGACCCGCATAAGAGTAAGGAGCTGCACTGACCGGATGGGCTGGGACATGCCTCCAAATTGGCCCACCAGAAGGCCTAGCAACAATAGAGTGCGAAACAGTCTGCCGGAGAGGAGACAACCTGCCACGAGCCTGGTCCTGAGCTCAAGCTGCCTCAAGAGCCTCAACATAAGTACGTAGGCAAAGGGAGACGAGCTGCACCCGAATCTCTCGCTTAAGTCCCAGTGTGAATCTACGAGCCCTGTCATCTTCGTTCGCCACAAGAACAGCTGCGAAGCGACTAAGTCTTGTAAATTCCGCTGCATACTCATCCACAGACCTGGAGCCCTCTTTCAAGAAAGTCTAATGTTACAACATTGCATGGACAATATGTAACAAAATTCCAAAATAGAAATAACGACCAACCTATTTTAGGGCCAGGAACTGTTGCTCCATTTCCACTCGAGTGCTGGTAGGGAAGATTTTCTCCAAGAAGCTCCTAGTGAACATAGCCCAAGCAATTAGCCACACGAACCTCTCAGACTCGAACCTCCACCAAATGTGAGCCAGGTCCACCAGCTGGATGGTCACCACATCCACTCTATCAGCCTCTGCAACTCTTGCCGCCAAAAGTAACTGCTCAGTCTGGATCAACCACTGTTCTGCCTCCAAAGGCGTCTCAGTGCCGGAGAATCTTTCAGGATGCAGCCTTATGAAATCTGTGACTGTACCCGAAAGGGGAGGGAGAGCTTCTTGCATAGGCACAGTGGGATGCGGAACCCGAGCAGCCTCCAAAGCAACCATCACCAGGTCACTATGGTTTTGCTGCATATTGATCAACTATTTCAACACATTGGTAACGGCCTCAAGCCCGGGCTGATCTTCCTGGGTATGAGAAGTAGAACCTCTACGAGCTATGGTCTGCACAAGATAAAAAACAATTAGCATCCAGATCGATGTTGATTATGATTCATTTATATATGCATGGTCTATGAACTGTTGAGCCAATCCTTGATCGAGCCCAAACTGGTCTAACATATTAGTCAAACTAATATATTAGCCAACCTGGTGCTCTGATACCACTAAAAACCTTGTCACGTCCCGCTTTCCAAAAAGAGAATACGGAATACGGATACGTGACAAAAGCCCAGTGAATGATTTTCATCATCCATAAGTTGTCAGGATTTTTACAACATTTTACAGGAATAATCAGAGTAGGAAGCAAGAGAAGTCAACCACGCATGCCTAACTGAATCAAAATCCAATAGGATTTACTTGAAAAAATAATGTAATAATCTCAAATAAACCAGATCTGAACAAGTCAAAAATTCTGGGTCACACTGCCTAATACAAAATAATCCAAGTAACCAAGTATAATTATTCAAAATAAGCAACAAGAATTAATAATAGTAAAACTCCAGCATCTAGATTCCCATATCACCTACTCCATCTGGCTTTAATAAATTACAAGAAGAGAAAAAAGAAAACAAAATGCCCGTTAATGCAAGTTACGGGCCGCTTGTAGTGCAGACACATGTACATGGGGAAGAATAAACAAATGTAGAATAATAGTGGAAGCAGACATAGCATGGCATAAACATGATAACAAAATAGAACAACTAGCATAGCAAGATGAACGAATGCAACTGACATGTAACAAGTATCAAGTATCAAGTATCATGCAAATGAGTAACGAGTAAAAATGTCAAGTATCAAGTATCATGTACAAGTGATAAGTAACAAGTGTCAAGTAATCATGTTCAAGTCTTGTATTTATTACTATCTAGGTAGCACTTCATGCGTCCCAAACTTTTACCACATGGTTGCTACATTCAAACAATTTTGTTTTAGATTTCATACTGGATCATAGAGGGTAGTGTACTCAGGGACAAGCTCCAAGTATCAAGTATCAAGCTCAAAATGTCAAGTATCAGGTGTCAAGTGTGCAAGTGGCAAGTAATCACGTGTCAAGTGCGCAAGTGTCAATAAATCATGTGTCAAGTTCCAAGTATCAAGTATCAAGTAATCACGTAGTATCTATAGATCCCTTTTCGAGTACATGTTTCTGTATTTCTACTATTAGATCTTTTTCTCTTAAACCCCAGCTTGGTTATTTATTATTATTATCAAACAGGCATGCATGTGTCTCAAATAGGGCAAGAATAACATGGCATAAACAAGTAACAGGTTCAGATTGAAAGATAAACATGTACAGGTGAAAAACAACTCATAAAAGGATAGAGCAACGAAAATTCTAGTTTAGGACATTAAGACAGTATTGCACTAAATCTGGAATTTCCATTGTTCAAACATGCAAAACTACATCCGTCGAAGAATCTAAAAAATAGACTCCCGGCTGAATCCAACAAATATTTATAAGTTATGGTATTTCACAAAAACAAGTCTTAAAACAGAATTGAATATAGTAAACATGTTCAGCCAGAAATCAGAAAATTGTATTCATCAACAGGAAAACATCATGAAAACTTACTGATTAAATACACGAAAAATCTGGGATATTTCCTAGTATTTTTAGTAACAAAAAATAAAGTTTCATAATTTTTCAACATAGATGGAATAGTCAAGTAAAATCAAAAAGCAACAAGATACAGTAGCTTTGTAAATCTGGAATCATAAATACAGCAGTACTAAAACAGCAATATCTCACAAAATATAAATCGAAATCCAGATCCGTCAAAAGGGTGATACAATAGATACAGTAGGATATAATTCATATTAACAAAGTTTTTATAGAAAGCAAATAGAAACAGGTTGAAAATATGTATCTTTACTGAACAGCATTCTGCAAGTATAGTAGTAGTTTGCAAGTATAGAATAGTGTATGAAAATTATCAATTAAATCCACAAAAATTAGATGTTAATCCCAATCAATTCTAGTTGTACTTAGAAAAATGTTGGATCAAAATATTATCTTTATCATCAGTAGAAAAATAATTTACCATACAGAATTCATATAAAACTGGATCTGGAATTTTAACACATCTGTAGTAAAATAGTCATAACTCGCAACTCACAAATCGAAATTGAGATCTGTCAGAAAATCTGGAAAGTAGACAAAATTCTCTATAATTCATATTCACAAATAATTTTCATATATTGAACTTAATAGGGTTTAAAATATTGATAAAAAATGAGGAATCGACAAAACTGAAAATATCCTTCATGCACAAAATCAACTAGTTCATATAAAACTCACCCAAAACATAACCAAACATGAAATAGGGTATACTAGATGTCCAAGCAATATGGTATAGGGTATTTTACAAGTCTACAACAAGTTATACTACTATCAACTCATCAAGCATACGAGATCATACAACAAGTCATGAACAACATGCATGCATACAACAAGAAGTGGTCATCCCTAAGTTATTTTATGTCATGTGTGTAATAAGGCAGTTACAGGTGGGCAACACAATAGAGACAAGATATAACAGGGGTTTCGTAAAAGAATTGTCTCTAGAACACAACTACATTACAGGAGGTATTTAGTACTTATATTACACAAAGAGAAGAATACAAGTTACTTGCCTTATAGTCGACGACGAGAATGAAGCAAGAAAAAGAATAACGGGAATGGATTCCTGTGCAACAAACTCAACAAACGAACTCCGAAACACGACCCATGAACAAAATGAACACACGAACCCAACGAACACAATCACGAACAATGAAACTCGCGAACCACACACGAACACAAGAGCAAGAGAGAGATAGGGACCCACAGAGGATGACGGTGGCCACTGTGGGAGACGACGGAGGAAGGCCGAGGGCGAGACGGCAGCGCAGGTGCTGTTGTCGATGCTATTGTGCGTTGGAGGGATAACACACCGGGAAACGGCTGGAGCGTCGGGAGGCGCTGCGACTGGCTGTTGCAGTGAGAGGAGGGCACAAAATGGATAAAAAAATAGGGCACGAAGAAATAAAATAAAGAACATCAACCATAATAGCTCGATCAAATGGAGACGAAACAACAGACTGACACTAGAATCAAGAACTCAAATGAGAACACGACAAATTAAATAAATGAATATATATTGCAAAAGAAGATCCAATATATGGTCCAAAAAGAGATACAAGCTGAAACAAATACACGGAAAAAGAAAATACACCCAAAATACAGAAAATGGAAAACAGGGATTACATAACTAGTGGACTAATTAGGTGGGCTAAAATCCAAGGGCTGTTTAATTAATTAATTAATTAAAGTTGGCTAGAATTAGACTATTAGGCCTAAAGATTAATAATAGGCTTTAATTTTAAAAGGGAAGAAAATATTTATTCATGACAAAAGAATAATTTTTAAAGCTTAATACACATATTAAATTGCACGTGCAAAATACATGAAAAAAAATGAAAAAGTTTATACTTAATTATTTGAAAAATTCAGGATGTTCCAGGATTTTACTCTTACAAGTTCGATGTGGAAATCAAGGACAAGAAGGGTGTGAAAAATGTGGTGGCGGTTCATTTATCCCGTATTGAGTCAAAAGATGAAAACAAATTGCAGGTTACACTAATCAATGAAAAATTTCCAGATGAGTATTTAATGATGATTCAACTCTTCCATGGTATGCCGATATAGTTAACTACTTGGTATAAAAAATTCTACCTCCTGAAATTACTTATCAACAAAAGAAGAAATTTTTCTCTGGCTTGAAATATTATTTCTGGGAGGAACCCTTTTTATTACACCATTGTGCAGATCAAGTAATAAGGAGATGTGTACCTGAAGAGGAAATGGAAAGCATACTCAAACATTGCCACACATTGGAAGTTGGCGGCCATTTTAGTGGAGCAAAAACAGCAGCAAAAAATTTACAATCAGGATTTTATTGGCCAACAATTTTTAAGGATGGTTTTAATTTTGTTAAATTATGTGATCATTTTCAAAGGGTGGGAAATATTTCTAGGAAACATGAGATGCCCTTAAATAATATCTTAGTGATTGAATTATTTGATGTTTGGGGGATAGATTTTATGGGTCCTTTTCCATCTTCATTTTCTAATAAATATATTTTGGTTGCTGTAGATTATATCTCTAAGTGGGTGGAAGCTTCTGCCTTACCAACCAATGATGCAAGAGTGGTGGTGAACTTCATTAGGAAAAATATCTTTTCAAAATTTGGAACTCCAAGGGAAATTATTAGCGATGGAGGGAAACATTGTTGCAAGCGTCAATTTGATGCTTTACTTGCTAAGTTTGGAGTTACTCATCATGTGGCAACACCATATCACCCTCAAACAAGTGGTTAAGTGGCGGTTTCAAATAGAGAGTTGAAGCGTATACTTGAGACGACCGTGAATATGTCACGAACAGATTGGGCAAGAAAATTAGATGATGCATTATGGGCATATAGGACGGCTTTTAAAACACCAATTGGAATGTCCCCATATAGAGTGGTGTATGGTAAAGCATGTCCCTTACCGGTGGAACTTGAGCATCGCGCTTATTGGGCAATAAAGACACTTAATTTTGACATGAAAAATGCAGGTAAAAAGAGAATGTTGGAACTAAATGAGATGGAAGAGTTTCGCAATTATACTTATGAAAATGCCAAGATCTATAAATAAAAGACTAAACGGTCGCACGATAAGCATATTTTGAGAAGAGAATTCAAGGAAGAGGAGAAGGTGTTGTTATTCAATTCAAAACTTAGGCATTTTCTAGGAAAATTGCGATCTAGGTGGACGGGACCATTTGTTGTCACACGAGTTTTTCCATATAGAGTTATAGAAATTCATCATGAGAAAAAAGGGACATTCAAGGTCAATGGACAGCAGTTAAAGCCATACATGGATGGAGAAGTTGGCAAGGAAATCTTGTACATCGATAAGGTCAAATAACAGTGACAAAATGGAGAAAGTCTGGCTGAAGACTTTAAACTTAGCGCTTCTTGGGAGGCAACCCATGTTTTCTTTTACTATATTTAGATTTGATTTTTCTTTTAGTTTATTATAATTATAATTTTTGATTTTATTTTGTAGGATAGCATAAGTGTGGAAGTCGCTGAGCAGAGCTGTATTCTACACCTGAATTGATGACTGTTTTTTAGCAGGATGGAGTCAGAATCTGGAAAAGTGTTTCAAAGAGCGATTGTAGGAAATTTTCTTAGCTTTTCAGAATAAAAAGAATCAGGCCATTTGGACACCTACAGCTCCAGATATCGCCGAAACAATGAACGTCACGTGTGCAGAATTTTAACACGAATCAGGAGAAAAATTCTGAACTTTTTGCATTCTTTTGTTTTTATTTTTCCTTTCCCATTGAGGAAAATGTCATTTTCAAGTTTGGGGGAAGGGGTACAAATTTATTTTATTTATTTATATATATTTGAATGAAAAATAAAACAAAAGGGATTTCAATTAGGCTTACCATTACACCTTTGAGTTCTTTATTGTGCTAAAGCATTGAAATAATTTTTATAGGGATAGAAAATATCATATAAAGCAAGAGTAAGCATACTTATTTACTTTAGGATTATTTAATTTCAAAATTCCTTACAAAATTGTGTG
This sequence comes from Hemerocallis citrina, assembly GCA_017893485.1. Taxonomy (NCBI): domain Eukaryota; kingdom Viridiplantae; phylum Streptophyta; class Magnoliopsida; order Asparagales; family Asphodelaceae; genus Hemerocallis; species Hemerocallis citrina. Next base: position 160,618,243 of record CM030360.1, on the reverse strand, counting down.
AGTCATGCGATTATACAACAAAAAAGAATGTGATGCCTTTTCTTTTGATTATCCCTTTTGATCTAGTCCTAAACAGAGTTTAAGTAAATAGGGTGACAATGAAAAAATAAATTATATAAATAAAGTTCAATCTACTCCAATGTTTTGAGTTGCTTAGTAACTAGGGGTATTCATCACCAATGTTTACTTTTACGTCAAACGATAACTTGAAATATGAGTATGCAAAGCAGTTTAAGTTTGTCACTTGTTGAGTAACTGGGTGAATTCATCACAAATATTTGCATTCGCATCAAAAGGCAAGTGACATCTTAGAGAAGAGCGAAAAAAAACTCTAGTTTGCTGCTCGGTTTGTAGTAATGAGAATGGGTAATCACAGAATGAGTTATTACCTGATAATTACATTAATTGCATGACAAATATGATTAGGTTTGGAATTATGAATGAATAATTGTACTGGAGAAAGTGAGTATGCTTAATTTTAATTTATTTGCTATTATTTATATGTTTAATTGCAATTTTGATGCTTGCATGATGAGATCTCTTGGTGTGATGACTTGAGCTTATTATTAATAATTATTTCTTTATTCATGGTTTTAGTTTTTCTCGAGAACAAGCAAAATCTTAAGTTTGGGGGTATTTGATGTGTATAATTTTCATATAAATATTTGTACTCAATTACCCATAAAAATTGCTTGTATTCGTCTATCTTGTTAAAAATTCATCTTATTTCAATAGATTTCAGTTAATTAATTATTTTTGAAGGAATAAGATTTTTGATGCAAAAGGGAATATTTTCAGTAAAAAGTAACAAAGAAAATAAGGAGAATTGATTGATTTATTTTTATTGATTTGTTGAAATTTGAATTTTATAATTTGGCCATGTGAAAAGCAAAATAGAAATTTTAATTGCCAATAGAGGTTGAAAATGAAACAAACAAATTTAAAAGGGTTTAATTGAGCTAATGTGATTATTAGTTAGTTTAATTTAAACTAAATATTTTTATTTTTATTTTTATTTAAATACTAAATTCTAATTTTATTTTGTGTGTGCAGCACATGTTTCAAGAAAAAAGAAAGAGAAGAAAAAAAGCAAGAAATAAAAGAGCAAATTAAATAAGGAAAGAAATAAATGAAGATTTGGGGGTTTCCTGCAAAAGTAAACCCTAATGCCCAACGTTCGTGGGCCTATAAATACAATAAAGGACAGAAGTGAAGAGGGCATGCCATACGAAAGATGAAGACGACTGTATATATATATATATATATATATATATATATATATATATATATATATATATATATATATATATATATATATATATATATATATATATATATATTAACAGAGAAGTCCTTTCGCGTGCATGGCGTTCGAGATGAAGAGAAAGGGATAGCTGGGTTCTGTGCTGACTGGGCTTCGGCTCTGAACTCGAGGACAACATAGAGGGGTTCTGTTGTGCCAGCTAACGTGGCGTGGGCTCTGTTGCAGCGCGGTGCCCGAGGTAGAAAGAGATAGAGAGAAACAGAAAGGCTCTGGTGCTGACGTGACTACTGACTATGGGCACGATCTTCGAGACGGGATTGAGATAGAGGAGGAGAGAGAAGCAGGGGTTACTGTTCGGCACAAAAATTGAGACTTCGGTTTGCAATTTTTTTTACAAAAACTGAGTTCTTTCCGTCTCTCTTTTCTTCTTTTAATTTTATTATGCAATCCAAAATAGTATTTGTTAGTTGTAAATTTATTATGAACTAAATTAATTTTTTTAGGGCATTGATGTAGCATAGTTTTGAGAACACAATTTTAATTCCATGTTATTTTTCTATTTTTTCATGGTTGTGTGTTTGATTTTTGTTCTTAATACTTACAATTGGTTGACCAACTTTTGTATGATCAATTAAATCATGGAGAGACCGAACTGGTAATTTGTAATTTTGAATTAATAAAATTTAACACCGTTACAAAAGCGAGCCGCTGTTAATGTGACCGTTAAGAAATCCATAGATCTTAATGAATTTTGAACTAGTAATTTGTGCATCAACTATGATAAATAATTAGTTGAGAATATTTTTGATATTGCTTGAGAGCGAGTATTGAATAATTTGGGGATTTTGGTCTACAACTTGGAAAAACAATCTTTTTATTCACATGGGATTATGAATTGTGTTTGATTAACTAGGTGAAATTAAAAGTCCTAGAATTAAGTTTGCTATTAACAAACAGCAAAAATTTCAGATTCCGCTTATTTTTAATTAATTTAGTTAGTCCTTTAGATTAATTTAATTTAGTTGCTTTATTTATTGAATTTCAAATTTCCAAATAGTAGCTAATCTAGTAATTTTGGTACTCGATAAAATAATTAGTCCTTGTGGGTTCGACACTCTTTTCACTTAATTATACTACTTGTTGCGATTTTGTACACTTGCAAATATTCACATCAGTGATCACAGATTGAGTTGTTGCATGATTCAGTTAATTGCATGAAAAATATGAATGAGATGAGAATTATGTATAAATAATTATGAGAAAGTGAGTATGCTTAGTTTTACTTTATTTGCTATTGTTTATGTACTAATTTGAAGATTTGATGCTTGTGTGGTAAGATCTCTTGGTGAGATGAGTTGAGACTAATTATGATTATAATCCTTTGATTTATGATTTTTCTTTTGCTCGAGGATAAGCAAAATCTTAAGTTTGGGGGTATTTCATGAGTGAAATTTATACATGATTTTTATTACTCTTTTTACACATTAAAGTTGCGAGTTCTCGTTTATTTCTTCAAATTTTATCTTCATTCAACTTATTTTTATTCATTTATTTATTTTTCAAAGAATGAGGTGGATGAGTGCAAAATGTGGGCGCTTTGGTAAAATCAAGGAGAAAACAAGGATAAGGATTTCAAATTTTAAAAAATGATTTTATATGAAAATTTCTAGAAAATTTGAGCATTCAAAATCGCATGTTTTTACTAAGTGGACCTTTGAAGAACAAATAGAAAATTTTATGGTCAAATAGGGGGTGGAATAATTTTTTTTAATTTTAAAAAAAGAAGATTTAAAGATTGGTCAAATGAGTAGATAGTGATGATTAGTTAGTTTGTTTTAGAAGATCAATCTTAATTTTAAAATTTTAATCAATCAACTAATTAATTTATATTAAATCTTACTAACCCTATGTTTCTTCTACCTATATAAATCCCCAAAGAAAGGTTGGCGACTCTGATCCCGTGGAAGAAAAGAAAAAAATATATTAAAGGGGAGTTGGTGCCGGCTAGAACACAAAAAAAAAGAGTAATGCTGCACCCACTACCAATTTACTATATTTCTCTCCACTAACTTAGGTGGCACACTCCAATAGGTGAGGGAAAAGAGAGTAGGTGGGGGAACTCTCCAATTGGAGCGTGCCGCCTAAGGTAGTAAAGATAAATATAGTGAAATTGGCATTGGATGAAGCATTACTGAAAAAAAAAATGGTGGAGAGATTGGCTGCTCAAGAATTGTGGCTGAGAAGAAGAAAAGAAGAAGAAGAGCACGGATTCCAAGGAGCAGAGTTCGGGACTTGATTTTTTTCGAGATTCGATTTTTGGCTTCAACCAACAACTAGTTCTTTCTTCTTATGTTCTTATTTTTATTACTTTTCAATCCAATAACATGATTTTTAGTTGAAAAACTATCATGAACTAAATTTATTTTTCTAATGTAGCCTAGTTTTGAGAACACAATTCTAATTTTATGTTATTTGATTCATCTATTTTTTCATGGTTGTATGTTTAATTTTGGCTCTTAATGCTTACAATTATTTGGTCAACTATTGTTTGATTTATTGAATCATGGGAAGACTAAGAGGTAACTTGTGATTTAGAATTATGAAATTAAATACCATTGATTGAGCAAAATTAGAGATGATTTACTGCAATTAATGTAACTGTAAAAAAATCCATAGAACTTAATGAACCTTCAATTAATAAAATGTGCATAGAGATATGACAAATTGTTAGTTGGAGATATGTTTGGTGTTGTTCGAGAGAAAACATTGAATAAATAAGAGATTTTGGTCTACAACTTGAAAAAGTAGAATTTCTTGATTACAAGGAATCATGAATTGTGTGGAATTAACTAGGTGAAATCAAAAGCCCTAGAATTAGTTTTGCTATCAATAAACCCCAAAATTTTAGATTTTTATTATTATTAATTTGATTAGCTTTTCTTTTAGTTTAATTTAGTTTAGTTTTTGTTTTCATCAATTTTTTTGATTCTCCAAATTGAAGTTACTCTAGTGAAATTGGTAGTCAATAAAATAATAGTAACTATTGCTAACTGTTGATGAGTGAGATGCTTGTGTATGGGATTAAAAATTTTGTTATTCCTTTCTAACCAAACCACCCAATAGGTGGAAGCTACCCCAATCCTCAAAATGTCAATGTCGTGCTTGCAGACATTGATCTCCCTCCAAGATCCCCAGACAGACTGAAGAGAATCTAGCTGTAATACCCCGATTTTCATTTATAAAAATTATTATTTTTGCACGTATTGTACACGTGCAATTTTTGTAGTATAAAATCTTAAAATTATTTTCATTAGACAATGAGTAATTTTTGCACGTATCGTACACGTGCAATTTTTGTAGTATAAAATCTTATAATTATTTTCATTAGACAATGAGTATATATATATATATATATATATATATATATATATATATATATATATATATATATATATATATATATATATATATATATATATATATATATATATATATATATATATATATGCGTATGTGTTCTCTAATTGTTTTTATTAAGGCCCATTTTCTTCAAATAAACATAAGTCCTTTTATAGCCCAAATATAATTTATTTTGTAAACTAAATTTGGCCCATTAAATAAAGGCCCATGAATTTATTTTTCCTTTTAATTACAACTTGTAATGTAGACTATTTTTATAGATCATTTTTGTAAAAAATAAAATGTACAACTTTTTATATGGGGAACTAGTAAATGCACGTGCATTGCACGTACACGTGCATGGGGCACCTTGTGTGGCCGGTTTTGAATGGGAGGGAAAGGGAAAAAGAGAAGTGGAGTTGTGGGTGGAAGTTGTTTGGATCATAGTTGGTTACTACAACTTCCCCTTAAATCCTAGCCTTTTATCCTTAACCCCTAGATTGATCCTAGCCCTTCATTTGCTCCAAAATTTAGTATAAATACCCCCTCCCCCCTAGCCTAGTTATTCTTGCACTCTTCATTTCTCCAAAAACCTATAGTAGAGAATACAATTGTTAGTAGTAATTTATTAGTAAGAAGTGAGATAAAAGATTGAGAGAGAGGGTGAGTGTGTGCTTGCAACAAGGGAGGCCGGCTACTACACTACTGGAAGCTCTCGGGTTGCAATCTTGGAAGGTTCGGTTGCACATCAAGGAGGAGGAGGAGCGTTCGTTTGGCAAGCTCGCGAAGGACTCTTTCGTTTAGGAGGTGTTGCAAAATCTTTTCTCTCCAAATAAGGTGGGTTATTTTCTATATTTCTAACTAGATACCATGTTAAGGTTGATTGAAACGATAATACATGAAAGAAATTAATAAGAGTACACTTAATTGGAAAAAGGACTTGTTAGTTGATTGAATTGACGCTAAATAAATTGCATGTTATTTCGTCATGAATCTTAAGTTGTATGTGAATCGGTTGTAGCTATGGAATGTGTGAATTAAAGTTTGTTGTCAATATCAAAACTAAGTACAAATGCTAGTAGGACGAAATTGTTGCTTTATGTGCTTAGATGGACTTTCGTGATAATGTTTAGAATGAGTCAATTAAAATATGCTTTTGGTTTTATAAAAGGAAGACAAACAGAGAATTAATATAGAAAATATTAATATTAAGTCGTATGAGAAATGTCAAAATGAGATATGGAAATAGTAGTATACAATCTAAATTAATTGTATGAAAAATATGTGTTTAATTACTGGAAAAATTATTTTAAATTACTGGAGTGTTAAATTATGTTTAAATAGACATTCTGGAGATTTACAGGAATTTTAGTAAAAGCAAAACTAAAATAAGAGTTTTTGAACATCGAAATGTTCTAATTGAACAGAGAGTTAATTTAAATAAAATACAAGTTGTAGTCAAGACAACTTGAGCCTATAGCTCAAGTGGTCGGTGAGCTCTTTAGCGCTGCAGTAGTGCGGGTGTGTTGGGTTGAGGTCACTGGTTCGATACTTAAGAACACCATTCTTTTTATGTGCGTTTAAAATTAAACCAATTTTCAGACCGAGAGTATAAAACTCTCTGACTTCTCCTTGTATCAATGAGCGCAAGTAGCCAGATGGCTGGCGCGCGCGGCTGTGTTCTCTTGGGTCGCTGGTTTGATTCCTGGCTTGGTCAGAATGTTAATTTTTATGGAAAAGTGATTTTTTTGGGTTTCTTGATGTGAAAAAATTCTGGAAAAAAAAACTATTATTATTTTAAAATCATGTGTGACTTATGAAAAATTATTGGAAATTATTAGAATGAAATAAAGTGCATTTTTGAAAATAAAAGTGTAGTTGGGACTATAGTTTTGCACTCGTATATTTTCGTAAAAATGCGTTTTGCGAAGAAAGTGAGATAAGTATTAGAAAAGGAAAAATTAGAAGAAAGAAAGTATATGTTGTGAAGTTTTGTATGAATTATTCTTGATAAAGAATAGTGTGACAATAACGAGTTTGTGAATATTCACTTTGACTAGATATTTTGTGATACGATTTTAATGTGGAAATAAATATTGGTTATGAAATACATGATGTATAATTGAACTCCATGTATGGTTATTGACTCATGAAAATTTTAGAAATCATGTGATTGGAAAAGAGAAATGTTATTGAGTATGACAACTCAAATATGTGAATTTGTGAATTGAAATTGAAAATTAGGGTGTAGCCAAAACTCACACCGGCAAGTGAAAAGTGATGAAATATGATTATTGAAATTGAAAAGACTAAGTTTGGATCATTGTAAAATGAAAGAAATAAGACCGGTAGTAGTGAGAGGGCTAACTCTAAGAGATTGATTTTGTTCATGATTTCATTAAGAATTAGTACATAGTGAAGAGGTGATGAAAGTGAGAGAAAAACACAAGTATGGGGGCCTCGAGTCTACGATGTGGGTGTGATTCACAGTTTGTCTTCACGATGCGTCGTGACATGACGTGGGCACTACTCCGGAATTATCGGGATCTTGGCGATGCTTGTGGGGTTTTTGGTGACTGCGAGAGGATCGAGTGCCATAAAGGAGGCTAAATTGTCTATAGATAGTCTTCACAATGCATCGTGACATGACATGGGATTCTCCTCCAGTTTTTCTGTACATGAGCTCGTACTCATAGGACATCTAAGATACTTACCGTAGTTACAGTAGTAGATTAAGTCATGACGAGGGATTGAACCCTACAAGAAGAAGAATGATTAAGAGGCTTGCCCTCGGACCTATGTAGTATGGGATGCATAGAATCTGAACAAGTGCGCATTAGTGTCATGTAATATAAATAACTGCATTAAGGACTAAGTGCACAATCACAACACGACATCAATAGAGTATTCCCTTTAGTTTGATATGTGACAAGTTTGTGTTTGTTAAATATGGAAAATCAGTTATACTGTTTCCGGCATAGAGAGGATGGCCGTGTATAATGTTCGTCGGTTGAATAAACTGACGTACCTACAGTTTTGTATGCAGGGTAAATGACATGATAAAGATTAAAGGAGAAATGATGCTTAGCGATTATTCAAATGTGGATGTACCTTTATATAAATGTTGTAAATTTGCTTCTACTGTAAAATGTAAAGTGTAAAGATTTCTTATAAGTCTGATGTAAAGTGAAAAGTTTTTAATTCCTTGTAAAATTGTACGAAAGAAGTGTAAAGATCCTGTGAAATCTCGAATTTAGAGTATTTTAGAATTCTGGGCATTACACTAGCAATGGAGCATATATATAGAATCTACGCCGTTGCTCCTCCCATATCGGTATAACATTCCAGAAATTCATGAATAAATGATCCACCATTTCTCCATCTTGATCAGACATGACACAATTCCCTGGCCTTACCAGCTGCGCCTTGCTAGGTTATCCCTAATGATCACAACATTTTGAACAGCCAGCCAATTGAAGGCGCGAACCAATGGACCTTCACCTTCCGAACGGGGTTGTGTACTTGGGAGTTAAAGGAAGAGATTCGGGAGAGGTTGCCTCATTTGTTTGAGTAGTGCTTGTTTTTCTTTGTTTTGTTTTGTTTGTTCTGGGGTTTGTCCTATGTACCTCTTGTATGAATTTCGAGGACGAAATTCTTCTTGTAAGGTGGGTAGGATTTGTAAGCCCTACTTTCGAATTTTACTGTATTTTGTTTTCTTTTGATTATTGTATTTGGATTCCTTTATTATAGTGTATTTTGTATTTTCTTGGGTTCTTTTATTCTCTCTTGATTGATCTGTATTCTTTGCTTGGATTCTGTTCTCCTTGTAAATTTTGCTCTTTCTATTTTGAGTCTGATTTGTTCTCCTCTATGTTCGTCTCATCTCATTGCACTCATTTTTCTCTTTTTGGAGCCAAAAACGATACCCAAAACCTACAAAATCTCAACCCAAAACCCTAATTCTTAATCCCCTATATATATACCCTATTAATTAACCCTAATTTATTCCCCTTCCTCTCTCCGCTATTTTCTCTCTCCCCGATCCCAACTCTCTCCCCCTCTCTCTGTTTCGTGGCACCCAAACCCAAACTGAACCCCCCTTACCCCGTTGCCATCTCCGATCGCCTTCCACCACCGTCACCATCATTGTCTCCATCACCATCCCTTCGTCCCCTCGACCTCGTCGCACCCCATCGTCATCCCCTCTCCTCGTCAAACCCAATCCACCGAGTTTCGTCATCGCTGTTACCCATCTCCGTGCCCCCATTACCTTCGCCATTCCTCACCGCTCACCCTCACACCCACCGAAGGTCCCTAGCTCTGTCGTCATCGCCGTCCAAGCCCCCGAGGTCGCGTTGTCGTCTTCCTCTGTGCCACGTCGAAGTCTCGCCACTGCATTGCTTTTCGACCGTAGCGTGCCTCCATTGTCGTTGACAGCCGTCGTGCCACTCCACAATCGTTGCCTCGCATTGTGGTCATCGCTCTCTCTCTCTTTCTCTGCCGAGGTTGAAGACGATCACTGATTGGTTGGTTTCAGTGTTCCATGTTTTGGCACAGTGGATCCGAACCCCTTGTTCACTGTTTTGGGCCGATCTGGTGTGAACTTTTACCCGAGTTGCTGCTGCTGCTGTTGCTTTGCTGGTTGATTCTTTGAACATATTTCGTATGTGCTCTTTTGGGATTTTTGCCTGGAATTCTGATCCTGTTATTCTTATTATTCGAATCTGCAAATTAACAGGCAAGTCTCTTCTTGAACTAACATTTTATTCTGTTCAAGTTTATTTGATCTCTGCAAGGAAATCCAGTCCCATTTGTTATCATATTGCTTTGACAATCTGTTATGTTTATCGAGGGTTTACACGAGCTAACCCGACATACTTTTAACATCGTGCTGTCTCTTTGATCTAAAACCTAGTCCCTACTGTTTCATACATATGCACATTTAAATAACTAGATTCATGCATAGGACTACTTGATAAGTTGGTCATGTTAAATTGTATGTGTTAGATTGAAGTTGATCGATAAATCGATACCATGCTTGGGATAATTGTATCTTAAACTTAGAAATTTGCATGTTGATACCTAGGATCACTTTGATTACCAATTTGCATGCTACATGTGATCATATGATTTACTTATTGCCCTTTTGATGTTAAAACAATTTCTGGACTGCTAATTGTTTCATTTTGAATCAGATTTTCAACCATGCTAATGTGATAATTTAAAATAACTTGCTGAACATAAATTGTATCCCTGGATGTCTAGTTCACTTTCCCTTTTTGTGGATTTGAATTCCGATGTATAACCTGCTAGATATCATTATTTTAGTACAGCCATGTTAGAAATTCCAGATTGACAAATGCATGCGTATCCTGCTATTTCTTAATTTAATTGACCATGCTAACAGTAAAAGAAAAATCTGAAATAAATCTAGTTGAACCTAGACACATGTAGGAATCATCCAGAATTTTTATAGATTTTAATAATGAGTTCTCCGACCTGAAATAATTAGTTGGACACAACTTACTGCATACTGCCTGAACATAAAATCTGAATAGAAATAGAGTTTTCACCCTAATTTCTGTATCTTTTATATGCCTTAATTATATTCACTGGAACCGTGTGGAAGTCTACTTTCTAGGCCTTCCAACGGATTCAGATTTTTTATTTTATAGTGGCTATAGTCAGTATGTTAGTACAGCAAGGTCATGCTGTCCTGATTATGTGAATTGTGCTTATATGATATGTTTGCTTCATGCTTTGTCTATAACGCATAGAATTAGACACACTTAGTATTATACAATATTAACACCCTCTTGCATGATCACATATGATGAAAATAAACTATTAACAAGCCAGGGTATTATGGGTATACATGGTAGTGAACGATCGGAAAATGTACTCGGTAAGGCCTTCTCGCTCGCATGGACACTTGACATAGAAGGAGGAGCATTGATTGCAGTGATTAATTGTTGATTCTTGCATGTAAATTATTGTTATCAATGTCGAGTATACGATCCGTGAATTCACCATTGGTCTAAAACGATCACTGTGCTTGCGCCAAACCTGTGGAATGGAACGCAGTAGTACGTGCACTAGATAGATTAATAAAATACTTAATAACATGCATCTCATGCTTGATCTTGTCTTGACGTCACTCATTACAAGCGTGATTAATTATAGACCTTTGATATTATTGCCTGTCTTTGCTTTGCTCTTTGTCTTTGATCATGTTCCTTTTTCCTTTGATATACATGCTTCCTTTATCCTCTGTTTTCTCTACTTGCTGCCCACGACTTGGTCTAAGGGCACTCTTTTCTTTCTTTTAGATCAAGATTTTACAAGTGCTAAAGGATTGATCCCCGAAGGAATTGGTGAGCAACGTTTCTAAAGATGGAACCAGATTGCGCTGCTTAGGTTTATTTGCTGCTAGATTTATTTCTCGAATATTATTATGACTTGTACTTTGTTTTGGGCTTTATGACCTGGAGTTTTTTTTAATCCCAGATGTTGGATATTTATACTGTTGGATTATTTCATTTATTATTGGAATTTATCTTGGATTCATGTGGTTATATTTCTTGCGTGGTTGTACTTTGTTGTTCATATTGTTGAGTTAGTCTGGTACAGCTTATGGATGGTGTTTACATCATTCGCTGGGCCTACGTTACGTACTCGTATTCCGTATTTTGGGAAGCGGGGCGTGACATTAACCACCCCAACCCGCCAAATTCCTTTCTTCTACATACCAACCCCCACTTGATTAATGGGTATCCTTTCTCATCCGCCCTTGACCCATTCCAAAGAAAGCGACACCTATGCCTGTCAATCTTTTTAATCGCTCACACTGGTATCTCAAATAATGACAAAAAGTATAGTGATATAGAGTTGATCACTGAGTTGAGCATAACCCAGTGACCGCTGAAAAAAGCAATTTCCACTTCCATCCTTCTAGTCTATTATCAATTCTCTCAATCAGTTCATTCCAGTCCCCAATCTGAGCGACCCACTTCTAACAGGTAAACCCAAATACTTTAGCGGCAAGTGTGTGTCGTGCAGTTAAGTATAGATGCCACCAACATATCGTGATCTCCTGCATCTTCTAAAAAGGTGATTATGCTTTTATGGAAATCACATTATGTCCCAACCAACCCTAAAAAAGATACAATCTCCACTTAAGAAAAAATAGCTTGAGCAATGTCACATTCCCCAAATATTAGTGTGTCGTCCGCATACTAAACATTCATGACTGTTGAGACCCCCCTCCTTATGCCCAGCCCGTTAATGAGGTACCTCCAGCAGGCAGTTCCATTCTACTTTGTCATATGCTTTTTTCAAAGTCCAGTTTCAAGAGAAACCCCGACACCTGATGCCTAGTATGGTCCTGGATTACCTCTTGAACCAATGCCACACCTTCTAGGATCTCCCTCTCTGCTATAAATCATGTCTAGTACTCATCCACAATATCCCCTAACAGCTCTTCAGCCTATTATCCAAGACCTTGTAAATGATCTTTGACCGAGCAGTTATGGAGACTAATTAGCCTGAAATCCCTAATCTCGGTGACCACTTTTTTCTTTGGAATTAGAAAAATGTTTGCGTAATTCATTCTTCCCATTTCCAAGGTACCTTCATAAAAGGCATTTATGAAGTCTATATAACCCCCCTTGATGATGTCCTAAAAGCATTTGTAAAAGAATATTGGGAACACATTCGGTCCTGAAGCTTTATCCTAGCTCAGTCCCCACACTGCCACTTTGAACTCCTCCAAAGTAAATGGATCTTGCAATGTCGTCACTTTACTCTAAGTGTCTTTGTCTGTAACACCTGTTTTCATAAATACGTATTTTCTATGTATTTTCGGTATTTCAAATTTTTGTAAATTAGTTTTCCGCTTTCAAATTATTTTTGTTAAAATGTATTATTGGATCTTCTATTAAATTCTATTTTTAATCAATGATTTTATTTATAACTATTTTCCAATGAATTTATATTATAATACAAATCCTATTATTGTTATTATTATTATTATTATTATTATTATTATTATTATTATTATTATTATTATTATTATTATTATTATTATTATTTTGAAGTACAAACCAAGTATATTATTTGTATGTGATTATCCTAATTGTTTGTGAAAAGCATTAATCTAATTGTATTCTTCAAATTAATTTTATTGAACCCTGTAAAATATTGTTTTGCAACCTATGAGAAATTACGAAATTTGTATTTTATAAATCCTATCTATTTTTCCCTATTGGATTTTAAAACCCAATCCTATCGCTTATTGGATCCCTTTTATTAAACCCATTAATATCCAACCCAATAACCCTACCCGTCACCCCACCTAACCCTAATTCACTTATCCCTATATATATCCTTACCCCTGTTTAACCCTAACTTCACTAAAACCCTACTCAGCTGCTCATCCCTCTTTCTCTCTCCCTTCCCGTCTACCCAGACCCCCTCGATCCCTGACCTCTGTTCCCGGTGCTCCTCCGCCTTTTCCTCCCTTCCTCCAGTGTCGCGGCATCTCATCGACTAGGTCCCTGAGCACCTTGTGTCCCTCCGTTGACGCATCGCAAAGGAACAACAGCAACCTCCTGCAGTGCCTGTGCCCCACCTAGAGTACCGTGACCTTCCGATGCCAGCCTCCCGAGCGTCGTCGCTGTGCGCCTCCATCCGTCGCGACCCCCTGGTCCCCTGCTCCCTATCGCGCCGCTGTGACAGTAGCCTCCTTCCATCTCCTTTTCCAACGGCCAACAGTAACGACCCCGGCGCCGCTCCCCTACCCCCTACCGAATTCAGCCAGAAGACGCAGTGCGCTCCCCGCACTGTGTTCCTCCGTCGATAGTACAACAGCCACAATAGCCCCCGGTCTATCCTCCCTATGCCGGCAGCACTGCCGCCGATGTCCTCGAGCAGCCGCTATTCGTTCCCCGTGCTCCGTCTCTCTCCCTCTTGGTATGCGTGTGTGATCTTGTTGTGATCGTGTGTTCGTTATTGGTTAGTGGTTCATTGTTCGTGAGTTATGCTCGTGGTTTGTGGATTTGTTCGTTCGTTGTGATCGTGCCGGGAATCTGTTCCCGTTATTCTCGCTTTTGCTTCGTTTTCATCGTCGTCTCTTAGGTAAGTAACTGATTGATCTAGATGGATGTAGATTAGGGGCTAGGATGTATTAGGGAGTTAGAGCAACTACCCATGAACACAAAACTACCTCTCCACTACTCCATCTCTCCCACTCTCTCTTGAAGTCAATTGGCCTACACCTATGCACACTCAAGACACATGCTAGTGCAATGCACGTGTCACACCAAGCACACCTAGTTACTAGTTGTACATGTTAGTTTAATTAATTGTTACAAAAACAAATCTACCCTACAAGTTGTCTCATTTAAATGAGAATAAACTAGTGGGCTCAATTTAGTGGGCTAGAAGTCTATGGGCTTCTAATTAAAATAATTAAATTAATTAGTGTGGACTAGAGTTAGAAAATTAGGCCTAGTGTTTAAAATAGGCTTTTAGAAAAAGACAAGAATTAAAATACTTTGTTCATGGTATAAAAATATATATTTTTTAGGGAAAAATGTACATAAATTTGTACGTACAAAACACGTGGATCAAACAAACTGTTATTTAATTATAATTGAAAATTCAGGATGTTACAGAAGGGGGCCCGTGTTCCCCATTACCTATTGCCATATTTCATGATGACATGATTCATGCCTGTTATTATATATTGCCATGTTTCATGATTACATGATTCATGCCTGTTATTACTATATGCTGCCTTGTCTCATGATTACATGATTCATTCCTGTTATTACTATCTGACTATATGTTGCCATGATTCGTGATGATTCATGTCTGTTATTACTATATGTTGTCATGTTTTATGATTACAAGTTTCCATACCTGTTATTACTATCTGTTGTCATGTTTCATGACTATATGATTCATGCCTGTTCTGTTGCAGCGATTTCACAACTACGTGATCGTGCCTGTTACCTGTTACATGTCGCCTGAGTATACGGCCCTATAGAAATCCACCACTAGATCTAAACGTAATTTGCATGTAAGTAGCAACCATGTGGTGAAAACCTGGGACGCATGAAGTGCTTCCTAGATAGAAATAAATACAAGACTTGAAATTACATGATACCTATTACATGCTTACCTGTTACATGATTATCTAGACATGCTACTTGACACCTGTTGCTTGTTTACCTGCTTGCATGATACTTGACATCTGTTACGTGTTACCTATACCCTGTTAGTTTATCACATTACTTGATTCTGTTCATGATTCATGCTAGTTGTTCTATTTTGGTACCATGTCTATTCCATGATATGTTTGCTTCCGCTGTTACTCTATTTTTGTTTATCTTTTCCTGTACTTGTTGCTTGCACTACAAGTGGCCCGTAACTTACATTGACGAGCATTTTTTTTCTTTTCCTCTTCATGCAATTTATTAAATTGTAGATTATGGTGTTCAGCTGCCTGATGGAGTAGGTAATATAAGATTCTAGATGCTGGAGTTTTGCCATTATTATTATTCTCTGCTGCTTATTTTAAATAAATGTATCTGTTACTTGGATTATTTGTATTGGGCAATGTGACCCAGAATTATTAACTTGTTCAGATCTGGTTTATTTGAGATTATTACATTTTGTTTCATGTAAATTCCTGTTGGCATATTGATTCATATATGCATGCGTGGTTGACTTCTCTTGCTTCCCAATCTGATTATTCCTGTGAAATGTTGTAAAGATCCTGACAGCTTATGGATGATGAAAATCATTCGCTGGATTTAGTCACGTATCCGTATTCCGTATCTCCTTTTTGGGAAGCGGGGCATGACATTGTCCAATGCTTCCCAAAGATCATATGCTGACTCGATGCGCCCTTCCCTTGATTCACCAAACAACTCCTTGTAGGTCTCATCAATATACTCCACCATCTGGCGATTATCTGAGATGACCGTCCCCGCAATGTCTAGGACATGTATGTAATTATTTCTTCGTTGCATGTTCGCTACTTTATGAAAGTACTTTGTGTTTGCATCCCCCTTTCTTAGCCAATTCACCCTGGATCGTTGTCGCAACATGACCTCCTCCTTACTATAAGTGTCCATGATTTATTGCCTACATTCGGCTAGGTGGAAGAATTGATTATCGTCCAAGCCATTCACTTCCTCCTTCTTCTCTAGATCTTCTATCTCCTTCAGGATGACCTCCTTCCTTTGCAGCACATTACCGAAGGTAACCTTGTTCCAACTTCTCAGGCTTTTCCTTAGCCTTGATAGTTTCTTCATAAGTCTTGCTATTGGGTTTGTGTGGCTTATATCCTCTTCCCAACTTTCCTAGAACAAGTCCTCACATTCCCCATTAACCAACCACATCTTCTCATAGCGGAAGATTTTATTTGTTCTTCTTTCCTCCTTACCTGTGCCAATGATAATGGGAACATGGTCCGACATGTTTCTGATGCATGATATAGCAATCCCCCAAGGAAATCTTGTCTCTCAATCAGTTGAAACGAGAATCCTATCCAATTTGGCTAGAACAGGTGACCTACGATGGATAAACCATGTAACGCTACGATCGTTGACCAGTATCTCAATCAACATGAGGTTGAAGCTTAGCTGATTGAACCTTCTCCAGTTGTGACCATTACCCGCTCCAACTCTCCTCTCGTGTGCATATCGTACAGTGTTAAAATCTCTTCCTAAAACCTAGGGCAAGTTCCATCTTCCCCTGATATCGACTAGCTCGTCCGAAAGTTCTTGCCTTTTTCTTCTGTTATTGGTTCATATACTGCAGTAATCGTTTCCTGCCATCCATTTGCTCTTCTTTTTCGATGAACACCTTCACCGTGAAGATACCCACCCAACAATCCAGTAAGTCGAAATTACTGGTATTGATACCAACCATAATTCCCCTGATGCTCCTTGTGCGTCTTTAAATCGTCATTCCCTAATATGATTTAACTTTAAAGCATTAAGAAAATTACCCATTGGTTGAGAAAATTTGTGTAACACCTCACAAAATTGAGTTATGACAATTTTGCCCCACGTGTATTACACATATGTATTTTCACCCGTTACGGGTAATATCCATAACATTATTGATATAAATATTGTATGTATTGCGTATTTCAATTATTTATAAATATTTTCCGTTCTCTCGAATTCATTTTGTATTTGAATTTATTTTATTTCTCCCTTTTGAGCCAACCCAAATATTAATCTTAAACTTTGTGTTTTTACGTGCATTGCACGTGGGTTCAATACACGTGTCAATTACGTATGTATTTTTCTTTAAATCAATAAAATGTGTTTATTCATATTTTTGGTGATTAAATTTATTATATAGAATATTTGATTTTAATCTTTGGTAGAATTAAGTTAAACCCACTTATAATAAATAAATGTGCTACATACGTATAAAATCCTATACTCTCATATACATGTATGAAATTATACAAACCTGTGCGCAACCCCACACTCCAAATGGCTGGCCTAGAATATAGTAGGGAAAAGGAAATTTTAAATTATGTTAAGGGGATAATGGGTGGTTACATTTGCATCATGGGTAGTTAAAATGTTTTGTAAATAAAAAGCCCTCCTTCATTTCCTCCTCCCTCATTCATTCAAAAAAAAAAGAGAAAGGAATGAACCACTGGCCACACATTTCTTCATTAGAGAGAGTTGCGTTTTGGGAGCTTTAAAAGGGAGAAGGTTTGGAAGTTTGCTAGGAGCATCAATTGCTCGGGATTCATCGATTGGGTGGGCGTTCATTAACTTTCTAATTTGTTCTTGTTAGAATTTCATGCTAGATACTCAATATAAATTGAATATTCATACTTAGATTATGTGTTGATTGTTGCTTGATTATGTGTTGTTAATTAATTGTGTGAAAATATAGTGTAATTAATCAAATGAGTATTAGTCTCACTTCAAAAAATCATTTCTTTTTATCCAGATGGGATCGGAAGCTAAAATATTTATAAGAGCACCCCGTATATGTCAAGAACATCTCCTAAAAATTTCATAATATTTGGATGTTGTTTACTCTTTTAATAATATCCAAACTTAGGACTGGTTGACAATTTGGCAGGCTTATGAAAATTTGTATACCTTTCGGATTCTGATCATTTCAGCATCTTATATGAAGTATTTTGAGGAATGTAAAAACTAAGAAATTTAAGTAGACTTTTTAACCTTTATTTAGAGTCTAAGAAATCATTTTTCCATGAAGAATGGAATTTATAATGAATTTTACAAGAACGAACAAGTGGCAGTATTTTAACTGTAGTTGGGTCCGTATAACAATTCAACCAAATTGTAGATTTCGAAGAATTCAGGTATATAGAAACAATATTTGGAGAAATTTACGACTACAAAGTTATAGTAGACTTTTATACCTTTAATTTGAGCTAAAGAACATAAAATTTCATGAAGCATAGAATTTTCTATGATTTTTACAAGTAGCATGAGCTGCAGTTTTCGGTATCTGAATTTACTATTTTGCAAATGAATTTAGACGAAGTAATTGAGGATGAATTTAGATGATCAAGTACAAAGTTGTAGTAGACCCATTTATGTTTTCTGTGAAACTGAGAAATCTATTTTTGGAGTAGTATTATAATTTATATGATTTTTTACAAGACCATTGAGTTGCTGTCCCGAGTTAGTTGAATATTCAAATAGTGAATTCTATATATGTTGTTTCCTTGAAAGGAAGTTGGTAGATTATGAGGCTTGTTGGCTTTGTTATTGGGTTTGGTTTAGGACCTCAGAGGTTGCACATTCAAATCTTGTTATGCTTGGGTTCTATTTTGTTTTATTTGCTGATTTTGAGTGTATGGAAATATAAATTGATCTTTTGGGGAAATATTTTGATGGTTAATTGTACAAATATTTTCGCGCCCCGCTTCCCAAAAAAATACGGAATACGAGTACATGACAAAGCCCAGCGAATAATTTTCATCATTCATAAGCTGTAAGGATCAACTCAACAGTACAACAGGAATATACAAGAAATATACAACCACACGCATGCATAAAACAAATCTCATAATCAACAGAATTATTTGAAAACAATTACATAATCCTCAAATAAAAACAAGATCTGGAAACAAAAATAAAACTTTAGGAGAACATGATCAATACAAGTTTAAGTAGCAACAAGGAATGAATGAACTCAAAACAAAAGCAAATTAAAGCATGAAATATTCTAGTCAGGCTCAAAACACTTGGTCACTCACTCCTTCGGGCAGCTGATATCTAAAACCTGTGTAATTATTAATTGAAGGAAACAGGAAAACAGAAAAATAGTATGCTCGTTAGTGCAAGCTACGGGCCACAAGTAGTACAAGCAAAAGAGTGGGTAACAAGAACATAAAGCTGGAAACAGGAAACAAGAGCATGGAGAGAATATACAGTAGGTAAATAGAGTCCAATAACTAGTAGACAAGTAACAGGTTCAGGTAATAAGTGGACATGCAATTGTGCATTGGGTGTCAGGTAAATTTGTAAACTGGTAACAAGTAGCAAGCAACAGTAATAGGTAATAGATAACAACAATAGGTAACGGTAATAGGAAACAGGGATGTGCAAGTGAAACACGTTATTCTTAAGTCTATTGTTTAATCCTAGCTAATGCAACAATCATGTGTCTCATATATATGCCACATGTTTGACGCATACAATCAAGTTACGTTTAGATTTCATGGTGAACTCTATACGGTCATGTACTCAGGAATCAGGTAAACAGTAAACAGTAAACAGTAAATAGTTTCATGAATGATGTAATCATGTAGTCATGAAAATAGCTGAGACCTATGGGTCCCCTTCCGAGTACACCTTTCTGTGGGAAAGTATGTAGTCAGGTAAAACAGTAAACAGTTGGGACCTATGGCTCCCTTCCGAGTACACCTTCCTATAAGGAAGTAATTAGTCAGGTAAAACAGTAAACAGTGGTGAAACGCAGTAAAACAGTACACAGTTGGGAAACACGGGCCCCTTTCTGAGTACACTTTTCTATATTGTCCACTACTAGATCTTTCCCTTAAACCCTGACCTGTTAATTATCATTATTATCAAAACAGGCATGAAAGTGCACAAACAAGGCAAGTAAACATGATAGGAAATAGGAAACAAGTTCGGACTGGGTAGAAAACATGTTCGGAGGTCAAAACAACTTATAATTATCAGAAACAACGAGAATTTCAATTCTATACAGCAGGACGTTGCTGCACCAAAACTGTAATTCCCGTTGCTACAGGAATGCAAATCTAGATCCTTCAGAAGTTCTAGACACTAGACTCTCTGCCGGTTCCACCGCATATACACATGATATATAAAAGTTGCAGCAACTGGGCTCAAATCAACATTCTACACAGATTTTGTGTTCAGCCAGAATTCTTAATGTTGTGTTCACATGCATGAAACAGGTCTGAAAACTCATTAAATAAATCCAGAAAAATTTGGGGAGGTTCCCTAGCATGTCTAGTCTCAGCATGTTAAATTTCATCTTATTATGTTACAGATAGCATGCTCAAATTAAATTGTAAAACAAGGTGATGAAGCAAAATTATGAATCTGGATGTCCAGACCCAGCAGCACTAAACCAGTCATAACTCACAAAATATAATTCGGAATTTGATTCCGTCAAAAGTTTTGAAAACTAGATGCATGGGACTACAATTCATATTCAGAAATTAATTAAAAAATTTTCCATCAACAGGATCGACATCATCAGACAAAATCAGGACAACAGTATATAAAGTTACTTTTTGCATGGATTATAACATGATTAGTATTTATGATGGATTCGGGTTGATGTATGGTGTAAATAAGAGTGTAACAAGTATCTAATCCACAAGCCACATGTATTTTCAACTCATTAACAAAGGAGACATCATTCACATACTTAACACACAACCAAATATCTATAACATGCACTCATATGGATAAATCTCCTAGATCTACATAGTGTTTGTGTGATGGATATAATAATGGACTATTTGAGGACTCTTTTTTGACTGTGGGGTTGGTAGAAGCCAACCAACGAATAGAACCAAGATCATTAATGAGTAAGAACATGAAGAACAAGTTATAGTGAAGTTCTACTTGTGGTATTTATGCTTGTACGAGGAACAAGGAAATTCATACAAGTTACTTGCCTTGATGATCGCGATGATGATCACGATCAACAGTGCTGAATCTCAATGTTGATGTTGATGAGGGTGATCAAGGTGATGGACCGAATCTCGATGATCAAATCGGGTGCAAATCAGAAGAAGATCGGATGGTGATGATTAAGATGCGATCAACGGCTGATAATCAAAGAGAACTTGATGATAATCAGGATGTGTACTGTGGTGATCACAACAGGGGAGACTTGGGTGATACTTGGGTGGTGGCAGTCACGGAGGTAAGGTGCAGGCGGTGACTCGAGCGGGAGGTGTTCGAAGGTGTGAGGCAGAGGTGGCGATGACTGGCAGAGTGCAGCGGGGCTACGGGGTCGACTAACAAGGGCAAAAGGGCGGCAGCAATTGGGAGTAGACGGGATGGTGGTCGTTGCGAGCACAGCGACCGGGGGATGCCTATAACACACCGAATTCCAAATAAGACTGCATTCGAAGTTCCACAGGATCTTTATGCTTCACTTCGCACAATTTTAAAAGGAACTAAAAGCTTTTATTACAACAATGATTACATTTTACACACCGGAAGCAAATGACAACATTATACATGAATTAAATAACAACTTGATTTTCTTCCAGCCATATTTTGATTCATAAGATCCATTAAATTCGAAGTAGAAAACATGAATTTAAATCAACTTCTTTCATTTCATTGAATTCGAACTTTGTACATTCAAATTTAAAATATCGTCTGACATCAAGCAAAAGCATTGAGAAGATACAACATTCTAATCCCTACGGTTCCTCTTGGCTTGCCTAAGCTCTTCCCATAGTTATGCCACTTCTTCCTATAGTACATCATACATGTTCTTTCTCTTCTCGAGTTCCCGAACACGATGACTGAGGGTTGCAATATTCTCCTTGCACTTGGCATACTGCGTCTGCAATAGCTCTGCTCTCTTCCTCTGAGTCTCCACTTAACTCTGAAGAGACTTGATGAGATCTCCTCGATCTGGCTCTTCCTCGTCAGATGAAATGTCTAATAAGGGCGGAGATGGAGTGATCTCTCAGGACTCGGGCCATTCTCCTTTATACTCCTCGGGATCTTCTTCGTCGGAATCTCCTTGTCCGGGGTAGTAGTCCTCTTCGATTATGTGCCAATCATCATCGCCTGCTGGGTCGTGGTGGTTCGCCATCTTGGGGAAGGGAGAAGAAGAAGCATTAATCATAGAGAAACACAAATTTAAGTAGCTTACATTTAAATCTCTATACCCAACTCACGCTCTAATGTCCACTCTAGGGTGACGTTCCTTATAAATTTGTACTATTTGGAAGCATGGCTCTAATACCACTCTGTAACACCCCAATTCCAAATAAGACTGAATTCGAAGTTCCACAGGATCTTTACACTTCACTTCGTACAATTTTACAAGGAATTATTACAACAATGATTACATTTTACACAACGGAAGCAAATGAAAACATTATACATGAATTAAATAACAACTTGAACATTTCTTTAAGCAATAATCATTCTTTTGTCTTGTCAATCACTTTATCCAGCATAGAAACTGTGGGCACGTCAGTTGCATCGAACTTAAGGTACCTCGTCCGGTTGTCTGCATAGCTCTTTCGCCTACTTTGAGCATCCAACAACCTCTTCCTGATCAAATCGATCCTTTCAAAGGACTGCTGCATGATCTCGAGCCCAAACATCTGCCCCGCCCTAACTTCAAACCAGCAAAAAGGTGTTCTGCACTTCCTGCCATACAGGGCTTTATATGGAACCATCCCGATACTAGTCTGAAAACTGTTGTTGTAGGCAAACTCTACAAGAGCTAGATGTCTCTGTTGACAGCTCAGTTATCTAAATTAATAGATAATCTGAACACAAATTATAAAACCTCGCAAGTGTAATTCAGAAGCGCAGTGAAAAGCAAGGGTCGACCCCACAGAGATTATAGTAATTAACTCACTAATCAATAATCAGAAATGCTTGTCATAAAGTTTTGTTCTAAAAGTATGTTTTGAAGGAAATGAAATCTAGATCAAGTAGTCCTCAATTTGAATCACAAAATATCTATTGAATTAGTTGGGCTTGATTTCCACCTATAGTCATGAATGCTAAATTAACTTCTACACTACTCAATTCACTCATGTTTGTTTATTTAAGGGCATGGTATCTACTCCTTAAACTTAAGATTTTCCTAGACTAAGAATTAGGCATGGTATCTACTCTAATTCGTTTCTTTTCTTAAGTATTTAGCATGATATCTACTAAGTTGCACATGAAGAAAGCATAGGAACGATGGAAATTAACAAACACTCAAAGCTTTAGAAGTTGGTATCAAATTTAGATCCTCCAAGTTGATTAAACCAAGAACCTAAATGATTCTTGTGTTACTAGTTATGAGCATAAGACATTAAATATCTCTATTACTCATAACAGATTCAATTTTATAATAAACAACTTGATAACTTAAGGTTCGTCAGTTCAGTCGACCGTCGCTAGATCTCAGTCGACTGAACTGTGAACTTTCTACACATGTTGATTCATATTATAAGTTTGATCAAGACAACCAGGTTTAATCAATAAGTGATAAAAATAGTGCTTTAGAAGTTTTGTAAAACACTACATGACTAAGGTTTCAATCAGCCTAACAATGAATTTAGTTGCACATAATCCAACTTTTACTGATTAACAAATTTGAATACATGAATCTAACCATAAGAACAAAAACTAGAGAGAGAGAAAAAGTATCACTGATTTGTATGATGTTGAGCTTTGAAGTCGACTTGATTTGCTTCTAAGTCGACTTGATCTCGTCCTCCAGTGGCACTCGATCTCCTCCTTTGTTTGATTGTACTTGATCTCCTCTCGTTGATTCCTTCTCTCTTAGATATATTTTTTTTCTTCCTTCTTCGAGATATATCTAAACTGTGTATTCCCACCCTTTTTATAGTTTCTTTTACCCCCATCTACCGATCTCAAGTTCCAGATTTCTATCTTCTCACACATCAGATATGGATTGAGTCAAATCTTAATACTTGCCAAACCCAGGTCTCTAACTTGATTGTTGGAAAGTTGTTATTTGCAGCTAACCTGGATTTTTACCACTCAATCTGATTTATTTGCATATTTGATGAGAGTGAATCTCAACTGTTCTTATCTCTAATTCCAGATTTCATGCCCGTTCAGTCGACTATTGGCTAAGAATCAGTCAACTGTTCTACAAAGCTTCGACAACTCAACCCACTCTGTTCAGTCGACTGTAGTCAAGGAATCAGTCGACTGTATTCAGCAGCTTCTCAGAAATGTTTTGATGCAAAATTAGGGTTCTTCATTCCAGTGTATCATCCTCACAGTGCTGGATTAGTCTTGAATCTGCTTGGTTTAGTTGCTTTTAGGCTGTTTCCTATGGAAAAGAGAAAAGAAGAGTAAATTACCACAGATAGAGAATTTAACTGTCTAATTGCATTCAGATATAGCTCCAAAATGTGGACATTAACAGATTTATCAAATACCCCCAAACTTAGCTTTTGCTTGTCCTAAAGTAAAAATAAATACTACAGACATCGCAAGACTCACTTGACCCTTCCAACTTGTACCTCAAAGAACTTGCTACTTTTAATGTCAAGATTAGAACAAGCATTAAGATAGGTCTAAGAATATTAGTTCAAATGTTAATCACTTATTCACAAGAATACTCAACTTGAACGTCAATAAGTAGGGTGACCAATGCCTATGCAACATAATCATGATTAAGGTTAGCAAGTTCAACTATATTTCAACTCCAAAATCTCACCTTGGCATACACTCCCAATAAAAATAATAGCTCACATTAACATGGGTAGTTTAAATTAGATCTCTTGACAAATATTCATTACTTGGGTGAAACCATATGCTTGATCTTGCTACTACATCTTCACTCCATTGATTTGCACAATACTTGGATCAAAAGGTCTTATATAGGTTGTAATGGGGCCATGGGTGGGGGTTAAACAATTGAAGGGAAAAGGAATACAAAATTAAATTAGCAGAGCATCTTGTATTGTTCTAAGAGTTTTTTTTTTTCAATTCCATGAGGCCATATATCACATGCCTATACTTTATTTCTACCAACACCTCTCAACCACCCACAACTCAGCATTTTTCATTTGATGAACAACTTTTCATATTTCTTATGACAAATCCTCCAACTTTTCTTTCCATTTTTATATATAATTCAACCCCTCACCTTGACATACCACATCTCTTTTACAATTTTTGCTCTAGTAACTCAATAGATATAGGTAAGGTAACCTATTTATCTAGGCATGGTTAAGGATGATGTGTCTTACAAAAAGAAAGCTTTTATAGGCTTCAAAGGGGCAACTAGTGAATAATTGATGTTGGGTAGGCTATTTGTCTTTGGTGATAGAATCTCAGGTGCCTTAATCATTTCCAAGTTTTCATGGAAAAACCAAAATAAGTTTCGAAAAGTAGCAAGAACAAGTTCTAGTTCATCTCAAGATACATGCAGTCAACTGAGATCTTCAAGTGTATGACTCTCTCAAAAAATATAAGACTCAAAACTGACAATTTGTGTATTTAAGTTTACTCATAGTTTGAACTCGCTATTCTCTTTCAAAATTCGTCGAATTGACATGGCCAAAAGAATCGTTTCAAGCATGATCCATATGATAAGTTATTAACATTTTTAAAGATAAAGACCACAATTAATACTTGTTTTCTACTCTCTACCTATAGTAACTGAGCTCATGTTCTCATCATTGTTGTTAGAAGGTTTTTTTTATTTTTATTTTTTATTTTTTAACAGAAAATCAAAAGACTCCAAATGAATAAATATTCTCAAACTTAGATGGAACATTGTCCTCAATGTTTGAAATAAAAACTAAAATAGGCATGTGTCACCATCCAGTTTGAAGGAAAGAAAATAAATAAATGAATAAAGAGAAATAAGTAGAGAGAAAAGTGTAAGAACTTCCCTGACAATTGGGTTGCCTCCCAATAAGCGCTGCGTTTCTTGTCTTCAGCTAGACTTGACTAGTTTATGCAATGTATTGAATAGTTTGAAGAGTTATATCTTCCTCTCGCGGCTCAAAACTCATCTCAATGTAAGGCTTCGCCCTATGCCCGTTCACCTTGAATGTTTGATTTTTCTCTTTGCTATGAACCTCCAAAACTCCATGTAGGAAAACCTTCGTAACATTGTACGGACCATACCATCTTGACATAAGCTTGCCTGGAAAAAGTCATAATTTTGAGTTGTATATCAATACCTTTTGTCCCTCATGAAACTCCTTCCTTGCTAGCTGTTTATCATGGTATATCTTGGTCCGTTCTTTGTACAACTTTGCATTCTCATATGCATCATGCCTCAATTCTTTGAGCTCATTCTGCTGCAATCTTCTTTTGTCATCTGCTTATTTCATATCAAAAGTGAACTTTTTAATAGCCCAATAAGCTTTGTGTTCCAATTCCACCGAAAGATGACATGCTTTTCCAAAGACCAGACGATATGGTGACATGCCAATGGGCATCTTGTATGCAGTTCTATATGCCCACAATGCATCATTCAAGCGTAGCGACCAATCCCTTCTGCTTGTATTTACGGTCTTTTCCAAAATGCTCTTGATTTATTTGTTGCTAATCTCCACTTGCCCACTGGTTTGAGGATGGTATGGAGTACCCACTTTATGTGTAATCCCATACTTCTTCATCAAAGAAGCAAATGGAAAATTATTGAAGTGGCTACCTCCATCACTAATTATTGCTCTTGGTGTACCGAATCTAGTGAAGATGTTATCCTGTAAAAACTTGACAATAACTTTGTGATCATTAGTTTTTGAGGGGACAGCCTCGACCCATTTAGACACATAATCCACACCCACAAGAATATATAAATAACAAGTGATTTAGGAAAAGGACCCATGAAGTCGATTCCCAATACATCAAAAAGCTCAATTACTTGAATGTTTTTCAGTGGCATTTGATTTTTGGAAGAGATGTTGCCTGTCCTTTGGCATCTATCACAAGTCTTGCAAAAAGAAAAAGCATCTTTGAATACATTAGGCCAATAAAAACCAGATTGTAATACCTTAAGTGTTGTCCTTTTTGTCCCAAAGTGTCCTCCACATGCATATTGGTGGCAATGTTGCAGAATACTCATTTGCTCTTCTTCTGACACACATCTTCTTACAATTTGATCAGGGAAGAATTTGAACAAGTAAGGATCATCCCAATAATAGTGCCTGCACATGGCCACCAGCCTCTTTCTTTCTTGACTCGTCATACCTGGAGGAAAAACATGAGCAGTAAGATCATTAACAATATCTGCATCCCATGGAAGCGGTAAATTTATTTCAAATAAATGTTCATCTGGAAAGTTTTCATTCAGTGGGGGCATATTCCTCTCTTCATCATGCAGTATCCTGGACAAAGGATCTGCGACAACATTGTCACTTCCCTTCTTGTCTCTAATTTCAAGATCGAATTCTTGAAGCAAAAGCACCCATCTGATCAACCTAGGCTTAGCATCTTTTTTTGCAAACAAATATCTCAAAGTAGCATGGTCAGTGAAAACAATGACTTTAGATCCAATCAAATATGATCTAAACTTCTCTACAGCAAAAATGATAACTAACATTTCTTTTTCAGTTGTGGAATAATTAAGCTGTGCATCATTTAAAGTTCGAGAAGCATAGTAAATAGCATGAGGTACCTTATTTAATCTCTGACCTAAAATAGCTCCAGAGCATAATCACTAGCATCACACATAAGCTCGAAAGGACAGGTCCAATCTGGTGCCATGATGATGGGTGCGGAAATGAGAAGACTTTTCAATGTAAAAAAAGCATTCGTGCACTCTTCTGTCCATGCAAAATCAACATCCTTAGCTAACAATCCATAAAGGGGTCTGGAGATTTTGGAAAAATCTTTTATAAATCTTCTATAGAACCCTGCATGTCCAAGAAAACTCCTTACACCCTTGACTGTAGTAGGAGGGGGTAGCTTTGATATGATGTCAATTTTTGCCTTGTCCATCTCGATGCCTTTTTTGGATACCACATGACCTAAGACAATGCCTTGTTGTATCATAAAATGTCACTTTTCCCAATTCATCACTAAATTGCATTCTTCACATCTTTTAAGCACAAGCTGCAAATGGTTAAGGCATTCATCAAAACAAGATCCAAATATACTGAAATCGTCCATAAATACCTCGATGAACCTCTCCACCATGTCTGAAAATGTACTCATCATGCATCTCTGAAATGTAGCTGGTGCATTGCACAATCCAAAAGGCATCCTCCTGTATGCAAAAGTACAAAAAGGGCATATAAAAGTGGTTTTTTCTTGATCTTCTGAAGAAATAGCAATTTGATTATAGCCACTATAACCATCTAAAAAACAATAATGACTGTATCCTGCTAATCTTTCTAATATTTGATCAATAAAAGGAAGAGGGAAGTGATCTTTCCTGGTTTCGTTATTCAGCTTCCTGTAGTCAATGCATACCCTCCATCCTGTGGTCATCCTCACAGGGATAAGGTCATTCTCATCATTCTTTACCACTGCGACTCCACTTTTCTTAGGCACTACATGTATAGAACTCACCCATTTGCTATCTGAGATAGGGTAGATGATGCCAACATCTAGTAGCTTAAGGACTTCTGTTCTTACCACTTCCTTCATGTGCGGATTAAGCCTTCTTTGTGCTTCCCTACTAGGTTTTGCATTGTCTTCTAGAAGTATTTTATGCATGCACTTGGATGGACTTATTCCCTTGATATCCACAATGGTCCACCCTAATGCGCTTTTGTGTTCTCGTAATACTCTCAACAGCTTCTCTTCTTCCTGCATACTCAAGTTTGCAGCAACTATCACAGGCAACATCTGGTTTTCACCCAAGTATGCATACTTCAGGTGTTCAGGTAGCGGCTTTAGTTCCACGTCTGGTGTCCTGGTAACAGAAGAAACAAAAGTGTTATTAGACACAAGATTTTCAAACACAGGTGCAAACTTACCTGAATATGATTTTGGATTTTCAAGGTAATGTACTATCTCTGTAATCCTCTAATCATCATATTCCTGTTCAACTTGAGATAGTATTAGAGAGTGTGTAATTGTGGCCTGTAGTGGATCGACGCTATGTACCTGAAATGTTTGGTCAACAATCTCCTGAACCACATCAATATTATAACACTCATGATCATCGTGTGGTAATTTTAGTGCATCAAATATTTTAAACTCAATCTTTTCACCATTTATTTTCATACTTATAGTGCCCTTTTTAACACAAATTTTTATATCAGCGGTACTCATAAAGGGTCTACCTAAGATGATCGGTAAAGAAGATGGCATTGAAGAGTCTTCCATATCCAAAACAACAAAATTTGCAGGCAAAATGAAATCATTCACCTGAACTAAGACATCTTCTAAAATACCTCTAGGTCTCTTGATGCTGCGATCAGCCAATTGCAACGTGATTAATGTTGGTTTGAGTTCCCCCAATCCTAGTTCTTCGTAAACAAAGTATGAAAGAAGATTGATGCTTTCCCCCAAATCTAACAGTGCCTTTTCAAAGAAATGCTCACCAACCCTGCAAGGAATGGTAAAACTGCCTGGATCCTTCAACTTAGGAGGTAATTTCCTCAACAAAATCACACTTACTTCCTCTGTTAGAGCCACATTCTCCCGAACCTGAAACGTTCTCTTGTGAGTACAGCATTCTTTCAAAAATTTGGCATAAGAAGGAATTTGTTTAATAGCTTCAAGTAGGGGAATATTGATTTCTACCTTCCTGAGAGTTTCAAAGATATCAAGTAAATGTTGTTCTTTCTTTTGCTTGACCAACCTTTGAGGGAATGGTGGCAATACTACCCTTTCTTTGTCACTTACCTTGTTGGAACCTAACGATTTTGCTGGTTATGTGTCTGATTCATCCGTGTTTGTTCCAACTTTGCTGTTGATTATCTTACCACTTCTTAGGGTTGTCACTGATTTGAGCTGTTCTTGTCCTCTAGGGTTTGGTATAGTTTATGATGGGAGTTCTCCGACCTTTCTTTTACTTAACTCCTTAGCGATTTGACCAATTTGGGTCTCCAATTTTTGAATGGCCTGCCCGTGTTGGTTGCTTGTTTGATGTTGTTGTTGGAGTAATTGAAGAACGGTAGATTCGAAATCTAACTTATTCTATTCTTGAACTGGCCGATCAAACCCATTCCCGATCTGGAAGTTCCGCGCATGTCCTTATGCGATTTGAGTGCCTTGATTGTTTTGATTATTGTTCCATGAGAAATTTGGATGGTTTCTCCACCCCAGGTTGTATGTGTTTGAAAAGGGGTTGTTCTTGGGTGGATACACTCCCTGTCCTACATAGTTTGCGTGCTGCTGATCTGTAAAAGAAGATATGGGACATGCATCAGTTGTATGGTTAGAACGAGAACAAATTGCACAAATTTCTTTTGCTTGGTTTTTTACACCACCTAACGTCGAAATTGCATTAACATGCATATCAATTTTTTTGTTCATGTTTACCATTTCTAATTGCATGTTGTTACTACTAGAAATTTCGTAAACTCCCTGTTTTTTCGACAAACCCCTTTCCCTTGTTGAGAATTGTTGTGAGTTCTTGCTGAGTTCTTCGAATAGCTCGATGGCCTCCTCACCACTCTTCCTCATCAAGATTCCATTGCAAGCTGAATCTACAATTGCTTTATTAGTGTCATTTAAACCCTCATAGAATGCTTGTACCTGATCATCCTTAGGCATGTTGTGTGTAGGACACTTGAGAAGTTTGTTCTTAAAGTCCTTCCATGCCTCGAAGAACAAATCGCCATCTTTTTGTTGGAAGAGTTGAATTTCCCTTTTTAGTTGTTTGGTTTTCTGAGTTGGGAAAAATTCATTCAAGAACTTTGTTGCCAATTGCTCCCACGATTGAATTGATCCTGCTTCCAAAGAATTATACCACAATTTAGCATTAAGTTTTAGTGAAAATGGAAACAAAATTAACCTGATTTGTTCAGGGGTAAGCCCTTGGATGCTTTGCGTTCTGCAAAGATCAAAGAAATCTTGCAAGTGGAGATGAGGATCCTCGTCTAGTTTGCCACTAAAGTGGAGAACCATGCTGAGTAATTGAGGTGATAAGTGCATATTCCCTGTGACATTAGGTTGATAAGCTATGCAAGAAGGTTGCTCAATATTCTTCGGAGTGAATTTGTTCTGCATTGGTACTCGATTTGGTACTTCCTCACCCATTGTTGCTTTTGGAATGGATCGCTGTACAGTCGACTGGCTCCTTCCTAGCA
Source organism: Hemerocallis citrina (assembly GCA_017893485.1). NCBI lineage: Eukaryota > Viridiplantae > Streptophyta > Magnoliopsida > Asparagales > Asphodelaceae > Hemerocallis > Hemerocallis citrina. The sequence goes on along the minus strand of CM030360.1, from coordinate 160,587,107 downwards.
GTCGACTTAATCTGTGTAGAGTGTGCTCTATCTCTTGTTCAATAGGTAGTAGCTTGGGATGAAGTGATCGTCTCCCGTGCATACGCCAAAGTCATGTAACCTCAAATTGGATTGTACCTAAAAAAAGAAAAAAAGAATATTCACTGTAAATAAAATAAAGAATTTTTTTTTATTGATTTACAAGTTAAAGTACTAAATAATCCCTGGCAGCGGTGCCAAAAACTTGTTGACAGTTCAGTTATCTAAATTAATAGATAATCTGAACACAAATTATAAAACCTCGCAAGTGTACGAATCATTTTCAGAAGCGTAGTGAAAAGCAAGGGTCGATCCCACAGAGATTGTAGTAACTAACTCACTAATCAATAATCAGAAATGCTTGTCATAAAGTTTTGTTCTAAAAGTATGTTTTGAAGGAAATGAAATCTAGATCAAGTAGTCATCAATTTGAATCACAAAATATCTATTGAATTAGTTGGGCTTGATTTCCACCTATAGTCATGAATGCTAAATTAACTTCTACACTACTCAATTCACACATGTTTGTTTATTTAAGGGCATGGTATCTACTCTTTAAACTTAAGATTTTCCTAGACTAAGAATTAGGCATGGTATGTACTCTAATTCGTTTCTTTCCTTAAGTATTTAGCATGATATCTACTAAGTTGCACTTGAAGAAAGCATAGGAACGATAGAAATTAACAAACACTCAAAGCTCTAGAATTTGGTATCAAATCTAGATCCTCCAAGTTGATTAAACCAAGAACCTAAATGATTCTTGTGTTACTAGTTATGAGCATAAGACATTGATAATCTCTATTACTCATATAACAGATTCAATTTTATAATAAACAACTTGATAACTTAAGGTTCGTCAGTTCAATCGACCGTCACTAGATCTCAGTCGACTGAACTGCGAACTTTCTACACATGTTGATTCATATTATAAGTTTGATCATGACAACCAGGTTTAATCAATAAGTGATGAAAATAGTGCTTTAGAAGTTTTGTAAAACACTACATGACTAAGGTTTCAATCAGCCAACAATGAATTTAGTTGCACATAATCCAACTTTTATTGATTAACAAATTTGAATACATGACTCTAACCATAAGAACAAAAACTAGAGAGAGAGAAAAAGTATCACTGATTTGTATGATGTTGAGCTTTGAAGTCGACTTGATTTGCTTCTAAGTCGACTTGATCTCGTCCTCCAGTGACACTCGATCTCCTCCTTTGTTTGATTGTACTTGATCTCCTCTCGTTGATTCCTTCTCTCTTAGATATATTTTTTTTCCTTCTTCGAGATATATCTAAACTGTGTATTCCCACCCTTTTTATAGTTTCTTTTACCCCCATCTACAGATCTCAAGTTCTAGATTTCTATCTTCTAACACATCAGATATGGATTGAGTCAAATCTTAATACTTGCCAAACCCAGGTCTCTAACTTGATTGTTGGAAAGTTGTTATTTGCAGCTAACCTGGATTTTTACCACTTAATCTGATTTATTTACTGATTTTGATGAGGGTAAATCTCAACTGTTCTTATCTCTAATTCCAGATATCATGCCCGTTCAGTCGACTATTGGCTAAGAATCAGTCGACTGTTCTGCAAAGCTTCGGCAACTCAACCCACTCTGTTCCGTCGACTATAGTCAAGGAATCAATCGACTGTATTCAGCAGCTTCTCAGAAATGTTTTGATGCAAAATTAGGGTTCTTCATTCCAGTGTATCATCCTCACAGTGCTGGATTAGTCTTGAATCTGCTTGGTTTAGTTGCTTTTAGGATGTTTCCTATGGAAAAGAGAAAAGAAGATTAAATTACCACAGATAGAGAATTTAACTGTCTAATTGCATTCAGATATAGCTCAAAAATGTGGACATTAACAGATTTATCAGCCTCTCCCAACTGGCTCCAAAATCTAGAACACAATACCGAAGCATATCCTCAAGAACTCGGTTGACTCTCTTAGTCTATCCATCAGTCTGAGAATGGAAGTCAGTGCTGAAATCCGTCTTAGTGCCCAAAGCTGTCTGAAGGCTCCTCCAGAAATGTGAAGTAAACCGCGCATCTCGATCAAACACAATGGTCAACTAAATACCATGAAGCCTGACGATCTCTCCAACATACAGCTCGGCTAACTTGTCCATAGTCGAAGTGAGTTTCATAGCCAAGAAGTGAGCTGATTTGGTTAGTCGATCGACTATGACCCAAATTGCATCATTACCCTTCGGACTCTTGGGCAAACCTGTGATGAAATCCATGCTGATGTTATCCCACTTCCACTCCGGAATAGGTAATAGTTTCAATAAACCTCCGGGCTTCTGATTCTCTACTTTCACCTGTTGATAAACCTCACACTTCGCTAGAAATTCAGCCACATCCCGCTTCAAACCTGACCACCAGAAATGTTACTTTATGTCCTTATACATCTTGGTACTCCCAGGATCTATAGACAAAAGAGTAGCATGTACCTCCTGAAGAATACTCTCCCCCAATTTTGCTTGATCCAGAACACATAGCCTATCTCCAAACCACAACACTTCAACCCTGATCTGAAACTCTGATAATCGGCCAGCACCAACCTACTCTTTCATCTTCTGAATCTCTACATCTTTCTTCTGACTTGCTATAATCCTTTCATTCAGCGTGGGCTGAAGCCTCAGCTGAGCTAAAGATGATCCCAAGCCTTGCACAATAACTTCAATACCTGCCCGATCTAACTCCTCTGCAAGAAGTCTCTGGGTCGTAATCAACCTGGCCAAATTGCTTCTATGGCTAAGTGCATCAGCAACAACATTAGCCTTCCCTAGATGGTATTTAATCTCTAGACGAATGTCCTTAAGTACTTCCAGCTATCTCTGTTGTTTCAGATTCAGGTCCTTCTGTTGATAGATATACTTCAAGCTTTTATGGTATGTATACATATTCAATTTCTCACCGTACACGTAATGTCTCCATCGCTTCAAGGCGAAGATAATCACAGCCAACTCCAGATCATTAGTCGGATAATTCTTCTCATGCGGTCTTAGTTGCCTAGACCCATACGCGATCACTTTTCCTTCTTGCATCAAGACACAACCAAGCCCACGATGTGAAGCATCGCTACAAACATCGTACTAAACACCTGCTCTAGGCAAAGCCAAAATAGGAGTAGTAGTCAGCTTCTCTTTCAACTCCTGAAAGCTTGCCTTGCACAGCTCGGTCCACTTGAAGTTCACATTTTTCTTGGTCAGACCAATGAGCGGTACGACTATCTGAGTATAACCTTGAATAAACCTCCTGCAGTATCCTGTTAGCCCAAGAAAACTTTTGATTTCCTTCACTATAGTAGACCTTTCCCAATCCTTCACTGCCTCTATCTTCTGCGGATCAGTTGCCACTCCCTCCTTAGAAAGGATGTGACCCAGGAATGCCACTTTAGATTTCCAGAAATCGCACTTGGATAACTTGGCATACAACTAATGCTCTCGAAGTTTCTTCAGAACCTCAGCCAGATGCTCATTGTGCTCCTCCTCAGACTTGCAGTGCACAAGAATATCTTCGATAAACACCACGACGAAAGAATCAATAAGCGGCCTCAGAACTCTGTTCATCATGTCCATGAAGATTGCAGGTGCATTCGTCACTCCAAATGACATAACTAAGAATTTGTAATGCCCATGTCGAGTTCTGAATACAGTCTTATGCACATATTCAGCTTTCACTCGAACCTGATGGTATCCCGATCGAAGATCTATTTTGGAGAAAACAACTACTCCTTGTAGATGATCGAATAGCTCATCAATTCGTGGAATTGGATATTTATTCTGAACAGTGACCTTATTCAGCTCTCGGTAATCGATGCACATCCCCATCGACCCATCCTTCTTCTTTACCAACAGCACCAGTGCTCCCCAGGGTGACGCACTCAGTTGAATAAAGCCTTTTCCCAGCAGTTCCTTAATCTGCTGTTTGATCTCATCCTGTTCCAAAGGCGCCATCCTATACGGTGTCTTGGAAATGGGTGCACTCCCTGGCTAAATAATGATGCTGAACTTTACATCACGATGCAGGGGTAACCCAGGCAGATCTTCAAAGAACACAGTCGGGTAATCCCGAACCACAGGAATCTGCTACACCTCCACTGTAACCTTCTTCTTGCTGATAGCTACCACCAAATTTTAATATCTTCTTTTCCCTTGGAATGTGACTACAGGACCTCCTGGAGCCTTCACTGTTACATCCTTGGTCTTGCACTCGATGTTCGCACTGTACACCGACATCCAATCAAGATCAATCCCAAAAATTCTGTCTCCAATCTCGATCTCGCAGTCTGCATAGTACCCATCAGTGGTTAAAGTCTCCCCTGATGGAGTAGCTACTGCTAAGACCTTGCCTGGAAAGACCTTCAGTTCGACTCCCAAGACTTTAACAAATTTAGGAGATACAAAATTATGACAGGATCCAGTATCGAACAAAACAACAGCTTTCTTTCCATTCAAATAAAGTTCTCCTGTTACATAACACACTTGTTACATCACAGTTCTACTAAATAAACAGGGAAAAAGAGAACAACAGAAAACTTCTAAACATCCTCCTTCGTACCAGTGATGACATGATCTATTTCATCAGCATCAGCCTCAGTCAAAGCGAATACTCGCCCCTGTTGGTACGGCTTCTTCCCAACCTGCTGCGTTGGTCCAATACGGACAACATCTCACAGCTTAGGGCAATGAGATATGTAATGACATATCTCCCCACAATTGAAAAATGTTACCACAGGAGGCTTCACCCAACCCTTTCCAGGTCTCTTAGCCACATTGACAGCATTCGCCCCCGTAGGTTTGAACCTTTGAGCTGGCGGCTGCCCTCTGACATTCCCAGAAACTGCAGGCCTCTTCCCCACATTCCAGTTGTTCCTCCTATTCTGAACAGCATGGAACTGCTCCATATCCGTCTCATTAGCTGCAGCTCGCTTGACTAACTTGTCAAACTTCCTGATACCGAGGGGTATCATCCTGGATCTCAGACTCGGCCTCAATTCATGCTTGAACTTTTGAGCTTTCTTCGCCTCATCCATCACAAGTTCGGGTGCATATCTCGAAAGTTGAGTAAACCTTGTCTCATACTCCCTGATAGACATGCCACCCTGCTGCAGCTCCAGGAACTCCATCGCTTTCTTCCCTTGGACATCAGATGGAAAATTGTAATGCCCTGAATTTTTTATTTATGAAATTAGTTATTTATTTCATTATTTTACACGTAGTGTGCACGTGCCATTTTATGAAATTTTATAATGAATGATGAGTATATGTCTATGTATATATGTTTGCTAAATTATTTTTTTTAAAGGTCCTTGTTTCAAATGAACTTATGTCCAAAATCTAAAATATTTATTTTGTAAAAGCTAATGTTTTGGCCCATTAATTTAAGCCCAAGAATTAATTCTCTTTTTAAATAACAACTCGTAAAGTAAAACTCTTTTAAGATTATTTTGTAAAAAAAAATGTATATGTACAAGTTTGTTTATATGGAGACTAGAATAGCACGTGCATGCAACATAGTGTGCATTGCACACTATTCCTTCCATGGCCAGTTTTAATCTTTTGGAGGGAACTGAAAATTTTCAAATGGAGATCATGCATGGGTGGTTACTTAGTTGTGGGTAGTTAATGCAACTCCTACTTTCATCTTAGCCCTCCATCTCATAACCATCTACTAGATCCTAGCCCTCCATTTTATCCAAAGTTTGTGTATAAATACCCCTCCCCCCCCCCCCCCAATTAATTGTAATCTACACAAATAAATCTATTTGAAAAGAGAAAGATATATTTGTAAGAGAGTTGTGAGTGTGATTATTCTTTGGAGGCCGGCATTACTTCAGAAGATTCTCGGTGGCAAGGAGCAAGGAGGAGGAGTCACATTATCACTAAAAGGCTTTTTCGGGATTTCGTTTATTTCGTCAACAAGGTGGGTGTTTCTCAGGACTTCTAATATAGAGATCATGCTAGGACAATTTTGATTGTTATCATGCTTGTGAAATGTGGATTGATATGGTGATCATTATACTAAAATGCGTTGTGCTATACTTAGTATGAAAGATGTGAATGGATGAACAGAATTAATGAAATTTAAAAGATCGGAACTGACCTGTACAGTCGACCGGTCATGTGAATAAGTCGATTGGTACGAGGTGGATGTTTGCCATGACTTCTAAATTAGAACTCATGTTAAGATCGAGAATTTAATTGTGTATGTATGTGCAAACTGAAGTGATAGAATGATTTCTAAATTGATATCTTCCATACTGTACATAGTGTAGAAATTATGAACTTATGAAAAAGGACTCTAATAATTAGAGAACTGGAAATGACCTGCACAGTCGACCAGTCATATGAACAGTCGACTGGTATATTGAAAGAAAATATGTACAGTTCGGATTTTCATGAAACGACGTATTTTTAATGTGAATTATTAACTTGATGTTCTAGCATTGGGATTAGTATTCATCTCCGTGAGTAAATGATGAGTAAAAGGAAAAATATATGTTTAGCATTTCCTTTTGAGAAAAGAAAATACTAGTTATGTGGAATTTACATTTAATCGAAAACTATGTTGTGATATTAATAAACATATAAGAATGTCATGTTTATGTTGGCATGAGCACATTGTAGTGTGACAAAAAATGATGTGAGAACAGATTAAAGAGAGAATTCCTTAGATTGAAAGTTTAATCTGCTCAGTCGACCGAATGTATGTAACAGTCGACTGTACTGAACTTGAAAGCTTACATAATTGAACTCTGCTGAACAGCCAACTGGTTTGAGTGACAGCCGACTGCCCCGTAAATGATATTTATATTTTGAATGCTGCGGAACAGCCGACTGGCCATGTGCAGCAGTCGACTCTTTCGAGCAGTTTACTGAAGGACTTTGTTTGACTGAACAAGTTGACTGGATGACTCTAAGTCGACTGTCCAGAGCACTTTTTGACATCTCAGAAATTCTATGAAGTGTTTTATGATAAAGATTGTGAATCTTATGTTGAATATTGGCTGTGACAGTAAACTCTATTTGTCTTTGCATGAATTAATATGAAGTGAATCATTTATTTGAATTTATGAAAGTTATATAATTGTGAAACTATGAACATGAAAAAGAAAATCTATGGTGATTATGAAAAATGAACTCATGAGCTGGAAATGCTCAGATTTTTTAGTAATTGTGAATTGGAATTGAAATGAAAGAGTAGCTAAGTCTCCCCCGGCAATTGGAAAGAGATTGAAATGAATTATTGAAATGAAAGACCAAGGTTGGTCATATTGAATGAATGATTAAGTCCGGTTTAGTGGAGAGGCTAACTCTAGAGCTTTGATTTTGTTCATGATTCTAATAAAACTAAGGACTAGTACATAGTGGAGACGTGATGAAAGTAAGAGAAAAATACTGAGTATGAGGGCCATTGGATTGGCGGCGAGAACGTATTCCAGGATGTCCCATGATGAGTCATGATAGGGCGTGGATACTGCTTCAGAGTACCGTCCCGGTGGCGACGCTCGTGTGGTGTTTGAAGACTACGGGTGGTGTCATGTCTATGGTAGGAGCTGAATTACCATAGGATGCCTGCATGATGAGTCACGTGTCAGTGCGTTGGGATTCCCTCCAGGGCGCCTAGACATGAGTTCGTAGATCAGAAAACATCTAGGATACTTATCGTAGCTACAGTAGTAGATTAAGTCATGGTGAGGGAATGAACCCTACAAAGATGAAGAACGAATAAGAAGCTTGCCCTCGGACCTATGTAGTATGGGATGACTCTGAACAAATGTGCATTAGTGTCATATAATATAACAATTGCATTAAGGATTAAGTGCACAATCACAACATGACATCATTAAGATTTTCCTTTCAATTTGATATGTGAACAAGTTTGTGAATTTTTAAGAAATGAGAATCGTTATACTGTTTCTGGCATAGAGAGGATGGCCATGTATAATTATCGTCGGTTGAATAAACTGACGTATCCGCAGTTTTATATACAGGATAATTGGCTTGATAAAGGTTAAAGGAGAGCCAATGCTCAAAGATTATGTATTGTTGCATATTTTGTATAAAGTTGTAATTACTTCCGCTGTCATTATTTGTAAATTATTGATGTATATGTTTCTGCTATAAAATATAAAGTGTAAAATCTTATGTAACTCTGAAGTATAGTGAAAAGTTTTCAATTCCTTGTAAAATTGTACCGAATGAGACGAAAAGATCCCGTAGAACTCTCGAATTCAGTTGTATTTGGGATTCGGGATGTTACAGAGTGGTATCAGAGCTACGTTTCATATTGGTACAAACTTATAAGGAACGACACCCTAGATGTGGACACTAGAGTGTGAGTTTGTGTCTAGAGATTTAAATGTAAGTTACTTACATTTGTGTTGCTCTATGATTTATGTTTCTTCCTCTCTATTTCTAAGATGGCTGATCACTTCGACCCTGCTGGCGGCGACAATTGGCATATTATTGGGGAAGAGTACCATCCTGGACAAGCAGATCCCGAGGAAGAGTACCATCCTAGGCAAGCAGATTCTGATGAAGAGGAGTGGCCTGAATCTCGAGAGATTACCCCACCTCCAGACTCGTCTGACGATTTTTCTTCTGATGAAGAAGAGGGACCAGTTTCGAATAGTCTTGTTGCTTCTCTTCAGAGGCAGGTTGAATCACTACGGAAGAGAGTTGGATTATTGGAAGCGCAGTTGGCCAAGCGCAAGGATGACTTTTCTGTTCTCAGTCATCGTGTATGGGAACTCGAGAAGAGGAAGAATTTGACCGATGTGCTGAAGAATGAAGTTGATGAACTACAGGAAGAACTTCGTGAAGCGAAGAGGAACCGTAGGAATTAGACCGTTGTAGCTTCTACTATTTTTATTCTGATGTTAGGAAATATTTTTTCAATTCGAATGTATAAAATTTGGAATTTAATGAAATGCAAAGTTGATTTAAAATTCATACTTCGAATTTAATGGATCTTTTGCTTCATAATATGGCTAGAAGATGAGCTAGGAACGGGAAAGGTCTGGATCTGGTAACGGAACTTGCGAGGGTCTATCAGACGCTCAACGCCGTGGCCATGAATCAGAACCAAGGAAGGGGGCCTGTGAATCCAGTGCCCGAGGCGATTAAACTGGTGGAATCGTTCAAGCGAATGAAACCACCTGTATTCGAAGGGAAGTCAGACCCTGATGCGGCTGACAACTGGATTCATCAAGTAGAGATGATCTTTGAAGTGCTGGAGACCCCTAAGGGCAGTAAGGTGAAGTTGGCGACTTTGCAACTTGAGAAGGACGCGGTTGTGTGGTGGCAGTCGATGAAGAGGACAATGGGAGGTATAGTTCTTGGCTGGGAGGAATTTTTGGAAGAATTCCGCAGTCACTATTTTCCCTCCGACGTCCAAGAGAAGAAGGCTATGGAGTTTCTGTCACTACAGCAAGGTGGCATGTAAGTCAGAGAGTACGAGACCAAATTTACTCAACTCTCTAGGTATGCTCCTGAATTAGTGATGGATGAGGTGAAGAAGGCTCGTAAGTTCGAGCATGGATTGAGGCTGAGCATGAGGCCCCGAATGATACCTCTTGGTATCAGAAGATTTGACAAGTTGGTCAAGAGGGCAGCAGCCACGGAAGAAGACATGAAGCAGTTTCATGTTGTTCAGAATCGGAGGAACAACTGGCCGTCTGGAAAGAGGCCCGCGCATTTTGGGAGTTTCAAGGGACAACCATCTTCACAAAGGTTCAAACCGACGGGGGCGAACGCTATGAGTGTGGCTGGAGGACCTGGGAACAATGTGGTGAAACCTCCTGCGGTAACTTGCTTCAACTGTGGTGAGACGGAACATTACAAATCTTAATGTCTCAAACCACAGACTGGCAATCACATTGTGCCAATACAGCAGACTGAGAAGAGACCATACCAACCAGGGCGAGTATTTGTCTTGACGGAAGCTGATGCTGATGTGGTCGACCATGTCATCACGGGTACGAGGGCGGATGTTTAGAGGTTTTTGTCATTTCTTTTTCCTGCTATTTAGTGAACTGTTACGTAATGAGTGTGTATTATGTAACAGGAGAACTTTATCTTAAGGAAATGAAAGCTGTTGTTCTGTTCGATACCGGATCCTCTCATACTTTTGTGTCTCCTAAATTTGCTAAAGTGTTGGGAGTTGAACCAAAGATTTTCCCAGATAAGATCTTAGCAGTAGCTACTCCATCAGGGAAGACTCTAACCACTGATCGATACTATGCTAATTGTGACATCGTGATTGGTGATCGAATCTTTAGGATCGATCTGATCGAGTTGAATGTTTTGGGAGTCGATGTTATCATTCGCATTGATTGGATGTCGGTGTACAGTGCAAACATCGAGTGCAAGACCAAGACGGTAACAGTGAGGGCTTTAGGTGGACCTGAAGTCACTTTCCAAGGGAAGAAGAAGTGTTCTGGGCTAGTGGCAGCTATCCGCAAGGAAGAGGTTCCTGTGGAAGTGCAAGGGATTCCTGTGGTTCGGGACTATCCGACTGTGTTCTTGGATGATTTTCCTGGGTTACCCCCACACCGTGATGTAGAGTTCAGCATCACTGTTCAGCTGAGAAGTGCACCCATTTCTAAGGCATCGTATAGGATGGCTCCAGTGGAACAAGACGAGATCAAGCGGCAGATTGAAGAACTGTTGGAGAAAGGCTTTATTCAACCTAGTGCATCACCTTGGGGAGCACCAGTGCTTTTAGTAAAGAAGAAGGATGGATCGATGAGAATGTGTATCGATTACCGAGAGCTGAATAAGGTCACTGTTTAGAATAAGTATCCTATTCCTCGAATTGATGACTTGTTCGATCGTTTACAAGAAACAGCTGTTTTCTCCAAAATAGATCTTCGATTAGGATATCACCAAGTTCGAGTGAAAGCTGAAGATGTGCACAAAACTACATTTAGAACTCGACATGGGCATTACGAATTTCTAGTTATGACGTTTGGAGTGACGAATGCACCTGCAATCTTCATGGACATGATGAACAGGGTTCTGAGGCCGTTCATTGATTCTTTCGTCGTGGTGTTTATCAACGATATCCTCGTGTACTCCAAGTCAGAGGGAGAGCACACTAAGCATTTGGCAGTAGTGTTGAAGAACCTGGAAGAGCAGGAGTTGTATGCCAAGTTATCCAAGTGTGATTTCTGAAAATCTGAAGTGGCATTCCTAGGTCACATCATTTCTAAGGAGGAAGTGGCAACTGGCCCTCAGAAGGTAGAGGCAGTGAGAGATTGGGCTAGGCCTACTACAGTGAAGGAAGTCAGGAGTTTTCTTGGAATGACTGGATACTACAGGAGATTCATTCAAGGTTATGCTCAGTTAGCTGTACTGCTTACTAGTTTGACCAAGAAGAATGTGAACTTCAAGTGGACTGAGCAATGTGAGGCGAGCTTTCAGGAGTTGAAAGAGAAGCTGACTACTGTACCTATTTTGGCCTTGCCTAGAGCAGGTGTTGAGTATAATATTTACAGCGATGCTTCACATCGTGGGCTTGGTTGTGTCTTAATGCAAGAAGGAAAAGTAATCGCTTATGGGTCTAGGTAACTAAGACCACATGAGAAGAATTACCCAACTCATGATCTGGAGTTGACTGCGATTATCTTTGCCCTGAAGCAATGGAGACATTATGTGTATGGCGAGAAGCTGAACATGTACACTGACCAAAAGAGCTTGAAGTACATCTATCAGCAGAAGGATCTGAACTTGAGGCAGCGGAGATGGTTGGAGGTACTTGAGGACATTTGTCCGGAGATTAAGTATCACCCAGGGAAGGCTAATGTTGTTGCTGATGCACTTAGCCGCAAGAGCAGTCTGGCGAGTTTGATTACAACTCAGTGGCAGCTGGCAGAGGAGTTAGATCGGGCCGGTATTGAAGTTGTTCTGCATGACTTGGGAACATCATTAGCTCATTTGAGACTTCAACCGACACTGAACGATAGGATCATTACAAGTCAGAAGGTTGATTCGGAGTTTCAGAAGATGTTGGAGCAGGTTGGTGCTGGCAGGTTGCCCGGATTTCAAATCAAGGACGGAGTGCTGTGGTTTGGAGAGAGGCTGTGTGTTCCGGATCAGGCGGACCTGAAAGAGAGTATTCTTCAGGAGGCACATGCTACTCTTTTGTCTGTACATCCTGGATGTACCAAGATGTATAGGGACATTAAGCCGTATTTCTGGTGGTTAGGTTTGAAGCGGGATGTGGCCGAATTTGTGTCGAAGTGTGAGGTTTGTCAACAAGTTAAAGCCGAGAATCAAAAACCTGGAGGTCTATTGAAACCGTTACCTATTCCGGAGTGGAAGTGGGATAACATCAGTATAGATTTCATTACGGGTTTACCCAAGAGTTCTATGGGAAATGATGCGATTTGGGTTATAGTCGATCGATTAACCAAGTCTGCTCACTTCTTGGCAATGAAACTTACTGCTTCGATGGACAAGTTGGCTAAGATGTATGTTGGTGAGATTGTCAGGCTTCATGGAGTTCCTTTGACGATTGTATCCGATCGAGATGCACGGTTTACTTCGCATTTCTGGAGGAGTCTTCAAACTGCTTTGGGTACCAAGACAGATTTCAGTACTGCTTTTCATCCACAAACCGATGGGCAAACCGAGAGAGTCAATCGTATTCTTGAGGATATGCTTCGGTGTTGTATACTAGACTTTGGAGGCAGTTGGGAAAGGCATTTACCTTTGGTAGAGTTTGCCTACAACAACAGTTTTCAGGCTAGCATCGGGATGGCGCCGTACGAAGCTTTGTATGGCAGAAAGTGTAGGACACCTGTTTGTTGGTTCGAAGTTGGGGAGCGTCAGTTGTTTGGACCTGAGATTGTTCAGTAGACCTCTAAAAAGATTGATCTGATCAGGAAGAGGTTGGTGGAAGCTCAGAGCAGGCAGAAAAGCTATGCAGACAACCGGAGAAGGGACCTTGAGTTTGAGGTTGGTGACTTTGTCTTTCTGAAAGTATCGCCCAGTAAAGGCGTGATCCGTTTTGGCAAGAGTGGGAAGTTAGCCCCGAGGTTTATAGGCCCGTACAAGATATTGAAAATGATCGGGAAAACTGCTTACCGGCTTGAGTTATCAGAAGAGTTATCTCAGGTGCACAATGTCTTTCATTTGTCTATGCTAAGAGATTATATTCCAGATCCGAGTCATCATTTGCCTGAAGTGCCGAAAGGTTTACAGTTGGACCTGAATTACATCGAGTCTCCTGTTGAGATTGTTGATCGTCGAGAGAAAGTCTTGAGGAATAAGACGATACCAATGGTCAAGGTAGTCTAGAGAAACCATTTGGTTGAAGAGGCTACTTGGGAATCTGAGGAGAGGATGTTGAGAGACCATCCTGAGCTTTTTGTTTGATATGTATTTTGTATTTTTATGCTTGTTTTTGTTTCTCGCCCTTGACGGTAGTTCCGGGGACGGAACTATTCTAAGGAGGGAGTGTTGTAATGCCCTGAATTTTTCATTCATGAAATTAGTTATTTATTTCATTATTTTGCACGTAGTGTGCACGTGCCATTTTATGAAATTTTATAATGAATGGTGAGTATATGTCTATGTATATATGTTTGCTAAATTATTTTTTTAAAAGGTCCTTGTTTCAAATGAACTTAAGCCCAAAATCTAAAATATTTATTTTGTAAAAGCTAATGTTTTGGCCCATTAATTTAAGCCCAAGAATTAATTCTCTTTTTAAATAACAACTCGTAAAGTAAAACTCTTTAAAGATTATTTTGTAAAAAAAAATGTATATGTACAAGTTTGTTAATATGGAGACAAGAATAGCACGTGCATGCAACATAGTGTGCATTGCACACTATTCCTTCCATGGCCGGTTTTAATCTTTTGGAGGGAATTGGAAATTTTCAAATGGAGATCATGCATGGGTGGTTACTTAGTTGTGGGTAGTTAATGCAACTCCTACTTTCATCTTAGCCCTCCATCTCATAACCATCCACTAGATCCTAGCCCTCCATTTAACCCAAAGTTTGTGTATAAATACCCCCCCCCCCCCCCCAATTAATTGTAATCTACACAAAAAAATCTATTTGAAACGAGAAAGATATATTTGTAAGAGAGTTGTGAGTTTGATTATTCTTTGGAGGCCGGCATTACTTCAGAAGATTCTTGGTGGCAAGAAGCAAGGAGGAGGAGTCACATTATCACTAAAAGACTTTTTCGGGATTTCGTTTATTTCGTCAACAAGGTGGGTGTTTCTCAGGACTTTTAATATAGAGATCATGCTAGGGCAATTTTGATTGTTATCATGCTTGTGAAATGTGGATTGATATGGTGATCATTATACTAAAATGCGTTGTGCTATACTTAGTATGAAAGATGTGAATGGATGAACAGAATTAATGAAATTTAAAAGATCGGAACTGACCTGTACAGTCGACCGGTCATGTGAATAAGTCGATTGGTACGAGGTGGATGTTTCCCATGACTTCTAAATTAGAACTCATGTTAAGATCGAGGATTTAATTGTGTATGTATGTGCAAACTAAAGTGATAGAATGATTTCTAAATTGATATCTTCCATACTGTACATAGTGTAGAAATTATGAACTTATGAAAAAGGACTCTAATAATTAGAGAACTGGAAATGACCTGCACAGTCAACCAGTCATATGAACAGTCGACTGGTATATTGAAAGAAAATATGTACAGTTCGGATTTTCATGAAACGACGTATTTTTAATGTGAATTATTAACTTGATGTTCTAGCATTGGGATTAGTATTCATCTCCGTGAGTAAATGATGAGTAAAAGGAAAAATATATGTTTAGCATTTCCTTTTGAGAAAAGAAAATACTAGTTATGTGGAATTTACATTTAATCGAAAACTATGTTGTGATATTAATAAACATATAAGAATGTCATGTTTATGTTGGCATGAGCACATTGTAGTGTGACAAAAAATGATGTGAGAACAGATTAAAGAGAGAATTCCTTAGATTGAAAGTTTAATTTGCTCAGTCGACCGAATGTATGTAACAGTCGACTGTACTGAACTTGAAAGCTTACATAATTGAACTCTGCTGAACAGCCAACTGGTTTGAGTGACAGTCGACTGCCCCGTAAATGATATTTAGATTTTGAACGCTGCGGAACAGCCGACTGGCCATGTGCAGCAGTCGACTCTTCCGAGCAGTTTACTGAAGGACTTTGTTTGACTGAACAAGTCGACTGGATGACTCTAAGTCGACTGTCCAGAGCACTTTTTGACATCTCAGAAATTCTATGAATTGTTTTATGATAAAGATTATGAATCTTATGTTGAATATTGGTTGTGACAGTAAACTCTATTTGTCTTTGCAATGATTAATTTGAAGTGAATCATTTATTTGAATTTATGAAAGTTATATAATTGTGGAACTATGAACATGAAAAAGAAAATCTATGGTGATTATGAAAAAAGAACTCATGAGCTGGAAATGCTCAGATTTTTTAGTAATTGTGAATTGGAATTGAAATGAAAGAGTAGCTATGTCTCCCCCGGCAATTGCAAAGAGAATGAAATGAAATATTGAAATGAAAGACCAAGGTTGGTCATATTGAATAAATGATTAAGTCCGATTTAGTGGAGAGGCTAACTCTAGAGCTTTGATTTTGTTCATGATTCTAATAAAACTAAGGACTAGTAAATAGTGGAGACGTGATGAAAGTAAGAGAAAAACACTGAGTATGAGGGCCATTGGATTGGCGGCGAGAGCGTATCCCAGGATGTCCCATGATGAGTCATGATAGGGCGTGGATACTGCTCCAGAGTACCGTCCCGGTGGTGACGCTCGTAGGGTGTTTGAAGACTACGGGTGGTGTCATGTCTATGGTAGGAGCTGAATTACCACAGGATGCCTGCATGATGAGTCATGTGTCAGTGCGTTGGGATTCCCTCCAGGGCGCCTAGACATGAGTTCGTAGATCAGAAAACATCTAGAATACTTATCGTAGTTATAGTAGTAGATTAAGTCATGACGAGGGATTGAACCCTACAAAGATGAAGAACGAATAAGAGGCTTGCCCTCGGACCTATGTAGTATGGGATGCATAGACTCTGAACAAGTGTGCATTAGTGTCATATAATATAACAATTGCATTAAGGATTAAGTGCACAATCACAACACGATATCATTAAGATTTTCCATTCAATTTGATATGTGAACAAGTTTGTGAATTTTTAAGAAATGAGAATCGTTATACTATTTCTGGCATAGAGAGGATGGCCAAGTATAATTATCGTCTGTTGAATAAACTGACGTACCCACAGTTTTATATGCAGGATAATTGGCTTGATAAAGGTTAAAGGAGAGCCAATGCTCAAAGATTATGTATTGTTGCATATTTTGTATAAAGTTGTAATTGCTTCTGCCGTCATTATTTGTAAATTATTGATGTATATGTTTCTGCTGTAAAATATAAAGTGTAAAATCTCATGTAACTCTGAAGTATAGTGAAAAGTTTTTAATTCCTTGTAAAATTGTACCAAATGAGAAGAAAAGATCCTGTAGAACTCTCGAATTCAGTTGTATTTGGGATTCGGGATGTTACAAAAATAGTGACCGCGGAACTCTTATAAGAATTCTTCCCAGCCAATAGCACTATTTTCCATAGTCCGCTTCATCGACTGCCACACACAGCCGCATCCTTCTCAAGCTGCAATGTAGCCAACATCACCTTGCTACATTCTGGAGTTTCCATGACTTCAAAGTTAGTCTCGACTTGCCGAATCCAATTGTCAGCTGCATCTGGGTCTAACTTCCCTTCAAACACTGGTGGCTTCATCCTCTTAAATGACTCCACGAGTTTGATCGCCTCAGGAACTGGATTCACAAGCATCCCGCTATGGTTTTGATTCATGGCTATGGTGTTGAGGGTCTGGTAGACTCTAGCCAACTCCGTTTCCAAGTCGAGTCCATAGCTGGGTCCTTCTCCATTCCTTGATTTTCTTCCAGCCATATTCTTATTCATAAGATCCATTAAATTTGAAGTAGAAAACATGAATTTAAATCAACTTCTTTCATCTCATTGAATTCAAACTTTGTACAATCAAATTTAAAACATCGTCTGACATCAAGCAAAAGCATTGAGAAGATATAACATTCTAATCCCTACGGTTGCTCTTAGCTTTCCTAAGCTCTTCCCATAGTTCTGCCACTTCTTCATTTAGTACATCATACATATTCTTTCTCTTCTCGAGTTCCCAAACACGATGACTGAGGGTTGCAATATTCTCCTTGCACTTAGCATACTGCGTCGGCAATAGCTCTGCTCTCTCCCTCTGAGTCTCCACTTGACTCTGAAGAGACTTGATGAGATCTCCCCGATCTGGCTCTTCCTCGTCAGATGAAATGTCTGATGACTGCAGAGGTGGATTGATCTCTTGGGACTCGGGCCATTCTCCTTCATACTCCTCGTGATCTTCTTCGTCGGAATCTCCTTGTCTGGGGTAGTAGTCCTCTTCGATTATGTGCCAATCATCATCGCCTGCTGGGTCATGGTGGTTCGCCATCTTGGGGAAGGGAGAAGAAGTAGCATTAATCATAGAGCAACACAAATGTAAGTAGCTTACATTTAAATCTCTACACCCAGCTCACGCTCTAATGTCCACTCTATGGTGTCGTTCCTTATAAATTTGTACTACTTGAAAGCGTTGCTCTGATACCACTCTATAACACCCCGAATTCCAAATAAGAATGAATTTGAAGTTCTACAGGATCTTTACACTTCACTTCGTACAATTTTACAAGGAATTAAAAGCTTTTATTACAATAATGATTACATTTTACACAGCGGAAGTAAAGACAACATTATACATGAATTAAATAACAACTTGAACATTTCTTTAAGCAGTAATCATTCTTTTATCTTGTCAATCACTTTATCCTGCATAGAAACTATTGGCACGTCAGTTGCATACAACTGAAGCTAGGATATAATACATCAATTTCTCTTACTTAGAAAGCACACACTTGTCGCAAACAAAGCTAAGGGGAACTATGCTATTGATGTCGAGTGTGAATGTGGACTTAGTCCTTAATGCAGTTATTTATATTACATGATACTAATGCGCACATATTCGGATTCTATGCATCCTATACTACATAGGTCCGAGGGCAAGCCTTCAATCGTTCTTCATCTTGTAGGGTTGATTCCCTCGCCATGAGTTAAACTACTACGGTAACTACGGTAAGTATCCTAGCTGTTCTATGAGTTATAAGCCCATGTCTAGACAGCCTGGAGGGGAATCCCACGTCGTGACATGACGCATCATGAAGAGCCTATGGACAATTCAGCCTCCCTCATGGAACGATGGTACCACCCGTAGTCACCAAACATCCCACAAGTGTCGCCACGGTCCCGATAATTCCGGAAATGTATCCACGCCATGTCATGACGCATCAAGCAGGAAACATATAAATACGCTCACACCGTAGATCCGAGATCCTCATACTTGTATTTTTCTCTTACTTTCATCACATCTCCACTATGTGTCTAATCCTTAGATAACAGAATCATGAATAAAATCAATAACCTAGAGTTAAAACTTCCTCTATACCGGTCTTAACTGTAACACCCCGTATTGTACGATACCTGAATATATGTATGTATGTATGTATGTATGTATATTGTCCGTATGCGTGCACTTGATTGCAGTATTATGGGTTGATTTTGCTATCGTGGTGAGTGGTTAGGGTTACGGGACGATTTATGGGAGGATTGCATTCTAAAAGATGCACGAGAATAAGGAGGACCGATACTAGTATAAACGCTAGTTTTCGGTACGACGCCTATGCAAATATAATACTGTATGATACTATAGTAGATATATATTGCGTGCGCTCGATGAACCTCTCTTCTCGCACTCGTAGGAACCCATTTAAGCTTAAGATGGGCAGCCAACACAACAACCACCAAACCATGGGCTAGAAGCCATGGTTTGATCCAAAACCACCTACAAGCCTAAGCCTACCCCCTAGCATCAAAACCGTCCCATATCCCCTTCTTTTCTCCATCATTTCTCCACTCCATTCCACCTCCTTGCTCTGGAAATTTCAGAACTCCTCCAAGAGAGAAAAAGACAGGAAGAAGGGAAAGTGAAGAAGAAGGTCTCAAGGAAGGATTTTCAAAGGGAAAACCTTGAGAAGATCAATTCCTCTACAACAAACAAGGGTGGAGAGTTTCTCTAAACCTTCTTTTATGTCTTTTAATTAATTTCCTTGCATGTATGTATGGTAGGATGTGCTAGGATGATTATCTTAGAAGTTGAAAGTTGAAATCCGAACTGAAACTAGAAAACTGGTTTAGAATGCTATTTTGTTGGTTTTTCCGAGAACAAACTACAAAGAATTAGACCATTAAATTTTCAGGGATTGTTTATATATGTGTTTAAATTGTTCATGATTTATTTCGGATTTTTTTAGGTCATTTGATATTTAAATAAAATCGAATGGTAGAACTGTGTCGTAAGGCAGAATCAGCAATTGATAAACAGAATGACTTATGTTGTAGAAATTTTCATAATTTATTGGAGCATGTTATCGATCTGACATTTTTATCATATATTTCTGCATGCATCTATATTCTATACAAAAAACATAAAAATGTTTGGATAAATTTATGGGCTTGAGAAAAAATTGATCTCTAATCAGTAGCTGAAACTGAACTGAAGAACATGATGACTTTCTATGTTAAATTAAAATAGAGATAACTCACTGTATACTTGGAGTTTTGACATGAGATCTTTTTCATATTGTTTATTATGATCTCTAGTTTCATCACCATAAATTTTATGTCATTTGGATAAGTATGGAATTTAATATGATTTTATGAGTATGTACTATGCTGGTTTCAGCCAGTTTGGATACCCTGTAGAGATTGGACATTTGAGGCTCATTAAGAGCACAGTTTGAGAACCTAATTCTTTAGAGAGTTGTAGTAGACACCTAGATCTTTCCAACAAGACCAATTTAAGGAAATTCCAGTAAAGGGTTGATTTACTGTGATTTTTGTAATACTGGACAGAGACCTAGAGTGGATCTGAGTGCTCTGATTTAGAAAGACCTAGTGTGTGACTTGGTGCAATTGTGAAAGATGGGCGTGTTAGAAAGATCTATGGGTATAATTTGGACTCATAAACAACTAGAGAGTTGTTGAGGACACCCACACCCTCTTATAGAAATTGGGTTTGTGACGTTCTGACGAACGAGTAGTGTTTTGTGCTACCGGTAAGGTACAGCCCGTGTATAGGAAGCATGCAGGCTGAAGCTTGAGGGACTATTTTGAGGATCAAGATGATTGAATTTGAGTTCATGATCAACTGGGAAGTTGTAGCCTAGGATCTTACCTTTCTGGATTGGGCTCGTACACTCCAATCGGAGTTGTATTGAGAAAGTTATGACCATTTTAAGATTCGGGCAGAAATCCCGTGGGTCGCTTAGTCTTGGTGTTGACTAGGTATTGTGATGACATTTCCCGTGTGAACTATCAGAGTTGATGACTCTTGTCTAGGGATGGTTGATATATGTTATTGAGGTTGTTGACTCCTAGAGTGGGATGTGTGACTCGAGTTAGTCACTAGGGTTAGGAATACCCTACACCTGTCGACCCTACATTATAAACTTCCGCCGAGACGTAGGACATCCGAGCCGTGCCATTATTATAAGTTCGCAAGGGTGAACATACATTTACAGCCGGGGCAGCGGCAAATGTAGGCCGGAATGATGGACAATTCCAAGCTGGGGAAGTGGTGAACCGGGCCGGTATCGCCAGGGCCAGAGGTTGATAGGCAAGTATGGAAGCAGTTTTATCTTTACCCGAAGTAATTAGAGTAAGGCAGGGTTAGAATGCCATATTAAAGGGTTGGAAAATTACATTAGTCCTAGTAAACCATAGTCGGTGTTGTACCTTCCAGTCATAGGGATATGTTTTCGGCACTCATGGATGAGTCCTCGGCTCGTATCACGATCTATTAATTCCCAAAGCTTTGTCGGAGTAAGGTACGGGAGGCTAGGAGGATTTGACCTCCCGAGGTGCTCACGTCCCTATGCACGGGGGTTTGTGTTTTGGTATATATAAGTTCATAACCCAATCATGGGTGAACACGCATGCGTCGGTCCATAGAGATGGACATGGGAAATCAATCAGTCGGGTGACCAGATTCAACACAGCTTTCTAAGGAGGTCCGTGCACGGATACGAAGTGGCAGCTACAACCACCACTTAGGTACTGCAGTGGCAGAACTAGATCGACCAGCTGCAACCTCCTTGGGCGACGGACAATTTATTGGAAACTGGATGAGTACAAGGGTAGGATGCATGGCGAGGGATTGAACCCTACAATCAGGAGAGACGAACTCCTTGGAAAGTTTGTAGTATGAGATGCATACGTTTCCATCGAAGTTGATTTTGGAAAGGTATGTAGTATGGGATGCATACGTTCCCAACTGAATTGCATTAGAGTAGGTGCATCGGGTGCATTCTTATTTCGCGCATTAGATTAGGCTATGCTTGGGTCTGGAATGCATGTAGTATGGGATGCATGCGGATCCAGATTTCCAAGTCTTGCTTGCTTTAGAATAGGCTTGTGATTGGTGCATTTCATTGTTAGATCATGGCATACACGAGCACTACATAATTTAGGATGCACGTTTTCTTTTCCATTCAAAATGGTTTGTGATTGCCAGTTTGGAGGATCGCTTTTATTATCAGTATTGCGTCAGTCAAAGTACTGACGTTCCCCACCTTTTAGGTACCCGTTCTACCTTTCGAGCGGGTGCAGAGATATCAGAGTCAAGCAGCAGAAGACTCAAGCCGAGGAGCAAGTCCCAGGAAAGTAGATTGACCGTTCAGCAGAGCTTCAGCAGTGAGCCGTCGACTGCCAGTGAGAGAGAGAAGTTGTTAACTTTACAAAAGGAGTGATGTATGTTGTAATAAGATGTACTAAGTTTATGTAATTTGTATTCTTGTCAAGAACAAGACATTGGTTGTAATCAATGATGTAATGACTTTATTTGGCAATAAAAAGTTTTTAAATTTCCATGTTATTACTGTGTTGAGATGCATTTGAAGGCAAAGATTCTGGTGAGTGTCACAGATGTCCGGTAACGGAGATCCGGGGCACTACATTAACCATCAATCAACAATAATGACCCAAACTTGGTCTTTCATTTCAACATTTTATCTCAAAAGAATTAATCCATGTCAGTATAAGGACTTAGCTACACTCTAGTATTTAATCTCATTTCATGTTCATAAAAATTGAGTATTCACACTCACAAATTTTTCTCATAATTCATCGCGATCTTTTATATCATTTCCATGCACTAAGTTCATGTATAATACAACAATTTCATTTTATCAAACTTACCACATTTATAATTTAACTTCACACAATTTCTTTACATTCATAATGTCAATTTTTTTCCATTTATTAAGCGAAGAAATCACATCAATCTTGCTTAAATTATCCATGTCACAATCTCATTTAAAATCTCTACTCAAAATTTCTTTAAAAGAAAAATATTTATTTTCTTTAATTAATCAATATTTCATTCTGATAATTTGTATCAAGTTCTTTTCTCAAAATAGCCTTTAATTATCATTATAATAAGTCAAAATCTATAAAAATAACTTTCTTGAAGTCTAGGCATTTTTAGAATAATTCTAATATTTTTTTCTCAAATTTTAAAACACTTAAAAATGTTTAAAATAATAAAAATAGGGGAAAAAATCAATTTTTCCGAACAAATGGCCAAGGCCGGATTCGAACCCTCACACAGAGCCTCCACCATGCTACTGTAACGGTTTTAAACCGTACCCGAAGACTAGTAAGTCCAAAGATGACTGCTGTCTAATAGCGAACTCAGATTATACTTAATCTTTGGGTTTCAGTATTGAGTTAAAATCAAGTTTCAAGAAAATAAAGTCTCTGGAGAGACTCGAACCCAAGACTAAGAGCTTCGCTCTGCTAAAGTAACATTTTAAAAATGCACCCACTGACCAGTAAGTCTGAGTGACTAACCCGATGGAAAATGAGTTGAGTTGTTTATAACTCAACTCGCTGTTTTTTAATAATTTTTCACATTTCAAAAATCTTTTAAATTTTCTTCTCCTCTATTTTGTATCATACAAAATTTTCCAGATTAACAATCTTAGAAATTTGCAGCATAACAGTAATTTAAAATCATTATTTTGACATTTAAAAGTAAATTTTCTTTCTAATTTATATTCTAAGTCTACATTTTTGACATTGAAAAGCAACCATGATTTCTACATAATTTGGCACCACAGTTTTCACAAAAGACTATTTTCTTACTTTCTTTTATTCTACAAATATTTCTAGAACATAATTCCCTTTTTCATACTAGTGTTAAATTAATTAAGATAATACATATCGATGATTCAATTAATCAACTAGTCATTTCACAAGCAAATTTTCTTAATCTAGCATGGTTCAAAAACACATATTTCATAGCAACATGATAATTTCTAATTTAATAATCACTGTTTTTATCAATTATCACTCAATTCATCACGCATTCACTTCATTTCTAATTAGTCTCTTTTTAAACAAACACATGACCAATTTAACTAGTGTTTCTTAGCAATTTCTTCAATTCAATCCCTAACATGATATCTACATTAGAAGTAGAGAAATCACCCACCTTAATTGAGGAAAACAAAAGAGAACTCCTAGGAAAACTCCTTGAACACACGATCCTCTCCTAGTTGTAAGCCTTCTCCTCCTTGTTTGTGCACACCAAAGCTCTCCTCTTCCTTGTACTAGGTAAAACCGAGCACCTCTCCCTTGATGATGCTAGGCTGGCCTCCAATAGTGAAAGGGACACACAAGAATGAACAACTCAATCTTTTTCCTCACACAAATTTCTTACAACTCTATCTTTTCTTCTCACTTTCTTTATAAATTCTATTGGTGCAAGAGAAATGAATGGCTAGGGGGCTATTTATATACTTTTTACGGCCAAATGAAGGGCTAAGATTAGTTTGATGAAAGTAGGTTAGGGGCTAGGATGTACTAGGGAGTTAGAACAACTACCCATGAACGCATAACCACTCACCACTCACTCCATCTCTCTCCCCACTTCATGAAGCAATCCGGCCACCCCCATGCTCACTCAAAACAAGTGCTAGTGCAATGCACGTGCCACACAATGCACGCCTAGTTACTAATTGTTCATGTATTTTAATTAATTTGTTACAAAAATAAGTCTACCATACATGTTGTCTTATTTAAAAAGAGAATAAACTAGTGGGCTTGTTTTAGTGGGCTAAAAATCCATGGGCTTATTAATTAAAATAATTAAATTACTTTCTGTGGGCTAGAATTAAATAATTAGGCCTAGAGTTTAAAATAGGCTTTAAATTAAAAAGAGAAGAAATAAAATACTTGTTCATGATATAAAAATAAATAAATTTTAAGGGAAAATGTACATAAATTTGCACATGCAAAACACGTGAAATCAAACAAACTTATATTTAATTATAATGAAAATTCAGGATGTTACAACGCCAGGGTGCTGGTGGTTGCGGCTCAGTTGCAAGGTAGAGGAAGAAAACAAAGGATGGTGTTGGGTAGTCGAGGTGCTGGCGACGAGAATGCCGATGGGTTCGATAAGGGTGCAGGCAAGCAGGGCGCGATGAGGGTAGGAGAGAGGAGCGGATGTCGATGATGGTGGAAGGAGAGCGGGGTGATGGTTTGGAGAGGTTGATGACAGTCTGGCGAGGAAGGAGGCTCGGAGGATCAGGAAGACGATGCGGCGGTTGGGTTTGCAAGGAAACAGAGGAAAGGGAGAGAGATTAGGTGGCTAGGTTTTGAGAGTAATTAGGTTAGGTTAAGTGTGATTAGGGTTTAGGATTAAGGAGGGGGTAATATAGGGTAGAAACGGGTTAATGGGTAATAGGGTAGCGGGTTCGGGTAGGGTCTAATAAATTAATTAATATAATATAATATCGATTAAAATTTATGCTTATTCAATACAAAATATACAATAATAATATCAATAACAAAATCAAATAATTTATGTAGAATATATTGAAATCTGAAATTTGATTTGGGATTTCACAAAATAATCAAATAACTAACTAGTAATAATATAATAGTATATTCAAAAATTTCTGGATTCCATTATATAAATTAATAAATGAATGCAAAAAAAAAAATTCGTTCATAAGATGAAATATGATTTTGGTTTTATAATATGAATAAATACTTAAGAAGACAAGAATTTAAATTATAGGACATAATATAATTTCGGCTTGAAAATCAATAATCATTTGAAAAGAATTAGCTACAATATAATGATTGATTAGAAAAGAATTTAATAGAGATCCAAGACGAATTAAAATAATTAAAATAAATGCATTTAAGAGCCAAAAGGATTTTGTAATGAATCGAAATACATGAATATACAGAATATATGTAACATCGGAAAATACAATCCAAAATGGGTCTGGCTCAAACAAAAATAATTGAATTCTCAAATGAGTGCACTTGGGTTCAAAGAATAGAAGGACACAAAGGAAATTGAAATACAAGAGTATGAAGAAAAGTGAAATGAAAGTCTGTATAATTGGGAACGAGGGTTACAAATAATTTTGGATTAATTTTTTCTGCGTAGATAAATGATTTGAATAGAGATGATTTTAAAGGATATTAGTATTTTGGAAGGATTTGAATGAGATGATTTTAAGACTTTTGAAGTCTAGTTATTAGAGAATTTTTATTAAAGAGAAAAAATCTTGTTATTTGAGAATGACTAGTTTGATGGAATGAATAAGAGATGAATTGAGTATATGAATGAATGAGATTTATAATGATTATAAATGAGGTTAAGGAAAACTTAGCAAATTCTTTGATTATAATTATGTTGTGCTACGAATTACCTGTTTTTGGAATTCGGAGCAATACAGAGTGTTATCAGAGCGAACTATAAGGAAAACAAAATTAGGGTGGACATTAGGTGTGTGAGTGTCAGTTTTGAGTCATGAATATTATAGTTATTGAACTTGCATTCATCAATTTCTCCTCGTATACATTGATGTGATATTGTAGGCGAGCATGTTTTCTTGTGCACCACGAGTGCTATGGTTGGTTTGAACCTACATTCATAATACCTTATAAATAAACTAACTTTTCTCTTTTATTTTCTTCGTCTATTTTTCTTTATACTACTTATCATTAGGGCTGCAATCAAGCAGAGCCGAGCGGAATACGATCAAGCTTGAGCTCGGCTCGTTTTAGAAACGAGCTCAGTTTGAGCTCGAGCTCGGTTCGACCCGAGCTTTGACCGAGCTTTGATCGTATTCGAGCCGAATAGCTCACGAGCTTAGCCTAAAAAAAAAGTCCAAGCTCGAGCTCGGCTCAGTTTTGAGCTCGAGCTCGGTTCAAGCTGAGCTTTGACCGAGCTTTGACCGAGCTCGAGCCGAATAGCTCGATTCGTTTGCAGCCCTACTTATCATCTTTAACGCTTAATATTTTTTCAAAGAATTATTTTCTCTTACTATTAATTCACTTCGATATTTATTATTTTATCAACATTCCTTAGTCTTAATCTTTTAATTTTATCTTACTCATTTTTCCTTCTTAATGTTTTGTCCTTCTTACTTTTATGCGCTTGTACGTTACTCGCTTATTTTTGTTATTACTATATAATTTATTAAGTTTTAAATTACTGCTTATTAAATTATTATTGCAGCTATTATTTTCTTTCATTATTATTTCTAGTATGTTTAAATTTTTGATTTTTTGCATATTTTCATTCACTTTATATATGTCTTGATTTTACGATACGGTACTTTTTTTTCTTTTATATTGTATTATTTATTTCACTATGACATGATTTTAATATTTTTTTACCTATATATATATAATATCTATATAATAAAACACAAAGAAAAGCTATCAAGTGGCTCCCCTTCAACTGAAACCAAATCAACGGCTCATATTCACCCTCCAAAAACATATTTACCCTCCAAAAGGTTTTTCCCCCAAAGCTAAAAAAACTCGTTACTTTATTACTCTCTCTCTTCTTTCTTCACTTTTTCATATTTCTCTCTCTCTCTCTCTCTCTCTCTCTCTCTCTCTCTCTCATTTTCTCTCTATTTACTTAGAAATTTAGATTTTCATATTTCAGGTTTGTAAATTTTCAGAATTTTTATACTTTTTTATTGCTCACATTACATTGAAAATAGCAAATATCTTCTCAACAGTTAAATTTTATCATTTCCCACCCTCAAAGTTCTAAGAAGTTGAATTTTACACCCGCATTTATAATTATTTTTCAACATATCCTAATGGAAACATGGGCTTTTATTTACAACTAATTATTGTCATACTATTCAAACTTGAGCAACATAATTATTGTTTTACTGTTTATCGTTCTGAAGATGTGCCGTAGGCACGTGCCCATGGGCAAATCTAGCACTTCTCCATTATAATTTTTCTTTTTATTACTATTTTTTTATACTTTATATTCAATTCTTATCTTTTATAATAAACATCTACACATTATAATTTTTCTTTTTATACTATTTTTGTTTTTATACTTCTACACATTATGATTTCTTATCTTTTATAATAAACATCTCGATACACACCAACTCGGCAAACGCCACACAATTTTTATATGTTTAATTCTCCACATTATCTAAGATTTTTCATGAGTTCAACTTAAACTCGCTTTCATGCAAATTTAAGAATCTAAAATACACCATCGCTTCCCATCTTTTAACATGTCAAATTTAAAAATAAAAATATTTCAACTTTGCTTCTTAAAAATAATTTAATTTCCAATGTAGGTTTTACTAAACGAAATTTCCACATTTTGCATTTAATCTATTCAAATAATCCACTTTGCTTAATTTAAAACAAACAATCTTTCTTGAATTTATGTTCAAAATAATTAATTTGACACATTATCTAATGTGTAATGTACATTAAGGTATCCACATACATCTTAGGATTGTATAGGATGATTCCAAAATATTCTAATAATATACTAGAATTATTTTACAATTTTTTTCTTAATTTAAAAGATCCCAAAAGTAATTAAACCCAAAAATATATTAAAAGTCTGCACCCGAGGTCGAACCCAAGGCTAGCAAGCCCAAACCGCAACCCACTAACTAAGAAACCGCTCTCGGTTGGTGAAACTCTACCTAGACGATTTCTTATATAATTTCTTTTCACCATTTGATACTTTTATCTTAGTTGTGAAGAAAAAATAAAAAGCCCTTCCTGGACTCGAACCCGAGACCACGCAGCACCCAACACAGCGTGCCAACTAGTGAGTCCAATTCACTATCTGACTATATATGAATATGTAATCTTTTAAATCCAACTCTCTGCTTCGATATAGTTTTGCTTTATTCATATATTTTGATTTTTATCATTTTCCTCATAGTTATTGCCCATGTATTATACTTCTAAATTCCAGAGGGCTTTTTTCTTCTATTTTAATATATTATAACATGAAGTTATACACAAATCAATTTAAATGAGAAAATTGTGAACTCTTATACTCATATGACTTATTAATCAATTTGGTTACTAATATTCATATATTTACAAAAACTAGCATGAATATTTCTAGTAATTGTTATGAAATTGTGAAAGATTCTCACACCCACTATCTACTTATAATCTACACATAATTTCACATGCATTCTAGGCACAATTTCGCAATTTTATATTCATATACACCTCTACATATATGATCCTATCATGGTATGCTACAATGCATCAATACACATGACATTATCACTAAAATACTCTAATGAAAATTTATAATTCAAATGCATGACAATCAATTGTAATTTTCATCTAACATGCATCAATTTCTCAATTTTATCTACCACAAAACTCTAGATTACACATGACAACATGCATCATATGAAAATTTAGAAGTAAAGAACACAGAAAAATTTCATTTCAAGCACATTCACCTAAATATGAAATCTACCAAATAATTAGAAAGCAAAAGAAGCATCCACCTCAAAAAGCTCATAGTAAATATGAGCTCCTAAAGGTCTCCAATCCCCTCTCCAAAATCCGTGGTCTAAGATCAAAGAAATGAAAATATATCAAATATCTCTTACGGGAAATGCAGAGTAGGTATACATTTTTTTGTTTCACTTTGATTTTGAGAATGATGGGGTGAGGGGTTTTAAGGGATTAATTTATGAGGGATTTAATTAATTACCACTAATCCAAATAACTACCCACACTCCTAATTAAACTCTCCACTAATCCACTCACTCAAACCCACTCACTCTCTCTCATTCATCTCCCAGCCAACCATCAAATGGGTGAGAAATACGTGCACGTGCATATTACACGTGTGCACATACATTACATGTAAATTATTAAGAGTTTTCATTTAAATTAAATGCATATGTTATACATTGTGATATGTATTTAATAGAACTAATTTAATTTAATTATAATTAGAGTTTTCATTCACAAATGAAAATAAACACAAACACACTTCATAAATTTTATTTTGAAAGATACAACCAACACGTTCACTGCAAACCCGTGCATCACACGTATAAATAAATATTCAAATACGAAATAGATTTGAGCAACGGAGAAATGTTTATAAACAATTGAAATATAAAATACGTAAAAATATTTATATTGATAGCATACCATTCATTCTACTTCTTATTACTTTCATCAATTTTGCTTACTAAGCGTATTGATAATTTATTAAAGCATCTATTTTACTAGGCTTCTCTTTATCCTTTCCAATTTACTTTATTTTTCAATTTCTTTTACAATTTATTACTTAATTATATTATACCATAATGTCTAATACTTAACCTATTAACTGTATAAAAGGTACTTTCAATCTACATTATCCTTCGCTATCAAATTTCCTTTGTTCTACTCATTTTCTAGTTTGTTTAATAAATCTGTGTTCTTGGTCCTTATTAATCTTTCTTTCTTTGTACACTTATTTACTTCTTACATCTTATGACACTCATATTTTCTTTGTTCTACATCTAACTTATTTTAATTCTATATTGTTTTGTACAGAATGAATTCTTTTAATATATTTATTTTTGGAACTTTTATAAGGTGTGTGCAAAATACGACTTTTACCTTAGTAAGTTCTGAGGACAGAACAGTTTTAAGGGGGGAGAGTGTAACACCCCACAAAGTTGAGTTATTATAATTTTGTCTCACCTGTGCTACACACATGTATTTTGTACCGATACAGGTAATATCCGAACATTATTAATATAAATATTTTATGTATTGCGTATTTCGATTATTTATAAATATTTTATGTTCTCTCGAATTCATTTTGTATTTGAATTTATTTTATTTCTCCCTTTTGAGCCAACTCAAATATTAATCTTAAACTTTGTGTTTTTACGTGCATTGCACGTACTTTCAATACACGTGTCAATTACGTATGTATTTTTTAATGAAATCAATAAAATATTTATATTCATATTTTTTGTGCTTAAATTTAATATATAAAATGTTTGATTTTAGTAAGTGGTAGAATTAAGTGAAGCCCACTTATAATAAATAAATGTACTGCACACGTATAAAATTCTATACTCTCATATGCATGTATGAAATTATACAAACCCGCTGTCACGCCCCGCTTCCCAAAAAAATACGGAATATGGATACATGACTAAGCCCAGCGAATGATTTTCATCATCCATAAGCTGTCAGGATCTTTACAACATTTCACATGAATAATCAGAGTGGAAGCAAGAGAAGTCAACCACACACGCATAAATGAGTCAATATACCAACAGGAATTTACATGAAACAAAACTAAATAGATTTTAAATAAACCAGATCTAAACAAGTCAATAATTCTGGGTCACATTGCCCAATACAAAATAATCCATGTAGCAATACAATTATTCAAGATAAGCAACAAGAAAATAAATAGATATAGCAAAAATCTCCAGCCAACTAGAATCTTAGAGCACCTACTCAATCGGGCAGCTGATCACTATAATCTGCAATTTAATAAATTGCAGGAAGAGGAAAAGAAAACAAAATGGCTGTCAATGCAAGTTACGGGTCTCTTGAAGTGCAGACACAAGTACAGGAAAGACAAAATAGACAAGGAGAGAGTAACAGCGGAAGCAAACATAGCGTGGAATAGACATGACAACAAAATAGAAAAACTAGCATGACAAGATGAACGAGTGCAAGTGGCATGTAACAAGTGTCAAGTAAACAAGTATCAAGTAATAGGTATCATGTACAAGTAGCAAGTAGCAAGTAGCAAGTGTCAAGTGATCACGTTCAAGTTTTGTATCTAGTCCTATCTAGGTAGCACTTCATGCGTCCCAGGTTTTTACCACATGGTTGTTACATTCAAACAGTTTCGTTTGAGAATTCATAGTGGATCATAGTGGGTAGTGTACTCAGGGACAAGCTCCAAGTATCAAGTATCAAGCGCCAAATAACCAAATATCAAGCTCCAAATAACCAATTAGGATCTATGAATCCTCTTCCACGTTTCTGTATTTCCCACTATTAGATCTTTCCGTTTAACCCCCCGGCTTAGTTTCTTGTTATTATTATTAAACAGAAATATACGTGCACAAGACAGGGCAAGAATAACATGGCATGAACAAGTAACAGGTTCAGGGCGAAAGATAAACATGCACAGGTGAAAGACAATACATAAAAGATTAGGACAATGAGGATTCTAGTTCAGGACAGCAAGACAGTACTGTACCAAATCTAGGATTCCCGTTACCACGGACATGCAAAACTGGATCCGTCAGAAGATCTAAAAAATAGACTCCCGGCCAAATCCAGTAAGTATATATAATTCATGGTATTTCACAATAACAGGACTCAAAACAGAATTGTATCCAGAAAACATGTTCAGCCAGAAATCAGAAGTTTGTATTCATAAACAGGAAAACAACACTACAACTTACTGATTAAATCCAAGAAAAATCTGGGGTATTCCCTAGTATGTTTAGTAACAAAAAATAAAGTTTCATAATTTTCCAACATAGATAGAATAGTTAATTAAAATTAGAAAACAGCAAGATACAGGAATTTTGTAAATCTGAAATCATAAATATAGCAGTACTAAAACAGCAATATCTCACAAAATATAAATCCAAATCCAAATCCGTCAAAAGGGTGATAAAATAGATACCATATGCTACAATTCATATTCA
Source organism: Hemerocallis citrina (assembly GCA_017893485.1). NCBI lineage: Eukaryota > Viridiplantae > Streptophyta > Magnoliopsida > Asparagales > Asphodelaceae > Hemerocallis > Hemerocallis citrina. The sequence continues at coordinate 160,554,851 of CM030360.1, read as the reverse complement.
GAATGATTTTATAGACAGCAAATAAAATCAGGTTGAAATTTAGGTTCTTTACTGAATAGGAAGAAAATTCTGCAAGTATAGTAGTTGTTCGCAAGCATAGAGTAGTGTATAAAAGTTATCAATTAAATCCATAAAAATTAGGGGTTAATCCCAATCAAGTCTAGTTGTAACCAACAAAATATTGGATCAAAATATTATCTTTAACATCAGTAGAAAATTAAATCACCATACAGAATTTATATAAAACTGGATCTGGAATTTTAAACACATCTGTAGTAAAATAATTTTAACTTGCAACTCACAAATCGAAACTAATATCTGTCAGAAAATCTGGAAAGTAGAAAGAATCCTCTATAATTCATATTCACAAATATTTTTCATATACTGACCTTAATAGGGTTTAAAATACTGCACAAAATGGGGTAACAGAAAAGATAGAAATGTTCTTCATGCATAAAACCAACATAGATCATACGAAACTCATCCAAGTCATAAAAAACATGAAATATGGTATACTAGATGTCCAAGCAACATGGCATAGGTTATTTAACACATCTACACAAGTTATACTACGAATAACACATCAAGTATACAAGATCATACAACACATCATGGATCACGAACAACATGCATACATACAACAAGAAGTGGTCGTTCCTAAGTTAATTCATGTCATGTGTGTAATGAGGCAACTACGGACGGGTCAACACAATAGAGACAAGATATAACAGGTGTTTTGCACAAGAATTGTTTCTAGAACACAACTACACTACAGGCGGTATTTAGTAGTTGTATTACACAAAGAAAAGAATACAAGTTACTTGCTTAAGAGACAATGATGAAATGATGCAAAAAGCGAGAATAATGGGAACAGATTCCCGGGCACGAACTCAACGAACAACTCACGAACGAGATGATCACAAACAAGATGAACAACCGATCGCGAATAAGATGAAGACGATCGAGATCACGAACACAATCGGACGGTTGAGATCGAAGATCAAGATCAACAAGATCGGACGGTCTAGATCAGATGATGGTGAAGATCAAAATGCATCGGACGGCCAGGATCAAAATCAAGGGGACATGATGATCATGATAGCGATGATGATCAAGATCAAACGGATGGCCTACATTCAACTAAGCATGATGATAATGATGCACAGGGGAGACGGGACAGGGACTGGCAGTGCTGGCTGGCTGATGGCGCTGCTGCCTGGTTTCACTGGCATCGGGCTGAGCAGCACAGGGAAGGTGCGATGCAGGAAGGCAGCATGGGGGTGCACTGGCAAAGATACTGGCATCGGAGTTTTGGCAGGAGGTCGGGAGCAGGAGGCCGTGGCACTGTAGAGGGGAGCGTCGGGGTTGCAGCATTGCGATGTTGCTGTTGTCGGAAGGAGCACAGGGTGGAGCTGTGTCGCGGTGGGGTCGCGACAGGGAGGAGGGCGGCACGGTAGTGGGTGCTGTTGCGTCGTCGAGAGGAGGCAGGGCATGCATAAGGAGGCACTGGGCTGAGCGAGACAGGGGAGGAAGGGGGTGAGCAACCAGGGGGTTGCAGTGAAAGGTGACGGTGGCCAGGGGGCACGACGACGGAGGATCATCGCGCTGGCATCGCGACTGAAGAAGGGAAGCACAGAGAACGGGAGGAGCACCAGGAGAAGCACAGGGGGCATCGAGGCATTGCAGGGGGTGCATCGGGAGGATGGAAGCACCGGAGGCGGCTACTATTGTCGGCGTCGCTCAGGAGGACACAAGGGCACAGGCTTTCGACTGGTTGTGAGTCGGAGGGGAGGTCGGGAGAGAGCACGGGGTAGAGAAAAGAGAGATCGAGAGGTAGGGGATGAAGGGGGGGGGGGGGTATGCTTAGGCGGCTACGGTTTTCAGTAGGGTAACAGGGAATATGAACAGGTTATATATAGGGTAGAATATTAGGGTTAAAGATGCTAAAGGGTAGGGGGTAATTGATAACGGGTATTGGGTTTGGGGTTGGGTAATTATATATAGGGGAATGTGTATTAGGGTATAGAATCCATTAGAAAAATAATTATAAAATTAGAGTATGTTTAGGCTAAAAATAAAACAATAATAATGATAATATTAACAATAAAATTAATAATAATGCAAATAATAACACTAACAAAATAACACTGATAGTAATAATGATTAGATTTGTATTATAATATAATAATCATAGAAAATAGTTACAAATAAAATTATTGATTAAAAATAGACTTTAACAGAAGATCCAACAATACATTTTAACAAAAGGAGAATTTGAAAGCGAAAGAAAATAATTTACAGAAATTTAAAATACAGAAAATACACAAAAAATACGTATTTACGAAAACAGGGGTTACACTCGCGTACAACCCAACACTCCAAATGGTCGGCCTAGTCTATAGAAGGGAAAAGGAAATATTAAATTATGTTAAGGGGGTAATGGGTGGTTACATTTGCATCATGGGTAATTAAAATATTTTGTAAATAAAAAGCCCCCCTTCATTTCATCCTCCCTCATTCATTCAAAAAAAGAAAAAAAAAATAGAAAGGAGTGAACCACCGGCCACACATTTCTTCATTAGAGAGAGTTGCATTTTGGGAGCCTAAGGGAGAAGGTTTGGATGTTTGCTAAGAGCATCAATTGCTAGGGATTCATCGATTGGGAAGGCGTTCCTTAACTTTCTAATTTGTTCTTGTTAGAATTTTGTAACCCCTATTTTTCGTTTTTCGTATTTTTGCTGTATTTTTCCTTCTTTATCAAGTATTTATACTCTCTTTGTATTTTGGACCGTATATTAGAGTTGTTTTTAATATATATTCGTTTTTCTCATTTTTGATCTCCTTGTGGTTGATTCTTCTGTCGCTTGAATTGTTCTTGATCATATTGTTATTTCGCTCTTCATTTGGATCTTATTCTTTTTATTTTGTTCTTGGGTGCTCATAGTATTTTGGTTGGTTACCCTATTGCTTATCCGTTTTTCTGTAATTTCCCAAGCCCACATCCTCATCACTCCCTTTTTCTGTAATTTCTGTGTGGCCCAAATCCACTAGGCCTATTAGAAAATCCCCCCTCCCCCCTTTTTCATTTAGTTTTATTGGGTCCGAATTAGTATTTTGGCCTATGTGGCCCTCGTCATCTGGTCCACTTCCATATCAGAAGTCATATTTGAAATTTTAGCCTTTCCCAATTCTAAATTCCCCCCACCTTGTATTTGGCAAACCGTACAGGGTCCCCTCCCCAACAACACCCCCACATGTCAGGGACATGACTGGATAGTGGGACCCATAAGCAAATCATCTATATAATAAAACACAAAGAAAGCTATCAAGTGGTTCCCCTTCAATCTCCTCAAAAATCAAAGGCCCAAATCTAACCTCACAAAACATATTTTTCCCCTAAAAGTTCCCTCCAAAACTCAAATTCAAATCCCCCACCCAAAACAACTCCTATATTTATTTTTAAAAAAAATTTCTCTCTCTCTCTCCTTCCCTCCCTCTTCTATTCAAAAAATTAAGAAAATAAAATTTTTTTAAAATAAAAAATTTTAAAACTAAAAAAATCAAAAATTTAAAAGCTTTAAAAATTGTTCAAAAAAAATCATATAATATGTTTTTTGCTGGACCCCAAAAGTTTCTCATATAATATGTTTGATACTTCAATTAATTTGCTCGACCTCCAAAACTGTTTTATATGATCAAATAAGTTGCACTTTTCCGAAGACGTGCCGTAGGCACGTGTCAACGGGCAAACCTAGTTTTTTTCCAAATGAAAATGATCATGTCTCATCTTCCAAGTGGACCATTTGATCTCCTCCTAAATCATACCCAATCAAATCCGACGATTGTGTTCAACCATTTTGAACCGGGTCTTAGACCCTTACTGATTCAACCCGATTCGCCTCCTACCCCATCCTCTTCTCTATTTTTACTGCCTGGCGCCACAACTACCACAACCGCCATCCAAGTCGACGATGAGCTAACACCGTCTTGAAAAAAGATGCTTGTTAATCTGTGCTTTGGCTCCCACATCCTCCCTCGCCTGAGTCTGGCCCTCTCCTTCTTCCACAATTATATCCACATGGTGAAAATTGTTATCAACGACAGTTCAAATAATTGTTGGAATCTTTTCGACACCTTGGCAACCTACCTTCACTCCAGCGACACTACAACACACGATGGATTCACCAGCGTTTTTTCGAATTTACACCGGCGTTTAAAAACACCGGTAAAACATTCACCGGCATTTATAAAAATGCCAGTCCAAATGCCGCCGAAGCGAGCGTTGCGGAATACTATGGGTCTACCCCGGCATTTTTACGGAACGCCGGTAAATCTTGTGTATACACCGGCAGCCGTAAAAATGCCAGTGTATGGGTATTTCTAAGTGCCCTATTTTTCAGCTGATATACATTCATCGGAGTTATACAAATGCCGTCGTAGGAGCTGTAATTGTTTTTAAAATCTACACCGGCGTTTGTAAAAACGCAGGTGTAGGTATTTAATTTTTTAAAAAAAAAACTAAAAAAAAACATGCAGCACTCTTACAATCAAAAACAAAATATGGAGTTGAAATTATTGAACTAAAACAGTGAAAGAGAATACTTTCACTCTCATTTTCAAACCAAAAATGCTACTAACTGAAATGAATCTTATACTTTTATAATACTCATGAGATAACTGTCAACTGAAACCAGAATGTAAGTTCAAACAGGATTATTTCATCACTAGTCACTCCTCTATAAATCATAGTATGCAACTTCATTTACATAATCCATCTCATCATCACTTACAAGCCTATTTGGCAAAGAACAATCTCATTTTCAAACTCAAGCAACACGCATGAACATTATGTTAGAAACTGATGCTCATGTAGACATCATGATATAATTGTATATAAAGTTTAGATAAAAAAAATTTCCATCACTAGTCGCTCCTCAAAAAATTCACTTAAAACCCAAGCAACAAGCATGAACAATCTCATTTTCAAACCCAAGCAATCCCCTTTCATGATATAATTGTATATAAAGTTTAAATAAAAAATTTCCATCACTAGTCGCTCCTCAAAAAATCGTGGTGTGCAACTTCAGATATATGATCCATCTCATCTCCAAATTCAGACAAAAAAGCATCTCCAAACTCATTTAAAACGCAAGCAACAAGCATGAACAATCTCATTTTCAAACCCAAGCAATCCCCTTTCATGATATAATTGTATATAAAGTTTAATTAAAAAATTTCCATCACTAGTCGCTCCTCAAAAAATCGTAGTGTGCAACTTCAGATATATGATCCATCTCATCTCCAAATTCAGACAAAAAAGTATCTCCAAATTCACTTAAAACCCAAGCAACAAGCATGAACAATCTCATTTTCAAACCCAAGCAATCCCCTTTCATGATATAATTGTATATAAAGTTTAATTAAAAATTTCCATCACTAGTCGCTCCTCAAAAAACATAGTGTGCAACTTCAGATATATGATACATCTCATCTCCAAATTCAGACAAAAAAGCAACTAACCTATCTCCAAATGCATCATAATTCCAGTTTACTCTTAACCAAACTAAAACTCAAATGCATAATAACCCATCTCCAAAAGCAACTAACCCATCTCCAAATGCATAAGAAAGCAAACTCAAACGAGTTAGTATTCTCATGCTATGTTCACCAAAAACACTTTGTTGATCTATAAACTGGGATCTGTAAAATAAACTTGTATATAACCTCACATAAAGCTTCAAAATGGGAGATGATCGATCTCCAAAAACCTAGCAAAATCCGAGCTAGAAACACCTGGCTCCGAAGTCCACTAACTTCTCAGATCCAAGCCAGTTAGTTCAACTTCTTAAAGCTCTCTAGCTTCAACAAGAATCAACAAGAAGGTAGCCTAGCCGAAAATCAACAAGAAGAACCAACAAGAAGCTAGCTTAGTCGATAATCAACAAGAAGAACCAACAAGAATCAATGCTAGTTTATTAATTTACGATCATGCTCGGATTTTGCTAAAGTTTCAGCCGATAATCAACAAGAACCAACAAGAACCAACAAGCCTCTTGAAACTGAGTATATTGCCACATTTTTGGCAAATTCAGTGTCAAATCTCCCCTAAATTACTCCTTACAAAAATAGTGAAGTCCCAAACCATTACCATCACAGAATCGCAGAATCGCACAAACATAAACATCCAAAATTTCCCTAAATCGAGATCTCCGCTAAATTGAGTATCAAACCATTACCACCCAAAATTCCCACAAACATAAACATCACAGAATCAATCGCCACATTACCATCACAAAATTGCACCATTACAATCAAACCATTACCATCACAAAATCAAGAAGTAGAAAGAAAGAGAGAGCGAGAGAGAGAGAGAGAGAGAGTACTTGCTTTGAGAGAGAAATGGCTGAGCGGGATAGAGGAAGGGAAGGAGGCCCAATGGCGACGTCGACGAAGGAGTTGTCAAGGAAGGGAAGGAGGCCCAAGGGCAACGGCGCGGGAAAACTTAGGGTTTGGTAAAAAAAAAAACGAAATGTGTTAAGGGTTTCGCGGTAGGATTGGGGATTTATCCCTGTATATTCACCGGCATTTTTATTAGTAAATGCCAGTGAATGGGAGAGGATTTGTGGGGATATATTTCCGCTTTCTATTCACCGGCGTATTTTTATAAAAATGCCGGTGAATGTTATAATTCACCGACGTTTTTTAGAAGCGGCCGGTGTATAACTATACATTTTTGCGACCCTATCCTGGTCTTATCCTACCCCGGCGCGATTAGTAAAATGTCGGGGAATATATGCCGGTAAATCCAGCGTGTGTTGTAGTGCGAAACCCCTATCATGCCTCATTGTCTCCTTGTCCACCACCCGAACCACCCCGTACTTCCTAATCATATCCTAGAACCCCAGAATTCCAAACAATGATGTTGGAGGCCGACCAACCTAGTTTCTTCTCTGCCACCCTCCCGCCTATCTTGGCACCTTTAATAGGGCAGTCGTGGACCTTATGTTCAGAGTTTTTTCATTCAAAGCACATGACCATACGAACATTCCTCTTTACGGTGGTGATCGCCAAAAAACATACATGAATCCACTCTTGCCTTCGCCCTGCGCTTCCCGTGTTTCTTGGTGGAGTGCAAATGATGCATTTCCCTTGTTTGTTATCCTCTGAACTTTCTCCCATTCACCTTGTCTTCCCTACGTCGGAGCTCACGCAACACTGATAGGAGCTCCTGCTCCGAATATGCAGTGGGTAATTTTGGAGGAGTGATGTCACGCCTTCTTTCCCAAAATACAAAAATACGGGCATACAACTAAGGCCCAACGAATGATATAAGCACATCATTCATAAGCTGTAACAGTCAACTCAACAATATAAGATATAATCACAACCATGCAGGCAAAGTAAAATAACATGAACAATGAATAAACATCAATAATTCATGAAATAAGTTCACAAAATAATATCCAACATCTGGAAAACAAAATAAACTTCAGTTCATAAAAGCTCGGAAAACAAAGTACGACAAAAGTAACAATGCGGAAAAAGGAAATAACATGAACAAAATAATTATAGTAGCCTAATAATTTAGATCCATTCTCTACAAGGTTTGCTCACCAAGTCCTTCATTCAAATCTCCTCCTGTACCTGCAAACTATTCCACAAGAGATGGGGAAAAATGTCCGTTAGAGCAAGTTATGGATAGCAACTTGTAACAAGCAGTGAACAACTAAACAGGACATAACGAGAAACAAGCAACAGAGACAAGGAATCATATGATCAAGGATGTGACAATTAACAAGTGTAACATGTAAACAAGTAAAGGGAAAACATGTAACATGTAACAGGGATCATGTAACTTGTAAATGGGAATCATGTAACTTATGAATAGGAATCATGCATTGTGCTCAGTGTTAACCTTAAGTCTATCAATATTTTATCAATCCTGTCTAATGCACGCAATCCTACGTTCCATACCACAGTTTCAGGTGCATACAATCAAGTAACGTTTAGACTCTACTGGTGAATTTTATATGGTCATGTACTCGGGTCTCCTAGTGACCAAAACAGGAGTCATATCATGGAAATAGGTAGGTGTAATCATGTAAATATCCAGGAAACATAGGCCTCATTCTGAGTACAGTCTTATATGTTGTCCACTACTAGGTCTTTCCCTTATTATCCCGGTTGTTTTTCTTTTACAATAATCAACAAGAACATGAAACAACGAGAATGGTATCAGGACAGGATCAAGGAGGTATCAAGGCTATGCAATGCGTGGTATAATTAATTCTATTTATTAAAGGCAAAATCAAACATGTTTATACTTAGCAACACAATACACACATTCTAGACAACAAAATGTTGCTGTACAAAACTAACTTACCCGTTGCTACAGGAAAGTAAATCAGGTTTCATTATAGGTTTCAGAAACTAGACTCCCTACCGGTCCCAATGCATATTCACATGACATAGTTTAAACACAATAGCTATGTTTATAACTTCATTGTCACTGGTTTCGTGTCCAGGCAACATGTTAGGATCAAGTTCTTATATATAAAATTTGATTGCAAATTAATTAAAAAATTTAATAAAAATCATAATTTAGTTCTTAACAGTGTTCAACAACAAGAAGATTATTATCAGATCTAATTTCTCAATTTAATCTACTGTTTCAATTAGTTAAACATGCTAATGTATTTTCAAACTGCATTCTGTAATTCAGACGTCACAGTACGAAAATCTGAATATCTTGCAATCTGTAAGTTAGATTGTAAAACCATCAGATAATATGGATTCCAGACATACAGAGCTACAACTCTTCTTAAATAAGTTCTAAATAATATTATTTGTAGCTAGATCAAAAGTCTGATTTTTTACTGAACTAGTGCTCTGGCAGCAACCAAGGGTCATGTTCTCACATATATAACGGGTTGAGAAAATCATCAATTAATCTGATAAAAATAGCAAAGTGACTCCTATTCATATCTAGTAATACCTAGTTAATGTCAAGTTCTAATTCTACTGTTAGCATATCCTTTTAATTAGCAATTCATGTCGATATGCTTGTAAACGACAATCTAGAAATTTAAACCTAGCAGTGTAAAATATATGATATCATGCAGTGTATAAATCGAAATTTAGATCCGTAAAAAGTTCTGAAAAAATATATTCAGAGGGCTACAAATTTTGTATACAAATTTCTACTAAATTATAACAGAATCTAGGTCAAAATCTAAACCCAACATGGAATAAACAGCAGGCCAGCGAGTGGATTAACATTAATTAGCAACAAACGGTATATACATGCATAGAACTTTGTGGCAATTAATTAACAGAAAATTATTCTCAGTCATAAGGGTGGAATTCAATTTTTAATGAGACAAATTATTAACACAGCATGAACACATATCCAATCGAAAAGCATTCAATCATCGTTTTCTATATACATGTTTCTAATCTATGTATTCGTGTAGTGTATGCATATAACGATATATAACAAGGCTTGGGTTTGAATCAAGGGAATGACACGAAAAGCAAACTACTACTTGATTTCACCGATGAATCCGTAATATTCTCTTTGAAGGGTATCAAGCAAAAAACGATACGATAACGAAATAGGAACTACTTGTGGAGATCAAAGGGAATTCTTGAATTAGAACAACAACTTGGTTCAAGAGAAACTTTCCCTTTAGACGATGTTTCTGAATATGAAAGAATAACTGGAACGAGCGTCCCGACGGCAACACACATGGGCAACGATGACGGCACGACAACAGTAAGGGACAACAACAACCATAGTAAGAGACAGCAACAATAATAGTAACGGATAGTGGCAACACAAGCAACACCGCAAGGCAGCACTACGAGGTGTTTGCAGTTGTGGCTGCAGCGAGGCAAGGCAGGGGTGCAGTTGCTGTGGTCGGCAACATGGTTGGGGTGGTAGAGGGCGAGCAGGGGTTGCGGCAGCAATGGCAGAGCTTCAGGTAGCGAAGCTCAGGGTTGACTACATTTGGTTGCAGCGGTGGAAGGCAGGGTAAGGCAGAGGTCGAGGGGGTGAAGGGATAGAGAGGATGGTCGGGGGTTGCAGGCGAATGTGGTAGCGGAGTCCAGTGTAGAGGTTGATGGAGGGCAGTGGCGGTTTGGAGGCTCGACGATGGAAGGCAATGGCTTGATGGTGGTGTTTGGGAGTTGCTGGTAAGGTGGTGCTGGAGTGGGGCTGACGATGGTCGAGCGCAGTCGTGGGGGTGAAGGCAGTGATTGGGTTCGGGATCGAGGAGAGGAAGGAGAACAGAAGGAGGGGATATTAGGCAGTTGATGAAGAGATTAATAGGGTTAACTAATTAGGGTTTAGGTTAATTAGTATATATATGGGGGAATTAGGATGTGGGTTTGGGTTTGGGTAATGGGTTAACGGGTTTGGGTTAGGAATTGGGTTTGGGTTTTAATATAACTAAATAAATAAGAATGGGATATTGGGTTTGGGCTAAAAAATTAAATTAATTAGTGGGTTAATAAAATACCCAGAACACAAAGACAATAAAATAGAGTGCACAAGAATTTGAGGGTTCAACATAGGAAAATAAAATTGACTAAAAGAATACAATTGGGTTGCAGATGAATAACAAAATTTATCATAAAAAAGAACATATTACAGGAATGAGAAGAGAAAATAATTACAAAAGAAAATCCAAAATATTGGAAACAGGGGTTACAAATCGTACCGGCCTTACAAGAGGAATTTCTTCCTCGAAATTCATTCAAGTGGTACATAAGGTACCCCCGAGAAAAGCCTTCTCAAAGAGATGAGGAAACTTCTTCTGAATTTCTTCCTCAAGTTCCCAAGTCGACTCACCGGGCGAGTGAGGATTTCATGAGACACAAACAAGCCTGATAACTTTATTCTTCAGCACCTTCTCATGACTGTCCAAGATAGAGATTGGTTGGATCTCACAAGATAAATCTGGCCTCATAGACAACTTCGAATAGTCAATCACATGATTGTCATCCCTGATGTACTTCCTGAGCTGGAAGACATGGAACACATTGTGGACTCCTAATAATGCCGGCGGTAGATCTAGTTTGTAGGCCACCCTACCCACACGTTCCACAATATCAAAGGGATCAATGAATCGGGGACTTAGCTTGTTCCCACCTCCAAAATGGATAACACATCTCCATGGTGATGCCTTCAGGAATACATGATCACCCGCCTCAAACTCTAAAGGCCTTCGATGAATGTCTGCCCACTTCCTCTGCATGTCTTGAGCTGCCTGTAAGTGCTTCCTGATCTGAGCCACAACCTCTACTGACTTCATGATCAACTCAGGCCCCAAAAGTTTCCTCTCACCGATGTCATCCCAACAGATTGGCGATCAACACTTCTGACCATAGAGTGCCTCATACGGAGTTGCCTTGGGACTCACCTGGTAGTTGTTGTTGTACGAGAACTCAACCAAGTGCAGCTGATCTTCCCAAGAACCACCAAACCGAAGAACAAAAGACATCAACAAGTCCTCCAGAGTCTGAATCGCCCTTTCAGACTGTCAATTTGTCTGAGGATGGAATACAGTACTGTAATTCAACTTACTCTCCAAACTTTCCTAAAGACTCCCAAAACTGAGTCCTGAACCTCGTATCTCTGTCTAATACAATGCTAACAGGGACTCCATGCAATCGTACAATCTCCTAAATGTACTTCTCGGCTAAACTCACTGTGGACTGACCCACTCTAAAAGGGATGAAGTGAGCACTCTTCTTCAAACGGTCCACAATCACCCAAATGGCATTATGACCCTTGGGACTCTTTGGCAATGTAGTCACAAAATCCATAGTAATGTTCTCCCATTTCCACTCTGAGATTGGAAGAGGCTGCAAAATTTCTACGGTCCGCTGATGCTCTACTTTCACTGGCTGACAAATCAAACATTGAGACACAAACCTTGCCACTGCCTTCTTCATGCCGTGCCACCAAAAATTCTGTTTTAAATCTTTATACATCTTTGTGCCTCTATGATGAATGGAATATGGCGAACAGTAAGCTTCTTCAAGTAATTTCTATCCGACTTCTCCTTTTGGTACACACAATCTAGCTCCAAATTGAGGCGATCCATCTGCATGAATAATCAAGTCGGTTCTTATTCAAGCTTCCACTTCTATTCAGAATTTCTGCAACTGCTCATCACCAGCCTGGGCTTCCTTGATCTGCTCTACTAATGAAGACTGCAACTACAACATCATATATTGCTACATTTTACTAGGCAAAACCCCCACCAAATGCAATCTTCTCATATCCTCTAACAGTTCCTTCTGCTCAGTCAGAAACATAGCAGTTGGTTGCCTGCTGAAGGCATCAGGTACCAAATTCACCTTACCTGGGTGGTACTACAATTTGATGTCATAATATGCCATGAACTCTAACCATCTTCTCGGCCTCATGTTGAGCTCCTTCTGTGTGAACACATACTTGGGACTCTTATGATCTGTGAAAATCTCAACCCTATCGCCAAGCAAATAATGCCTCCATAACTTCAAGGCGAAGATTACGGCTGCAAGTTCAAGAACACGAGTAGGGTAGTTCTTCTAATGATGCCTCAACTAACGAGATGCATAAGCAAAAACTCTGCCCCGTCGCATAAGTACAACACCTAACCCTCTGCCCGAAGCATCACAGAAAATCAAAAAGCCTCCTGAACTATCCGGTAGAATTAGCACAGGTGCTGACGTCAACCGATTCTTCAACTCCATGAAGGCTTCATCACAAGTTTTATCCCAGAAAAAATTTTGCTCTTTCTTTGTCAACTTAGTTAGAGGACCAACAATCTTCGAGAAATCCTGAACGAATTTCCAATAATATCCCGCCAATCTGAAAAAATTTGCACTTCTGATGCCGACTTTGGCACCAGTCAATCCTTGACTGCGGTAATCTTTGACGGATCAACTGAAACTCCATCGCCTGAGATAATCCGGCCTAAAAATGCAACACGGTCCAACTAAAATTCACACTTGCTGAGTTTCACATACAATTGATTCTCCCTTAAGGTCTGCAAATCATTATCAAGTGCTCTGCATGCTCCTCCCTATTCTGAGAATATACCAGAATATCATCGATGAATACTATGACAAACTTGTCCAAAAATGGTGAGAATACCCTATTCATCAAACTCATGAATACGGCCGGTGCATTGGTAACTCCGAAGGGCATTACTAAGAATTTGTAATGTCCATATCTTGTCCAGAACGCCGTCTTCTGAACATCCTCAGGATTCAACTTAACCTAATGGTAACCTGAGCGAAGATCCAACTTTGAGAAAACTGAAGCACCACTATGCTGGTCAAATAGGTCATCAATCCTCAGTAGTGGATATCGATTCATCACAGTAACATTATTTAGTTTTTGATAATAATACAGAGCCTGCGACTACCATCCTTCTTTTTCACAAACAAAAGAGGAGCTCCCCAAGGAGAAACACTTGGCCTGACAAATCTCTTATCCAACTATTCCTGTACCTGCACCTTCAATTCGGCTAACTCAACTTGTGCCATTCTGCAGGGGCTCTTCGAGATTAGCGCGGTACCAGGTTGAACTTCAATATTGAACACTACATCTCGGTCTGGTGGTAACCTGGGCAGCTCTTCTGGAAAGACATCTTGAAAATCCTCACAACTAAAGGTGCAACTCTGCCATCGGTGCACATCAATTCTCATACACCAGCCTTCTGGTTCGTAGAGTTCTTGACATGCCCTAGTGGTGTTTCACCATCTTGAAATTCAAATTCTTGGCAGCCCGGGATTCTGAATACCACTTTCTTCTCTCGGCAGTCAATCACGGCATGAGTGGCTCCCAACTAATCCATTCGAATAACATCGAACCCTAAATTATTGATCACAATGAGGTCCAATTTAAAATCCACGCCACCAATCAATAAGGGACTCAACTTGCACAATTTAGAACAAACGATGACACATCCACCTGTTGTGATATCCCAAGCAACTTGCAAGTCATCACTCGGCAAATGATGACAATCAACAAAGCTAGAAGAGATGAAGGAGTGGGTAGCACCCAAATCAAACAGAACATGTGCAGGGAAAGAGTGTGCTAATATGATACCTAGTAATAAGTCAATGGGTGTGAGTGAAACATAAGCATGGCATGGGCAAGAACACAAGGTGCCAAAAGAACAAAGTGCAAGATAGAATGAACTGACTGAATACAATAGTTATAATACCTGCAATAACTGCCTTAGCAGTCTCTGCCTCCTCTGCAGTCAGATTGTAAGCCTGGCCATGACCTCCAGTCTGGCCTCCCTTAGGAGCTGCTCTCCTCTGATCATAGAATTGCCTCTGTGGTGGAAGCGGTGGCCTGCTGTTGGTGTATAACCTAGAGGCTAGTTGTGTATTGACATTACTAGTTTACAGTATCATGATATTTATTTCATATATGAGGCATTTCATTTATTGTGTTTTTTATTGTGATTAAATGAATATAATAAAGTCCTTAGAATAGTCATTTCAATACCATGAGATATCAAGTGCATGACTTGATTGTGAGATCCTATTTAAGAATAGTGCAGAATATTATTCTTAAATGTCCATAGTCAAGTATTATTGTGAATTTAGACAACAATAAAACATAGAGACTAGTACGTGTGTAGACTGGTGATCATATCTCATGAGTCATGGATAAGAGCTATTAAGTCTTCATATGGGTACTTATTAGAGTAATAATGTACTGGACTGACCCACCATGAGAATGCTGCACGGATCGTTAAGTGAGTGTCATAAGCGGTTCTCACGGTGACCATAAGGTACGTAGTCCTTTGACTTGAAGTCACTATGGTTCTCCACATGAGAAGTTAAATGTTTTAATGTCGCCAAACGTTGTCTGTAATAAGGTGATTATAAAGTCTACTATTGGATATACTACAAATCCTACCGGGGGGGGGGGATGTGAGTGACTTAGATAGGATTGGTCTCTCTTACATAATAAGAGCGATATCTACGGACCCCTTGATTCAGTGAGACTGCAAAATGTATGGACCTATGAGTCAGTATGAGATCTTGAGCTCATTTGTTTTAGTAAGTCTACTTGGACATCAAGAAACTAAAGACTGAACTATACAAGGGTGACATGCTCTGTGCCTTGTGGTCAATTAGTTATCTGGATAAAGGGACTAGACTACATGGTAACATTGGTCACGAATAGGTTATGTCAAATCACTAGTATTCCCGTTACTTGATTAGCGGTGATGTATCGCCAGATACTGCTCACTGTTTATAACACTAGAATATAATTTTAGTATTACTATCAACGTAATGGGAACCTACAGGGTCACACACTTAGAATGGATTGAAATTAGATTTAAATTCATGAGATGAATGAAATTGAAAATTATAGTAAGACTCGGACTTCTGACATGGTTGGGTAATTAATTAGATTAAATGGGCCAACTAAAGTTGAAAGGTCACACACGAATCTGACCTAGGTCAGATTGTGAGCCCAACAGCCTCATTACTCTCTTGGGGTTGATTTTCTGCATCTGTATATAAGATATGTATCTTTGGAAAAGAAATAGTTAAGAAAAACCCTAGCCGTCACAGAAATTGTGAGAGAGAAAGATCGTGAGGAACATCCGCTTCCTGCAGCTAGCACCGCGACATGAGGAAAAGCTTGATTTGATCTGTTCGTGTAGATACCGTAGAGGTACCACAATATTTTAGTGTTGTGATCGGCATACTATGGAGACAGCAGATCCATCATTAAGGTATAACTTCTAAATACGATTTATGGTTTTCGCATTGATCGATGGCTAGGTTTCGATAAAAAATTTTGTAAATTTTCCGTTGTGTATTTAATCTGAGAATACCCTCGAAACCAAACACTTGCCCTGACCACGAGATGTTGTTCCCTGCTAGGTTGATCCCCGTCCGGTGGGCCAACCCTCTTCCATGGGAAATCTCGGAGTGTGTGATCACCTGCTCCACACCCGAAGCACAAGCGGTTGGCAGCCCGACAATCCTTGCACATGTGACCAGTTTTGTGGCAAAAATTACATGTGTCCTTTCATGGAGTAGTAGGTGGATATGGCAATGCTCTCACTGTAGGGGCCAGAGCTGGTCTCCGTATTGGCCCATCTGTAGAATGGGCGGCAGCAGGATGTTGTACCGCCCACTGGGCTACTCTCCTCCTTTTGTATGCTTGTTCCTGGAATCTAGCTGCATCAAGAACTGCAGTGAAGGTATGGTGCTGGTGGGCAACCAAACGATCCTGAATATCAAAGTCTAGACCCAACAAGAACCTATGGGCCCTGTCCTCATCATTCACCACCATGGCTGCCACAAAGTGACTAACCTGAGTGAATTCAGTGACATACTCATCTACAGACTAAGTCCCCTGTGTTAAAGTAATGTTAAGTTAATACTGCCACACATGGAATAGGCAACAAAATTCAACGTTAATTAACCTCATCAGACGAACATGTGTTAAAGAGATAAACTGTCGTTCCATCTCAACTATAGTGATGCCGGAGAAGAACTTCGTCAAGAAGCACTCGGTGAAAGTGGCCCAAGTAATAGGCCTCTCAAACCTCTCGATTTCCGCACTCCACCAGATATGCGCAAGATCAATGAGCTAGATGCTTACTATATCCACCCGATTTACATCGGAGATTCGCGATGCTTGCAACAATTGATCAGTTCAGATCAACCACTGTTCGGCCTCCAGTGGTGACTCAATGTCTATGAACTTGTCTGGGTGCAATCTCATTAAATCTACCACTGTACCGAGCCTCGACGGCAATAGCCCTGGTGCGGGTCCAGTGGCGGTTCGGATAGCAGCCTCTAAGGTAGCTCTCATCAGCTCGTTGTGTTCCTGTTGTAGCCCTATCATCTGCTGCATCGTCTGGAGGATTGCGACATTGTCTGATGGTTCTTCCCTATTCCGGGAAGTCGAGGAACCTCCACGAGCCATAGCCTGCAACATATATTCAAACAAGGTTAGTATCCAGATGAAAAGTTGGACATTAAATATTCATGTGATTAACGTGGTGTGCTTATTGTTGAGTTAAACCTGGCTTTGGTACCGATAAAAACCTGTCACACCCGGTTTTCCAAAATATAAAAATACGGGCATCCAACTAGGGCCCAATGAGTCACATATGCACATCATTCATAAGCTGTAACGGTTAACTCAACAATATAAGTGATATGGCCAAAAATAGGATTAAATTGGGACTGTTCAAATCGGGCACAAATCTTAAAGCTCTCAGGGGTAAAACGGTAATTTCACCTACAAATGGGTCCGAAATGGGAACTGTGACTTTCTTGAAAGCCCAATAACCCATAAACAGATCTGTCCTATTGGGTATAGGTAGCAACCCATTACAAAGCAATTTAGATATTTAAAGAGTAATTCAAATTCATGGTTATCTCTAGGAAACGATTTAAACTCTTTATCTTATCCAAAAACACCTTAACATAGAGATAAATGATATGTCTAAACTGTCTCTAAAGGAGACTATAAATACCCCTCTCCCCCCACCATAACAAGATAATCAATATTTTTCCACATAAAGCTCTTTCATAATCTTCCTGATCACAGACAAGAGCGTCGGAGGGTTCGTCACCAGGATCCATCCCGGTGTATTGAACTTTTTTGCAGGTCAATGGCAGTGGCAAGAAACCAGTCAAACGCTGGTGAAAGTCAACAGGTTTGCTTTACTGTTTCAAAAAAGAATCCACAAATTCACCTGTTTGCTTCCACACCAAAATTAGCAGCAACAGATTGGCACCGTCTGTGGGAAATAAAAAAGCAATCCAACCTTCATTAGCGAAAGTCAGTTTCAAACCATGCATCCAAAAGTGAAGGGGAAGGCAGCAACCATGCCTCCGAAAGAGAAGGGGAAGGCAGCGGGCTCCAGCTAAAGAGTCACTCCTCTTCCTTCTCCTCCTCCGGTCCAAGGTGTCTTTCCTCAACTCAATCAGCAAGTTCAGCAACCGTAGTCTGAACAGCCTCTTCCTCAACAGTCTCCTCCTAAACAAGTCCCCCCCAGGGTCTTGGGGGGCTACCCCGGGGGGCTTTTGTCGAAGACGTCCAAAGCAACACCCTCATCATGACCATGTTTCGGTCCACAATCCCTCAACTGACTATGGCTTGCTATAGTCCTCCAGGGAAGGATCTCCGTCAGGTAATTCTTAACCGTCAGCAGGGGGTCAACCTCTGAACTCGTTTGAATAAATGGCGAGCCCCTGAGGAAGTCTCTCAACCTGAGCACCTAGGGGCCTTGAAAGCCCGACCCCCCCGTTTATCGAGGACCAGAAGATCCCCTCCCCCGAGGAGGTGAAGAGAGTCCCCTCCACGTCATCGGTGGAGAAGCCATATACACCTAGGGATCGCTGAGCTGGAGGGGCACCAGTCACTTGGGCCGAGCTCCAGAACTTCAAACAAGATATCATGCGAGCTCTTAATATTGCTACGAGTCAGTATCAGCGTGCCCCTAACCCTTACCATACCGCCACTCATGAAGGAGAGTCCCGAGGGTCGATTAGATTCGACCGAAGGGATGACTCGTTCCGCCGCCGTCTCCACGAGATGGAGAGGCACCTTAACCAGATAAACCCCCGAAGAAGTACAATGGGCCAATAATTTCTGGCCAAGCAGACCCCCCTTCTATAGGGCCATCATGGAAGCTGCGGTCTCCGAAGCCTTTAGGCCGCTCTGCTTTGAATCCTACAATGGGGAGTCAAACCCGGCCGATCATATCGAGAGTTTTAAAACTCTCGTGATGGTTCATCAAGACTCGGAAGCGGTCCTCTGCAAGGCCTTCCCAGCAACATTGAGGGGACCAGTGCGAGAGTGGTACTCCCGTCTATCGCTCGCCTCCATCTTTTCATTCGAACAGTTTGGGGAACTCTTCCTCACCCACTTCGTGGGAAGTTGCAGAGCCGAGAAAACAAGTGCATTATTGATAGCACTTAGCTAAAGAAATGGTGAATGCCCAAGAGATTACGTTCGGTACTTCACTGCCAAAACCCGATCTATTGCCTCCCTCAACCAATCAGTAGCCTTTGCGTCATTCAGGCACAACATCACTAATACCAACCTCAAGGCGTCCCTTGCCAAAAAGCCTCCTCGGGAATTCTCAGAATTCCTGCTTAGGAGCGAGAAGTACATCCGAGCCAAAGAAGATCTCAACCCCTTCAGTCAAGATGAGTCATCTTCCGGTAACAAACGGAAGAATACAAGCAAAGAAGGCTCCCAAAAATTCCAGAAGGACGAAAATGACCAGCGTTGCCCAGCTCCTCGTTTTGAGAAGTTCATCCTCTCAACGCTAGATATCAGTAGTCCTTATAGAAGTGGACAAGGAAGGGCTACTTCGCGGTCCCCCTAGAATGAATACCCCTGGCAAGAAAAGAAACAGGGATAAGTGGTACCATTTTCATAGGGACCACGACCACGACATGAATAACTATTGGGCTCTCAAGGAGGAGATCAAAGAACTCATACAGCGGGGACACCTGGCCATGTTCGTCCGAAAAGACAAGGCCGATCTTCCACCCCGAGGAGCCTACAAGTGAACAGAGAGGCCCGCCGAGTTCCAAGATTCTGAACCTGGGGCCATCCTCCACCTTGTCCATGGAGATCCAGTGGGGAGAGAACCAAACTCCTCTAAAGAGGCCTTCACCCTATCGTAGAAGTAGGTTTTAAGTTTTCAATAAGGTCGATGCTTGTAACACGGCCAAAAGCATGTAATAATGGCTCGTCCCATTGAAGCGGCCACTTAGTTTGTTTCAATAAAATACAGCTTTTTTCTATTGAAAATTATTGCATTTGCCTCATCTATATCTCTCTGAGTCATATCTATGACTTGTTAAACGGTAAGTTCAGAGTCCAGCTTGTCCTACAGGGCTACTCCCACAACTTACTAAGCTCAAAAAACGAGTTTGGAGTCCAAAACTTGGTTCTGCGATGCTTTAGCCACTTGTAAACAAACAAGTGCGGAGCAGCTCACCATTTGGAATTACTTCTATAATTCGTTAACCCCATCAAACAACAAGTTTGGAGTCCAACACTTGGTTCAATGCCGCTTTAGCAGCTTGCGAACGAGCAAGTGCGAAGTAGCTCACCATTCGGAATTGCTCCTACAACTCATTGATAATCCCGTAACAACTAGTTCGAAGTTCACAATCATGGTTCAAAATTGCCCTCACAGCTTGCAAGCATGCGGTTTCGGGGCTCAAAATGAACATTCATACTACCCCCACCACTGGTTAAATTTCGCAACAAGAAAGTTCGGAGCTCAACTCTCCCCTAGAGTTTCTCCTCAAACTTGTCTCCCGAACAGATCTCTCCTAGAATCCGAAGAAGCTCTTCACTCCGCTCACCTCCCGAGAGGCCTTCTTTTCAATGAGTTCGGAGCTCAACTCTTCTCTAGAGTTGCTCCTCAAACTCGCCTCCCGAACAGCTCTCCTAGAGATTGGTGGAGCTCTTCGCTCCGCTCGGCTCCCGAGCGGCCTTCTTCCAAACGAGTTCAGAGCTGAAACACTCCCATAGAGTTTCTCCTCAAATTCGTCTCCCGAACAACTCTCCTAGAGTCTGGTGAATCTCTTTGCTCCGATCGCCTCCCGAGCGGCCTTCTTCCGAACGAGTTCGGAGATAAAACTCTCCCTTAGAGTTGCTCCTCAAACTTGTCTCTCGAACGGCTCTCTCCTAGAGTCCGGTGACACTCTTCGCTCCGCTTGCCTCCCGAGCTGCATTCTTCTCAACAAGTTCGGAGCACAACTCTCCTCTAGAGTTGCTCTTCGAACTCGCCTCCCGAATGGCTCTCCTAGAGTCCAGTGAAGCTTTTCGCTTCGCTTGCCTCCCGAGCGGCTTTCTTCCAAAGGAGTTCGGAGCTAAAACTCTCCCCTAGAGTTGCTCCTCAAACTCGTCTCCCAAACGGCTCTCTCCTAGAACCTGGTGATGCTCTTCGTCCCGTTCACCTCCTGAACGACCTTGTTCTAAGAGAGTTCGGAGCCTAACTCTTCTAGAGATACTCCTTAGACCTGCCTCCAAGACTGGATCTACTCAACAGTTATACAAAGCTCTTCTTAACTTCATGAAGACAAAGATGTTACGGGACTATTTTGACCATGAAGAAGGGTGATTCTTCAATTAACTTCTGAAGAGAAATTGTAGATCTTCGGGCTAGCTTCGAAACGAGGGGCCAAATGCCCCGATCTGACCTCAAAGTGGGTTACAACACAGCTACGCTGAACAAAAAAATAATGGAAAAACTTTGCCTCAAGATGCGAGCTTGATCCTAATCGACCGCTCAGATTGTGCCACATCCCTCGGAGGCAATTCTGAGCAAACGTGGCTCCGAACATGAAATTGGGGAAAACTTCGTCTTAATATTCATGCCTGAACAAGATCCAACGGCTCAGATTGCGCCAGGTCCCTCGGAGCCAATTCCAAGCAAACGTGGCAACGAACGTGAAATTGGGGAAAACTTTGCCTCAATATTCACATCTGATCAAGATCTGACGGCTCAGATTGTGCCACGTCCCTCAGAGCCAATTCTGAGCAAACGTGGTTTCAAACGTGAAATTGGGAAAAACGTCGCCACAAATATCGTGCTTGATCAAGTTCTGATGGCTTAGATCTCACCACGTCCTTCGGATCCAAAACCGGTAAGATCTGCCTCCAGATGTGAGTTTAATTCAGATCAACAGCTCAGATCTTGCCACGTTGCTCAGATCCAAAATCCCGAGCAAACGCGCCACTGAACTCAAATAATGGACAAAAACTCTGCCTCAAAATTCGTGTTCGACCACGATCAATAGATCAGATTCGCCATATAAACAAACAAACAAAAAGGGATTTAGGGCTTAACGGGTCGAGTCTAAGCCCCACTTGGACCCAAACCGGAACCACCGACCTCCCCTGTCCTCCTCTTCTTTTTGGCGCCAAAACAAAACCCATCCTCGTCAACCGTCGAGCCTCAACCTCGACTCCAAGCTCCACCCCCATCTCCGAGCAGCACCTCCTTACCTTCATCGAGCTCCGAAGCTGAGCTCCGAGCTGGAGCTCCACCATGGCCGATCTCCTTCCTCGTCGAGCTTCGAGCAACACCCAATGCTTCTAACTCCACCTCTGTCAAAGGTCCACCCAAACTTTGAGATCCACTGTCTCCGAGCTCTTCCTCTCGAAGCGTCGAGTTCCACGATGCCAACCTAGAACGAGCTCCATCGAGCTCTCCTTTCCACTGTCTCCGAGCTCTCCCTCTCGAAGCGTCGAGCTCCATGGTGCCAACCTCGAACGAGCTCCATCGAACTCTCCTCTCCACTGTCGAAAAGCCACCTTCGTCAACTCTACCAAAGCTCTCCTTTGCTGGCGTCGAGCTGCCCATGAAGAGCCCCAACTCCAAACCCAACTCCGGCTCACCTCCATTCCTCGCTGACTCCCCCTTTGCTTAGCCCCTCATTGTGTCACAGATTGGTGCCGTCTCACAGATTGGCGCCACCAGCAATAGATTGGTGCTCGGAGAGAAAGCCGGAGACGACCTCGATGAAGGAGGTGAGGCCGGAGACAAAGAAGGGGCGGGGACGAGGGCCAGTGGTGAAGTCGATGACGAAGGAGAAAACCGAAGGAGGAGGAACAGAGAAGAGGGGAAGAAGGCGGAAAAGAAAGAAAGAAAGAAAGAAAGAAAGAAAGAAAGAAAGGGGAAAAAATGCCACGTGGCGGTCAACAGTCAACGTTGACCAACCACGTGGCGTCACCTTGTGGGTCGGCGGCGGTTCCGAGCAAACTGTGTTCCGAATGTGAAATTGGAGAAAAATGCCCACTTTGCGATGTGCCCCACCTGATCGTGATCAACGCACAGGATTGCGCCACGTGTACAAGTAAAATTTAGTTAATTTATTTATTTATTTAAAGGAATTAATTATTTAAAAATTCAAAAAATAATTAAAAATTGAAAAAAATAATTAAAAATTCTAAAAATAATTATTATTTCAGAAAATAATTTTAAAATTATGAAAATAATAATGATTAAATTAGAATAATTAGTTAAAATTTTTGATAATAATTATTTAAATTCGGGAATTGAATAGAAAATTCAAAAAATGATTAAAAATTGAAAAAAAAAAAATTCAGAAAAATCTGGAAAACTTACAAAAAATCTAGAAAATTTTGAGAATAATTTTGGGTATTTTGCAAACTCATATTCACATCGTTACACCTCGAGCAAAATCCAAACTCCCTTAAGAACTCCGATAAAATCCTGTACACCATTTGAACCATAAAACTACTCTTCAAAAACTGTTAAACTCAATTGTCGGGAGTGGGGGGCTTGTGATATGGCTAAAAATATGATTAAATCAGGACCTTTCAAATCGGGCACGAATCTTAAAGCTCTTAGGGGTAAAATGGTAATTTTACCTACAAACGGGTCTGAAATGGGAACTGAAACTTTCTTCAAAGCCCAATAACCCATAAACGGATCTTTCCTATTGGGTATGGGTAGCAACCCGTTACAAACCAATTCAGATATTTAATGAGTAATTCAAATTCATGGTTATCTCTGTGAAACAATTTAAACTCTACATTTTATCCAAAAACACCAGGACATAGGGATAAATAACTAAAATGTCTCTAAAGGCGACTATAAATACCCCTCTTTCCACACCATAACAAGGTAATAAATATTTTTCCACATAAAGCTCTTTCATAATCTTCATGATTACTGACAAGAGCGTCGGAGGGTTCGTCGCTGGGATCCATCCCGGTGTATCGAATTTTTTGCAGGTCAACAGCAGCGGCAAGAAACAAGTCAAGCGCCGGTGAAAGTCAACAGTTTTGCTTTAATGTTTCCAAAAAGAATCCACAAATTCATCTGTTTGCTCCCACACCAAAATTACCAGCAACAATAAGATATAATCACAACCACGGAGGCGAAGTCTGGACCCAACGAGAACCTACGGGCCCTGTCCTCATCATTCACCACCATGGCTGCAACAAAGTGATTAACTTGAGTGAATTCAGCGGCATACTCATCTACAGACCGAGTCCCCTGTGTTAAAGTAACATTAAGTTAATATTGCCACACATTGAATAGGCAACAAAATTCAACGTTAATTAACCTCATCAGACGAACATGTGCTGAAGAGATAAACTGTCATTCCATCTCAACTGTAGTGATGCCGGAGAAGAACTTCGTCAAGAAGCTCTCGGTGAAAGTGGCCCAAGTAATAGGCCTCTCAAACCTCTCAGTTTCTGCCCTCCACCAGATTTGGGCAAGATCAATGAGCTGGATGCTTACTATATCCACCTGATTTACATCGGGGATTCGCGATGCTTGCAACAATTGCTCGGTTCGGATCAACCACTGTTCGGCCTCCAGGGGTGACTCAGTGTCTATGAACTTGTCTGAGTGCAATCTCATGAAATCTACCACAGTACCGAGCATCGAAGGCAATAGCTCTGGTGTGGGTCCAGTGGCGGTTTGGATAGCAGCCTCTAAGGTAGCTCTCATAAGCTTCTTGTGTTCCTATTGTAGCCCCATTATCTACTGCATCATCTGGAGGATTGCGACATTGTCTGATGGTTCTTCCCTATTCCGGGAAGTCGAGGAACCTCCACGAGCCATTGCCTACAACATATATTCAAACAGGGTTAGTATCCAGATGAAAAGTTGGTCATTAAATATTCATGTGATCAACGTGGTGTGCTTATTGTTTAGTTAAACCTAGCTTTGGTAGCAATAAAAACCTGTCACGCCCGGTTTACCAAAATACAAAATTACGGGCACCCGACTAGGGCCCAATGAGTGACATATGCACATCATTCATAAGCTATAACGGTTAACTCAATAATATAAGTGATATGGCTAAAAATAGAATTACATTGGGACCGTTCAAATCGGGCACGAATCTTAAAGCTCTCAGGAGTAAAATGGTAATTTCACCTACAAACGGGTCTGAAATGGGTATTGGAATTTCTTCAAAGCCAAATAACCCATAAACGGATCTGTCCTATTGGGTATGGGTAGCAACTCGTTACAAACCAATTCAAATATTTAAAGGGTAATTCAAATTCATGGTTATCTCTATGAAACGATTTAAACTCTATATCTTATCCAAAAACACCTTGACATAGAGATAAATGATATGTCTAAACTATCTCTAAAGGCGACTATAAATACCCCTCTCCCCCCACCATAACAAGGTAATCAATATTTTTCCACATATAGCTCTTTCATAATCTTCCTGATTACTGACAAGAGCGTCGGAGGGTTCATCACCGGAATCCATCCCGGTGTATCGAACTTTTTTGCAGGTCAACGGCAGCGGCAAGAAACCAGTCTAACACTGGTAAAAGTCAACAGGTTAGCTTTATTGTTTCAAAAAAGAATCCACAAATTCATCTGTTTTCTCCCACACCAAAATTAGCAACAATAGATTGGCACCGTCTGTGGGAAACGAAAAAGCAATCCAACCTTTATTAGCGAAAGTCAGTTTCAAACCATGCATCCGAAAGAGAAGGGGAAGGCAGCAACCATGCCTCCGAAAGAGAAGGGGAAGGCAGTAACCATGCCTCCGAAAGAGAAGGGGAAGGCAGCGGGCTCCAGCCGAAGAGTCACTCCTCTTCCTTCTCCTACTCTGGTCCAAGGTGTTCTTCCTCAACTCAATCAGCAAGTTGAGCAACCGCAGTCTGAACAGCCTCTTCCTCAATAGCCTCCTCCTAAACAGGCCCCCCTAGGGTCTTGGGGGGCTACCCCAGGGGGCTTTGGTCGAAGACGTCCAAAGCAACACCCTCATCATGACCATGTTTTGGTCCACAATCCCTCAACTGACTATGGCTTCCCATAGTCCTCCAAGGACGGATCTCCATCAGGTAATTCTTAACCGTCAGTAGGGGTTGACCTTTGAACTCGCTTGAATAAATGGCGAGCCCCTGAGGAAGTCTCTCAACCTGAGCACCTAGGGGCCTTGAGAGTCCGAACACCCCGTTGATCGAGGACCAGAAGATCTCCTCCCCCGAGGAGGTGAAGAGAGTCCCCTCCACATCATCGGTGGAGAAGCCATATTCCACCGAGCCACACCTAGGGATCGCTGAGCTGGAGGGCACCAGTCACTCGGGCCGAGCTCCTGAACTTCAAAGAAGATATCATGCGAGCTCTTAATATTGCTACGAGTCAGTATCAGCATGCCCCTAACCCTCACCATACCGCCACTCATGAAGGAGAGTCCCAAGGGTCGACTAGATTCGACGGAAGGGATGACACGGTCTGACGCCATCTCCACGAGATGGAGAGGCGCCTCAACAAGATAAACCCCGAAGAAGAACAACAAGCCAATAAGTTCCGGCCAAGCAGACCCCCCTTCTCTAGGGTCATCATGGAAGCTCCTATCCCCGAAGCCTTTAGGCCACTCCACTTTGAAATCTACAATGGGGAGTCAAACCCGGCCGATCATATCAAGAGTTTTAAAACTCTCATGATGGTTCATCAAGCCTCGGAAGTGGTCCTCTACAAGGCCTTCCCAACAACATGGAGGGGATCAATGCGAGAGTGGTACTCCCGTCTATCCCCCGCCTCCATCATCTCATTCGAACAGTTTGAGGAACTCTTCCTCACCCACTTCGTGGGCAGTCGCAGAGCCGAGAAAACAAGTGCATCATTGCTAGCACTTAGCCAAAGAAAGGGTGAATGCCCAAGAGATTACGTTTGGCGCTTCACAGCCGAAGCCGGTCTATTGCCTCCCTCAACCAATCAGTAGCCTTTGCAGCATTCAGGCACAACGTCATTAATGCCAACCTCAAGGCGTTCCTTGCCAAAAAACCTCCTCGGGACTTCTCAGAACTCCTGCTCAGGAGCGAGAAGTACATCCGAGCCGAAGAAGCTCTCAATCCCCCCAGTCAAGAGGAGACATCTTCCAGTAACAAACGGAGGAATACAAGCAAAGAAGGCTCTCACAAATTCCAGAAGGACGAAAATGACCAGCGTTGCCCAGCTCCTCATTTTGAGAAGTTCATCCCCTCAACGCTAGATAGCCGCAGTCCATATGGAAGTGGACAAGGAAGGGCTACTCCGCGGTCCCCCTAGAATGAATATCCCTGGCAAGAAAAGAAACAGGGATAAGTGGTGCTGCTTTTATAGGGACCACTGCCATGACATGGATGACTATCGGGCTCTCAAGGAGGAGATCGAAGAACTCATACAGCGGGGACACCTGGCCAAGTTCGTCTGAAAAGACGGGGCTGATCTTCCACCCCGAGGAGCCTACAAACGAATAGAGAGGCCCGCTGTGTTCCAAGATTCTGAACCTGGGGCCATCCTCCACCTTATCCATGGAGGTCCAATGGGGGGAAGAACCGAACTCCTCCCAAGAAGCCTTCACCTTATCGTAGAAGTAGGTTTTCAGTTGTCAATAAGGTCGATGCTTGTAACACGTCCAAAAGCATGTCATAATGGCTCGTCCCATTGAAGCATCCACTTAGTTTGTTTCAATAAAACATAGCTTTTTTCTATTGAAAATTATTGCATTTGCCTCATTTCTATCTTGCTGAGTCACATCTATGACTCGTTAAACGGTAAGTTCGGAGTCCAGCTTGTTCTACAGGGCTGCTTCCACAACTTACTAAGCTCAAAAAACGAGTTTGGAGTCCAACACTTGGTTCTACGATGCTTTAGCCACTTGTAAACAAACAAGTGTGGAGCAGCTCACCATTTGGAATTACTTCTACAATTCGTTATCCCCATCAAACAACAAGTTTGGAGTCCAACACTTAGTTCGACGCCGCTTTAGCAGCTTGCGAAGTAGCTCACCATTCGGAATTTCTCCTACAAATCGTTGATAATCTCGTAACAACTAGTTCGAAGTTCACAATCATGGTTCGAAATTACCCTCACCGCTTGCAAGCATGCGGTTTTGGGGCTCAAAACGAACATTCATACTACTCCCACCACTGGTTAAATTTCTCAACAAGAAAGTTCGGAGCTCAACTCTCCCCTAGAGTTTCTCTCAAACTCGTCTCCCGAACGGATCTCTCCTAGAGTCCGAAGAAGCTCTTCGCTCCGCTCGCCTCCCCAGTGACCTTCTTCTCAATGAGTTCGGAGCTCAACTCTCCCCTAGAGTTGCTCCTCAAACTTGCCTCCCGAACGGCTCTCCTAGAGTCCGGTGGAGCTCTTTGCTCTGCTCGGCTCCTGAGCAGCCTTCTTCCAAATGAGTTCGGAGCTAAAACACTTCTCTAGAGTTTCTTCTCAAATTCGTCTCCAGAACAGCTCTCCTAGAGTCTGGTGTAGCTCTTCGCTCTGCTCGCCTCCCGATCGGTCTTCTTCCAAACGAGTTTGGAGCTAAAACTCTCCCCTAGAGTTGCTCTTCAAACTTGTCTCTCGAACGGCTCTCTCATAGAGTTCAGTGAAGCTCTTCGCTCTGCTCACCTCCCGAGCGGCCTTCTTCTCAACGAGTTCGGAGCGCAACTCTCCCCTAGAGTTGCTCTTCGAACTCGCCTTCCGAATGGCTCTCCTAGAGTCCGGTGAAGCTCTTCGCTCCGCTCGCCTCTCGAGCGGCTTTCTTCCAAAGGAGTTCGGAGCTAAAACTCTCCCATAGAGTTGCTCCTCAAACTCGTCTCCCGAAGGGCTCTCTCCTAGAACCTAGTGATGCTCTTCGTCCCGCTCACCTTCTGAGCGGCCTTCTTTTAAGAGAGTTCGGAGCCTAACTCTTCTAGAGACGTTCCTTAGACCTGCCTCCAAGACTGGATCTTCTCAACAGTTATACAAATCTCTTCTTAACTTCATGAAGACAAAGATGTTTCGGGACTATTTTGACCATGAAGAAGGGTGATTCTTCAGCTAACTTCTGAAGAGAAATTGTAGATCTTCCGGCTAGCTTCGAAACGAGGGGTCAAATGCCCCGATCCGGGGTTACAACACAGCTACGCTGAACAAAAAAATAATGGAAATACTTTGCCTCAAGATGCGAGCTTGATCCTAATCGACCGCTCAGATTGCGCCACGTCCCTCGGAGCCAATTCTGAACAAACGTGGCTCCGAACATGAAATTGGGGAAAACTTCGTCTTAATATTCATGCCTGATCAAGAACCAACGGCTCAGATTGCGCCACATCCCTCGGAGCCAATTCCGAGCAAACGTGGCTCCGAACATGAAATTGGAGAAAACTTTGCCTCAATATTCACGTTTGATCAAGATCTGACAGCTCAGATTGTGCCACGTCTCTCAGAGCCAATTCCGAGCGAACGTGGTTCCGAACGTGAAATTGGGAAAAACGTCACCACAAATATCATGCTTGATCAAGTTCTGACGGCTTAGATCCCGCCAAGTTCTTCGGATCCAAAACCGGTCAGATCACCCTCCAGATGTGAGTTTAATTCAGATCGACGGCTCAGATCTTGCCACGTTGCTTAGATCCAAAATCCCGAGCAAATGCGCCACTGAACTCAAAAAATGGACAAAAACTCTGCCTCAAAATTCGTGTTCGACCACGATCAATGGATCAGATTTGCCATATAAACAAATAAACAAAAAAGGATTTAGGGGTTAACGGGTCGAGTTTAAGGCCCACTTGGACCCAAACCCGAACCACCGGCCTCCCCTGTCCTCCTCCTCTTCTTCTCTTTCGATTTTTGGCGCCAAAACAAAACCCAACCTTGTCAACCGTCGAGCCTTGACCTCAACTCCAAGCTCCTCCCCCATCTCCGAGTAGCACCTCCTTACCTCCATCGAGCTCCGAAGCTGAGCTCTGAGCTCGAGCTCCGTCATGGCCGATCTCCTTCCTCATCGAGCTTCGAGCAACACCCAATTCTTCTAACTCCACCTCTGTCAAAGATCAACCCCAACTTCGAGATCCAATGTCTTCGAGCTCTCCCTCCCAAAGCATCGAGTTCCACGATGCCAACCTCGAATGAGCTCCGTCGAGCTATCCTCTCCACTGTCTCCGAGCTCTCCCTCTCGAAGCTTCGAGCTCCATGATGCCAACCTCGAACGAGCTCCGTCGAGCTCTCCTCTCCACTGTCGAAAAGCCACCTTCGTCAACTCTGCTGAAGCTCTCCTTCGCTAGCATCGAGCTCCCCATGAAGAGCCCCAACTCCAAACCCAACTCCGGCTCACCTCCATTCCTCGCCGACTCCCCCTTTGCCTAGCCCCACACTGTGTCACAGATTGGCACCATCTCACAGATTGGCACCGCCAGCAACAGATTGGTGCTCGGAGAGGAAGCCGGAGACGACCTCAATGAAGGAGGTGAGGTCGAAGACGAAGAAGGGGCGGGGACGAGGGCCAGGGATGAAGTCGATGACGAAAAAGAAAGCCGAAGGAGGAGGAAGAGAGAAGAAGGGGAAGAAGGCGGGAAACAAAGAAAGAAAGGGGAAAAAATGCCACATGGCGGTCAACAGTCAAGCCACGTGGCGTCACCTCGAGGATCGGCGGCAGTTCCGAGCAAACTGTGTTCCGAAGGTAAAATTGGAGAAAAATGCCCGTTTTGTGATTGCGCCACGTGTACAGGTAAAATTAGTTAATTAATTTATTTATTTAATTGAATTAATTATTTAAAAATTCTAAAAAATAAATAAAAATTAAAAAAATAATTAAAAAATTCTAAAAATAATTATTGATTCAGAAAATATTTTTTAAAATTATGAAAATAATAATGATTAAATTAGAATAATTAATTAAAATTTTCGATAATAATTATTTAAATTCGTGAATTGAATAGAAAATGATTAAAAATTGAAAGAAAAAAATCAGAAAAATCTGGAAAAATTATAAAAAAATCTAGAAAATTTTGAGAATAATTTTGGGTATTTTACAAACTCATATTGACATCGTTACACCTCGAGCAAGATCCAAACTTTCTTAAGAACTCCGGTAAAATCCCGTACGCCATTAAAACCATAAAACTACTCCTCAAAGGCTGTTAAACTCAGTATTCGGGAGTGGAGGACTCGTGATATGGCTAAAAATATGATTAAATTGAGACCTTTCAAATCGGGCACGAATCTTAAAGCTCTCAGGGGTAAAACGGTAATTTCAGCTACAAACGGGTCTGAAATGGGAACTGGGACTTTCTTCAAAGCCCAATAATCCATAAACGGATCTTTCCTATTGGGTATGGGTAGCAACCCATTACAAACCAATTCAGATATTTAAAGAGTAATTCAAATTCATGGTTATCTCTATGAAACGATTTAAACTCTACATTTTATCCAAAAAACAGTGGGACATAGGGGTAAATGACTACTGTCTCTAAAGGCGACTATAAATACACCTCTTCTCACACTATAACAAGGTAATCAATATTTTTTCACATAAAGCTCTTTCATAATCTTTCTGATTACTGACAAAAGCGTCGGAGGGTTCGTCGCTGGGATCCATCCCGGTGTATCGAAGTTTTTTGCAGGTCAACAGCAGCAGCAAGAAACCAGTCAAACGCCGGTAAAACTCAACATTTTTGCTTTATTGTTTCCAAAAAGAATCAACAAATTCATCTGTTTGCTCCCACACCAAAATTAGCAGCAACAATAAGGTATAATCACAACCACGCTGGCAAAGTACAATCACATAAACAATGAATAAACCTCAATAGTTCATAAAATAAATTCACAAAATAATATCCAACATTTGGGAAACAAAATAAAATTGAGGTCATAAAAGCACGGAAAACAAAGTACGACAAAAGTTACAATGCAGAAAAAGGAAATAACATGAACAAAATAATTATAGCATCCTAATAATTCAACTCCATTCTCTAAAAGATTTTCTCACCAAGTCCTTCGGACAAATCTCCTTTTGTACCTGCAAACTCATCAACTAGAGATGGGGGGAATGTCCGTTAGAGCAAGTTACGGACAGCAAGTTGTAACAAGTAGTGAACAACTAAAAAGGACATAACGAGAAACAAGCAACAGGGACAAGGAATCATATGATCAAGGATGAGACAAGTAACAAGGTAACATGTAAACGAGCAATAGGAAAGCATGTAACTTGTAATAGGGATCATGTAACTTAATTATAAACGGGAATCATGTAACTTATGAACAGGAATCATGCATGTGCTCAGTGTTAACCTTAAGTCTATAAATATTTTATCAGTCTTGTCTAATGCACGCAATCCTACATCTCATACCACAGATTTGGGTGCATAAAATCAAGTAACATTTAGACTCTAGTGGTGAATTCTATAGGTTCATGTACTCGGGTCTTCTAGTGACCATAACATGAGTCATATCATGTAAACAGATATGTGTAATCATGTAATCATATAATCATGTAATGGTTTCTAGAGGTGGCCCCCGTAGTCTCAAGACGTGACACTTAGTTCTATATAACTTATAACCGAGTATCATGTAAACAAGAGTCACTATTATGAGAAACACAGGCCTCCTTCCGAGTACACTCTTCTATGTTGTCCACTACTAAATCTTTCCCTTATTGTCTCGACTTGTTATTCTTTTACAATAATCTATATGAACATTCAACAACGAGAGTGGTATCAGGACAGGATCAAGGAGGTATCAAGGCTATACAATGCATGGTATAATTAATTTTATTCATTAGAGGCAAAATCGAATATGTTTATACTTAGCAACACAAATCACACATTCTGAACATGTAACATCCCAGAAAAATAATAAATTAAATTTCACATTTTTGCATGTGCATTGCTCATAAAAAAAATTATATGCATGTTTCTAAAATTTCCTAAGTAATGCACATTTTTCTTCTCACTTTATTTATTACACTTTGTATTATTATTTTTTTATATATAAAACCCATGGGCCTAAAATTACTTTTAAAGCTCACAAAAGAAAATCATTTAATGAAAAGCCCATTTATATTTCAAAATAATAATAATAATAATAATAAATTATTAAATAAGTGGTGTATACAAAGCACGTGCACGTGCACACGTGCACTGTGCACACCCAAGGAAAATAGCTAGCTGACTTCGTGAGTGGGGTGAGAGAAGTGGGGTAGTGGTTGCTTAATGGGGTATTAGTTATAATAACTACCCTAATTACCTTTATAATTACCCCCACGTAAACCATTCAACATACACTTAAAAATTAATTTAAAAAAATCAAGTGAATAGGAAGAGGTGCTTGCGGGGACCTTGCTGTGTGGATTTCGGTGTGATTTCTTTGGGTGACTTTTGTGGATTTTTGGAACTTTTGTGAAGGGGATTGATACTAGTACACTCTCTAATAGGTGGGTGTCTCTACTTTCTTTCTAATTGTGTTTTAAATGCATTTTTAGGAGATTCATGTTAGAATTTTAGATGTGATTGAATTGTTTTACTTCTAATGCTTTTATGTGATGCATATTGTATGGATATCTAGAAATTTAGTAATTGATGATTGTGAAAAATGCACGTTAAATAGAAATTTTCAATGTAGAATTTATGTGTAGTCAAACTTCAAGTTGTGTTAATTCTTATATGTGGGGTCATGCAAAATTTAGTATTATATGAGTAGATTTGGTAAATGGATTGTACATGAAATTGAGTGGTGTTTGATTTGAGTAGACTACAATTTTGGAGAATTTCCCCATCATGTTAAATAACTTTCGAAAAGAAAAGGATATATATATTATATGTGTGTTCTTGTAGAGTAGTGTTCATAATTTATAAAAGACATATGATGTACGAATGATCTCAAAATTGCTATTTACATTTTATTTTGTATAGAATCACTTTGTTATAAGAAAAATTAGTAACAATTCGTTACTAGAATTTTTGAATTGTGTTATATAAACAAATAAATTTGATACAATAATAGAAAGTGATTTGAATGTATACATTTTTAAAGAGAGGAATGAACCGAGAGTGGGTTCTTAAAGTTTCTAACTCCTATATAGTCAGATTTGAGGTTTGGCTTAGTGGCTAGCGCGTGCGCGTTGCCTATAAGCTGCTACGTGGCAAGTGGCAGGTTCGAGTGGGGTTGGCTCTGTTTATCTCAAAACATTTTTTAGGGTCAGAAACAGAAAGTAGTTGAGTATTTTAACACTCAGAGCACTATATAACTGTGAACTGAGTTGGCTCAGTGGTTGGGTGTTTGGTTTGCTGTTTGTTGGCGCTGGTTCGAGCCAGGGCGGGGTGCAGTTGAGTTTAAAACAATTTTTTTTGTGTGTGATTTTGAGTATTTTTAATGGGGGACTTCATGAGAAATTCATAAAATATTATTAGAACAATTTGGAGTTATTTTACACTATTCTGAAGATATTTTGAGAATCTAAAAGGCATGTTTTATTCACTTGATGAGTTGGAGTTCAAATTTAAAATGTATATGGTTGAAGATATTAAAAGTTGATTTTAAACGAAATTAAAGTAAAGTCTGAATTGGACATAAAGAAATTCTGGTGATGATTTTAAAGAAGTTTGAAATTAAAATAAAGAAATGAATTTTGATTGAAATATAGATTAATATGAAAAGAGCTGTAAAAGTTTGAAAGTGATTAATTTTGAAGGAATGGCTTTCGAGAAAACATTGGAAGTGATTGGTTTGATTGGTTTGATTAAAAATTCGTTTATGTGAAATTCGATTTGGAAATTCTTATTGAATGAGTTATGAAAGTTGATTACTTCATGGATAAAGAGAATTGATGAATGAAAGTTGAAATATTTATGTTGAGATTGGATATAACCTATTTGATCTCTAGAGTGAGATGGTTGTTGGAATCTAGAGGCTAGGCGGTAGTTACTGGCATTAGTGATTAATGAAAATTTAAGGAGTAACCAGTGTGGGTTAACTCTCTCATTGAGAAGTAGTCAGTGTGGGCTAACTTTCTCTTGTGTTGGTTTAAGTCTAGTAGGATAAGCTAGCTCTAGGTTGTGATGATTATAACTAAAACCTAAGGTCAGGCACTAAGGGGAGATATGATGAAGTATGGGTAAACATGAGTATGAGGGCTTAGATAACGCGGTGGGAGGTATCTCTAGAATTACCAAGGTTGAGGCCCGTGGTGGGGGATATTACTCCAGAATTACTGGGATCAAGGCAACACTCTTGGGCTATTTGTGTGATGAACCTATGACAACACGGTGAGGGTTTCGTCTTCAGAATTATCGGGGTGTGAGGCGAGATGGCCGAAAATCACTTGCAATGGGAGGAAGACTCTCAAGAATTATCAGGGTCATAGCTCGCGGTGTGGGTATTCGCCTGCAGAATTACTTGGTGTGAGGCAGTGTGTTCAAAATAACTTGAAGTGGGAGTGCGATACTTAAGAATTATCGGGGTGGTACTAGATACTCACAGAATATCTAAAACATACATTAGTCACCGTAGTAGTAATTCATAGCGAGGAATTAAACCCTATATTAAGGAGTACGATAAGAGCTTGCCCTCAGACCTATGTAGAATGTGATGCATAGAATCCGAACAAGTATGCATTAGTGCATCGTAGTGTAATTTCCATTAGGTATCTAAGGCATAACATACAGTGACATGTTCAGGATAGTCACTTTTATACTTTGTAGTGCGTTTGTGGTTGTTAAAGTAAGAGAGTCGTTATATTACAGTATAGTGAGGAACGCTGTTTTATAGCATTGTGTCAGTTGTATGCAACTGACGTGCCCACAGTTTTCCAGTACATAACTTGGATTGGAAAAAAGACATAAAGATTAATTGGTGCTAAAGATTGCTTTCAGATTTAAGTTGTTGATGTTAAAGTTGTATTTATCATGTTGTATTTATTTAATTCCGCTGCGTTGATGCAAAAGAACAGTGTATAAAAAAGTTTTAAATTCCTTATAAAATTGTACGAATTTGAAGTAAAAGATCCTGTTGTGCTACGAATTACCGTGTTTTGGAATTCGGGGCGTTACAGAATAGCAAGATGTTGTTGTACAAAAACTGACTTTTCCGTTGCTACATGAAAGTAAATTAGGTTCTATCAGACGTTCCAGAAGCTAGACTCACAGCCGGTTCCAATGCATATTCACATGAAATATTGTAATCACAATAGCTATGTGTATAACTTCATTCTTCACTGGTATCGTGTTCAGGCAGCATGTTAGGATCAAATTCTTATATATAAAAGTTGATTGTAGATTTATTTAAATTTTTTATAAAAATCATAATTTAGTTCTTAACAGTGTTCAGCAGAAACACAGTTAATCTCGGGTCTAATTTCTCAATTTAATGTAATTTTTCAATTATTTAAACATGGTAATCTATTTTCAAACTACATTCTGGAATTCAGACGTCACGGTACGAAATCTGAATAACTTCCAATCTGTAAGTCGGATTGCAAAACCGTCAGATAATCTGGATTCCAGACACACAGTGCTACACCTCTTATTTAATAAATTCTAAATAATATTATCTACAGCTAGGTCAAAAGTTTAGTACTTTACTGAACTAGTGCTGTGGCAGCAACCTATGGTCATGTTCTCACTTATATAACCGGTCTGGAAAATCATCAATTAATTATAAAAATATCAGAGTGACTCCTATTAAGATCTAGTAACAACCTAGTTAATGTCAATTTCTAATTTTACTGTTAACATTCCTTTTAATTAACAATTCATGTCAATATGCTGGTAGATGACAATCTGAAAATTTAAACCTAGCAGCGTTAAAAATATGATAACTTGCAGTGTATAAATTGGAATTTAGATGCTTAAAAATTTCTAGAAATTAGATTCAGAGGGCTACAAATAACTTTTACAAATTTCTATTAAATTATATAAAAAATGGTAAAAGTATAAACACAATATGGAATAAACAGTAGGCCAACGAGTGGATTATCATTAATTAGCAACAAACGGTATACACATGCATAGAAATTTATGGTAATTAATTAACAGGAAATTATATTCAGTCATAAGGGTGGAATTCTACTGTTAATGAGACAAATTATTATTAACATAGCATGAACATCATATCCAATCAAAAAGCATTCAATCATCATTTTCTATATACATGTTTCTAATCTATGTATTCGTGTAGTGTATGCATATGATGATGTATAACAAGGCTTGGGTTTGAATCAAGGGAATGACAAGAAAAGAAAACTACTACTTGGTTTTGCCGATGAATCCATACTAGTCTTTATGAAGGGTATAAAGCAAATAACGATACGATAACGAAATAGGAATTACTTGCAGAGATCAAAAGGAATCCTTGAACTAGAACAACAAATTGGTGCAAGAGAAACTTTCCTTTTAGATGATGGTTACGAATAAGTAAGAATAACAGGAACGAGAGTCCCGATGGAAACACACATGGGCAATGACGAAGGAACGGCAACAACAAGGGACAAAAGCAACCACAGTTAGAGGTAGTAGCAACAATAGTAAGGGATAGCAGCAACACAAGCAACACCGCAAGGCAGCACTACAGGGTGTTTGTGCTTGTGGCAGCAGTGAGGCAAGGCAAGGGTGCTTGTGCAGTGGTCGGAAGCAAGGCTGGGGTGGTAGAGGGCGAGCGGGGGTTGCGGCAACGACAGCAGAGCTTCAAGTTGCGAAAGCTTGGGGTTGGCTGTAGTTAGTTGCGATAGTGGAAGGCTGGGCGAGGCGGAGGTGAGGGGGTGAAGGGAAGGAGAGGATGGTCGGGGGTTGCAGGCGAAGGTGGTAGAGCCATCAGGTGTCGAGGTCAATGGAGGGTAGTGGCAGTTTAGTGGCTCGACGATGGAAGGCGACAGCTTGATGGTGGCATTTTGGAGTTGCCGGTGAGGTCGTGCTGGAGTGGTGCTGACAATGGTCGAGCGCAGTCGCAGTGGTGAAGGCGGGGGTTGGGTTTGGGGTTGAACAGATGAAGGAGAATGAAAGGAGGGGTTATTAGGCAGCCGATGAAGAGATTATTAGGGTTAATTAATTAGGGTTTAGGTTAATTAGTATATATATAGGGGAATTAGGATGTGGGTTTGGGTTGATGGGTTAACGTGTTTGGGTTTGGATCCAAAAAGAATTGGGTTTGGGTTTTAATATAAATAGTTAAATAAGAATGGGATATTGGGTTTGAGAAAAAAAAATTAAATCAATTAATGGGTTAACAAAATACCCAGAACACAAAGAAAATAAAATAGAGTGCACAAGAATCTCAGGGTTCAACATAGGAAAATAAAATTGATTAAAAGAATACAATTGGGTTGAAGCTGAATTACAAAATTTATCATAAAAATGAACAAATTACAGGAATGAGAAGAGAAAAGAATTACAAAAGAAAATAAAAAAAAAGAAACATAGGTTACAAGTGATGGGTCTGGTCTTGCAAGGGGAGTTATCGAAACCCCGCATTGTTGTATGTTCGGTGATTTTCGCCGGTGATCTAGACCTACGACATCGGTATTCCCCTCTTCCATGGTCACCTCGAAATAGGGGAAGTTACGGTACCACCTTGTGGAGTAGAATACCCGAAGTCATGTCTAACTCTCCCTCGCCAAGCTGGTGACCTCTCATGGTAGTTGCCACTGTACCCAACCGCCCTCTGCGCTGGTGGCCCTTAACGACTGCGTGGGTGTCTGTGTTCCAATTCTATGTCGTTGCTGGACTATTTCATTCTCTCTTTCTCTCTCTCCCCTTTCCCTCTCTCTCTTTCTCTCCCCCTTCCCTCTCTCTCTTTCTCTTTCTCCATTGATTTGTTTTTCTCCCACCTTACCATTTAGTATGTTTTTTGTAGTTTCTTAAAACCTTATTTCTATTTCTGTTGTTGTTGCAATTTTTGATTATTATGATGTAATAGTCTTTTGGGTAGATGATAGTTGTAATATTTAGTACACTATGTTTCATTAACCCTTCATTAATAAAATGGGTGACCGGTCGGCCATTGTCCTATAAAAGAAAATTATAGGCAAAATCAGGTGACCCATTTTTCAATTAAGGCATAAGGAAGAGAAAATCTGTAAGCAACTCCCGACCAAAAGGGCAAAACAAAAGAAAATTACAAGCTGAGGAAACAGTGGATATTGAGTTGGTCATGCACGGAACACAGGTCTCAAGAAGATCCAGCGACCTCTCTTGCTTTTTGTTGCTGCTTATTTTGGTGTAGGAGCAAACATATAATGAGTTCTTATTTTATGGAAACTACTAGAAATCTCACCTTTAATTTTTGCCGTAAAATGCAGTTAGAGCTCCTGAGATTGAATCTAGATCGTTAATTGAACACTGTGATATGGATCCGATTGTTGCTGATGAGGTCGATGCACCTGCAAAAGGCCTGAAACACCGGGGGTTGGCCCCGGCGATAGACCCTCTGATGCTCATCTCAGAACCAGAGAGAGAAAGAGCATTTAAGAGAGAAATTGTTGATTACCTGCTAACTGAAGAGGGGGAGGGTATTTATTGGCCTAAGAAACATATTAAGAGATTGACATGAATCCATTGGATCGATATGAATTCCTTATCTCCTGTTTGAATCTCCCACTAAAGATATAAGCTATCTTGTTTAGGGATAAGAGATTTGACTAACAGCCTTCATGGGCTGGGTCTCTCTTAGTAGCCATAATCTGTCACTTTTTATGGGCTTGAAAGAGGCCCATGTCTTGTAGAAGAGCCTAGAAAAGGCCCGGACCTGTTAAAGAGACCCGTTATGATTAATCTGCCTGTAGAAGCTTTGATATCTGTGTTGAAATCGTACGGCCCTAATTTGTTATGACTTTTACCATTATCATAAGCCTCCCATTCTC
Source organism: Hemerocallis citrina (assembly GCA_017893485.1). NCBI lineage: Eukaryota > Viridiplantae > Streptophyta > Magnoliopsida > Asparagales > Asphodelaceae > Hemerocallis > Hemerocallis citrina. Next base: position 160,515,233 of record CM030360.1, on the reverse strand, counting down.
GGAAAACAATTTTCTTGGCTTTCGGGGAGTAGTATGCCTTACTTTTGGATTCTGGAATACAATCTTAGCTTTCAGGGTGCTTGGAGATCCCTGGAACTGATCATGGCTTCTGAAGGCGACATATATTTTTCTTGAAATGTTCCATGTTTTGTTGGATTTTTTTCAAAATTTTCTGGATTTTTTAATAATAATTTTCCCAATTTAAAAATCATTTTTTTGAATTTTATATTTAATAAACCCAATTTTAAATTATTTTTCAGAAATTTTAATGATTTTCCCGAATTTAAATAATTATTTTTGGATTTTAATTAAATTTTTGATTTTAAAATGAATTTATGTGATTTTTCTTGAATAATCAAGCTTCGGTACGCTTCTTAAAGTGATTGGAGCCGTTGATCATCCTTGGGCTCGCCCGCTGAGTGGAGTGAGCGGGTGTGCATTTTTTAAATGTGTTATCATTCCTCAACACGATATTTGGCGTGATCTAAGTCGCTGATCATCATCAGGCTCGCACATTGATGCACCTTAGAAGAGAGGGGAAGGAGGCAGGCAATGTGGAGCTTTCTGAGGCGTCCATCAGACTAGAGTGCGGTTATTTGGAAGATCCGATGGCTGGCGAATGCTACGAGCGACTCCCTAGCTCAGCTGACAAACTTGCCAAGCTATGAGCATTTTTTCTTACCGAGCTATGGTATTACTTCGCCGACCTACCTCTTTTTTCGACGTGGAGAGCTATTCAACTCATTGCCGAGCTATGGGAGAGGCGTCATGGTTGAGCTATGTACTATGAACTCATAGGAACTCTTGTCGACCTCGTTGAGGTACGAGCTTCGCCACCACTAAGCTATCGATTGGCGTCGATCTATGGAGGAGTTGGCGAGCTATGGTCATCTTGACGAGCTATGTGGGTTTGAGTTTTGCCGAGCTATGGAGCTTTGATCTTAGGCGAGCTATGAGCTATGGGTTCGTCGAATTTCTTGCCGAGCTAAGGAGCTTCAAACATCACCGAGCTACGAAGACTAGATCATCACCGCGCTACGGAGATATGAGCATCTCACCGAGCTACGAGGTGATGTCGCCGAGCTATGGATCTTGATCGAATTTGGTCGAGCCATGCTCTGTTTTGGGTGATTTTGGTTGCAGAGGAACAATGGAGCCATTGAGTAGCTTCTTCTTGTTGATCTGGATGAGATGTTCAGCTAGCTTGGCAATGATGCAGAGGCAGGGGAGGAGCTCGGTGGTGATGAAGACCTTATACTCAGGAGTTTGGAGTTTTTTGGGTTGTGAAGAAGCTTGAGTGAGCCCTTTTGAGCTCAGTTTTTGAATTTGATGAAGAAGTAGGGTTGGAGGGTTGTGGTTTTCAGGTTTATTTGGATCTGACTTGAAACCTTATAATTCTCTAATGTGTTGGAGTTAGGTCGGGTTTGGGTGGTTGTTGGGTTTTGACCCAAACCTGATTGTCCTTAATGAAGTTGGAATTTCTTCACTGTCTTTAACTCATCAAAATAGGATCTTTTTGATGATTTATTGCTTCTTGTACTTTTCAACTTGTTCCGCAGAGTATAATCTGGAGATTTTTAGCACACTAAGTTTTTTTGAACAATTTTCCTTGTCGAATTGCTCTTTTATTGACCAAACGTTGTGTTTTCCACTTATTTCATTGGTCAAACGTCCCGTCATTAGTTCGAATGCACCATTCTTTCGTCGTCCAAGTGTCATGTTGTTTACTTGTTTTGTCGATCGTGTATTTCGTCGCTAAATGAGTGTTCCATTGGTTTGGGAGCTAAGTGCTTCGACCGTTGGGTCTGATGTATGTGGCTGACCTAGATGAGCTGTTGTTGAGGTAATTCTTGTGACGGAGTTGAATGTTGAACTTGCCGTTTGTGCCCAGCAAGCTTTGAGAGATAACTCCGAGATGGAGTTCATGTGGAGATTGTCGTTTGATCCGATCAAGTTTGTAGGAGGGAACTCTATGACAGAGTTGGACGTTTGAACTTACTGTTTGCACCCAGCAAGTTTAGAAAGGCAACTCTGCGATGGAGTGAATGTTGAACTTACCGTTTGTGCTCGACAAGTAGATATATAACTCTCTGACGGAGTAGGACATTTGAGCTTACTGTTTGCGTCCGATAAATTTGGAAAGGAAACTCTAGATGGGGTAGGACGTTTGAACTTATCATTTGCGCCTAGAAAGTTTATAGTGATTCTATGACGGAGTCGAATGTTTGAGCTTGCCTGTTGCGCCCGACAAGTTTGGAGAGAACTCTGTTACGGAGTGGACATTTAAGCTAGGTGTTTGCGCCCGGCAAGTTTGAAGAGGCAACTCTGAGACAGAGTTGGTCATTTGAACTTGTTGTTTGCACCCAGGAAGTTTTAAGAGGCAACTCTTTGATCAACTTGATGTAGAGCTTGTCGTTTGCACCCAGCAAGCTTATGGAGGCAATTCTAGGCCGGTGTTGGATGTCGAGCCAATTTCTTGAAGATGAGGAGTCTTTGGAAGAACTCTAGCAAAGAGCTGAGCACGGTACTCATTGTTTCGAGTCTACAATTTGTTAACAGAGCTCAAGTGAAGAGAAGGGTGTTGCACTCGTCATATGGAGTCAATGTGTTGTTGATTGAGCCTGAGCGAAGAGAAAGACATTGAACTCACTGTTTGGAACCAACGAGTTGTTGACGGAGCTCGTGCGGTGAGTAGAGCGTTGAACTCGTTGTTTGGAGCCAATGATTTGTTACTGGAGCTCTAGCGGTGTGTAAAATATTGAACTCGTTGTTTGGAGTCAACTAGTTGTTGATGGAGCTCATGTGGGGAGCAGACCGTTGAACTCGTCGTTTGGTGACAACAAGTTTTTGATGGATCTCGTATGGTGAACGGAGCGTTGAAATCTTTGTTTGGAGCCAACGAGTTTTTGATAGCGCCTAAGCAAAGAGTAAAGGCTGTAACACCCCGCAAAATTGAGTTATGACAATTTTGCTCCACGTGTGCTACGCACATGTATTTTGTACCGTTATGTGTAATATCCGTAACATTATTAATATAAATATTTTACATATTTTGTATTTCGTTGTTATGGATACTTTTTGTTCTCTCAGATTTATTTTGTATATGAATATTTATTCGCACGTGCTTTACACGTGTTTTTCTTTGCGCAAGTGTCAATTAGAAAATTTAGAGTATGTAAATATTTTCTCTCCTATCTTACAATGCATAAATATATAGTCTAATTTTAATGAAACTAACTACTTTGAATCCATATTAAATTTGAGTAACATATGCAAAATTTTATTTAAATTCCTAACTTTGTTTGTGAGCACTAAACTTTTAATATGATTAATTTATATCCAGTTTATGTGTAACATATGTATTTATATTGAATAAAACTCCTAACAAATTGTGTGTAGATTATGTGCACACACCACACCTCTTTATAACCCGTGCTCTACTCACCCTAGGTGGCCGACCAATATGCTTGAGAGGGAAAAAGGAAACTTTTGAATAGGTTTCATAAATTGTGGGTAGTTATTAGTGTGAGTGGGTAGTTTTAGAAACTCCCCATATCTCACCTCCTTTATAAATCCCCTAGGTTGTCCTAGAGCTCCAAGGAGTTCTCTTTTTCCATTTCAAAAACTTTTCTCTTGGATTTGGAGTTTATTTGCAAGATTCATTAAAAAAAAGGAGGGGGGGTTTAGTTTCCAATTTTTTTATGCCATGATAATAATAGAGATTCATGTTAGATGCAATCTAAAATCTTTTAGATGATGAATAAATTGTAGAATCAAATGCATTGTTAATTTAATTAAATTAGATGGAATTATAGAAAAGGAAATTTGTTATCATGTATTAGATTGTTAAATTTCATTAAATTTTTAATGTGATAATATCATGTTTGTTAGCCACATTTCTAAATAGGAATGAAGACACATTATATTGAGAAATTGGATGAGATGTAGTCTTTGAATTGCATTGTTGCATTGGTATGGTTAAATTAATGTGACGTCTCATATTAATAATTAACTCAAATAATTATGAATGTGCTGAATACTGAATTTTCCCATTTTAATTCTCTGTAAAATAGAATTCGAATTGTATAAATTAGGAAATTATATTTTTGATGTTAGAGTATTGTAAATATAGCAAGATGCAGTAAACTATATTTCATTTTCTTGAGAAGATTTGACAGTGAGTAAGGCTTGAGAGTTTTAGTCTTAGCGTTTGAGGTCAGGCGCAGTGTACAATGCCCTCGTCGCGGGTTTGATTCTGCCTTAGTGCAAGTTGATTTTTGTTTTTTTTCAAACCATTCGGAGCGATGCTTTAGTTTATATTAATTAATCTAGAGAAGTTGGCAGTACTATAGGGTAAAGACTTTCTAGCTGTGCACTGCTGTTTAGAGCCATGTGTACAGTATGTGGGGTTGCTGGTTCGAACCTTTGTGGCTTTGTTTTTTTTTTTTACTCTTAAAATTTTCTAAACAGTGGGCATAAATATATGGAAATTTCGTGTAGACTTGTACACCAATATTGGCATGTACTTTCTGGCTAGGGGGTGTGTGGTTTGGCACTGGTAAGGCTTGAACCCGAGCCCTAGGAAGTCCTATTCTTTTTTTGAAATTCTTTTAGAATTCTAAAATCAAAGTTCCGTGACTTATAGGATATAGTTTCATGAGAACTTTACACTAATTAGCAACAAATAAATAGACTTATAGGATATATTTTCGTGAGAACTTTACACTAATAAACAGAGACCTATAGGATATAGTTTCGTGAGAACTTTACACCAACAGAGAAATTGCATATTGGTTGCTGGGTGCTTTTCGGGGCACTGTTTGTGCTTGGGTTCGATTCGGGACAGGGCCTTTTTTCTTTTGAATTTTTTTATTTTACATTTTGCAGGAATTTTCTTTGAGAAAGGGATTAAAGTAAATCTAAAATATTAATGGAATATTTTGAAATAATTGTATATCAACTTCAGATTTAATTTGTGGTAACAATGTTCTTTTTAAAGATATGTTCCCATCGATTATTGGGATTTATTCCCAATCGTTTCGTTTTAAAGCAAACTAAGATTATGAATATTTTTGAGATAGTTGTAATAAGTTTAGAGATGTATGTTTGTATTAAAAATTGTTGCAAATTGTTTAGATGACATATTAAAAAGTGAAAAGTAGACATATGACATTTGAAAAGATTGTTTTATTGAATTGAAGTGTTATAGAATAAGAAGCTATATATTTGTTTTGAGATTGATGAATTAAAAGAGAATGAATAAAGAGAATCAATGATTCTTAAGGAATGATAGATGTTGTAATAGAGGTTGATAATAACCTTAAAGATCTCTGATTTGAGGCATGAGGTTTCTAGGAGCTGAGTGAGGCCCGTAGTGTCCGGCAATTATAATAAATTAAATTTTGAGAAAGGGTCAATATGGACTTGAATTTTTTATGAGTGAGTTTAAGTCTGGCAGGGTAAGCTAGATCTAGGCCATTAAAACTAAAATTAAATTAAGGACAGACACTAGAAAAGAAGATATGATGAGACCTAGGCAAACGTAAGTGGGGCATTTCTATATAGTCGGGCAGTGGATTATGGGACTATAGATCTAGACGGGCAGTGGATTTCGGGACTGTGATTGCTTGCGAAGCGAGATGAGTGTTAATTAAATCTAGAACTATGGTTGATCGGGCGGTATATTCCGGGGTCATGAATATTCGGGTGAATAGAAGGCAGATCTCCAATATATTTCGGGCTAGAGCGGCACTTGTGGGATGTATGCATGACGAGGATTCTGTATAGTCGGGCGGTGGATTTCGGGACTGGAATCCGTACTCGTGGGATGTCTAAATCTTGTTTTATTACCGTAGTAGGACTTCATAACGAGAGATTGAACCCTATAATGCAGAGTACGTTAAGGGCTTGCCCTCATACCTATGTAGTATAAGATGCATAGAATCCGAACAAGTGCACATTAGTGTTGCATCGTAAGTAGTAATGTTTGCAGTAGTCATTAAGTTCATATCATACACTGACATATACAGGATAGTCACTATTCATTTTGAATTCAAGTTTGTGTTTGCTAAATTTAAGAATTGTTGTATTATAGCATTGTATCAGTTGTATGCAACTGACGTTCCTGCAGTTTTCAAGTTGTAGGACTCGGATTAGCGAGTGGCATGGACTTAAGTTCGTCGACAATGGATGTTGCAGGATTTAAGATATTGGATGTTATAAAGTGTATTTCTTTTATGTAATTTCCCGCTATGTTTTGTAAAATAATGACAAAGTAATGAAAAGTTTTAAATTCCTTATATTTTTGTACGAAGTTGAAGTGAAAGATCTTGTTTGAGCTACGAATTACCTGTGTTTGAAATTTGAGGCATTACAAAGGCATTGAACTCGTTGTTTGAAATCAACGAGTTGTTGATAGAGCCTGAGCGAAGAGTAAGGCATTGAACTCGTTGTTTGGAACCAACGAGTTGTTGATGGAGCTTGTGTGGTGAGCAGGGCGTTGAACTCGTTATTTGGAGTTAATGAGTTATTTATAGAGCTCGTGCGGTGAGCGGAGCGTTGAACTCATTGTTTAGAGCCAACGAGTTGTGGATGGAGCTCGAGCAGTGAGCAGAGCATTGAACTCGTTGTTTGGAGCCAACAAGTTGCTTGATGGAGCTCGAGCGGGGAGCAGAGTTTTGAACTCGTTGTTTGGAGCCAACGAGTTGTTGATGGAGCTCGTCCGGAGAGCAAAAGATTTAACTCGTTGTTTGGAGTCAACGAATTATTGATGGAGCTCGTGCAGTGTGTTTGGCATTGAACTCGTTGTTTGGAGCCAATGAGTTACCTAATGGGGCTCGAGCAGAGATCGGAGTGTTGAACTCGTTGTTTGGAGCCAACGAGTTGTTGGCGGAGCCTGAGCAAAAATCAGGGCATTAAACTTGTTGTTTGAAGCCAACGAGTTGTTGATGGAGTTTGAGCGAGGAGCAAGGCATTGAACTTTTTATTTGGGTTGGTCGAGTTGTTGATGGAGCTCATGCGGTGAGCAGAGCGTTGAACTTATTTTTTGGAGTCAACAAATTGTTGATGGAGCCTGAGCGAAGCGCAAGACGTCAAACTCGTTGTTCAGAGTTGACGAGCTGTTGGTCGGAGGAACCCAAGTGGCGTCCGGAGCGATGAACTCATTGTTTGGAGCCAATGAGTTGTTGATGGGAGCTTGAGCGAAGATCAAGGCGTGAAAATTGTTTTTTGAAGTCAACGAGTTGTTGATGGAGCCCGCGCGATGAGCAGAGCGTTGAACTCATTGTTTGGAGCCACCGCGTTTCATATGGAGCTGGTGCGGAGGGCAAAGCGTTGAACTAGTTGGTGACGGAGATCGAGCGAAGAGTAGGGAGTCGAACTTGTTGTTTGGAACTAACGAGTTGTCAATAGAGCTCGCGCGGTGAGCGGAGCGTTGAACTCATTGTTTGGAGCCACTGAGTTGCTAATGGAGCTCGTGTGGAGAGCAAAGCGTTGAACTCGTTGGTGATGGAGCTCGAGCGAAGAGCAGGGAGTTGAACTCGTTGTTTGGTGTAACGCCACGAAATCAACATATCATAATTTCACACATTAAATCAACAAAAAATAATCTAAACATGATTGTTCAATCTACATAAGTTATCATGCATCTAACAATTCACACATGTCAAGCATTCTACTAGTAAAATTATATTAGAAAGTTGGAGAAACACACACCTCAAATGTAGAATTCCTAGTAGTAGAACCCCTTAAAAATTGCTCCAAAGCTCCAAGCAAAGAATCTCGGCCTCCTTCTAGCTCCAACCCGCAAGCCCCTCTCTCTTTCACTTTTTTTTTCTTTGTTTCGATTTGCATTTATTTATAGTATGAATGTGTGGTCAAAATGACTACCCACTTCTCCACAACTCACACCACTCTCCCTCAATCTCAAAGGTGGCCGACCTACCCTCTCAATGTGCACAAAACACGTGCATGCGTACTCAATGTGTGCAAACTCTTTCACACAAATTTTATTATTAGCTTTTATTAAGTTAGATGTATATGTTACACATGGAAAGTGTACCAAACTAATGATATTTTAAATGCACACTTAAATGCACACAAAATTAATCATGGGCTTTAAATTAATTTTAGTGGGCTAAAAAATGGATTTAGGCCGAATGAATTTTAATTAAAAATAAATCACACAATTGTGACTAGAAAATGAGAAGAAAAATATTCATGACTTAAGAAAATTTTAGGAACCAACATGTGCACTGCAAACACCTGCGTCGCACATATCAATAAGTATTCAAATACAAAAATAGGTTTGAGCGATCAAAATATAACATACGTAAAATATTTATTTTCGTAATGTTACGGATATTTCGCGTGACGGTAAAATATACGTAATCGACATGTGTATTGAAAACATGTGCAATACAAGTGAAAACACAAAAAAAATAGGATTTATATTTTGATTTGGCTCAAGATAGGATAAAAAGAATTTTGAGATGACGGAAAATATATAAGTAATTGAATATACAAATGCGTAGGATATTTATATTAAAATACGTTATGGATATTACTCATAACAATACAAAATATATGTGCGTAATACCCGTGGGCAAAATTATCATAACTCAATTTTGCGGGGTGTTACAGTCCCCCCCCCCCCCCCCCCCGAATAGTTCTGTCCTTAGAACATACTAAGGTAAGATTTGTATCTTGTACAAAAAAAAACTTTATTGTATATAGAAAAACCGCCAATACCATGAAAGAAATGTAGTATAAAAATATGTAATGTGGAAAACAAAGCAAACTTATACAAGGAAACAATGAGTATTAAAGTTAATAAAACGAAACACGAAAGTATCAGAAAAACAACAAGGTAGATTGGAAAGAGTGAAGGAAAAAATTGATACTTAAAAATGAGAATAGCAAACAAAATAATAAAAGTAGCAAGAAATAGTATAAAAGTGTAAAATAAGGTGGAAGTATGGAAATAAATAATGAAGGAAAGAAGAAATGTAAGTGCAAAGAGTAAAAACATTGAAATAGTATTAATAAACTAGGCTTTCCCGTGGGCACGTGCCTACGGCACGTCTTCAGAACGATACAGCATATGAAAAGCCTTGTAAACAGTAAATCAACAATTATGTAGCACAAGTTTGAATAGTATGACAATAATTAGTTGTAAATAAAAGTACATGTTTCCATAAGTATATATATATATATATATAAATATATATATATATATATATATATATATATATATACATATATATATATATATATATACATATGAAGGGAAGTCTTCCGTTGTGCACCACCTATGGTGCACACGGCGTGTGCACTCGGCCTCCTGCCTTCGTATCAACGATCCGAACCGTTCACATTGATCTACACATCTAAATTAATCTAAATATGTAAAATCAAATCATTTGAAATGCATTTGCCCATTCATCATGTAACTATAAAAAACAATGATTTTCAGCCATAAAAGTTTGTAACACTTCAATAGATGGGTAAATGAATTTCAAATGATTTGATTTTACATATTTAGACTAATTTAGATGTGTAGATCAATGTGAACGGTTCGAATCGTCGATACGAAGGCGGGAAGACCGAGTGCACACGAGTGCACACGGAGGGGTTGTGCACAATGGAAGATTTTCCTATATAGGTTATATAGGAAAATAACCTATCATTATAATGAAGGAGCAAATCAAAGTGCCACTTGATAGCTTTCTTTATGTTTTATTTTATAGATTATATGCAGATTTTTTTTTTGAAAATAGATTAAAGGCATAAATGAATATTAGGTAGCTAGAAGTAATGATAATGAAGAGAGAAGCATGATGAAAAAATATCAAGTCATAAAACAAATTAATAAATAATTGAGAAGGTCATAAAAATTTAAAAGTAGTTAGCCGTAAAAAAAAATACGGAAAGAGAAGTTAATTAAAGCAAAACGGGAAGGATAAAATGGTTAAAATCATAAACTAAACTAGTAGTGTATACTACAAGATAAAAATAAAGTAGCAATTAAGAGAAGACTATTGGATAAAAAGTTTGAAAAATATACAAGCATGAAATTTAGTTAAAAGTATAAACAATAAAAGATAAAAGTAATTTTTTATATCAAGTAAATATCATAAAACAATTTGTAAAGTAAATACAATAACTATATATACGATTTAAAAAATTAAATATATAGAATACTGATTGGTATATATCAAAATAATTTCAAGTTGTCAAGTAGTGCAAGAAACTAGCATATAATATTATAATTAATCGTAAAGGCGACAATATTATAAATATGAAATCTATAAGCAACTGGAGAAACAAAAAGTGAAAGTAACAAGACATTATTGAAATAATATATAATATTAATTTCATAGAAATAAAAAATGTAAATAGTAAATAAAAGTACAAATAATAAAAGCCATATTACATGAGTAGCCCCCAAATATAAGATGAGTTAGCAATAAAATAAAAATAAGGTGCAGTGGTCTAAAAATACAAGAATGCTAACATATGTAAAGATATAGTATATATACAAAATAGTAATAAGAAGATAGCAAAACAATTAATAGTAAACATCAATAGTATAGAAAAATGAAATAATGTATATAGGATAGATATAGAAATAGGTATAAACATGAAGGTTATTAATTAAAAATGTGTATGTGTTATAAATAGTAAAGTTGAAGTATTATAGGCTAAGTTTTGAAACATTATAAAAATGGTATAAACTGGTACAAAAATGGAATAGTGGTAAGTAAATATATATAGAAATAAAAGTTGGGGATATTAAAGTAGAAAATTCTCGTTTGTTGTGGGTTCGCCTCGTTGGTGTCCAACAGCAGGCTTGCCTCCTTGACATCAAGTTAGAGATTTTGCCTTCTCGACATCCAGTTGCAGTTTGCCTCCATTGATGTATAGTTGCAGGTTTGCCCTCTCAACATCAGGTTGCACCAAAATGGTGGATGGAAAGATGTAATCTTCCACATGTACTTGGATATTGAGTGTTTAATGATGTTACGTTTTGAAATTTGTGATATAAAAATGGATGTAAATATTGGGATAGAAAGGGAAGGAAATGAAGTAAAAAATTACAACGATAAAAAGTATAGATTTTAAATATCAAACATATAAAATTAGTAGTAATGAAAATGATTTATAACAATAAGAAAAAAATTGTTGAAAATATATGCATGAGCTGAAAATACAAATGAGAACAATAATTATGTAGTGTAGTAAATTAGGATAATAAACATAAATAATTATATTTTAAAAATATATATAGTAATGTAATAATTGGATAAGTGTAAAATGATATGTATAGTTAGTATGTTGAATATATATATATATATATATATATATATTAGTGGGAAGTATATGTAGTAACCAATAATGTAAAGATAATAAAAATTGAAATGAAGATAAAATATAAATAGTGAGTGTATGTATCATATTAGAGAAGTGTAAAAGCTACAAAATTAATAAGTAGCTATTAATAGTGAAAAGTAAATATAACAAAAGGTAGAAAATAATAAGTATAACAAAATAAAAGGGAATCTTATCGTGTAGAGGTATATTGCATTTATATAAGTAAAAGAAATAAAAAAATTTACAGTCATATTAAAATATACTGAAATAAATAAGACAACATAAAATAATGGAAAAATATAGTATCATGAAATCAAAGTAGTGTAAAGTGAATGTAAACATACAAAAATAAAAAATAAAAAATCTAATAGAAATAATAACAAAGGAAATGATAGTCTTAATAATAATTTAAGAAGTAGTAATTCAAAACTTAATAGAATACGTAAAAGTAATAGCATAAATAAATAAGTAACATAAAAGCGCATAAAAGTAAGGAGGATAAAACATCAAGAAAGAAAACAAGTAATTCAAACTTAAAAGATTAAGACTAAGGGTTGTAGATAAAATAATAAATATCAAAGTGGATTAATAGTATAAGAAAATATTTATTTGAGAAATAGATGAAATGTACTATGAGGAAAATATACGTAGAAAAATAAAAAGAAAGCTTAGTCTACGTTTAAGGTATCATGAATGTTGGTTCAAACCAACCATACCACTTGTGATACCAAGGAAAACATGCTCCATACAATATCACATCAATGTATACGAGGAGAGTATCATGAATGCAAGTTCAATAACTTCATCATTCATTACTCCAAACTGACACTCACACTTCTAATGTCCACCCTAATGTGTTTTCCTTATAATTTTGTACTACTTATTGAAGTTGGCTCTGATACAACTCTGTAACGCCCCGAAATCAACATATCCTAATTTCACACATTCAATTAACAACAAATAATTTAAACATGATTGTTCAATCTATATAAGTTATCATGCATCTAACAATTCGCACATGTCAAGCATTCTACTAATAAAACTATATTAGAAAGTTGGAGAAACACCCACAAAAATGTAGAATTCCTAGTAGTAGCACCCCTCAAAAATTGCTCCAAAGCTCCATGCAAAGAATCTCGGCCTCCTTCTAGCTCCAACCTGCAAGCCCCTCTCTCTTTTACTTTTTTTCTTTGTTTTGATTTGCATTCTATTCATGAAAAAGGGGTGATCTATTTATAGGAAGAATGTGTAGTCAAAATGACTCCCCACTTTCCAAAATAACTTCCCACTTCTCCACAACTCACACCACTCTCCCTCATTCTCAAAGGTGGCCAACCTACCCTCTCAATGTGCACAAAGCACGTGCATGTGTACTCAAGTGTGCATACTCTTTCACACAAATTTTATTATTAGTTTTTATTAAGTTAGATATATGTGTTACACCTGGCAAGTGTAACAAACTAACTATATTTTAAATGTACACTTAAGTGCACACAAAATTAATCATGGGCTTTAAATTAAATTTAGTGGAGTAAAAAATGGATTTAGGCCTAATGGATTTTAATTAAAAATAAATCACACAATTGTGACTAGAAAAATGAGAAGAAAAATATTCATGATTTAAGAAAATTTTAGGAACCAACATGTGAACTGCAAATACGTGCGTCGCACGTATCAATAAGTATTCAAATACAAGAATAGGTTTAAGCGAGCAAAATATAACATACAAAAAATATTTATTTTGATAATGTTACGGATGTTTCGCGTAACAGTAAAATATACGTAATCGACACGTATATTGAAAACACGTGCAATACACGCGAAAACACAATAGGATTTATATTTGAGTTGGCTCAAGATAGGATAAAAAGAATTTTGAGATGAAAAAAATATATAATTAATTGAAATACACAAATACATAGGATATTTATATTAAAATACGTTACGGATATTACTCATAACAATACAAAATACATGTGCGTAACACTCTTGGGCAAAATTGTCATAACTCAATTTTGTGGGATATTACATTTGGAGCTAACGAGTTGTTGATAGAACTCGCACAGTGAGTGGTGCGTTGAACTCATTATTTGGAGCCAACGAGTTGTTGATGGAGCCTGAGCAAAGAGCAAGACGTTGAACTCGTTGTTGGGAGTCAACGAATTGTGAATGGAGTTCGCGCGGTGAGCAGAGCATTGAACTAGTTGTTCGGGGCTAACAAGTTGTTGATGGAGCCCGAGCAGTGGGCACGATATTGAAATCATTGTTTGGAGCCAACAAGTTGTTGATGGAGCCTGAGTGAAGCACAAGATGTCGAACTCGTTGTTCGTAGTTGACGAACTGTTGGCTGGAGGAACTCAAGTGGCATGCAGATTGTCGAACTCATTTTGTGGAGCGAATGAGTTGTGGGTAATCTGAATCTTCTTAATATTGAAGTGAAGTCACTAGTGTTTGTTCAGCGTTGAGGTGATTTTGTTCTTCTCTAAACTGACAAGTAATTGTGTACATCGAACAAGGTCCATGGGACATTGGGCTTGCTCTCCTTTGTAATACGTGGTGCTTGATAGAGTTGTGACTCTTCCGTTTGCACGACGCTTCAAGCGAGACAGAATTGGAGCTTGCTCAGGTGATGGTAGTCAGATAAACCTGGAGCTTGTTCGTCTAAGGAAGACTTGTCTTGAATTTCATCATCAAGAGTTGAGGCGGCCGTATGGAGCTGTTAACTGGCAAGAGGTCGGTGAAGAGGTTTGTGTCTCTTAGGTAGAGCATCCCTCTAGTGTGTAACTGAAAGGACAACTTGTAGGACGGTTTTTTGTACAGTGTTTGCAAGACTTTTGGTAGCGATTCTTTGCCATGCAACGTAGACTCATTGTAATTCTGCAGTTGTAATGAGACTTGTTGTTTGCAAAATAAGAAATCTTTTACATGCCTGTGCATTGTCCTTTGATTTTTTGTCTTGGGGGTTGCCTAGTCGTGTGAGCTACTCTTGGGGAGAGTTGGACTCTAGACTAGTCATTTTGTACTTGTAAAAATATTTGTAGTGCCACTGGATCTGAATACATAGATTGTTTATAGTTCTGTGATTTGAAGAATTCTTTTCATATGCTTGATCCTTGTTGTGCCGCTTGTTGTTGAGATTGATAGGTCGTCGATTAGGCTCTTTGCAGCTAAATAACAGGACCTCAAGTCTGTTGTGTATAGCTAACGAACTGTCGACGATGTGCACAATGTATGACGGAGTTTAGAACTTATCTATCTTGTGCTCAGCTAATTGTAGGAGCAACTCTGAGGAGAGCTATTTTCCAAACTTGTTGTATGGGTCCCCCGAAAAATTGTGAGAATCGCATCGAGTGGTGAGTTGAACTCTAAATGTAGCAAGTGTTACTAGAGTAACTGCAATCCATAATTTTGGACCTTTAATCTGTCTTTAAGGAAGTTAAACTAGTTTCAGGACCAGATCGAATGGCGAAGCAAACTCCGAATTTGCTTCAATGCAAATTGCTTGAGTAACTTCGAGCCATGGATATGGATTCCAAACTTATTAGTTTAAGTATTAACAGGTTGCAGGAGAAGATCGAATGGCAAAGCGAACTCTGAATTTGTTATGTTGCAAACTGCTAGAGTAACTTCGAGCCATGGGTATGGACTCCGAACCTGTCATCGAAGCGCTAACGGATTGCAGGAGCAGATCGAAGCGAACTCTGAACTTGCTTTATTGCAAATGTCTAGAGTAACTTCGAGCCATGGGTATGGACTCCGAATCAGTATTGTAGGAAGCTTTTAACGAGTTTTTAGTGCCGTTTTATGTGTAAGTTGGGTGTTTAACACGTTGTTTGCTTTAATAAAATTGGACAAAATGTTTAGAAATAAACTAGCTAATTTTATTGAGAAATAAACTAAGGGGCTGGCCCTTATTACATGGAATGACTGGTAGTAAAAGCGGTCTTTATTGAAAGAAAAAATAAACTAAAAGGTTGCTCTTGTGGCTGGCCTTTATTACTAGTTTTAAAAGTTCTACTGTTAAAAGAGGGCATTTAAGACGCTCTCATAATACTTCATAAGGTGGTCGACATTCCATGTTCTGGGTATCTTCTCCCCCCAAGGTCTTTGAGTCGATATGACCCTGGGCAAATCCCTTGAGAGACCTTATACGGCCCATCCCAATTGGAAGAGAGTTTTCCTTTTCTTCGTAGGTTCGAGATTTTGAGTTTACGCAAGATGAGGTTCCCCTCTTCAAGATTGGTGGGGCAGACTCGCTTGTTATAAAATTTCTCGACCCTTTGTTGATAGATGTTCTGCCATATGGCCGACCTTTCCCATACCTCTTCAACGATGTCGAGGTTGGCTCGTAGATTGTTGAAATTTTGCTTCTCATTGAAGGAAAGAATACGGGGAGATGAAAATCCAACTTTCAAAGGGATAAGCTCTTTCGAGCCATAGGTGAAGTTGAAAGGCGACTCCCCCATTGGTGTCTGCTTCGTAATTCTGTAAGACCACAACACAGTTGGAAGCTTCTCCCAATCTCTTCTTAAGGCCATCTAGAATATTTCAATTTGCATTTTCAATTTGGCCGTTAGTTTGGGAATGCGAGACCGAGGCGAAGCGCTGAGTGATTCACAAATCCGTGCAAAACTGGCGAAATTTTTTGCCAGTGAACTGCATGCCATTATCGGAGATGAGTATTTGGGGGATCCCAGACTGGCTGACAATGTTTATCCAAAAAAATTATTGAATTTTATGCTCTGTGATGGTGGCTAGCGGCTATACTTTGACCCACTTGGTGAAGTAGTCGATGGCAACCACTAGGAAAATTCTTCGGCTGGCTGATGGAGGGAATGGTCCAAGCAAGTCTATTCCCCACATGGCGAAGGGGATGGGGCTAAACATAGAACTGAGGATTGCTTGAGGTCCCTGCTTGATTACTGAATGCTTCTGACATGGGTCGCACTGGCAAACATATTCTTGTGCGTCCCTGAGCAGTGTGGGCCAATAGTACCCATGATTGAGTATCTTTCGTGTGAGGGATCTTGCCCCTTGATGGTAGCCGTCGATTCTTGCATGTTGTTCTTTGAGGGTGTACTTTGCTTCCTCTGGAGTGAGACATCTAAGATAGGGCCTGCCATTGACTATGGTGTATAAGCATTTGTATAAGAGTCCTTTCATGAGAGTGTATCTCTCTGTCCTTGTCTGAATCTTCCTTGCTTCTTTGCGATCCATAGGGAGAGTTCCCTTGTCGAGGAAATCGACCAGGGGTTTCATCCAACAATCTTTAGATATTTTGGGTGTGATGGCCATAAGCTCCAACTCTTCCTTCGCGATGCTCGGCTTGAGAAGGACCTCAATGAGGACCGTGCGGTCAACCCCACTGAGAGATGATGAAGTTAACTTGGAGAGGGCAGCTGCTTGCCCATTTTTCTCACGGGGAATGTGTGTGACATTAGCTTCTCTGAATGTTGTTAAGTGTTTCTTCACTTGTAACAAGTATTTGGCCTTGCGATCGTCCCTTACTTCATACTTGCCCTAGACTTGGTTGACGACTAACTAGGAGTTGCTAAACATCTCGATTCTTTGCGCGCCTGCTTCTCATGCTAACCAGAGACCGGCAATCAATTCTTCATATTCCGCTTCGTTGTTGGATGCAGGAAAATTGAGGCACAATGAGTATTAGAGAGTAAACTTATCGGGCCTAAGCAAAATAATTCTTGCTCCACTTCCTTCGAGGCAAGATGACCCATCTACATAAACTTTCCAAAGAGGAGTGTTTTCTTCTTCCTCAGGGGAGTCGGTGATGGTGGTTTCCAAAATAAATTCAGCCAAGGCTTGGGCCTTGATGACCGTTCACAGTCGGTAGCTGATATCTTGTTGACTCAGTTCAGTGGGCCACTTCATCAATCTTTCGGAACTTTCGGGTTTGAGGAGTACTTGCTTAAGCAGCTGATCAGTGAGGACACATATGGAATGCGCTTGAAAATAGGGGCAAAGTTTCTGAGCTGTTGGGACCAATGCATAGGCCATCTTTTCCATTTTCAAGTAACGGAGTTCTGCATTATGGAGTACCCTGATCACATAGTAGATCGGTTTCTGAACCCTATCTTCTTCTTTGACTAGGACGACACTAAAATTCTGGTCAGAGGTGGCTAAATAGAGGTAAAAGATTTCACCTGGCCTGGGCTTGGTCAGGGGCCACGGGTTGACGAGGTATGCTTTGAGTTATTCGAAAGTTGTTTGTTGTTCTTCCCCCCCCCTCCTCGAAACCTTTCGCGCCCCGTAGAATTTTGAAAAACAAAAAACATTTCTCCCCTTATTTAGAGAGGGATCGGCCGATGGAACCCAAGCTGGCAGTTAATTTCTGCACTTTCTTGACCGTAGTCGGGGGAGACATATTGCAAATTACCTGGATTTTCTCGGAATTGGCCTCGATTCCCCTTTGACTAACCACAAAGCCCAAGAATTTACCAAAGGATACTCCGAAGCGCATTTGGTAGGATTTAGACGCATGTTATGCTTGCGCAATTCTTTGAATGCTTCTTGGAGGTCGGTGATGTGGTCTTCCATTTGAAGTCTTTTGAATAACATATCGCCCATATATACCTCCATATTCCAGCCGATCAATCTGACTCTTGAAGACCTTATTTACTAGATGTGGATGTAGCATCAGCATTTTTTTGGCTAAAAGGCATAACTCGAAAGTAGTACAGACCCTGATCTGTGATGAAGGGCATCTTTGGAGTGTCAGGTGGAAACATTTGGATCTAATTATACCCAAAAAATGCATCGATGAAAGTTAGGAGTTCATGACCCGACGTGGCATCGATCAGTGCGTTTATGCCGGGGAGAGGGAACGGGTCTTTCGGACAAGCCTTGTTAAGATCTATAAAGTCTATGCACATTCTACAGTTATTGTTAGCTTTCTGAACCATCACCATGTTTGCTAACCACTTTGGGTAGTTAACTATTTGGATGAAGCGTGCAGCTAGGGGTTTGTTGACTTCTTCTTTGACCTCTTGGAGCCTATCTGGAGCAAATTTGCCTCATCATTGCTGAACGGGCTTGGCATCCAAACCCACGCTAAGATGATGCATGATTAGATCTCCGGGAATTCCTGGCATGTCGGCTGTGGTCCAGGCGAACAAGTCTTGATTTTATCTAATACAGGCAATGGGACGTTCCTTGAGCTAGAGGGGAAGGGTCTCGCTGACACGAAAACTCTTGTTCTGATCCTTTTGGGAAAAATGGATCTCCTTTAATTCATCCACAGGCTCCGAGTTTGCTTGACTTCATTCTGGTGGGGGTTCGATGGTATCAAGTGGAAGAATTGAACCCACTATGGTGGTAGTGTAACATGCTCGCGCTGCCTGTTGGTTTCCCACAACCTGGCCTATGCCTGCTATTGTTAGAAACTTCATTTTCATGTGAAATGCGAAGGCAACCGCATGGAAAGCTGTTAGGCCTGGGTGGCCAAATATGGCATTGTATACGGCTTTAATGTCGACTACCAGGAGGTCTAATGCTTTTTTTCGAGTTACTGGGGTTTTTCCTTCTATCACGTCGAGTGTGATGACCCCTTCGACTTGGACCGGTGCACCCGAAAAGCTGTGGAGTGTATAACCGACTGGCTTGAGTTGATCTCGTGAGAGCTTTAAAGCTTCGAATGCGACCATGAAAAGGATGTTTACGGAGCTACCGTTATCTACGAGGATATGTCGCACCCCATAATTTTTCATGCTTAAACTGATAACCAGTGTATTGCAAGGAGGTGTTTTGATGCCCTCGAGATCTTTATTAGAGAGGGACACAGAGATGCCCAAACTCTTTGCAGGTGGAGCATTATGTTTAGAATTAACTTCTCTCATGAAGACTGTGCGAGAGGAGTTGGAATATCCTCCCATGGGACCTCCATGAATGGCATGTAGAATGGCCATATGTTTAAAGTCTTGCGATTCGGATGCCCTCTCTTGACACTTATTAGGCCCCGGGCAGAGGGCTTTCGGTGTTGTTATCCTTCTGAACAAATTTGAAGAGATAGCCCATACTAATCAGGGCTTCCAGTTCTTCTTAAGGGCCCGACAGTCGTCAGTGATGTGTCCATGGTCCTTGTGAAATGTGCACCACTGGTTTCTATCTCTCCTTTTGCTGGCCGTTGTCATTTTGAGAGGAGGATAGACTATCCCATCCTTTTCAATTGCCATGAGTATGGAGACACACTCGCATTCAGGGGAGTGAACTTGTCGAAGCAGGGTGTTGGAGGAGGATGGCACAGGTTTTTCTGGAACTTCTTGGGTGGTTCCTTATTTGCATTCTTCTGTTTGTTCCCAGAATGTGACTCTTTCTTGGCTTGTGAACTGAGAGCTTCCTTGACCCCCAATGTACTTGTCACTCCTTTCTAGGAGCTCAGTGAAACTTCTAAGAGGCTTCTTTGCGAGAGAAGCTTTTAGTTCTTTATGCATGACGTTGTGGCGGAAAGCTGCAGCTGCCACTGAAGAGTCTTATGAGGAAATCGACCTTGTTTAGGCCATGAAGCATTTGACGAAGTCTTTCAGCAATTCCCCTTCCTTTTGCTTTAGTTCCAACAAGAAAGCACTTGTCTTTTCAGCCTTTCGACTGGTAACGAAGTGCACTATGAAGAGCTCCTCGAGCTGGTCAGAGAATATTAACTTCGGAGTTAGGCCAGAATATCATTCTCTTACCGATCCTTTCAGTGTTGCGGGGAATGTTCAACACATGAGCGCATTGGTGGAGTTTTAGACCATCATGAAGGTCTTAAAACTCACGATATGGTCAGTCGGGTCTGATTTCCCTTTATATGATTCGAATTGAGGAGCTTTTAAGTCCTTTGGGATGGGTGCATCGAGGATGGTTTTGCTGAAAGAAGGTCAACTAGGGCTGTAGGCCCTACTGGAGTGGTTTTCTTCATTCTTCATCTGCTCTAGAAGATCTTCTACTTCTCGGATACGGTGAAGGACTTGGTCGTCCTTTCCCTTAGATCCAGTTGAGTCGGCAGATCCTTGTTTGGGGGGTAGCCCAGATCTTGACTACCTTGAATAGCTCGGAGGATGTTGAGCTTTAACTTATCCAATCTGGCCCTAGTGACTGGGGCATCTTTCTCTCTGTTCCGCTCAAGAAGCTTTCGACACTGATGAGTTGGGCTTCTTATTGCGATCCACCCTCTGTGAGAGGATGATTGCCATGATCTCTGTTTAGGAGAGTTGCTTCTCCAGTTTTTGTAACGCCCGGGCCCGCTCAAACAAATTCTAACAACTGCCCACCATAGGCTGCCTCTCAAAAGGTGTCATAACTAATTGGTGCCTCTTGATCATATGCTTCATAATATATACACACACATTCCTAACTCACCTTCCATGTGGGACTAAGTCACCACCACCTACCATGAACAGTATGGCCCCATAGTAATTAATTCATTCTTTCTATAGGCTCTATACACACACTACCAAATCTATAGGCCCATCTAACCATGAATTAATTACTAAGCCTACCATGAAATCCACCATGAAGGTCCATCTCATACGGGGTATTACATACACCCCCCCTTAAGAACTCAGTATCCTCGCTGAGCCCGGGACCCGCAAGCTGATACAGATCGTAATCTAGTCGATGTGGAGTGGAGTACCCTGCTAGCGTACTGACCCTGGTCTCTCTACCTATAACACCCGGCAAAATAAAATGATTTATTTTGTATTATTAAATAATATTAAATTAGTAAAGTTGACTATTTTCTTGAAATTGCAATTTTGCACGTGCAACACGCGTGCAAAGTTAAAAAATTTTTAATTATTAAAATTTTATGGTTAATGATTGATTTTTCTCATTTTTTTATGATATTTTAATTTTTCAGATTTATTTAAATTAATTTGACTGTTTTACGACTTTATCAATTTTACACGTGCAAAACACGTGCAAATATTTGTTTTGGCACAAGTCTCCAATTTGAAATTTCTAAATAAATTATCCTATTTATAATTAAGTATATCCTAAATTTTGGGATTTTTCTGAATAAAGAAACTATTTTTATAAATACTTCAAAAGATAGGGGTTTTTATGTAAAAAGCCGATTGGATCTCAAAAAAATAATGAAAATTTGTTTTTGCTGCTTTTTGGGCTGTAAAAGATCATTATTAAATATTAGATTTATATAAAATTTATTTAGAGTTGATTTGGTAAAGATTTAAACATATATGGTATTTTTGCAAATATGAAATTTAAGTTGGACCTTATGCAAATATTTTTCTTGGAAACTAAAACTCAAAATTTTTTTTTGGAAAATAAAATATTTATTATTAAGTATTATTTATGAATTTTCTGTATTTTTTTAATATTTATTTGACATATTTGCAAATATTACAAAGAGATGGACTTTTGTGCAAAATTACCACTTGGAGTACAAATCTGAATTTTTTTATTTCTGGGCTGTACTTGAAGGCTAGATAAATCGGTAGTAAAGTGATTTGGTTTTATTTTAATTTATTTAACTTATTTAACTACTTTATTAAAGAAATGTCTATATATGTAAAGGAATAATTTGTCGACGGATGTTTCCATGTAACTTGTAAAACCCTAAAAACCCAGATTTCGGCCTATTAAAGCGCCACTAAAACCTTCCCCCTCCTCTACAGTAACAAAATATTATTTTACTATTGATTTTCTTGGAATTTTGAAGCAAGGATCTTGGATTTTTTTGCGAAAGGAAATGTTTTTTCTGATTCTTTATTAATTCGGTTGATTTCTTCATTGAGGTGAGTGACATATATTTGTTTTCTATTATTCTATGGATGTTGTATGTAATAATTTGTCTATTAGAATGCATGATAGATGATGGTATGATGATATAATGAATTATTGAAGGATGGATAAATAAAGATTGAATCTTTTTATGAAAACTATGCTATTGATGATTAAAATTCTATATAGATAATTTAGAATGTTAAAGAACCTAATATAAATCATGGGTACGTTGCTTGCTTACTGATTTGATGGGTTATAATGAGTATGTATGTTGTGTAATGCACAAAATTGATTAAGGGTAAACTCTTCACTCTGGGTATGAAGAAATAATATGTTCTTGATGTTTTAATGAGAAAAACTTGATGAATGATTGTTATAATTGCATATTTTCATGGGTAAACCATTGTAAGTAATGGTATGTGTGTTTAATAAATTACAAGAGGGGTTCTTAAATAAAAAAGATCAAGTTCTGAGGGTTCGAGTGTTTCTTGATTTTCGGGATTGAAGGGTTTCAGCCGAAATTAATTTTTGTACAGTAATTTCGACCCTGTTAACATCAGTAAAATAAATAAATTTGTGAACATGATTTGTAGTTTTTGTTTTCTAGTTTTCAGAACTTTCAACGAATCTGAATTCCAATATTCGATGCATGAGTTATTGTTGTTTTACTGCAGTCATATCGTATATTCCAGATTCTGAACTATGTGATTTCTTAATGAAATATTATTTTAAAACTGATATTAAAAGTAGAATTTGAACTCTATATTTTTCTGAGTATGTTTAGACATGACTGGGATCAATCCCTAATTTTTGTGGAATTAATTAACCACTTTTTTTTTATCTCATTTCATGCTTATGAAACCAATCGATATATCTCCAAACTACATGCTGTTCAGTAAAGAATTATGTTTTCAACCTGATTTTATTCGTTTTTGATGAAAACTTTGTGAATATAAACTGTAGCCTGATTTGTCTAGTTTTCTACCCATTTGACGGATCTGGATTTCAAATTTTATTTTGTGAATTATCTCTGTTTTGGGACTGTTGTATCTGAACTTTTATATATATATGCACACTTTCATATATACTCTGTTTTGAAGAAGTTGTCGAAAATTAATGTTATGTGAAATTTCGATTGAATCTTGATTGTATTAATTCTAAATTTAAATTGAATATTATACTACTCCTATTTTATGGATCTTGATACTTTAACAGATGCTTAAACACCATATATATATATATATATATATATATATATATATATACTACTTTTACTGTTTTGAAGAGTTTTTATGAAAATTTGGTCTTTCATGATCTTGATGTGGTTTTGATTTGTTTTATAAACTCCAGTATGTTATACAAGTTGTTTTTGATCATCTCAGGATTTTTTTTTGAAATTTATGATTTTACAAAGATTTAACGAAGTATCAGTAAAAGGGTGCACGAAATTCAAAGTTGTGATTTTCTCGACATGTCGGTCGACTGCCTAGTTTTTGAACTAGAAGTGTCGGTCGAATGTCAATTATTTGATTTTGGAATTTTTGCATGTCAGTCGACCAGCCACTTTTGAACCGAGTTCGATGGTCGACTGTCAGTGCTTTAGCTGACTGTTTTGGTTGAATTTTTCTCTGTTTTCTTGAACGATTGTTTCTTCAATATTATGGATTATTGATCTACTGTTTTAGATGATATTTTTGCTACAGATTATATATTTACAGAGAGTTATATTTTGTTTCTAATAGAATTTAAATTTTATTTCTACGACTTTATAAAGTGGAATATATACGATTTTCGAAGAAATTAATGTTTTGTGATATTATATGACTTCAAAATATGATTCTCAGTTATTTAATGGATTTAATATTTTATTTCAGTTCTGGAAATTTAGTATATTGAATAAACTTGGATTTTTTTGATTAAAGAAATTTTTCTCGATATAAATGTTTTGATGATGGAATTGATAGTTTTATTGAATGTTTTGGTGTTAATATTCATTTTGTGAGTCCTTAGGAGTTGAGTGGGATTCCTGTGAACTGGCAGATGAGATTTTGTAAATTTTGACCAGTTGGGGTCATTAGGGTTGTTGTGGAATTAAGTCCAGCAGGATATACTAACTTTAGAGAGGGGAAATTTGTGTTTTAATAACAATCAACTTAAGGACAGGTACTAGTGGAGATGTGATGGAACTTGGAAAACATAAGTATATGCCTTGGGGTCCAGTCCAACAGATGCGTTCCAGAACTGTGTGTGTTCTGTCTCGTGTGGACTATTAGTGTGTTTGAGTGTCGAGAGTCTGCAGTGCCTATTCACAGAACATACAGGTACATTCGCGTGTCGAGGGACGACGGGTCTATTCACGGGATGTGCCTGTGTACTTGCACATCGAAGGCGGCGGTGGGGTATACGGCAGGAAGGTGATTCTCCGGTTTTTGAGCTATTCTTACATAATGCTTGCGCTTAGAGGGTTATGATGCCTATTCGCGGAGTATTCTGGATCTTGTTTCTATCACCGTAGTTGGATTTGGTTCATAAAGAGGGAACTAACCATATAAAGTGGAGAACGATAAGGGCTTGCACCGGACCTATGTAGTATGGAATGCTTAGAATCTGACAAATATGCATCAGAGAGTCATCATATTGCATTTGTGTTTTCTTGACTTTGTTTTATGCATGTATGTTTTCTTGTTTTCCTACACTTGACAATTAGTCTAGTTTCATTTGATATTTTCATGTTTTTTTTACTATCATTTCATATTCCATCTGTTAATACTGTTGGTATGTGTTGTTTATAATTTTGTTCCTTTATGTTTTATTTATATCGTATTTCTTTTTATGTCACTCACAACGTTATGGCTGAACCTGTAGTTTTGGGGTTTAGGGTTATTTCTAGCCTCATGTTTTACAGGTAGATACCTATAGCTTGAAATTTTGATGCATGTGGTAAAATGATAATAGGACTTATGTAAATTGTAAAAGAATGTGTTGTAAAAGAAAGAAAATGTAATTCAAGGTGTTTAATTTTCCAATGTGCTTTGTAAACAATTGATATAATAAATAGTTTTAATTTTTCCTGTATCGATTGCTATGTTTATGATTACATTGAAGTTGATTCTAAAATTTGTGCCACATATTTCTAATTTTATTTATCAGAAATTCGGGCCGATACACTACCAGCGAACTGTCCTCATCCAGGCATACATCATACCCACTCTTACCCACAATCGGTGTCAAAAGTCGGCTCTGATACCATTTGTAACTCTCCGAGCCCCGCTCAAACAAATTCTAACAACTTCCCACCACAGGTTGTCTCTCAGAAGGTGCCATGACTAGTTGGTGCCTCTTGATCATAGGCTTCCTAATATATACACGCACAATCCTGACTCACCTTCCATGTGGGACTAAGTCATCATCACCTACCATAAACACCATGATCCCATATTAATTAATTCATTTTTTCTATAGGCTCTATACATACACTACCAAATCTATAGACCCATCGAACCATGAATTAATTACTAAGCCCACCATGAAGGCCCATCTTATACGAATAGCGGGAGGCCTTAGTTTAGGTGCGCCTCTCACCTAAGCAGATTCGTAGATCAGTTCCTTGTTCCCTTACGTTGATGATTTGGCGGAGATCTCTAAATCTGCGAGGGCCTTGCTAGGCCGTTGAATCGGTTGAAGTATTATGTACTAAGACACGGTCGTACAGAGGATGTTGTTCGTGATGGCTTTGTCGGGAGCCCCCCGGTGCCTCTCCGTTGAAAGAAGCTTGACTAGGCTTTCGGGGCAACTGTTGAGGAGGAATCTGATCTTCCACAGAGGAGCTGGTTGACGAAGAAAGTTGGTGCGATGACTTGAGGCCGCTACTCTGCCTCTTAGTCTTGGTGGCATGGCGGTAAGTCTGATAGTTTTTCACAGACGACGCCAATCTGTTGTTACTTATTTTGGTGTAGGAGCAAACAAATTGTGAGTTCTTATTTTATGGAAACTACTAAAAACCTGACCTTTGATTTTCGCCATGAAATGTAGTTAGAGCTCCTGAGATTAAATCTGGATCGTTGCTTGAACACCGTGATCTAAATCTGAAGGTTGCTGATGCGGCCGATGGACCTGCAAAAAGCCTGAAACACCGAGGGTTGAACCCGAAGACGGGCTTTCCGATGTTCAAGTCAGAAGCAGAGAGAGAGAGAGAGTTTGAGAGAGAAATTGTTGATTGCCTTCTAACTGAAGAGGGGGGAGGGTATTTATAGGCCTGAGAAACATAATAAGAGATCGACATGAATCCATTGGATCGATATGAATTCATTATCTCTTATTTGAATCTCCCCCTCAAGATATAAGCTCTCTATTTAGGATAAGCGATTTGACTAATAGCCTTCATGGGATGAGTCCTCTTAGTGGTCATAATCTGTCACTTTTTGTAGGCTTGAAAGAGGCCCATGTCTTGTAGAGGAGCGTGGAGAAGATCCGGACCGGTTAAAAAGGTACGTGATTAATCTGCTTGTAGAACTTTTGAGATCTGTGTTGAAATCGTACCGTCCTGGTTTGCTGCGAATTTTACCATTATCACTTTTCATACAATTTCATCTCAATGCACTAACTAAAACAGAGTTCCGACTAACCAGTCAGGTAAATATTAATTAATCAGGAAATTTTATTATATTGTAAAAGAAGGGCAATCATGGCGTAATATTATATCACCACTGGCCCTAGCTAGCAAATTGCAATTAGAAGGATTGGATGCCGAAAGGAGATTGCGCAACAAATTTGGACAAGCAGGTACTTGTATGGAACCCACGTTCCATGAAAAAACTATTCTTCTAAAATAAACCCTAACAACAAGAAAGTAACACCACCTTATTTGTTCTGAATCTATAAGCAACTTATTATATTTTATACCTACAACAAGATCGTAAAAGAATAATTAAATGACACCTTCAATCTTCCGTTTTACCATCAAATAGACTACATAATCATTCTGTTAGAATGGACGACGTGCTAGACAAGACTGAGGGCAAGAACAGGTCGATTCAGCTTAAGTTCTACAAAATTCAGTGGCAGATTTTTCGCTCGTGACCATATAAATGAAGGGATTCGGAGAAGGTCATTCAAGAGGGGGCCGGGTTTCTGAAGAACTTACAAGAACCATCACATATTTGGGGATCCTGAACTAAAGTGCTTCTGTTCTTATAGTGCCGAATGTAGTGTGGTCCCTTAACACAGAAAGTAACTTGCCAGCAAATCCACAAGAAGGGGCCAAGCTTTTCCTAATCAACTTATATTAGTCCAAGTTAATCTGCAGAAAACCTTTTACAGTGATCTTATTAAAATTTATTATATATACGTACCTTTGTTTGTTTCTTACTTTACTTTCATTTCCCTTCCCTTCCCTTCCCTTCACTCTAGGTAAAGCTGGTGCTGGATCCAATGTTCTCATATTTCAAAGAAGTGTTCACAAGCTCAAAACTGACTCATTACATATTCACATCTATACTATTACTAAGCAAAGTCCTATTTTGATGGCTTTTTACTATCATGCCCTCATAAACATAAAAATCTAAAAAATAATGTAGGGTTAATTATGTCAAATTTCACCCCTGATCCCTGCACAAAAAAGATCACAACCGTAATTTTTTCTCCAATCAAGCTCTCTCTCAAAAAAAATCTTCCCATCCCGTTGATTCCTCTCCCTCTCTCAAAATCCCCAACACCTCTCTCTCTCCTCATCCCCACGTCGATTCCTCTGCTCCGCCCTCGAACCCTCCTCCCTGTTAGGATTGTGTCTTGTATACTCGTTGTACAAATTAAAAGAAGGTAACATGAAGTACGGAGGTCGAAGCGTCGAAGCGAGTAGAAGGAGAACAGCAGCAGTAGCAGGTGTAGGTTAGTTGCGGTCGATCGGTCATGGTGACAGTCGACCGCACCTCCCGAATGCTATTTGTACTGGAAAGTCAGAGAGCGGTACGGTCGGCCGGTCTTGATGGACGGTCGACTGCTCACGGCACTGATTTGTTTTTTGGGCTTCGATTTGTTAGGTCGTTTAAGCCCAATCTTCAACTCCAAGTTAGATCGTACGGTTCCTATTCAGTTACTTCTTTTTCAGGTTATATCGGACAACTGAGGATCAAGATTAGACCTAGGTTTTCTCTCTATTCTTCTATATATATTGTAAACTCCTCCAATATGAGAGGAAGTATTTCATAGATTCTTTTCTCCATTACAAAGAGAGACTCGAGAGAGAGATAATTCTTGGTAGGTGAGTTTAATTCCTTGTGTCAAGTGAATCAATAACTCCTTGTAATCTCTTCTAGTTGAATATCAGATCTCCCTATATTTTTCCCCGAATTAAGCAAAAGCTAAGTGGGATAAGTCATCGTTGTTGTTTTTGTGTTAGTTTGGTGGATCTACTTGCTTGCTCAATTTATTTGCCTAGTCTACTTCGACTTCCTCATTGCTCTAATTAGTTCCGCTGCACCAGAGGGCATTTGTTGACGCCCCAATTCCAACAACTAGTATCAGAGCTTCAGGTTGCCGAGTTTTTTGGTTAAGATGACAGGCCACAGTATTTTGAAGATTAAGCAGTTTGATGGTAAGATCAATTTCAATCTTTGGAAGACTGACATGTATGATGTTCTTGTTCAAAAACAGTTGCAGTCAACAGTAAAGAAGAAGGAAAAGCCAACTGATATGAAGGATGATATTTGGGAAGATATTTGTGAAAGAGCCATAAGTCTAATCCGACTATCCTTGGCGGACGAGGTCAAGTACTGATTTCTTGAAGAAAATGACGCGGCGAGTCTGTGGGAAAGACTCATTACTGACTATTCCGGTTTGTCGTTATTAGATCGGATGCACTGAAAGAGGAAGTTATTCTGTTTATCTATAAAGAAGGTATCGATCTCCAAGACCACATTACAGAGTTCAATAAGGTATTATATGAACTTAAGGCAATCAACGCAGATGTGTGTGAGGAAGATAAAACTTTCAACCTGATATATTCACTGCCAGATTCGTACGAGCCTTTGATCACGACCATGCTACACGGTAGATCTGCCAAGGAGAGTATTTCGGTAGATGGTGTAATCAAAGCTTTGAAGGAAAATCAACTTAGGAAGGAGACCCATAAATCTTCATCGTCTATTCCTACAAGTTGTCTAGCAGTGGATGGTCCTTCAGGGGGAAGACAAAGTGTTTTGCAAAAGGATTCTATCCTTTGCCGATATTGCAAGAGGCCAGGACATATCAAGAAAGACTGTTGGAAATTACAGAATCAAGAGAGTGCTAAGAACGGGAGTTCAGCCGCGAATGTAGTTAGCACCTTTTGCCTTTGATTCAGGTGGTTCGTGTCTTGTTGTTTCAAATTCTTTAGAAGTGGATTCTAGTTGGTTTCTTGACTCAGGAAGTTCTTCTCATATTTGCTTCAAAATAGAGTAGTTTTCTACTTATAAGTCTACTACGGGGTGTTGTGTGACAACGAGAGATTTGTAAAGTAGTGGGTGAGGGGACAATTAAGTTGAAGATGCCAGGTCTACACATGTTTACTTTAAAGGATGTTTTGCATATTTCTCTGCTGAAACGAAATCTGATTTCCTTGGGAACTCTTGATGCACGGGGCTGCAGTTACACAGCTTGAGGTGGAGTTCTGTCTGTTTTTCAGGGTCGTCATAAGGTGATTAGAGGTATGAGAATGGTTGGGCCAAGCCAAAACAATCTCTACAAGATTTGGGGAATTCGAAATACTTGCGCAAGTGTTGCTCATTTTTCCGGTATTCCCGCAAGCTCAGCTAGTTTGCCACAACTAGATTCATCAAGACGAGACCACGACGTTCGAATATCGTCGAGGGGTGGAGAAAGCCTAAGGATAGGTGGAGTTCGTGCGGAGTTCGGCAACTTTGTAAGTACATCTACGGAGGTGGGCCTTTGAGGGGCTGCACTGGATTTGGTGAGATTGGATAGAGATCATTTCAATTAGAAGAAGAAGTTATTTTTCTACGTTTTCTTTACAAGTGGAATTTGTAAGAGTTTGGAGATGAGTAACACATCATGTGATAGCACTCGTATGCAATTCAAGGTAGAGTTTGTTAGGATTGTGTCTTGTATACTCGTTGTTCAGATTAAAAGAAGGTAATATGAAGCACGGAGGTCGAAGCGTCAAAACGAGCATAAAGAGAACAGCAGCAGCAGCAGGTGCAGGCTAGTTGCGGTCGACCGGTCATGGTGACAGTCGACAGCACCCCCCGACCGCTATTTGTACTGGGAAGTCAGAGAGCGGTACGGTCGACCGGTCTTGGTGGACGGTCGACCGCCCGCAGCGCTGATTCGTTTTTTGGGCTTCGATTTGTTAAGTCGTTTCAGCCCAATCTTCAACTCCAAGTTAGATCATACGGTTCCTATTCAGTTACTTCTTTTTCAGGTTATATCGGACGACTGAGGATCAAGATTAGACCTAGGTTTTCTCTCTATTCTTCTATATATATTGTAAACTCCTCCAATATGAGAGGGAGTACTTCATAGATTCTTTTCTCCATTGCAAAGAGAGGCTCGAGAAAAAGGTAGTTCTTCATGGATGAGTTTAATTCCTTGTGTCAAGTGAATCAGTAACTCTTTCTAATCTCTTCTAGTTGAATATCAGATCTCCCTATATTTCCCTCCGGATTAAGCAAAAGTTAAGCGGGATAAGTCATCGTTGTTGTGTTTGTGTTAGTTTGGTGGATTTACTTACCTGCTCAATTTATTCGCCTCGTCTACTTCGACTTCCTCATTGCTCTAATTAGTTCCGTTGCGACCAGAGGGCATTTGTTGATGCCCCAATCCCAACACTCCCTTGCGTAGTTTGATCGCCGCGACCCCCTCCCCCTCCCGACTTCGCCAACACCTGCTCTGACCTCCAGGCCTCCTCCATCGCGTCATGCGACCCCTGCATTGTACGGATCGCCGTCTCCACTCTGAGATCGCCAGCTTTTTGAGGTCCGATTCGAATCCCTTTTCGAGCCATTCTGATGCTCTAACCCTAGATCTTTATAGCTCTTGATTTGGTTAAGTTTTCTTGATTTTTATAGTTTATGTGTGTGTGTGATTTGTGTAGGGGAGTCAGTACTGGGGATTGATGCATACGAGTTCGTATAAGTATGGGTATTCAGGGCCTGTTAAAGTGACGTATTATAGTTTTGGTGGGTCGTATGAGGTGCCGAGAGTGGATGCGGAGAGGATGCAGTGGCAGAGCAGAGTGTGGAGGTGCCGTGGGTGGATGTGCAGCATGGGGAGGGAGAAGATGAGGGGAGTGGGGGTGCTAATGTCAACGATGAGGAATGTATGTTTTATCTAATATCTAACACAGAATTATGTTTGAAAAAATATTGTTACGATTAGGAGTTCGTGTTATCTGATTGGTTTTTGCGTCCTCTTGATACAATTAGCTTTACTTTTTTTTATTTGACTATTCAATTGTTAATAAACAATTAGATGTCTATGGATTAAAACCTGTTATCAAGCAATTAGAGGCATATGGAGTCTGATAGTTATATGCTCTTGGTGAAAAAATTTTAGTAAGTTGAGTTTCTTATAGCTGCAGGATGGCAAGTAAGTTTACTTTATAGATGAGGAGAGTGTGTATTGTTGTTTATTTTTTAAACAACACTTTCTTTTAATTTTAGTATGGCATCTGAATTGTAGATACTATCAACTTTCCTAGAAACATCTATTATTAGTAGTACAAACTTAATTTTGTTTTCCAATTACATATAGACCCAGACGATGCATAATTTAATTTACTTAGTACAAATGGAAAGTCTTCAGCTTTAATAAATTAATATTTAGGAATGAGATTATCACATTTTCATATTTGCACAGAATCTGATGTTGCTGATTGTTGTTGTCATGGAAACAAGTTAATTATCATTTAGATAGTGATGGATTCACAAAAAATAGTTCTTCAAAGTCCATGTATCTTCCATCTATCACTTAGAAAAGGGAAAATGACCTATCAGCTAAGTTTTATCTTTGTTTTTGACATGTTATTATAACAGGAGGATACCAGAAATACTGATCAAATTTAAAGCTTGCTGTGATATAGTAAGTGGTCTGAGCTCACTTCCTTTGGTTTCAATATTTCGATGAACTATATCTCTCAACTCATTAATTGAGCATGGCCGCTCCTTTTATGGAAGTTGGATCATATCGTAGATGTATCAGATACATATCCGACACAACAGATCTTATTAATAAATATAATATCTGAGAAATATTTTAGATCTTTGGTAGTGTAGGTTCTGATTGGGTGTAATATTGTTAGAATTAGGGTCAATCCTTTTTTTTAATTCTTTGTTGGAGTTTTGCTACTTGATCTACTTAATTCTAACCTCTAAATGCTGAATGCTCGAAATATCTCGCTCATATTTTATTGAATCATAGTACGGCTGATACAAATTAATCTAGGGCTCAATTCAGATGTTAAAGCTGTGGCGTATCTTGCATTAGCGTTAAATTTATTGTGTACTGTTATGCAAATGTTAGAATGCCAAAATTTTGAATATTATACCTTTCATGTCCTATTCTTATCTTGACTTTCTCTGCTTTGGTGTTAAAATTTAAATGATTTTACATGGGATGATATAATTTCTCTGTTTCGGTGTTGGCAATTGTTTTAATAATAATACTCAATCAGAGTGATTGCATCTGTTTGCAGGTTTGCTTGCAGTTTACTGAGACAAGGCATGCACCAGATATGTTTATCTGCAGTAAGCACATGCCTAACAGTTGAAGATTCAAAGGAGGTACATTTCAATAACATATCATCATCTATTATTCTTTTGTATATGACTGTTATTTTCTTTTTGTTGCTAATAGTGATGACTGGTCAGGCTATAAGGGAGGACATATCGAACCAAATCATAAATGTTTCTCAAATAGTCAAATTCGAGAAGGATCCCCATGCAGCGTATGCTTTAATTATTGATGCCAGGGCTCTAGCATATACTTTTTTTTTCCATTTATCATTACCTTCTGATATTAATTTTTGATGCCTTGCATTTGTGGAGATTTTAAGATTGTGAGTTATTACGAGTAGTCACCCGCTGTCATAGACTACTTAGTATACATATTTTTTGTACGCGTGCATCGCACATACATTATAATAGTTGTGGAGAATGAGGTACGGTAGAAAGGCATGGAAATACTACAAGCACGATTACGGTTTTCAGACTGAGATGATAGATTAGAGAGATCTAAAAATTCCACAATTTTTAGATAACATATTTGCACCTAAGAGTTGTTTTCCCAAGAACTCTTTAAATTTCTCCATAATATTCAATAGTTTTGTACTTGTGCACTTTCCAGATTTTTTTCCCAAACCGACCTACTTTTGAAAGCTTTTACCAAACCGATCTACTTTTTTTTTTAATTCCCAAAACAACCTACTCGGTCTTTGAAAGACCGAGTCTAGTATAAACTAGCGCGGTCTTTCAAAAACCGAGTCTTGCACTTCGAAAAATCGAAGAGCAAGACTCGGTCTTTGAAAGACCGCGCTAGTTGCTAGTTTATACTAGA
Organism: Hemerocallis citrina; assembly: GCA_017893485.1. Lineage (NCBI taxonomy): Eukaryota > Viridiplantae > Streptophyta > Magnoliopsida > Asparagales > Asphodelaceae > Hemerocallis > Hemerocallis citrina. The sequence goes on along the minus strand of CM030360.1, from coordinate 160,481,576 downwards.
CTAGGTCTTTCAAAGACCGAGTCTTGCACTTTAGGGGTTTTAACTGCGCAGATCTCCTTTCTTCTTCTTCTCGACTTTATTTACTTTTCGTATTTTTTTCTTCTTCTCTCTATCCCTCAACGAATTTGGATTTGGTAGGTGTTGTAATATTTTAAGTTAGTTTGATTTTGTAGTTTTTTAATGTTCTGTCTCGAGTTTAGAGTAGTATGTTGTTAATGTCTCTAATTTTTTCAATGTTTTGTTGGGCATATGTTGAGATGATATTGTGGAGATGTTATTGAAATTGTTGATGTGGTTGTGGATATGATATTAACAATATTGTGGAGATGTTATTGAAATTGTGGAGATGTTAATGAGATTGTTGATGTGGTTGTGGAGATGTTGGAGATGATGTGGTTGTGGAGATGTTAATGAGATTTTTGATATTGTGGAGATGTTGAACATATGGAGATGTTAATGAGTTTGTTGATATTGTGGAAATGTATTTTGGAATCAATAAGTTTCAAATATATTCGAATCAAAATGTCTTGAAGTTTTTCGCAAAAAAATTCAATCAGCTTCAAGGCTCGGTCTTTCAAAGACCGTTGTCATTTTAGCAAGACTCGGTCTTTCAGTCTTGATACTGATTGTAAAATATCACTTACAGACGTAAGACTCGGTCTTTCAAAAATCGAGTCTAGTTATATTTAGAACGGTCTTTGAAAGACCGAGTCTTGAGTTCAATCAATTCCACAATATCTCCACAACATCTCCACAATTCCAGAAACTCATTAACATCTCCACAATTGATTGAACTCAAGACTCGGTCTTTCAAAGACCGTTCTAAATATAACTAGACTCGGTCTTTGAAAGACCGAGTCTTACGTCTGTAAGTGATATTTTACAATCAGTATCCCTTGTTAAAATGACAACGGTCTTTGAAAGACCGAGCCTTGAAGCTGATTGAATTTTTTTGCGAAAAACTTCAAGACATTTTGATTCGAATATATTTGAAACTTATTGATTCCAAAATACATTTCCACAATATCAACAAACTCATTAACATCTCCATATGTCCAACATCTCCACAATATCAAAAATCTCATTAACATCTCCACAACCACATCATCTCCAACATCTCCACAACCACATCAACAATCTCATTAACATCTCCACAATTTCAATAACATCTTCACAATATTGTTAATATCATATCCACAACTACATCAACAATTTCAATAACATCTCCACAATATCATCTCAACATATGCCCAACAGAACATTGAAAAAACTAGAGACATTAATAACATACTACTCTAAACTCGAGACAGAATATTAAAAAACTACAAAATCAAACTAACTAAAAATATTACAACACCTACCAAATCCAAATTCGTTGAGGAATAGAGAGAAGAAGAAAACAATACGAAAAGTAAATAAAGTCGAGAAGAAGAAGAAAGGAGATCTGCGCAGTTAAAACCCCTAAAATGCAAGACCGAGTCTAGTATAAACTAGCGCGGTTTTTTAAAGACCGAGTCTTGCTCTTCGATTTTTCGAAGAGCAAGACTCGGTCTTTAAAAGACCGCGCTAGTTTATACTAGACTCGGTCTTTCAAAGACCGAGTGGGTCGCTTTGGAAATTAAAAAAAAAAGTAGGTCGGTTTGAGAAAAACTTTCAAAAAGTAGGTCGGTTTGGGAAAAATTTCCACTTTCCAAGTGTTCATCAACTCATCGACAAAGAACTCAATGTACCGATGAATGGTTGCTATATATATATAGACTCTCCAATACAAGGTCAAAAGTATAATTGTAGTCTAACTTAAAAAAAACTTCTACAACCAACAAGTCTAGAAGGTAATACATGAAAGAAACCTACGTCTGTAATTCCTCTTTAACCCTCTTCACTGATTGAGGAATCCAAAACTGTGTCAGAAAACCCACATCAATTCATCCACCCCAAACCAGTTAATGGCCTAAAATCCTTTCTTTACACTCTTTCAAAACCAAAACCAAAACAAAAGAGTAACCAAATGGCCAATAACATCTTTCTCATCCTCCTCCTCCTCCTCTTCTTCTTCTTCTTCTTCCTCCTCTCAACCACCACTGCCGACCCCAATGATTTCATCTATGCAGGCTGCACCGGCACCAAATACACTGAGGGTTCTCCCTACCAATACAACGTCGACTCCACCCTCTCGTCCATCGCTAACGCTGCCTCCTCATCCCCCTTCGGTAAGTTCACATCCTCCAACGCCTCCCCTTCATCACCAGTCAATGGTCTCTTCCAGTGTCGTGGCGACCTCACGCCCCAGCTGTGCCAGTCGTGCATTCGCACTGCCCTCTCCAAGCTATCACCCATCTGTTCCTCCTCCTCAGGCGCTGCCGTCCAGCTTGATGGTTGCTTAGTCCGCTATGGAAACGAGTCCTTTATCGGAAAGGAGGAGACTAACTTGCTCTACAAGAAGTGTGGGCCCACTCCTCCCAATGGGTACTCTTATTATGCCAACCAGTCTGCTGCCATTCTAAAAAATTGAAACATATATGTTGCTACTATTTTGCATTTTGAAATTTTGCACTATTGTTGTTGATTGGGTTAATACAGAAAGACCTTATGAGCCTCCTCTGTTTTAGTAGTTATTTATTTAGTTCTGAATTTTTTTGGTTAAAATTTTAAAATGCCCATTGAGAACGGAAGTGGTAACGGCTTATCATAAAGAAGTGAATGCAATTTTCCATGAATATTTTAGATTAGAATATGGAACCTTTTTTCTCAATCTTTTTCAGATAAACTGAGTTAAGCTTTATATCCGGCGTTTCATTAAAAAGAAATTAATTGCAGATACGACCCAAACCTCATGGGAATGAGAGACGATGCACTGGCAGCCATCGCGTCATCTGGTGGTACCGGAGGCACGTACAGGGTGGGGGCTGCAGGGTTTGTACAGGCAGCAGCGCAGTGCGAGGGAGACCTCAGCACCAAGGACTGCTCCGACTGTGTCTCGACTGCGATCAGTCAGTTGAAGACCATCTGTGGCTCCTCCGTCTCGGGTGGGGTCTACTTGGGGAAATGCTTTGCCAAGTACTATTCCAGTGGGGAATCCTCCTCCTCCTCCTCCTCCTCATCCTCATCCTCATCCTACACACCATCAGACCATAATCACAGTGGTAAGCTACTTTACCATCTCCGCAGGTGGTTCGACTTTATTCTCTCTTTATTTCTTTGTTCTCTGTTTGGAATTTAGAGGTAGCTAGGTACTTTTTGTTTGTTAAGTAATCACTGAATTGACATTTAATTAGCTTTAAATCATATATGGTGTGTTAGTGTGCTTGATTTTGAATGTTTATGTAATCATAATGTGATAATGATATTGGGTTAACTGGTTGCGTTGGCTTTTTGATGTGTGAATTGTTTTGTTGTATTTGTTATGGAGTGATAGAATCTTAACTTGTATGGTTATTCTCCAGTTGTATGAATCTAGCAATAGTTAATGGAGTAGACAAGAGTAAATAAATAAATTTGTCTAGTATGATAATTTAATTTATGGTTTTTTGGTAATACAACTAGATAATTAGATAGATCAAGAGCTCACCAATCATTCAAATGGGCTAGCTGAATATACATTGATTAATTGGAGTTGCATGGAGGAATAGTAGAGAGAGTTAGTGGGACGATAATTAGAGCAAGACACCAAAATATTATATGATGGTGGACCTAATGTCCAATAGTGACCACATGTAGTTCCTTTGACGACTTATATTTTGTTAATTTATTTTATGTTCCTAGAATTTTGAAAAGAAAAGATTCGAAAATTGAATATTTTCTAAACCTTGCTATCCTTGCCCTGTTCAAATTTGATGCACTCAGTATCTAATTCCATTGGATGTGGAGTACCTTAACTCTGTTTTAGAACTAAAATCCACAAAGAAAACAGGAATAACACTTTTAGCACCACCCTTCCAAACTCTGCAAATTTCACTATCTAAGGCTACAATTAGAATTCCTTCCATGTTATGCCATCTCAAAGTCAGGCATATGGAGCGATCCGATATTGTCGATCTCTTCTGTGAGGACAAGGATAAATCTACAAGGCAAATATGAAAAAAATATTTCAAACATAAGCCTTTGTCATGCATTCCTCCTAGATCTTCTTTTAAGTGACAGTACCGTTAGTTCATCAATCAACAACTACGCAACTGAATGTCCTCTTTCGCCATTTCACTTTCTAAATCCTAATAAGGGCCATATAACAAGTGTAGGAAAAGATAAGGAGATCAATTCTAAATTTAGGGAACTAAAGTGATAATTTCGTTGGTTGCGTAGAAAACAAAAAAAAAAGGAAAAAAAAAAAGTACTGGTTGTCAATGAAGAATAGAGAATCATGTGTCAAGTTGGTAGACGTTTAACCTCATTTCTAACTGTGATTAGCTCCAAATTTAGGCTTCTAATACTGACAAGGTCTTATTCAAGAATTTTGGACGAAACACACGAAACTGTTTGGTGGACAGCTTGCTATTTCATGTCCACACGGACCACACCAACTCTTTTCTAAAATTCCCCTCTCCTATTTGTAGAATAGCACCTGCTAACTTTCTCAAAGAATATGCAAACAAAAGTAATTTGCAAATGAAGGATACTTTTCTTACAGCTTTTTCTTTTTGTAATTTTATCTCTTTTCTCGTATTCAATGACTCCCCTCGGTATCCATTTGACATTTAGAATATTGGGGGATCTAATTTCTGTTATTATAAGATAAAACTTTTGTTGACAACTTGTTTAATGTAAAACCTTTAGCTTTTCTATTTTTTTGCAATGCCTTTACTTTTTTTCAACATTGTTCCTTTTCACTGAGAGCTTTTATAAAGTAAACTGCAATTTGAAACGAAGTATAATTTCTACGGGATGTTTTTTTTTTTTTGAGGTTAAATTTCTAGGGAATGTATATCCTTATAATTTTATCTCTCTCTGGACTTAATTATTTGCAGGAGGGGATGAAGCAGGGAAGACTCTTGCAATTATAATTGGGCTTCTGGCTGGAGTTGCACTCATAATTGTCTTCCTCTCCTTTATAAGAAGAGCGGGTAGCGGTAAGTTTATGAATATAGGAAAAGTACACGGTGTTCTAAGAGCATATAACATAATGTTTATCAGTTGAATAATGCTAATTGTACTACACAATTATACGTACATTTTTGTAAACAGGCATACTTCAAACTTGTAGTACAAAACATTTGTAGTATAATTAGTATTACATTTCTAAGATGGAGAGACAAAAGTAGCTCAGATTTTCCTTCTTCTAGGTAGAAGTATTAGACAAGTACCCTAAGGAGAGGAAAAGATGTTCGTTGTACTACTTATTATTCTATTATAACATACAATTACTATGGTAGAAATGGAGCCATTCTCATTAATTGGTTATGGTCACCATATGTTTGTACATTGATATCTCTAATCGAAGGTGTCTACAATTAGCATTACCCAAGAAGAAGTACTAGGTTTTTCTCTCATATATGAGAATCCATATATTGTGTAAGATATAGTAACTACTAGTCGGCTATTATATCTGCTCACTCCCTCGTCTGACATAGTACTGCTATACTAGAAGTTGTTAGGTTTTGTGAGAAATTAACAATTGAGAATTAGGGTTAATATCTAGATCTAAGTTGCTTGAGATATTCACCCTAGGTATCAAGATTGGAATACCTAGACTGCTATCACAAGCCAGTATTTATTTCTAAATACTGGTTTGGGTAATGGGTTCTCAATCCACTCAACCCGCGTTCCGATATCCATACAATTAGTACGTGTAACACACGTGTTACCCATAGAATAATATTATAAATAATATTATTCATATAGTGAGAATATACTTATATATCCAACAGAAGTTTCATACTTTGGTACTCCCTAAATTCCTAACAAACAAACTCCTAAAATCCTAGGTTTCATATTGATGATCGAACAAGCATTTCTCATTTGCATTGCAAATACAATCTTATATATGTATATATATATTTTCAAATTCTGACCTCCTTTAACTTTGATATTTTTTTTTTATGTTTCCTCTTTTTGCAGGTAAATACTGAAGCCAACTTTAGTTACCTTGCTCTTATAGTCGGTGGCGAATTGGCAATGGAGGACTTGTCTCCACCTACTATCATTTTTTCTCTTTAACTTTATTTAGGGGCCCTTTTGATGACTTTCCAAAAGATAGGAGGAGCCTTTAGCAATGACAGAAGGACAGGAGCCAGAAAGAGAAGACCAGGAAAGCAGGTTACCTTGAAATAAGTGAAGTGTAGGGGGAGTTATCAAAATGGAGGACGAAAAGAAGAAGATTCCCAGCCCACCAACCAAATGGGAAATTTCATGTATAATATAAATTACAAACAATTGTTCGTTTAATTTATAATGGCAATATGTGCAGTTTTCTAGGGTTAATGTTGTGTCCATAGTGATCTTGTTTTTTTTTTTAGGTTGTTGTGTTTCTGTTAGTATAGGGTTGGTGATTGGAATCATATATTTGATTAATGCTCAATTTGTTTTAAAATGTACTTGTCTTTGTAAAATAGGACTAAGGGATATGATTCCTCATGTGTACGTAATATCATTCAAAAATTGTTTGTATCAGTTCAAGTTATTGTATATAGTGTGTGATAAATTTGCTTTTCTGATCGTAGGCAAAAAAGTATGTCACATTATGTTGATCGTAAAAGTCTTTGTCTCATGGAGAAGTAGTTGAGAATGAACGGTGACATGGTGTAACTTGATAAGCTAGTGAGGACGAGATGATTTTGTGTTTGTTGAAGTGAATGATAATTTTGTTTACTCAAAATTTTGGAAACTTCATGCATGGTGAGATATGGAATGGATGATCAACTCGGTTCATTTTGATCCACATACTAAGTTTATTCCCATGAAGTGAAATCTAGTATTAACGCATCTTTATCCATGCATCAAGTCATTGTCGTTCAATTTTCCTTGCTGAAAATTAATCAAAACTTGATTTATGTGGGTGTTTTGAGGCTGTCTGACAATCACTGCATCGCAGTTGTGGCCAACCACCTGCCCCAAATTTGGTTAAGGTGGCTCACTGCAAGTCATTGTTGGAAAACTGGTTACCTTGAAACACAAATCCGACACGATGCTTGCAATTTTATAGTAGTTTTTTAAAATTGTCCTCATGTTGGTGTATTGTGTAACATCATGTCCATGTCCATGTCCATGTCCACGTGTGCATCAGTGCTTATTAGGTTGCAAGTAATTGTTGGAAACTTAGTTGGAAATTATTCTTGCATGTTTTAATTATGTATTTATACGATTTTATTATTACTTAAAGTGTGGCTTACAGCTTCAAAGTTTAAATTGATATATTTCGCGCTCTTTCCTGTGAGAATTGGTCCAAACTTTATCGATGTAGTTCACATTACGAGACTTTGTTGACTCACATAATAAAACATGACGATGAGAATGGTAAGAAAGTGAACTGATAAACCAATTCTTCGACAATCAAAGGAAAAATTCATTGGTCACACTAGTGTTTTAAGTTCGAAGGGTCCCTTCAAACTGCTCATTAGTTCAATATATCAATTAGAATCATGACAATGGAATGTATACCTCCAATCTGGAATCATCTGATCAATTATTAACATGATCATCTTCATATGTTCATGCCTGCTTTGTCCCGACTTGCAGCCTTTTCTGGTAGATGTCCTCTTCCTTGAATATTCAGAACCCCTAGCTGGTGCTCTTAACACTTAGTTCTTTGGCTTTAATTGCCAAAAGAATATTGCACCAGAAACCCTGCACCAAATATAGATTTTAAGACAGATTTTTTTTGCATTTGCTAAATGATTGAAGGAATATTGCACAATTAAGAATAATTTCTGTATACAGGTAAATAACTACAAACTAACAATAATGATCAATATATACATGAGTATTGTACTTTACATGGAGTTATTATATTAATAGGCTAAGTTTTCAACTATTTTTAATCAAAAAAAAAAAAAAAAAAAAGTTTTCAACTATTTGCATAAATGGGCCAATGTCCAAACTATTTGCAAATAAGGGTTAGTTTTCAAATAAAATTCTATACTTCCTATCGTATAATATTTCCTATAAGATGTGTGACATTTCTGCAATTTCTGCAATTTCGTTTTGCAATATTTTCTGTTTAATTAATTGTTTGACTACTTATACTATATATAAATTATTACTAAATATTTTGAGAAAACCAGGTAAGGGTTACTTACTTTGAAACAAGGCTCTGATACCAACTGGAATGTGCTGCGACCAACAGCGATGCGCTGCGTGACTGTGTTGAAAGAGTTGTGATTGCCTAAAAGAGAACAAGAGAGTATAAAAAAAATCTTAAAATTAATCTTCTTGAAAATAACATACATTATAATTCTCCCAAATATCAAAATACTTGAGCATATCTTCAAATCCTCTCATGATTTCTGATTCTGTTTCTAAGAATTCACTGTTACTATCATGTAAAGGTTCTTCTATATGTTCATTTTGTTCTAGATATTGCATATATGTTGTTGTAGGACTAAATATATAGATACTAAATCCTCCATTTTTAAAGAATAATAAAGATTTTTCATGAAAAGTTAGGTTATCAATTATTTGAACATTTTGATTACTGATTTGACCATAATTAACCTGATTTATTGTTATAATTATTACCCGTTCTATGTTAAAGAAAAATAATTTAAACTCACAAAAATCAATTGGGCTTGTTAAACTTTGAGGATAATAAACGTAAAATACCCACATTCTATTACTTCCATGATAGTTAACCATTAATTCTTGAATTAACTCATGATTGGAACTATAATTATTATCTATTCTTTTTCATGATTCTAATTTAGAATTAAGCTTGAAACAATAAGTAAGGAAATCAAGAGTAGGGAAGGGTTTCTAAGGATACCATAAAAATCAAACAAAAGGGCCCAACATGCTTCTGACCTAGCTAAGCCTCTTTGAGTTGTTCAATACCGGTTACTACTAGTGGATAAAATTTCTTTGGTATACACCATGATTTCAGTGCTCCTTTACGTTCTTCCCATCCCATGACTATTATGCTCTTTAAGAGAGCTTCATCCAAGGGATACGTCTCGAACAACTAAGTAGCACTTCAGTACTGGCAACCACAACCTATCTCGTTTCCTACCACTATGTGTATAGCTCAACTATAGAAGGTTATAAATTGGCCTTTTTGTAAGATCTTTCAGGTAGAGCCTTATAAAGTCATCCCGGGGGGAAAGATTAGTTAGTCATACCTTTTATTAAACAAAAAATGATCGAAATATAATATTTATTGATTCCAGGTTTCATACTGATCAACTTTTCTTACAAGATTATAAGGAATTTCTCTCCTAGATTATCTGTCTTCTTTCTTACTAAACCTGGCCTTTTATAGAGGAAGGGATGACATTACATTCTTCAGTTCTTACATCATCTCTTACATCAGTGATTCATTATTATTCTGATTGCATCAGGCCTTACATCATGGGTCAATAATTGAGGTCAATACTGTTAGGTTTCGATGATAGTCTCAGATCAAATACACAGTGGAAAAATTACAAAGAAATAACGAAACATAGCCATGGCTCATGCGAAAACCATGTATCGTGTTTAGGAGTTATAACTTGAAGATGGATCTGCTGTCTCCAATTAATGTCAATCATAGCACTGCAATATTGTTGTGCCTCTACGGTATCCACACGAACAGATCAAATCAAGCTTTCCCTCACGCCGCGGTGCTAGCTGCAGAAGGGGATGTTCCTCATGGTCTCTCTCTCTCTCTCTCACAATTTCTATAACGGCTAGGATTTTCTCATGTTACACTTCTCCACAGATATGTATCATATGTATAGCTGTAGAAAATCACCCCTAAGAGAGTAATGAGGTTGTTGGACTCACAATCTGACCTGGTTCAGATTCGTGTGTGGGCCTTTGAACTTTAGTCAGCCAATTTAATCTAATTAAATGTCCAACCAATGTCAAGAGTCCAAGTCTGTCACGCCCCGCTTCCCAAAAGAATACGGAATACGGTACGCGACTAAGCCCAGTGGATAGTTTTTACCATCCATAAGTTGTACGGACCTAGTTGACTCATCATAACAGTAAATATAACAGTATTCTCCAACCAGGCATGCAAAAACAATCATAACTCAACAGTATTTATTGCATCAATAATAAATGTTTTAAAAAATACTAGATCCGAAACAAAACAATAATCCTGGGACAATAAGCTCAAATACAAGTCTCAATACAGTTCATGAAATAAAATGGTTCATCAAAATATTTTAAGCAAATTATTTCTAATTGCGCAGATCAAAACTTTTGCTCACCAATTCCAATAGGCAATTGATCAGGAAAACCTGCTCATATAGCAATTACAAGGAAAATAGGGAAAACAGGAAAACATATCTCCCGTTAGATGCAAGTCCAGGCCGGAAGCAATACAAGTAGAAAAATAAAAGGAAAAACTAAACTAAATAGGTAATACTAATATGGAGAGGGTAGCAAATATAACAGTCTACAAATGACAGTAAGTAGTGTAGTAATAACAGGAGAAATATAACAGTAATAGTAAGGATCAACAATAACAGTGTGTCAACGGTAGCAGTAATCAACAGTAACAGTAAAGATCCACAGTAACCATAACAGGATATGACAGTGTAAACAATTATTCTTATATCTAATGTTTATTACTAGCTAGATAGCACTTCATGCGTCCCATTTATTTACCACATGGTTGCTACATCAAACAGTTTCACTTTAAGATTTGGTAGTGGAAATTCTATAGGGCAATATATTACAAAAATAGTAACAATAACAGTAATAACAACAAACGATGTCATGGATCATGCCCTCATGAATCCAAAGATAAATAGTAGGTACCACAGTAAATAGTGGGGAAACGAGTCCCTTCTGAATATGTATTTCTATATTGTCCACTACTCGATCTTTTTCCTTAAAAATCCCGGCTTGATTTCTTTTATTATTACTAAACATGTGTGAACGAATACAAACAGGCTAAATACATGGCAAGAATGGGGAATAAGTTTAAGATGAAATAGTGATTGCAATGGTTGATAAAAATAACTCATAATGGTCAAAACAACGAAATTTTTAGTTCTAGACAGCAAGACACTACTGTACCAAATCAGAGATTTCCATTGCTACAGAATAGCAAATCCAGATCCTTCAAATAATCTAAAAACTAGACTCTCTGCCGATTCCAATACATATATATGAGTCACATATCAGCCATAGAAATATGGTCGAAAACAACATGTAACACAGAAGTTATGTTTAGCCAGAAAATGCAAAATCATGTTTATAAGCATGAAAAGAGTTGAAAATCATCATAATTAAATCTGAGAAAAATCTGGAAGATTCCTTTACATATCTAGTTTCAAAATAATAAGTATCATGAAATTATATTACATATAGTATTGTCAACAAAATTGGGAAAACAGAGTAATGCAACAAAATCTCGATTCTGAAAGTTCAGACACAGCAGTATCAGACACAGCAGTACCAAAATAGAGATAATTCATAAAATATAACTCGAAATCCAGATCCCTCAAAAGGGTGATGAAATAAACCAATGAGGCTACAGTTCTTATTCACAAAGTTTTCATAAAAAACGAATAGGATCAGGTTGAAAATATAATTCTTTACTGAATAGCATGCAGTTCGCAATATTTCCATTGGTTTCAAAAGCATGAAATGAGATACAAAAGTCATTAATTAATTCCACAAAAATTAGGGATTGCTCCAAGTCATATCTAAAAGTACTCAGCAAAATATAGAGTTTAGATTCTACTATCAGTTTTAAAATAAAAATTTCATACAGAATACATATAGTTCAGAATTTGAAAAATACGATATGTCTGCAGTAAAACAGCAATAACTCATGCATCAGAACTCAGAATTCAAATCCGTCGAAAGTTCTGAAAACTAGAAATCAGAGGCTACAAATCATGTTCACAAACTTATTTATTTTACTGATGTTAATAGGGTCAAAATTACTGTACAAAATAGGGCAGCAACAAAACAAAAGTTCTCTTTGGCATTTTATCAAACAACTTAACTACAACCGGTCCAACCTAGATGTCATACAAAGCATGGTATATGTGGGTTACTCAAATTAGCATGGCGTGTGAATAAATGGTCTATAATGAGATAATACATCCAACACACATCTATGCAACAGTCATCTATAACATACGGTGTGCCACAAACAACATACAGTCAAGATGTCCACTAATCTAATTATTTTTATGCAACGAGTGTCAACTATTGTAACTACTCATGATCAAGAGATGATGTCAACAGTTAAACTAAAAAATATGGATCATCATGAGAGTACAAATATTTTCATACTAGATTACTTACGGTATTAACTTGTATGACAAAAAGAACACATACAAGCTACTTGCCTGATTACGACGACGAAGATGAAGAACAAAATAACGGAAACGGATCCCGAACAACGAACACAACGAACATGAACAAGAACTGAGAATACCCAACCGAAACACGTGCACACAAAAGCACACGCACACATAAGAGATAGCAGCCGATGACAGCAAGAGCGGACAGCAACAACAATCGTAGAGGCAGCTGCCTGGGTGACGCTGCTCGACCACCTAGAAGACAACGACGGTGAAAACACAGTACTGCTGCTGCTCGACGGGGACAGGCACACGGGGTATCGAGGTTTGCTGTGGGGTGGGGGCACGGGGGTGTAGCGGGGAGGGGAGGATAGGGGTGATCAGGAGATGGGTGGCCGGGGGGTGTCGCCGACGTCGGAGAAGAACGACGACAGCAAAGAGGCAGGGTCGGGGGTAGGCGAGAGAGAGATAGTGACGGCTAGAGAGAGAGAGATATTGTATTAGGGTTTGATAATTAGGGTTAGGGTACAATTAGGGTGTTTATATAAGAACAATATGAGTTTGGGTGAACTGGATAGTATCCAATAGGGTAAAAAAAATTCAATAAGAGACAATTATGCCATGAAATAGGTTTAAACCATAGAAAAGATCAAGAACAAATTGTAGGCCAAATAAATGAAAATAAAAAGCTGAATCAATGCAAAATGAATCACAAGAGAGAGAAGAACAACGCACCATACAAAGAAAAGAAATTAAATACACCTAGAAATAAAAAAAATTAATCAAGGATTTTATTAAATATAATTAAAAAATACAAATATGAGCAATAGGGATTATAAAGTCTTACTTGGATCCTCAATTAAACTCATCTTATGAATTTAAATTCCAATTTCGATCCATTCTAAGTGTGTGACCCTGTAGGTTCTCATTACGTTGACAGTAATACTAAAATCATATTCTAGTATTACAAACAGTGAGCGGTATCTACCAATACATCACTGCTACTCAAGTAACGAGAATGCCAGTGACTAGACATAACATATTCATGATCAATGTTAACCTGTAGTCTAGTCTCTTTGTCCAGATATCTTAATTAACCACAAGACATAGAGCATGTCACCCTTGTATAGTTTAATCTTTGGTTTCTTGATATCTGAGTAGACTTACTAAAACAAATGAGCTCAATATCTCATATTGACTTATTTGAGCATGGCCATGTATTTTGTAGTCGCACTCAATCAAGGGGTCCATAGATATCGCTCATGTTATGTAAGAGGGACAAATCCTATCTAAGTCACTCACATCCCTCCATATGATTTGTAGTATATCCAATCGTCAACTTTATAATCACCTTATTACAGGTAACGTTTGACACCATTAAAACATATAACTTCTCATGTAGGAAACCGCAGTGACTTCAAGTCAAAGGACTACATACAACATGATCACTGTGAGAACCGCTCATGACACTCACGTAACGATCCATGCAGCATTCTCATGGTGGGTCTGTCCAGTACATTATTACTCGAATATGTTACCATGTGAAGACTTGATATCTCATATCCATAATTCGTGAGATATGGTCATCAGTCTATGCACATACTTGTCTCTGTTTATTATTGTTGTCCTAATTCACAATAATACTTGACTAAGGATATTTAAGAATAATGTTCTGATTACAACCAATAGGATCTTACAATCAAGTCATGCACTTGATATCCCATGGTATTGAACCTACTATTCTAAGGACGTTATTATGTTCATTTAATTATAATAAACAACATAATAAATGAAATGCCTCATATATGAAATAAATATCATGATACAATGGAAACTAGTAATGTCAACACACAACTGGCCTCTAGGGCATACACCAACAAATACGTCACTACATATGTTACTCTAGAAAAAGAGATTCATCATGGACGACATCTTTACATACTACACATTTATGCTGGCGTTCTATCTTCATCAGGCTACATTAGTATCCAGTTGTTTGGTCTGTCATTGTCATTGCTCATGTATATAGTATCTGATACCAGCTGTGAAATAGCTCACACTTGTAACATCCCGTATTAATTTTTTTTAAATAAAAATGCATTTTTTCATTTTTGCACGTGGAACGCACGTGCAAATTTTATCTCAAATTTTGTTCCAAAGTTTTATTAAGTTATGCATAACTTTTCTTTCATTTATTTTATCTCATTTAGTTGTCTTTTCTTAATTAGAACCCATAGGCCTAATAGATGACTCTAAGCCCAATGAAATAAATAAAATAAAAATAAACCAAGCCCATTAAGAGAACCTACTCTAATGTGTACACACTTTTATACTTGTCTTGTAACAACTAGTAGCTAAACAAATTAATAAAATAATATAAAATAAATCAGAAGAGTGTGCATGTGTACTACACGTGCACGTGTGTATGTGTGCATGCATAGGAGAATAGACCGGCCTTGATTGAGAGAAGTGGAGGAAGTGCGAGAGTGGGGTAGTGGGGTGAAATCATGGGGTAGTGGAGTGAATCCGAGCCATACAATTTTCCTATATACCCCCCCTCCCCCTATTGTATGTTATTTCACTTAAACTGAGAATTCAAAGAGAGAGTAAAAGAAAGAGAGGAAAGAGGTTTCGAATTTTGCCTTTTTTTGGAGCTTGGAGTTGATCTTGCTAGGAGGAGAAGTGCTAGGCAATCGTGTTGGAGCTAGGAGCTTTTTCTAGGAGTTTTTCTTCTACACTAGAATCTTTATTGAGGTGGGTGTTTCTTGATTGCTTTCTAATTTTAGTAGTATCATGCATGCTAGTTTGACATATATATAGTTTAGTTATTAAATTTTGATTGATATGATGAATGTAGATTGCACAGTACTAGTATAACTATGTGATTGGATTGTAGAAATGTTGTTGTAATTCAATTTGATGGATAAAATACTTGTGGAATAAAAGAGAAAAAGAAAGTAACATCTAGTGGGTTGTAGGAATGAAAATCTTCTAATTGATGCATATTAGATTGTTCATATAGAAGTCAAAATAATGCAACATGTATGAAAAAGCTTTAAAATTTCATTATAGTAAAGAAATATGAAAATAGTTTCACTAGTGTGTATATTTTTATATTGGTATAAATAATTTTATAAAGATGTTTTGAAGAGGGACAATATTGTATACGAAATTAAAGTTTGGGAGTAGGAGTACATTAATACAATTTGGAGGAAAATTTTATTTTATTGTCGAAAATAAGAGTTTTATAAGTTTAAATACGTGCTAATATATAGTATTTTGGAAAGAATGTATTCTGGAGTAAATTAGATTTTAATGATACAAAGCAAATGAGAAATCGAAATTTTAAGATAGATTTCTGAACAGACAAGTAAAATAATGAAAATTTAACCCCATATCTGTTGTGATCTAAGCTTCGGCTCAGTGGGTAGGTGCCCTGGCGCTATGGAGTTGGCATGGGTTCAAGTCTTGTTAGGGGCTCTGTTTTTATTAAAATGTGATTTTTTTCACTCAATACCCAATAGGGTTATATAAATGTAACTCGAAATGGGTTTCTTTCACTAGCCGCTAATGGGTTTACTAGTTGTTAGGCGCTGAATAGGGCGCTGTCTCTGTTGGTTGCATGGGGTCGTGGGTTCGAAACCTGGCCATGCTTTTTATTCATTCTTTGTTTTGTTTTTATATATATTTTGAGTTTCCACGAGTATAGAAAATTGGGAAAATTCTATTATTCCTCTAAAAATTATCTAGACTTTATAAAATATATTCCCACAATATTTATGATATATATGTGAATTATTTTCGCATTAAAACAATTTGTTCGAGAGAACTTGATTTCGAAATTAAATAAGAGATTTTTGTATGGTTAAAGGAGATTAAAGTGGAATACGATTAGACTCATCTTGATTAAATTTTCATGGTTATAAATATATTTGATTAAGAATATTTGGGTTGCATGCAAGGCTATAATTGATTAAATTGATAATGAAAGCTAAAGCGAGTTACTTCATGTTATAAGGTTATAAATAAGAAAGAGATTGTGAATAAAGAGAAGAATTATCTCGATGAGGTTAGATGTAACCTTTGTGGTCTCAATTGAGACGGCTGTTATTCTAGGTTGAGCGAGGCCAAGATTACCGGTAGTTGAAATTAAGAAATTGTGAGAAGTAACCAGTATAGGTTGACTGTCTCAGTATTGTGTTTAAGACCGGTGAGTAAGCTAAACTCTAGCTCTTAATAACCATAACCTAAATGTAAGGATAGACACTAGATGGTGATATGACGAAATGAGTGCAAACATGAGTTATGGACTCCAGAATGATCCTCGGAAAGAGATGGTCCCAGTATTGTAGGATGATGGACGTACGAGCCACAGAATGATCCATGGAGTGGGAATGATCTCCAGTATTCCGGGATGAGAGTGATGCTCTTGGGATACTTGTGCAATGAGGGCTCCAGAATGACCTGCAGAGTGAGACGATCCCCAGTATTCAGGGACGATGGACGTAAGGGCCACAGAATAATCCACAGAGAGGGATTGCTCTCCAATATTCCAAGGGCGAGAGCCAATACTTGCAAAATATCTAAATCTTATAGTAGTCATCATAGTAGGTTGCATGGTGAGGGATCTAACCCTATAATGCGGAGTACGTAGGTGCTTGCCCTCGGACGTATGTAGTATGGGATGCATAGAATCCGAACAAGTATGCATTAGTGTCATCCTAGCGAAAATATCTGCAGTAGGCATTAAGTCATTGCATACACTGACATGATTTGGATAGTCACTCTTTTACCCTTTATATTACGGCATAGTGAAGATCGTTATATCACGGCATAGTGAGGATCACCAATTATAATATTGCGTCAGTTGTAAGCAACTGACGTGCCCACAGTTTCACATGCAGGACTTGGAATTTGCAAGAAGATATAAAGATGATTTGATGCTGAAGTTGTTACAATTGTATATCTATCATGTTGTATTTTTTTATTTCCGCTGCATTGATGTAAAAGGAAAATTTTGTAATAAAAGTTACAAAATTTCTTGTAAAATTGTACGAAGTGAAGTGTAGATCCTATTGAGCTACGAATCACCATATTTTAGTATTCGGGGTGTTATAGAGTGGTATCAGAGCCACGCTTCAATTAGTAGTACAAATTTACAAGGACGACACATTAGGGTGGATATTAGGGTGGACATTAGAGTGTGAGTTCAATTTATAGAGATTTAAATCTAAGTAGTTTATATTTGTGTTGCTCTATATACTAATGTTTCTACTTCTTTTCCCTATAAGATGGCTAATCATCATGACCCCGAGGATGAGGTAGAATGGTTCGTTCCTTTCGAGGAAGAAGAGGAAGAGTAATTAGAGGAAGAAGAAGACCAGAAGAAATATAAGAAGAACTACCCGAATCCAGGGAGATTACTGGACCTCCGCCTGATTCCCCAGAAGAATCCTCAGATGAAGAAACCATTCAAAATGACCAGGACGACGTTGTTGCTTCTCTTCGGAGGGAGTTAGATGCCCAGAAGTGGAGAGTAAACCACTTACAAGCATAGTGAGCAGAAGACAGGGAGCGTATTCAAGAACTGAGTTACCAAGTATGGGAATTTGAGAAGCTCCGGCACATGAATGCTCAACACTTCACCAAACTGGACCACATAACTCGTTGGTACAAGTAGGAGCGTCACCAGAAGTTTGAAGATATGAAGAAAGAAATCCAGGAACTACAGGGAGAGCTCAGAGAAGCCAATAGAAACTGTAGAATCTAGGATGTCTTTATGTTAAAGTACCATAATGGATGTAAGATCAAGTTTTCTCTCTGAGTGTAAAATGTTTAAGCTTTGGAATGAATAAAATTTTGTTGAAAGAATGTAAAGTTGTGTTATTTATGGTGATTAATGACAAATTTTATGACCCAAAAATGGTTGGACGAAGGAACCGAAATGGCGAAGGACACAGTGGTGAGAACAATGGACTCGACCTGGAAAATGAACAAGCTCGAGTGTACCAAACTTTGAATGCTTTTGCCGCCAATGTAACCAGGAACACTAAGCCGAGGCCAGTAGTACAGGTCCCTGAAGCAATCAGACTAGTGGAGTCGTTCAAAAGGATGAAGCTGCCTGTGTTTGAGGGCCAGGCCAATCCAGATGCAGTCGATGACTGAATCAGGCAGATTAAGACGATCTTTAAAGTTCTGGAGACTCCCGAGGCGAGTATGGTGAAGCTGGCCACCATCCAGATTGAGAAAGATGCAGGAGTCTGGTGGAAATCACAGAAGAGGACGTTGGGCAATGTGCAGATCTCTTAAGAGGAGTTCTTGGGAGAATTCAGAAGCCACTACTTTCCTATGGATGTTCAAGAGAAGAAAGCCATGGAGTTTTGGGGGTTGCAACAGGGAGGCATTGATGTGTCTAAATTATATACAAATATTTGTACTCATTTACCAATTAAAAGTGCTTGATTTCGTTGATATTGTCTATAATTCATCTCATTTTTATAAGATTTCATTTAATTAATTATTTTTGAAGAAATAATATTTTTGATGCAAAAATTAAAGATTTGTGGAAAAAAATCAACAAACAAAGTAGAATAATGGATTTATAAATTTTTATTGTTTTGTTGAGTTAAAAGTGCGACAAATAATTTTAAAAGGATTTTTATAAGCTAATATGGTTTGTAGTTAGTTTAATTAATTTTAAACTAATTAATTTTATTTTATTTAAAAATCCTAATTTCTGGTATTATTTTGTGTATGCAGCAGTGCGTGGTTGGCAGAAAAGGAAGAAAAGAAAGAAAGAGAAAGAAATAAAATTCTGGATTAAAAAGGAAGGAAATAAATGAAGAGAAAGGACTTTTCTGTAAAAAGTACAAATCCTAATTCGCTCTTCCCGTTCTCTATAAATACAAGCAAAGGGAGAGAGAAGAACCTAAGAGGTGACGGCTGCTTATAAAAAATAAAAAAGAAAAAGAAAGGACAAGTCAGACAGAGAGAAAACTCTCTCTGTCTCTTGGCGTGCGCTCAGAACAAACAAAGGGAGAGAAAGGGAGAAGCCGCACGTGAGCAACAGCGACAGCACCCACACGCTCTGACCTGGCGACTTGGGCTTCTTCTTCTTCTTTGAACGCTGACGTGGACCTCCTGGCGTGCGGCACGTGCGCGATCTGACCGGCGCGGAATCCCACGCGACAAGACAACACAGGTGTGAGGGACCTGAGACGCTGAAGTGGGACTTCGACGGCGACAGCAGACCGTTTGACTTTCGTACAGATTTCGAGGCGACGCAGACATTTTTGGGTTCGGCTTTTGAGACAGAAAAGGGGTTTGAATTAAATTTTGTATTCTTTTTGTATCTTTTCTTCTCAAATTCCTTTTGATGCAATCCCAAACATTTTATTAATTGCAAATCGAACATGAACTGAATTTATTGTTCTAGAGGCTAAGATGTAGCCGAGTTTTGTAGAACACAAATTTTAATTCCTTATTATTACTCTATTTTTCCTGGTTGTGTTTTAATTTTTATTATTTATGCGTAACGGAACAGGTTATTTGTGATTAATAAAAATTAACACCGTATTTTGGAGGACGTGACCGTTAAGAAATTCAAATTTTCAATTAATAATTTGATGGATAGGCGAAGAATTAGTTGAGAATAATTTTTAGACTACGTGGATAGAGTGGTTAATATTTTTAGGATTTTGGTCTAAAACTAGGAAAGATAATATCTTTAATTCATAAGGAGTTATAATTTGTGTGTGTGATAAACGAGGTGAACCAAGAGCCCTAGAACTAATTTTACCATTAATAAATTACAAGAGCTTCACAGTTTAACAGCCTTCTCCCTCTTCACCAATTTAGTTAGTTTTAATTAGATTAATGTAATTTAGTTGTTTTATCATTTATAAAATTCGATCTTCCAAATAGTGATTAATCTAGTGATATCGGTACTCAATAAAATATCTAGTCCCTGTGGGTTCGACACTCTACTCATTTAACTATATTACTTGTTGCGATTTTGTACACTTGCAAATATTCACATCATGTTTTTGGCGCCGTTGCCGGGGACTAGTTATTCCTTTATTGATATTGAACATTGCTAGATTATTGCTAGTTTGGATTTTTTTGTAATTATTTTTATTTTATTATTATTTTACATCTTTTATTTTCTTTTGACTAACTTTTGCTTTTATTTATTTTTCTAATTTTATTTTTTTTAGTTTTTCTATTTTTTTTCTTTTTCGATACTTATATTTCAGGACATACACGTACATTATCATGGGGAACGATAAAAATAGGCCTTTGAGAGACTATGCTATGCCCTCAATTTATGAATCAAGCATAAAGAAGTCGGTTATTGAAGCTAATGATTTTGAGATTGAACCGGAGATCATTCTAATGATTCATCTGACTGTTCAATTTTGGGGACTACCACACGAATATCCTTATGCTCACATTTCAAATTTTCTAGAAATTTGTGACACTTACAAGCACAATGGAGTATCAGATGATGCAATTAGATTGAGACTCTTTCCTTTTTCATTACGAGATAAGGCTTGTCTTGGCTACATTATCTACCACCAGGTAGTATTACTACTTGGGAGGGACTTGCACAAAAATTTCTAGCCAAGTATTTTCCGCCAGCAAAGACAGCAAAACTAAGGAATGATATTGTCACATTTATTCAATTTAAGACTGAGTCTTTGTATGATGCATAGGAAAGGTTTAAAGAGTTATTGAGAAAGTGTCCTAATCATGAACTACCGAAATGGCTGCAAATGCAAACATTCTATAATGGTTTGGGAGTTACACATCGATCTATGGTTGACGCAGCAGCTGGTGGTGCACTTATGAACAAAACTTACAAAGCAGCCTATGATCTTTTAGAGGAGATGGCATCAAATAATTACCAGTGGTCTTTAGAGAGAACAATGCCAAGAAAAGTGGCTGGAGTTTTTGAACTTGATCCTTTTTCTACTTTAAATACAAAAAATGATATTTTATCCAAACAAGTAGAAAATATGAATTTTAATGCTATTCAATCTGATAAGATTTGTGATCTTTGTGCAGGAAATCATTCAAGTTCTGATTGTCAAGTGGGGAACCCTTTTGCTCCATCAAATGCCAAACATGAAAATTTTGTGTCAAAATTTCAAATGCAAAACAATCATTATGCAAACACATACAATCAAGAATGGAGAAACACCCCCAATTTTCCATGGAACAACAATCTAGGAGCAGTTGTACTACCTCAAAATTTTTCACACTAAGAAAAGAAGCCGACACTTGAAGACAAGTTTATGCATTACATGGAAAGGGCAGAACAATACATACAAAAGACAGATTTGGCAATCCAAAATGTTGCAAATTCAACTTCGGCTTCCATTCACAATCTTGAGGTACAAACTAGTCAATTTTCAAATATTATTAACGAAAAACTGCAGGAACAATACCAAGCAACACAGTTGTTAATCCCGAGGAGCATGTCATAGAAATAACACATAGAAGCAGCGGGAAGACAATTGAGTAACCACAAGAAGAAAATGGCGAACAGAATGTGGTTGCAAAGTGAGATTGAACAAATTGTGGAGGAACAAATTCAGCATGAGCAAGTAATGTATGATGTTTTTAATTCCATAAATTTTCCTCCTAAAGAACAGTCATCTATTCAAGTAAGTGAAACTGATTTAATTATGGGCGAGAAACATAAGGCTAATTTTGAAAAATCACCAATCGAAGTATGTCCAACAAATTCAGAAACTTTTGAAACTGAAAAAGAAAATATTTTTGAACGTGTTATGTATTTGGATGCTGAACCCTCTATTTATTCATTTTTTCAGCATAAATTCAAAGAGGTGGGGGAATCAAAGATATCATCATCTAAAAGGAAACGCCTCAAACTGGAGCTTGAACCTGATCCACACAAGAAGAGAAAAATTAGAAAGGATGTTTTAATGTTGTTGGATCTTGGCGTTACATAACCATCTCACCCCCATGTCTGGCTGAATACTTAAAACTTAGCGCTTCTTGGGAGGCAACCCATGTTTTATTTTATTGCATTTAGTTTTAATTTATCTTTTAGTTTATTTCATTTTAATTTTTGATTTTATTTTGTAGGATTGCATAAATTTTGAAAGTCGCCAGGCGGAGCTATTTTGAACACCTTCATTGATGGCTATTTTTGAACAGCATGGAGTCAGAATCTGGAAAAGTGATTCAAAGAGAAATTGTAGACAATTGTCTTAGCTTTCCAGCAAAAAAAGAAATCATCCCATTTGAACATCTACAGCTCCAGCTATCGCCAAAATACTGAACGCTGCGCGTGCAGAAATTTAAAGACGAATCAGGGGAGAAATTCTAAACTTTTTGCATTCTTTTTGTTTTTCTTTTTCTTTCCCATTGAGGACAATGTGATATTCAAGTTTGGGGGGAAGGTTTACAAATTTATTTTTATTTTTATTAATGAAAAGAAAAACAAAACAAACAGAAAAGACAATTAGGCTCACCATTACACTTTTGAGTTCTTTATTGTGATCAACATTGAAATAAATTTTTTTTTGGGATAGAAAAATTATTATAAAGCAAGATTCAGCATACTTATTTACTTTAGGATTATTGAATTTCACAATTCCTTACAAAATTGTGTGAGTCATGCTATTATACATAAAAGACAAATGTGATTCTTTTTCTTGTGATTATCCCCTTTGATCTAGTCCTAAACAGAGTTTAAGTAAATAGAGTAATAATGAAAAAAAAAAATATGAATAAAGTCAATCTACTCCAATGTTTTGAGTTGCTTAGTAACTAGTGGTATTCATCACAAATGTTTACTTTTACGAAAAACGGCAACTTGAAATATGAGTATGCAAAGCACTTTAAGTTTGTGACTTGTTGAGTAACCGGGTGAATTCATCACAAATATTTTGCATTCACGTCAAAAGACAAGTGACAACTTAGAGAAGAGACTTAAAAAAAAAATTATTCTAAAATAATAAAAATAATAATAAATTAAAAAAAACTCTAGTTTGCTACTCGGTTTGTAGTAGTGAGAAGGGATAATCACAGATTGAGTTGTTACATACTACAATTACATTAATTGCATGACAAATACGGTTGGGTTGGGAATTTTGAATAAATAATTGCACTGGAGAAAGTGGGTATGCTTAGTTTTACTTTATTTGCTATTATTTATATTTTTAATTGAAATTTTGATGCTTGCATGATGAGAATTCTTAGTGTGATGGGTTGAGCCTACTCTTGATTATTATTCCCTTGTTCATGATTCTACTTTTTGCTCGAGGACAAGCAAAATCTTAAGTGGGGGTATTTGATGTGTCTAAATTATATACAAATATTTGTACTCATTTACCAATTAAAAGTGCTTGTTTTCATTGATATTGTCAATAATTCATCTTATTTCTATAAGATTTCATTTAATTAATTATTTTTCAAGGAATAATATTTTTGATGCAAAAAGTACAGATTTGTGGAAAAAAAATCAACAAACAAAGTAGAATAATGGATTTATAAATTTTTATTGTTTTGTTGAGTTAAAAGTGCGACAAATAATTTTAAAAGGATTTTTATAAGCTAATATGATTTGTAGTTAGTTTAATTAATTTTAAACTAATTAATTTTATTTTATTTAAAAATCCTAATTTCTGGTATTATTTTGTGTATGCAGCAGTGCGTGGTTGGCAGAAAAGGAAGAAAAGAAAGAAAGAGAAAGAAATAAAATTCTGGATTAAAAAGGAAGGAAATAAATGAAGAGAAAGGACTTTTCTGTAAAAAGTACAAATCCTAATTCGCTCTTCCCGTTCTCTATAAATACAAGCAAAGGGAGAGAGAAGAACCTAAGAGGTGACGGCTGCTTATAAAAAATAAAAAAGAAAAAGAAAGGACAAGTCAGACAGAGAGAAAACTCTCTCTGTCTCTTGGCGTGCGCTCAGAACAAACAAAGGGAGAGAAAGGGAGAAGCCGCACGTGAGCAACAGCGACAGCACCCACACGCTCTGACCTGGCGACTTGGGCTTCTTCTTCTTCTTTGAACGCTGACGTGGACCTCCTGGCGTGCGGCACGTGCGCGATCTGACCGGCGCGGAATCCCACGCGACAGGACAACGCAGGTGTGAGGGACCTGAGACGCTGAAGTGGGACTTCGACGGCGACAGCAGACCGTTTGACTTTCGTACAGATTTCGAGGCGACGCAGACATTTTTGGGTTCGGCTTTTGAGACAGAAAAGGGGTTTGAATTAAATTTTGTATTCTTTTTGTATCTTTTCTTCTCAAATTCCTTTTGATGCAATCCCAAACATTTTATTAATTGCAAATCGAACATGAACTGAATTTATTGTTCTAGAGGCTAAGATGTAGCCGAGTTTTGTAGAACACAAATTTTAGTTCCTTATTATTACTCTATTTTTCCTGGTTGTGTTTTAATTTTTATTATTTATGCGTATAAAATGGTGGATAGACATTTGTATGATTTTTCAAATCATAAAGAGACTGAACAGGTTATTTGTGATTAATAAAAATTAACACCGTATATTGGAGGACGTGACCGTTAAGAAATCCAAATTTTCAATTAATAATTTGATGGATAGGCGAAGAATTAGTTGAGAATAATTTTTAGACTCCGTGGATAGAGTGGTTAATATTTTTAGGATTTTGGTCTACAACTAGGAAAGATAATATCTTTAATTCATAAGGAGTTATAATTTGTGTGTGTGATAAACGAGGTGAACTAAGAGCCCAAGAACTAATTTTACCATTAATAAATTACAAGAGCTTCACAGTTTAACAGCCTTCTCCCTCTTCACCAATTTAGTTAGTTTTAATTAGATTAATGTAATTTAGTTGTTTTATCATTTATAAAATTCGATCTTCCAAATAGTGATTAATCTAGTGATATCAGTACTCAATAAAATATCTAGTCCCTGTGGGTTCGACACTCTACTCATTTAACTATATTAATTGTTGTGATTTTGTACACTTGCAAATATTCACATCAGTCATGTGTTGGATTCTGTAGGCAAGGCAAGAAACACTAGAGGGGGGATGAATAGTTTTGTATAAAAATTAAAAACGAAATTGAACTTTTTCATCTATTAGTCGCCTTGAAAAGAGAAATAAGTCGACTGAGGCATCAGATTAGAAGAGTATTTTAGACAAGTCTGATCATTCGACATATAGCGGAAACCAGTCGACCTGCCACACAAGTTTTCGAAGAGTATGTTATACCATTCTGACCAGTCGACTTAAATAAGAGAGGAAATCGACTGTCCAGACAAGTTTCAGAGAGTAATTAAAAAGCAAGCACAGAAAATGCAAGTTCAGAGAAATACAACCACAGAATACACATGATGTATCCTCGTTCGGTCCTCTCGACCTACATCCAGTTCCCAAGCAACCCACTTGAGATTTTCCACTATTCTTGAAAAAAATACAAGAATACCCTACGGCGTTTAGACAACAACTTTGTCCAACCCGTAGACCTCTCTCCCCAAGAGAGAGAGAGCAAACCCACTCTTCCACCAAAAGTGAAAACCTGAATCTACAACCTAGAGCCCTACTTTCCAATCGAGAGGACCACTCTCACAACCCGAGAGTGAAGAACAACAACAAAAGAGTTACAATCAACCTATAGCCTTGTTTTGTGATTGTGATTTTTGTAAGTGGCTAATCGGTAAACTTCTGAATTTAGTCCAAAACGAATTCAATGTTATATTGGACTGAAAATCAGAGAACCAAGACTTAGAAGATTAGAGTGCTAGTTTGAATACTTGTTCTTTTGAAAGCAATAAACTTAAACTTTTTATCAAAATGCTTGGAACCTTTCAATGGTGATTCCTAAGCTCTATTTATAGAAAGGAATCCCTTGAACGTTGTAAATCAGTTTATAAAACTGATTTAAAATGGATATAATCTTTTCAAACTCGAACAACAAGTTTTAAAATAAAAAAACTGTTGAAATGACTTGAACAGTCGACTGGGTTACCCTGATGAGTCAACTGGCTAGAGTTTGAAAGAGTTCAGACAGTTTCGTACTGGTACAATCGACTGGTGCCATAAGGCAGTCGACTGGTACTTAACAGCTGATCTAATTCAAACTATTTCGACCTTTAATCTTTTGAAAAACACTTAATTATAAAGATGTGTGAGTGTGTGTGTGTGACAAGGCTGTTACATCAATCCAAGACTCAAAAAATGAATATTACAATTGTTTTACAAGACATGTAATATAACACATTGAAGCATAGGTATTGTCTTGAGTCTTGAGTCTTGAGATAGAGCTTTCGCCTTTGTCTTTGTCTTTGAAGCTTGCTTGATCAATCTTGAGCTTTAGAACCTTGTAGCTTTCTTGATCAATTTGCTTTGAGAGCTTCGTTTGAACACTTTGCCTTTGTGTATACATGGTATTGATACAATGTACAATATATAAGAGGTAGCACAACAACTTGCATTGTGTTGTAATCATCAAAACCAAGAATCAACATTCTCTCCCTTTTTGATGATTGCAACACAATAGCTTACAATAATAGAAATATTACACATGCTTAATGCTCCCCCTAACATTGTACAATATGCATATGTTGAAAAACATGGACCAAATACACAAACATACAAAAATAGCTATTTTTCTCCCCCTTTGTCATCAACAAAAAATAGGAGGAAAAAATAGTAAACACAAAGGAGCATTTGCAACATAATAAACACATAGCAAAAGCAAATTTATACATAGAAATTTGAAATACATTGTTCAAAAAACAGAAAATACAAAATAAGTAGAAAAATACAAAAAAATAAAATGTAGCTAATCAGTCTTCTTCATCATCATCTTGGGCACCTTGAGAGGGAGGAGGAAACTGAGAGGTGAACAAGTGAGTAAGATGGGAAAGACTGGCTTCAAGAGCGTCTTGACGATCCATGATATAATTGACAGAAGTGTAAAGACTCCTAGGATCTTCAAAATCAGCACGAGGATGAGATGAACTAGAAGCAGAAGACCGACGAGTTGAAGTGGCTAAGGGAATAGAAGGTGTATTCCTACGAGGTGGAGAGGTGAGAAGTTTCACACATGCTAGACTTGCACAATCAAAGGACTCATAGTGTTTTACAACACTCGTCTCCGAATCGAGATCAACTTCATAAGCGGAGAAGATGTGAGTGAGTAAAGCACCAAAAGGAAGAAATGAAGAATGAGTCTTATGAAGACGATTAAAGATGACTTGACCCCAATTTATTTTCATATTGCCAAAAATTGCATAAACGGCCTGTTGCAACTCATGGGAATACTGGTCATAACTCCCTATTTTGGGAATAATGTTATATGACAGTATGCGTGCAACTAAATTAGCAATAGGAGTAATTGATTGATTGGTCATAGAAGGACCTCGAGTTGGCAAATAAATTCTTGACAATATGGTGTCATCATTCATCTCAATATCTCCTAAATCAATCCCTTCATCAGACAGACCCAAAATAAGACTTCATCTAGCAGGGGTGATTTTCATGCGGATATTTTTGACTAAAGATAGTATAAATATCTCGCTACCATCCTCCGATGTGACAACCTTCATATTTGTGTAAAACAAATATATAAGGTGAGGGTTGGTTCACTAAAGACAATAAATCAAATAATCCACATTGTTCAAACAGTGGGGCTAGAGGAAACCTATCAAGATCCAAAAAGTTTACAAATCTACCCGGAAAAATGATAATTGAACAAATAATGTACAATTTATCAATAAGACTAGGGTTTCTTAAGTATTGAAGATAGTCACTTGAGAATTATTCCTCCCTTACATTAGAGGTACGAGATCTTTTAGGAGCCATTACGCAAAAACTCTAGAAATAAAGAGATGAAGGATTTATACCAACAAAGAGACACAAAGAGAGGCACAAAACTTCAGAAATCTTTGAGAGAACTTCGGCAACAAAATTTTTTGAATCAAGGGTTGAATCTTGGGGCTCCAAAATTCTGGAATCTCCAAGCAGCAGCAGCAGCCGACTGGGAGACCTCGGAAGGGAGAGAGACAGTGAAGAGTAAAATGAAAGAGAGAGAGGTAGAAGTTAGGGTTTTTACTCAAGGGTAAAGTGCTAGGATCAGATCTGGAGAACATCGAGGGACGAGATCGGTCAAAGGTGAAAACAGGGTAAAAGAGTTGCCTCAAAAGAAGTGCCAAATTTCGAATCTGAAGACAACTAATTTGCGACAGTCGACTGTATGGTTAGGGCAGTCAACTTAGTCGAGAACAAAATAGATAAATGAAAATAGCAATAATACAACTGGCAGTCGACTTAGTACAATTTCACAGTCAACTTTCCAGAGTGTGAATTTCAGATATAGATAAGTATCGAAAAATACTTGGTCAGTCAACTGAAAAGAATTTTTAAGTTGACTTACCACAGTTAAAAATTCTAGAAACATCATGAAAACTACAAATTCTTAGTTTTGTTCTTAAAGTGATAAAAGTGTCATCCTTAAGTGGTTTTGTAAAGATATCTGCTACTTGTTTATTAGTAGAAATAAAGTCTAAAGAAATATCTTCTTTTAAAACATGATCACGTAGAAAATGATGTCTAATTTCAATGTGTTTCCACTACAAGAAATTTGCCATATACCAACGGACACCTATAGCGACGGATCACTAAAACCGTGGGTATAGGCATCATATACCTACAGACATGTAGTAAACTGTGGGTATAGGTATCCTATAGCTTTAGAAATTTTAATCCGTAACTATAAGTTTTACTAACGGATAAAACACTGTGGGTATATTCCATAATTTATTTTCCCCCAAAATTTTTCATTTTCCCCCCAAATCTCAATTCCCCCAATTTATACACATTCTCTCTGACCGATCTCTCTCTCTCTCTCTCTCTGCCTCCTTATTTTCATCCAGTCCGTCCTCCTCTTCACCCGCAACCGCAAAAACCACGCCACCACGTCAGCGTCGCCGCTATCCTCGCCCCGTCACCGGCGATTCCGAAGGCGGACGGAGGAGGAGGACATACGGCAGAGGAGGTTTTTGGCGGAGGCGGTGGAATCGAACGGTGGAGAGAGCTTCTTGATCGAAGGGAGGAGAAGAAACCTCATATTTTGCCGGAAGTGGGACCCGATCGCCGGTGGTGACGTCAGGTGAGCTTTCGATTTGGTTGGTTTCTTGCTAGGGTTAGGGTTTGAAATGGTCAAGAGCTATTTTTGGTAGTAAAGAAACGAACTTTATGGAGAATTATGTTGATTGCAATTTAAAAGTTTGAATTTTGATGAATGTTTGGTACTTAATTATAGTTATGTGGATAATTGTTAGGAATTCGTTGCATGATATTGTTGGCTTTTGAGAAAGTGGTGTAAGACCTGTGATTAGTATAGATTTAGGGAATATGTGTTGTGAGAAATGGAAATGGAGGCTATATTTTTGTCCTATATCCTCTTGATGGTTTCCCTTCTATTTCTATGGTATTTTCATTTTTTCGTTTATGTACCCCTTTTCTTGACAGATCACTATCATATGATCCAAAATTTGACCAATGAGGATCACGTTTGAACTTAACCTTTAATTTATTTTTGATGTAGTTTATGTACACCTTTAATTCATATTGCTTTTGTTTTTGATGCAAAAGAAGCTTCAGATGCTGCTGTTCATACGGCATTTACGTGAGTAAAATTTATGTATCTTGTTTCCTCTTCCGGACAGTAGGATTTTCTCGTATTTCATAATTAAATTAATAGGTTATTAAAGAAAAATGAATACTGTTTGCATTGTGATGCATAAATATTGAGTTTCTGGCTTGTAATACTTAGATTCTGGATGGTTTTGTATTTTTTGCCCCTTTTGTGTGTGTTCATTATTTCATACGTAATATGAAATGCCTCGAATGACTAAACGATCCTATAGATTGTGCCAGTACATTATAGAGTTTTCTCTGTTTCTAAGTTCAAACCCCTATTTAAATGATCGTTTTGTTCAGATGTCTTTTTTCTTTCACTTCCATGTTGTTCAAAAATCATCTCTAGATTTTCATAAAATTTTCACCATCTTCTTCTCCGTTGTTTCTTTCGGTTCAAAAGGATATCTTTCTTTTGAATCTCGTCTTTTGTATCACTAGGATTAATAGTATGGTACTTATACAGTTTATACCCAGTCATGAAACCCCCGATAGTTTTATGGAATGTTCTCATATTTGGAATGCAGTTACATAGAGATGTTTGCTTGTATTTTCATTATAAGAAATTTTTATTATGAAAAATTCTCACCTGAAATTAGTCGTCATCCAACTAAATACCAGAACTAACTGGTATTTTTTACTGTTCTTATCATGAAATTTTTGCATTATTATCTGTCACATTCACATAATGATATCATGACTTTGTCAGCAAGATAAGGTAAAACTTGAACAACAATTACATGACATGGCACTGATGATTGAGAGACTTGAAATTGGCAGGCAGAAACTCTTAATGGAGGTAATTGTTCCTCCATGTTGTTGTTTTGCATTGTTCTCTTACGATTACTAAGTTAACCTGTTTTGGCAGATTGATTCACAATCATCAGAGATAGAACGATTATTTGAAGAGAACTCCAGTTTATCTTCGTCCTATCAAGATGCGCTGGTTGTTGCAGGACAGTGGGAGAACCAGGTAGGCTAAGTACATTAATGCTAAGTACATTAACAATAATGATGACTGCATCCTGGAGTGCAAACCTTGCTTTGACCTATTCTACAATTATTGAAAATGTTTTATCAATTTTTTTGTTGGGTACCACACACCTCTACTATGTGAAGATGATATAATTGAGCCACTCTTTTTGTTGTTAAGTGATGCAACCATTTATATAATTGTTTATAGTTGAGTATTAGGTACCTTTACTATTTAAAATGAGATGCAGTAGAAGCTTCAGAAAGATAAGCTTCGAACAAAAAAATTAGAAACATAAAAAAAACGTCCCCTAATGGATTTCCAATTCTAGAGCAAAATCCGTTATTAACCAAAATTTAATTTTCCAGCATGTTTATTTATGCAGTCAGCTTGTCTTGTAAATAGTATTAGTGAAATTAGATGGATCATATTAGTGATATCTGATGAATATAGAAGTTATTTAGAAAATATATTATTTCATCTTATATCACATTTCGACGTTGAGCAAATGTCCTCAACATTTGTTATCTGACATGTTGATTCTTAGACTAACACAATGCTGGTGTCCAGAAGTAAGTTTGATGGCTACAATATCAAATTGAGAGTCCATGTTCCACCATGAAATTGAAGAATATGGTTTGAGAAGCACAACCCAATTATGGTAGTCTTTAAGGGGATCTACTGATTCAAATAGATTGAGGGAGCTATTGTAGAGAGTGCATTTGAATATGGGAATGTGTAAATTTATGTTAGGATATGTCAGGGAACTTGTATTGGAGTGTTGTAACTTGAGTAAGGTATGAGTTCCTCTTCTGAGTTATGAATAGTTTGATATGGTACCATTTAAATTCTTGAATAAGTCGGTACTAGTACCATCTTTTGTAGGAAACTTGCAGTGTTATAGTATGGTTCCAAAGTGAAAAATATTAGTAAAGTAGTATTTGTATGGCATGCTAGCTTTAATGTCATAGACATATATACACTTGAGAACATAAGGGAAATACTCATGTCTCAGTTTAGCTTACTAGGATAAAAGTTTCGTTTACACGAATATGCCTTATCATATGTGATGGTAGAGCTTTATGTTTTAGATCAGCACATCATTTTTTAAATTCACTTTTTTAGTCAAGTATGAATAAAAATGGTGAATATTTTGACTTATTGTATTCCCAATTGCAGTTTCTTCAAAGTTTGTTCCTGAAAGACCATTAGCAGGTTCTCAAGTTCCATTCTGCCCAGTAGAAAAGAAAATCCTCAACTGCTGGACAAAAATTAATCCTGGTACCTTTAGGGTTCGAGGCCAAAATTACTTGAGGTGCTGTTTATTTTTTTATTCTGGTCCAGCTTTCATTGTTTTTTTCTCTTTTTTTTATAATGGGAAGCGGAGCGTGACAGTTTTGCCTATAAAATTTCCTGGAAACATCATCTCTTCTATTACGATGACATTACAAGAAAACCACTTCCTCCTAATTTCTACCATTGGTTATAATTCTTCACATTGTGCAGGTTCTAACAGGGTGTACGAGTGAATTCCTTGGTCTCCACGTGGTTAGGCCTCAAGAAACCATTCTCTGGCCGTGTTGCTTTTAGAGGTTTTGCCAGTTCCCTGATGGCCATGGTTTCGGTCACAATCTCTTACAGTACTTTGGACAAGGCTTCCGTTTTGGCTTATTACCATCCGACGAAAAGAGTATGTACTGGTCCTTCACATCGACTCCTACTCAACAAGGTAGTATATAAATTTACAAGTGTATCTAAATTGCATGTATTCGAATTAACAAAAGACTATTCTTGAAAACTTAACAGATTAAGAAGTGGAAGAAAACCGGGCTAAGATGAAGCAGTTCATGTTAAACAAGCTTATGGCATCCAGTGTGCCTGCAGAGGTGAGCTTCACTACTAGGCTGACTCTGCACTCTATTTATTCTCTGTTTTAGTAGTAGTATTTCAATTATAGTACTACAGATATAAATTTATGTTATACAACCAAACAGGTGACACAAGTGGTAGAAACTACTGAAATAAGCACTCTGCTAGTGTCTCCATTAAGGTATAGATGGCCTTTCGATTTGATTTGGGGAAATATTAACAAAGGTAATGTATGTGTGGTCAGAGATGCATTTCATCCAATGACCCCTGATCTCGGTCATGGAGGATGGGCAGCACTAGAAGATGGTATAGTTCTAGCTCGGTGTTTAGGAAAAGCCCTTTTGGCGAAAGGTGGAGGAGATGAAGAAGAGAACAAAAGGATAAAGCTAGGGTTAAACTATACTTATGATCAGAAATCAAACTTATTACTATACATCTTCTTTTTGTAGGTTCATGCTCTAGCATATTATGTGATTTCATACTTCCCTGGAGACTCTGCTGGATTAAAGTTTCTTTCGTCAACATTTACTATACATCTTCTTTTTGTAGGTTCATGCTCTAGCATATTATGCGATTTCATACTTCCCTGGAGACTCTGCTGGATTAAAGTTTCTTTCGTCAACATTTACTTCTACGCTAATGAGGTGTTTTGGGAGATGAAGCTACTGTATATAAATTCGGCTGTCAAACTTGTTTTTCCATTAACCGCTGCCATTATATTCCAATTTTCGGTTGCTACCGGAGAAAATCTTGAAGCAACAGTTCACATATTAACAATCTCATCAATTTTAGTTCCTTCTTCAATTATTAAACCTTGCAATTTGTTTCCCTGGTAAAACATGGAGACTCCTGAAGTTCAGAATTGTATTTGGCTTCAATTAATTTTGTTGTTAGTTACATATGTTTTTAACTGAGAAGATTTCACATTTCATATAATGTTCAAAAAAAATTGTTACTTCAAGGATGATGCTATTGAATTCTATGAGTTTCTCTGACAATATTGTCTGAGTCTCAGTTTCTAGATATGTTCGTACAGGTTTGCATGGCTGGTTTGGGGCCTTTGTGCAATTGTGATTGTGTATATTCAAAGGAGTTGCGATACAAATCAAATTTGATTGAATTTTGGGTGCATCTAAGAATCTTGGATATTTATGGCCAAATGCATTCATGATTCATATAATTCGTATACAAATGTCTTAGTAAGTGGCGAAGATTGTGAAGCATATTATTGTAGTAATATTACATTATCATAAGCGTAATTAATAAGAAAAAATTGTGTATAGAGAGATGAATATATATTCAAATATGTGGATGCAAAAATCATCACTATAACCTATAGCAATGGAGTTTCAACCGTGGGTATAGGAAAACAAAATGTGTCTTTAAAACCTATACCAACGGATACGAAACCGTGGGTATAACACCGAGGTTTTGTCCAACGGGTGAAAAAACCGTCGCTATAGGCTATAGTGACGACATTTTGCCGTGGGTATAGCTAATTAAAAACAACAGAAAAATATGTCCGTTGGTATAGGTTTTACGGGCTATACCTACGGTTTTTCGCCTTTTACCCACAGATTTTTGCTGTCACTATATGTCAAATTCCTTGTAGTGGTCGTACGTGAATGTTGAACCGGATTTTTAGATAAGTTAATGGCACTGGTATTATCACACAATATAACAGGTTTTGAAAATGAAATACCATAGTCTAGTAGGGTTTGTTTCATCCACAAAATTTGGGCACAAGCCAAACTTGCAGCGATATATTCAGCTTCTATAGTAGATAGGAATACCAAATTTTGCTTCTTACTGCACCAAGATACTAGGGAGTGTTCTAAAAAGTGACACGTTCCACTAGTACTTTTTCGATCAGTTTTACTACCGGCAAAATCTGCATCGCTACATGACAAAAGTTGAAAATTATCAGTGCGTGGATAAAATAAACCATACTCAGACGTGCCTTTAATATATCTTAAAATACGTTTCATAGCTTTTAAGTGAGATTCTTTAGGACTTGACTGATATTTAGCACACAAACATACACTAAACATACTGTCTGGTCTACTAGCAGTTATATATAAGAGTAAGCCAATCATACCTCGATAGAGTTTTTGATCGACACTCTTACCTAATTCATCTTTGTCAAGGATAGTGGTAGTAGCCATAGGTGTGGTCTTACTACTCGTGCTATCCATGCCAAATCATTTGAGTAATTCCTTAGCATATTTTCCTTGATTAATAAATATGCAATTTGGTGACTGTTTAATTTGCAGTCCAAGGAAATAATTGAGTTCACCCATGTGACTCATCTCAAACTTATTTTTCATGGTATTAGCAAACTCTTGACATAGATTACTATTAGTAGAACCAAAAATTATGTCATCTACATATATTTGTATGATCAAAATATTGGTCTCACTTCTCCTAATAAACAAAGTAGTATTTACTTTACCTATTTCAAAACTCATTTCTAAAAGAAAAGACTTCAATCGATCATACCGTACACGAGGGGCTTGTTTAAGACCATATAAAGCATTTTTCAATTTAAAAACATGGTTTGGGAGTTCTTCATATTCGAAACTAGGTGGTTGCTTAACATAAACATCTTCCTTTATAAACCCATTAAGGAAAGCACTTTTAACATCCATTTGGAAAAGTATAAAATTCATCAAACAAGCAAAAGATAAATACAAATTGATTCTAGTCTAGCAACAAGAGCATATGTTTCATCAAAATCTATGCCTTCTTCTTGATTATACCCTTGAGCAACTAGTCTAGCTTTGTTCCTAACGACTTGTCCTGATTCATCTAAATTATTCTTGAATACCCATTTGGTACCAATTATAGTATGATCAGGAGGTCGTAGAACTAAATCCCATACATCATTCCTTATAAATTGGTTTAACTCATCTTGCATGGCATTCATCCGAAACTCATTCTCACAAGCTTCTTGTATATTCTTCGGTTCAAAATCCGACAAGAAAGCCGTGTAAGAAATCATGTTAACATGAGATCTTGTCTGAATACCACGTGAAATGTCACCAATTATTAAGTCATGAGGATGATCTCTAACTTCAACAAAAGATTTTGGTAAAGTTGGAGACATCACAATAGGATCAGTCGATTTGACTATTCCATCAGCCGACTGATTCACATCAGTCGACTTGACTTCCTTATCAGTCGACCTATCCGCAAGGGTAGTTTGCTCTCAAGATGTAATAACCTTATTTAAAGGTGATGAATCAGTTTCATCATCTTCAATTAAAGTTGATGAAGGCAGAGATTCATCAAATGCAACATGCATGGATTCTTCAATAGTCAATGTTGACTTGTTGAAGATCCTATATGCCTTACTCCTATTTGAGTATCCTATAAAGATACCCTCATTAGATCTAGGATCAAACTTATCTAAATTATCTTTAGTGTTTAAAATGAAACACACTTACATCCAAATATTTTAAAGTAAGATACTTTAGGAATTCTATCAAAAAATAGCTCATAACATGTTTTCTTAAGCTTAGTCCTAATCAATATTCTATTTAAAACATAACAAGCTGTAGCGGCTTCAGCCCAAAAATACTTAGGTAAATTACTTTCAACAAGCATGGTACGTGTACACTCTTGCAAAGTCGTATTCTTTCTTTCGACCACTCCATTTTGTGGTGAAGCTCTAGGAAATGCAAATGAATGAGTTATACCATTATTGTTACAATATTCTGCAAACGTTTCATTCTCAAATTCTCCACCATGATCACTTCTAATAGTGACTATGGTTAGAGATTTTTTATTTTGAATCCATTTACAAAAATTTACAAATTCATCAAAAGCATCATTCTTATGTTTTAAAAAGAAAATCCAAGTGAATCGTGAAAAATTATCTACTAAAACAAATACATACCTACTTTAATTTAAAGAAGCAACTCTAGTAGGGCCAAATAAATCCATGCGGATTAATTCGAGAGGCCTACTAGTAGAAATTACTTCTTTTATTTTAAAAGTAGATTTAATTTGTTTACCTAGTTGACATGCATCACATAATTTATCCTTTTTATAGGATAGTCTTGGCAGCCCTTTAACTAGATTGTTCTTAGATAATTTAGCAAGAGTTTTCATATTTACATGGCCAAATCGTTTATGCCATAGCCAAGAATCATTATTAGAAGCTACTAAGCAAAAATCATTCGAAAAATCATATGACTTTAAACACAATTCATAAATGTTATTCTTCCTAAATCCTTGAAAAATTATATTTTGCATGGTAGAGTCGTAAATTAAACATGCATCTTTTTCAAAAACTATTTTATATCCCTTATCACACAATTGGCTAATACTCAACAAATTATGCTTAAGTTCACTAACTAGACAAACATCTTCTATTAAAGGGTTAGTGTGCATACCGACCATGCCTATTCCAATGACCTTACCTTTGTTGTTGTCACCAAATGTGACTGTTCCTCCATCAATTTCATGTATGGAAGATAGGAGATTGGCATGACCAGTCATGTGCTTTGAGAATCCGCTATTAAGTATCCACCGATCTCTTTTAGGTACCTATAAAATTTTCAATGTGAATATGGTACCCTTTTTATTGGGTCCAAAAGAGATTAGTTTATAGGAAACCAAACCCAAAGAGAGTTTGATTTTCCATCAAATGCAGAAATATAATTAATAGAATTACATACAGAAAGAATGTATGAATTAATGTAAGTAATTTTATCTTTCGGACTCAGATTAACTGGAACCCATATAATTTTGCTCTGTCCAGTCGACTTTATCGAACCTTTCAGTCGACTATTACTGAAATCCAGTCGACTGAGAGGTAGAATAGGTCGACTTATCTGAGGTTTTCGTTTCTTTGAATGAAACTCAGAACCTCTGGACAGGCGACTGATACTTGGATTCAGTCGACTGGTCTGAACTATAGATTTACCTTTATCATTAAAACTTACAGTTTTAGGCTTTTCAAAAAACTCATACAGTTTATTCTTAATACTAGAAATAGATACAGATTTATTTACACTAGTGTTCTTAGAGACATGAGGTTTTTCAAGAGACTTTTGAAAACCAAGTCCAAACCTTTTATTGGATTGCACTTGATTATGGAGAACATCTTTTAAATTCTCCTTTCCTTTATTAAATTTAGATACATTCTTGGATATCTCTTCATATTTTTTCTTTAAAGACACAAGATCTATATCTAAACTAGAAAGACGAGAATTTAAAGATTCCACTTCTTTATCAAGGTCAAGATTCTCTTGGGAAAGTATTTGATTTACTTTCTCCAAGTTCTTAACTCTAATTTTTTTCTTTCGTAAGCTCTTGAAAAATCTTGTTGAAAGCATCTAGTAAATCATTAGAATCATAATCATCACTTACTTGATTTTGAGAAGCCATAAAGCAAACATTAACAACCTCATTTATCTCTTCATTTTTTTCTTCCGATGAAGAGTCGCTATCATACCAAGTTGCTTGGTACTCCTTTTTGTTCTTCATGAACTTGTTCTTTATGTACTTGTCTTTCTTGAAGTTGGAAACCTTTCCTTTAGATTTTACATTCTCTAGTGGGCAATCCTTCTTCTTGTGTCCTGTCTTGTTACACTTGAAACAAGTTGGAAGTTCATTAGTATCCTTAGATTTTGAATTAAATGTACCTTTCCTTAGGAGCTTTTTGAACTTTCGTGTGAACATGGCTATCTCTTCCTCATCTTCTTCTTCATCCTCGGAGTCCGACATGGCCTTAAATGCTAGTGTCTTCTTCTTTGATTGTTGAGATTCTAGATCCTTCGTGCGTTCTTCAAGTTGTACCTCATATGCTATGAGATTTCCCACAAGATTCTCAAGAGAAAGTTGTGTTAAATCGTTGACCTCTTCTATGGCGGTGGTCTTCTTCTCCCATTCGGGGGTTAGTGCACGAAGAACCTTCCTCACCATTTCTGCTTGAGTGTACGTCTTTCCAAGCACCACAAGTGAATTTGTAATGGCCGTGAACCTTGTAATCATCTCAGACACATTCTCGTTCTCCTTCATGCAGAACATCTAGAACCTGTGAACAAGAACAAATATTTTAGATTCTTTTACTTTATTTGTTCCTT
The DNA here is from genome assembly GCA_017893485.1 of Hemerocallis citrina. Taxonomy (NCBI): domain Eukaryota; kingdom Viridiplantae; phylum Streptophyta; class Magnoliopsida; order Asparagales; family Asphodelaceae; genus Hemerocallis; species Hemerocallis citrina. The sequence goes on along the minus strand of CM030360.1, from coordinate 160,442,582 downwards.
CATGAGTTACCTTGAGTTTGTGCTAAATTTGATGTGCAGTTGTTGCATTGGAAACACGGTTGAACACCTCCTTTGTAAGAGCACAAAATAGCGCGTTCATCGCCTTTGCATTGTTCATTGTTTGGCTCTTCATGTCATCGTTCCATTGTGCATATGGAATGGTAGGAGCGGTGTACTCGGTCTCTGTCATGTTCCATATCTCATAGTTAATAGACTGAAGATAGATCTTCATTTTACACTTCCAATAGTTGTAATTGGTTCCATCGAAGAGGGGTGGCCTTTGTGTAGATTGGCCTTCATGGTATTGGTTTGCATTAGAAGTAGTTGCCATTGTGCTCAACCAGGCTCTGATACCAAGTGTTGGATCCTGTAGGCAAGACAAGAAATACTAGGGGGGGTGAATAGTGTTGTATAAATATTTAAAACGAAATTGAACTTTTTCTTCTGTTCAGTCGACTTGAAAAGAGAAATAAGTCGACTGAGGCGTCAGATTAGAAGAGTATTTTAGACAAGTCTGATCAGTTGACTTATAACGGAAACCAGTCGACTTGCCAGACAAGTTTTCGAAGAGTATGTTATATCAGTCTGACCAGTCGACTTAAATAAGAGAGGAAGTTGACTGTCCAGATAAGTTTTACAGAGTAATTAAAAAGCAAGTAAAGAAAATGCAAGTTCAGAGAAATACAACCACAGAGTACACACAATGTATCCTGGTTCGGTCCTCTCGACCTACATCCAGTCCCCAAGCAACCCAGTTGAGATTTTCCACTATTCTTGAAAAAAAATACAAGAATACCCTACGGTGTTTAGACAACAACCTTGTTCAACCCGTAGACCTCTCTCACCACTAAAGAGAGCAAACCCACTCTTCCACCAAGAGTGAAAACCTGACTCTACAACCTAGAGCCCTACTCTCCAACCGAGAGGACCACTCTCACAACCTGAGAGTGAAGATAACAACAAAAGAGTTACAATCAACCTATCGCCATGTTTTGTGATTGTGATTTTTATAAGTGGCTAATCGGTCAACTTCTGAATTCAGTCCAAAACGAATTCAATGTTATATTGGACTGAAAATCAACGAACAAAGACTTAGAAGATTAGAGTACTAGTTTAAATACTTGTTCTTTTGAAAGCAATAAACTTAAACTTTTTATCAAAATGCTTGGAACCTTTCAATGGTGATTCCTAGGCTCTATTTATAGAAAGGAATCCCTTGAACGTTGTAAGTCAGTTTATAAAACTGATTTAAAACAGATATAATCTTTTGAAAAACGAAAAAGAGGTTTTGAAATTAGAAAACTGTTGAAACGACTTGAACAGTCGACTGGGTTGCCATGATGAGTTGACTGGCCAGAGTTTGAAAGAGTTCAGATAGTTTCGTACTGGTATAGTCGACTGGTGCCATAAGGCAGTCGACTGGTACTTAATAGCTGATCTAATTCAAACTATTTCGACCTTTAATCTTTTGAAAAATACTCAATTATAAAGATGTGTGTGTGTGTGTGTGACAAGGTTGTTACATCAATCTAAGACTCAAAAAAGGAAAATTACAATTGTTTTACAAGACATGTAATATAACACATTGAAGCATAGGTCCTGTCTTGAGTCTTGAGTCTTGAGATGGAGCTTTAGCCTTTTGTCTTTGTCTTTGAAGCTTGCTTGATCAATCTTGAGCTTTAGAACCTTGTAGCTTTCTTGATCAATTTGTTTTGAGAGCTTCGTTTGAACACATTGCCTTTGTGTATACATGGTATTGATACAACCTGCAATATATAAGAGGTAGCACAACAACTTTGCATTGTGTTGTAATCATCAAAACCAAGAATCAAAAGCATGATGGTGCGAGAGTATGAAACAAAATTCAATCAGCTCTCCAGGTATGCGTCGAAAATGGTTCTTGACGAAGCCAAGAAGGCACGGACGTTCGAGTAGGGTTTGAGGCCAAGCTTGAGGTCCCAAATGATACCCCTGGGCATCCGAAGGTTTGAGAAGTTGGTCCGGAGAGCCGCATCTACTGAGGCCGACATGAACCAGTTCCAGGCGGCATAGAATAGGAGGACCAGCTAGAACACTGGCAAGAGGCTTGCAGCACTAAGTAGTTTCAGGGGACAACCCCCAGCTCAAAGGTTCAGTCTAACAGGGGCGAACGCCATTGCAGTCTCTGTGAAGCCAAACTACGGAGGAGCAAGGCCCTCGGGTGTGACTTGTTACACTTGTGGAGAGGTGGGTCAGTACAAATCCGAGTGTCCCAAGGCAAGGAAACCCCTAACTTGTTTCCACTGTGGGAAGGAAGGCCATGCTAGGCCGTAGTGCCCGCAACTCAAGCAAGGGGGACAGGGCCAGAAGCAAGCTGATCCAGGGCAAAAGCCATACCGGCAGGAGCGGGTATTTGCCCTAACTGAAGCTGATGCCAATGATGCAGACAACGTCATCATGGGTATGGAAGTAACTGATTGGGGTCCTCTTTATTTCCATTTTATGTAATAAAGCGTTATGTAATGAGAGTACTCTTTATGTAACAGGAGAAATTCAGATAAATGGAATAAAAGCAACAGTTTCATTTGATACGAGATCATCTCATACATTTGTATCATCTTCATTTGCAAAATGATTGGGAGTTGAACCTAAAATTTTTCCTAGCAAAGTTCTATCTGTAGCTACCCCGTCAGGAGAAACGTTGACTACCGACCGATATTATGAACGGTGTGATCTTGAGATTGGAGGCAGAATCTTTGGTATCGACCTCATTGAGTTGGCAGTTTTGGGGGTCGACATCATCATTGGCATAGAATGGATGTCAATCTACAGTGCCACCATTGAGTGCAAGAGTAAGGAGGTTGTGGTAAAAGCACCAGAAGGACCAGCAGTTACATTTCAAGGGAAAAGGAAGTGCAAACAGTTGGTAGCAACTCTGACTAAGCAAAAGGTTCCTGAAGAAGTGAAGTAGATTCCAGTAGTCTGAGATTTTCCAATAGTGTTTCTAGAAGATCTACCCTGGCTTCCACCTCAGCGGGATGTAGAGTTCAGCATCTCCGTTCAGCCAGGGAGTGCACCCATTTCTAAGGCATCATACATAGTGGTGCCGGTAGAACAAGATGAGATCAAGAAGCAAATTCAAATGTTTTTGGGCAAAGGATTCATCAGGCCAAGTGCGTCCCCTTGGGGAGCCCCAGTTCTTTTTGGTAAAGAAAAAGGATGGATGAGAATGTGCATTGATTACAGGGAATTGAACAAGGTGACAATGCATAACAAGTATCTGATCCTCGAATCGATGATTCGATCGTCTACAAGGAGCAGCTATTTTCTCTAATATGGATCTACGTCCGAGTTATCACCAGGTCCTAGTAAAGGAAGAAGATGTTCACAAGATGGCATTTAAAATTCGACATGGTCATTATGAGTTCCTAGTCATGTCGTTTGGAGTAACCAATGCACCTGCTATCTTCATGGACATGATGAACAGAGTTCTGCGGCCGTTCATCGATTATTTCTTCGTTGTATTCATCGAAGACATACTGATCTAATCCAAGACAGAAGAAAAGCATGCAGAGCACCTAGCAGAGGTACTGAAGAAGCTATAGGAACATAAGCTATATGCAAAGTTGTCTAAGTGTGACTACTGGAAAACCGAAGTCACCTTCCTGGGTGTCACGCCCCGCTTCCCAAAAGAAAATACGGAATACGGATACGTGACTGTCCAGTAAATTATTTTCATCATCCATAAGCTGTCAGGATCTTTACAACATTTCACAGGAATAACAGGAAGTAACAAGGAGAAATCAACCACGCATGCATGAATGAATTAATATACCAACAGGGTTTACTTGAAAAAAATAGATAAATCTCAAATAAACCAGATCTGAAAACAATTCATAAATTCTGGGTCAAACTGCCCAATACAAAATAATCCAAGTAGCAATATATTTATTCAAGATAAGTAACAGGAAATAATAATAGCAAGAACTCCAGCAACTAGAGTCTCAGATCACCTACTCCATCAAACAGCTAATCACCATAATCCGCAATTTAACAAATTGCAGGAAAAAGGAAAGAGAAACAAAACGCCCGTCAATACAAGTTACGGGCCGCTTGTAGTGTAGGAAATAAGTACAGGAAAGACAAATAGACAAGAATAGAGTAACAGCGGAAGCAAGTATAGCATGGAAAGAATGTAACAAAAAAAAAGAGCAACTAATTCTAATCAAGAACAGGACAAGTAGCATGGCAAGATGAATGGATGCAAGTGGTATGTAACAAGTGTCAAGTATCATGTAAACTAGTAACGAGTAACAAGTGTCAAGTAACCAAGTATCATGTACAAGTAGCAAGTAGCAAGTGTCAAGTGATCATGCAAGCAAGTAAACATGTAAACAGGTAGCATGTTCAAGTAAGCATGTAACCGGTATCATGTTATGTCATGTCAAGTCTTGTATTTATTTCTATCTAGGTAGCACTTCATGCGTCCCATCTATTTACCATATGGTTGCGACATTCAAACAAGTTTGCGTTTAGATTTCGTAGTGGATTCTATAGGGCCGTGTACTCAGGTATCAGGTAAACAGGTAATCAGAATCATGTATCATGTAATAGGTAATCATACATCAGGTAGGACCTATGGTCCCCTCTAAGTACACCGGAAGTATGTAGTTGGGTAACAGGTGGGAAACACGAGCCCCTTCTGAGTACACATTCTCATAAGGAAGTATGTTATCATGAATCAGATAAACAGATAATCAGGATCGTGCATAATCATATAACAGGTAACAGATAACAGATAATCAGGTGGGAAACACGAGTCCCCTTCTAAGAACACATTTCTATATCTTCCACCACTAGATATTTCCCTTAACCCCGGCCTGGTTATTTGTTATTATTATTACACAGGAATATACGTATCATAAAACAAGACAAAAATAACATGGCATGAACAAGTAACAGATTCAGGTTAGAAGATAAACATGTATAGGTGAAAGACAACTCATAAAAGATTAGGACAACGAAAATTCTAGTTCAGGACAGTAAGACAGTACTGCACCAAATCTGGGATTCCCATTGCCACAAACATGCAAAACTGGATCCGTCAGAAAATCTGAAAAATAGACTCTTGGCCGAATCCAGAAAATATATATAAGTCATATGGTATTTTACAAAAACATGACTCAAAACAATATTGTATCCAGAAAACATGTTCAGCCAGAAATCAGAAGTTTGTATTCATAAATAGGAAAACGGCATAAAAACTCACTGATTAAATCTAAGAAAATTCTGGGGTATTCCCTAGTATGTTTAGTATCAGAAAATATAATTTCATAATTTTCCAACCTAGATAGCATAGTCAAATAAAATCAGAAGGCAGCAAGATACAATAATTTTGTAAATCTGAAATCATAAACACTGCAGTACTAAAATAGCAATAGATTACAAAATATAAATCCAAAACCAAATCTCTCAAAAGGGTGATAAAATAGATACAATAGGATCCATTTCATATTTACAAAGTTTTCATGAAAAGAAAATAGAATCAAGTCGAAATTTAGGTTCTTTACTGAACAACATGAAAATTCTGCAAGTATAGCAGTTGTTTACAAGCATAGAATAGTATATAAAAGTCATCAATTAAATTCACAAAAATTAGGGATTAATTCCAATCAAGTCTAGTTGTACTCAGAAAAATATTGAATCAAAATATTATCTTTAACGTTAGTATAGAAATAAATAACCATAGAGAATTCATATAAAATAGAATTTGGTATTTTCTACACATCTGTAGTAAAACAGCAATAATTTGCAACTCACAAATTGAAACTGATATCTGTCAGAAATTCTAGAAAGTAGACATATTTCTCTATAATTCATATTCACAAATAATTTTCATTTACTGACCTCAACAGGGTCTAAAATACTGAACAAAACGGGGTCACAACAAAAACTGAAATCTTCTTCAAGCATAAAATTAACTAGTTCATATGGAACTCATCCAAATCATAAGAAAATATGAAATATGGTTAACTAGATTTCCATGCAACATGGTATAGGGTGCTTAACAGATCTACAACATGTTATACTACTACTAACACATCAAGCATACAAGATCACACGATACCTTATAAATCATGAACGACATGCATGTATACATCAAGAGTTTATTAGATCTAAGTTATTTCATGTCGTGTATGTGATGAGACAACTACAGATGGATGAACACATATAGTCAAGATCTAACGAGGTTTTCATAAGAATAGATCTTGAAGCAACTACACTACAGGCGGTATTTAGTACTTGTATATGCAACAGAAAAGTATACAAGTTATTTGCCTTGTAATTGATAAAGAAAACGATGAGGAGACGAGAATAACGGGAACAGATTCCTGGGCACGAACACAATTGGCACGGATCTTGATGAGACGAACACAATCGGGCACGGATCTCGATGATGATCAAAATCAAGGGAATCAACTTCTGAGATCCAAGAGCGATGATCAAGATCAGATCAGATCGGACAACTCTGAATCAAAGTGATCAAGATCAAGATGATCAAACAATGATCGGACGGATCGGCACGGATGAGATTGAAGATCGGGATCAAGATCAAGATCAAGGGTCCAGATTCAAGCCTAATGATGATGAGATGTGATTGGACGGCCAGATCAAGACTTGATGATGAGATGAGATCGGACGACCCACGTTCAAGGAGAGCACACTGTTGAAGAAAACAACTGGGGAGACTTGGGTGGTGACTGAGCTTCGGCGGCGGTGATCGGCACAAGGGCACAGGGCACGACGACAGGACGCTCAGGGCGGTGCATGGGAGGAGACAAGGGAGGTGCGACTGGGGAGTAGGTCGACCGGGTGGTTGGAGTGGGTGCGTGCTGCACTCAGGAGGAGGCACGGCACAGGCGGTCTACGGTGGCAGCACGAACAGGAGGCAGCGATGATGCCTGTCGCTCTGGCAGCTGTTGCGGTCTGTTTAGCATCGGGGGAAGCAGCGCAGCTGCTGCTGCTGGCTGTCGAGGCACCAGGAGGAGGAGGGAAGGAAGTAGGGGGCTGGCATTGGCTGCTAGGGCGGCGCAATGCAGAGGATGCTAGAGGGGGAGATAGGGATGAGGGTGCTGGTGTTATGGCACTACAGGTCGAGGTCGTAGAGGGAGCTGTCTGTTGCTGTGAGGTCGCGACAGGGAGAAGGGGAGACAGGGCGCTGTGGTGTATGGCGGTGATGGGGTGAGGTCAGCACAGGGAAAGATCCGGATGAGGGGACAGGGATGAATATGAAAAGGTGGAGGAGATATAAGGCGGCTAGGGTTTCTGTGAGGGGGAGAGATATACAGTATGGGTTATATATATATAAGGGTAATAGAGATATTAGGGTTAAGGGGAGTGCGGGTAGGGAAAGTTGGATATCGGGTTACAGGGTAATGAGTATAGGGTATAAATCTAATAAAAGTGGGTTTGGATAATAAATGGGTTTAAATCCAATAGAAAACAATTTGAATTTAGGTTAAAAATTGAACAATTAAATCAAGGGTAATATAATATAACATTTAACTTAAATAATATGCATTATATAAATACTCAAATACTAATATCATAGATAGTATGGGTTCACAAAATAGACGGGATTGGATTTGAATTGAGCTAAAATAAAATAAGGAGCAAAAATAATATTACATATTATTTAATTAAATTAAATGGTATACATAAAATGTAGAACCCCGTATTTTCAAATATTATTTTAATTATTTGAAAATGGATTTAAATGAATTTTGAGGATTTAATTGATATTTTCTAAAAGATTTATCTTTGGAACACGTGCGAAACACGTGCAAATAATTTTGGTGTAAATATACAATTTGATATTTTTAATAAGTTTTCATACTTATTATGGAGTGTATTCTAAATTTTGGGATTTTTCTGAATAAAGAAACTATTTTTACAAATATCTCGAAAGAGAGGGGCTTTTATGTAAAAAGTCGTTTGGATCTTAAATAAACTATGAAAATTCGTTTTTACTGATATTTTGGTTCTCCATGGTCATCATTTGAATTTAAATATATTTGAGATTTCATTTAAAGTCGATTTGGTGAAGATTTAAACAAAAAGGGTGTTTTTGCAAATATGAAATTTATGTAGAATCTAGTGCAAATGTTTTTCTGGAAGGTAAAGGTCAAATATTTTGATTGGAAAATAGAATATGTATTACTAGATATTATTTCTGATTTTTCTAGATTTTTATAAGTATTTTATGATGTATTTGCAAATATTACAAAAGGGAGGGCTTTTGTGCAAAATCGCCACCCTGAGTGTAAATCCAGGATTTTCTTATCTCTGGACCGTGCTGGATTGTTGAAAAACTTTGTGGTAAAAGGATTTTATTTAGTTTTGATTTATTTAACCTATTTTGACTAAGGAAGGTTATATATGTGAAGTAATAAATTGGAAAAGAGACTATTTTGCAAAAGTACTTCAAAACCCTAATTTCTTCAATCCCGGCCTGTATAAAAGAGGGTGTGCAGCCGTCATTCGCTGCACAACTCCAGATTTAATATATTACTATTTTCTTGGTGATTGGAGAAGAAGTTCTTGGATCTAGCAAAGGAAGGCTTTTTGTGGATTCTTCTTGATTCTAAAAGGTGAGTGATATGGACTTGTTTTGTGTATGTGTATGTTGCATGCTGTTTTGTTTGATATTTTCGTATTTTGTATGAAATCGATGCCATGATTGTAATTCGTAATATGTATGAGAGATCCATGAAAGATTAGTAGATCTCGATTGACAATTCTTGATTTGCTTGAAACATGATAAGATTTGAGTATAGTTATGAAAATAAGAAAATGGATGGATGAATCTCTGGAACTTGGGATTACGAATTGGATTAGACTTGAGTTGAGAAAGAAATTTGATATTGAGATAGACTCCAGTATGAATTATTGATGACAGACCTAATTTGTGAGATCTGTAGGTCGACAGTCGACTGGAATTACGTATCAGTCGACTGGTATGGCTCTACTTTTGTACATTTAGTCTTTTGAGGATTCGTTCGGGACAGTCGACTGGGACCCTATTCAGTCGTCTGGTCTGCTGAATATTTTGTTTGTAAAGTATTGAGTTTCTCGTTTGGATAGTCGACCGATGATTTGTTAAGTCGACTGATTAGCACTTGGATTGTTTCTTGAGAATTATTGATAATTGTTTCGGGTAAGTCGACTGATGGTTGATTAAGCCGACTTACTGCACTTGTAAAATCTTGGATACTGGTTCTCGGGGCAGTCGACTTACTATAGCATAAGTCGACTGGCGCTGATGAGTTTTCATGATCTTGAAGGTTCTTGATATCTTAGTTTGTTTGTAGATGGATATGTTCGTCGGTGTCTTGGCATACCGGGTTCGTATTCGATCTATACTATCTTCGTTTGTTTGTAGATGGATATGTTCGTCGGTGTCTTGGCATACCGGGTTCGTATTCGATCTATACCATCTTAGTTTGTTTGTAGATGGATATGTTCGTCGGTGTCTTGGCATACCGGGTTCGTATTCGATCTATACCATCTTAGTTTGTTTGTAGATGGATATGTTCGTCGGTGTCTTGGCATACCGGATTCGTATTCGATCTATACCATCTTAGTTTGTTTGTAGATGGATATATGGATATCCGATCTATGGCATTATTGATCGATTGTTGGACATACATTGTGGTACTGAGAATTATTGACAGTTGGACATATTCTGAGTTGTGGGGATTACTGTTTGTTCAGAACAGTCGACTGGTGCATTATACAGTCGACTGTACAGTGCAGTTGAGCTGTACTATTTTGAGAGCGATTGATTGATTGATACTTGATCGTTGGTATTGTTTCTTGACTCGGCTTCACGCATGTACTGGCCTATCGTTCTTGTTTCATATTATATGTTCAGTTTATGTATTTTAGTTCAGTACTTGTTGTAGAGAATTTATGTTTATTGTTTATTTATGTTTGTTGTTTATATCACTCACACCATTTATGGCTGACCCCGTAGTTTTGGGGGTTAGGGTTCAACTCTAGCCTCACATGTTGCAGGTTGCTTAGAATTGGAGGCTTGGATGCTTGGGTTAGCTATAGAGATTATGAGTGTTATAATAGAGCCTTGTGTAAATTGTTGTAAGAAGAGTTTTGTAAAAGGAATTGTTTAATTCAAGGTGTTTGTATTTCCGCTGCAATTTGAAAAGATTATTGTAATAAAGATTTGGAATAAAATGATTTGAGTTTTGGTCTATGAATATTGTTACATTGAAGTGGATCGCTGGGAAAGTACCACGTATTTTCTAAAGTTTCGTATTTAGAAATTCGGGGCGCTACAGTTTGGTATCAGAGCATGCTTCAATGATAATAATAGACATAGTATGAAAACCAACCTAGGTGTGGACACTAGAGAGTGAGTACCTAGGTGTGGACACTAGAGAGTGAGTACCTAGGTGTGGACATTAGAGTGTGAGTATCACATAGAATTAAAATATGATGTTTTGTTTGAGGTCATGGTATGGTTATGGTTTGCCATAGGATATTGATGTGAGTTTGAATTGTGTGTGTGATGCTCTAACTTTACACTCGTTTTGCAGTATTCAAAATGGTTGCACCCAGAGGCAGGAATGGAGGCAACAATGAGGATGGATCGGGTAGTTCTCGAGGAGTGGGAATTGACCTAGAGGCTGAATTCGCTAAAGTGTATCAAACACTGAATACGCTGATGGCACTCAATGTGGCGCAGCAGCAGAATCCGCCGCCAAATCATGGAGCTGGACATGGATTGGTGAATGCTGACCCCATTAAGCAAATTGAATCCTTTAAGAGGATGAGGCCGCCAGTCTTTGAGGGGCAAGCTGATCCAACTGCAGCAGATGATTGGATTAGGAAGATGCAGACGATCTTCGAAGTGTCGGAGACTCCTGAAGCTAGCAAGGTGAAGTTAGCTTCGATGCAGCTGGAGAAAGATGCAGGAATTTGGTGGGAGTCGCTGAAGAGGAATTTGGGAGATCAGCAGCTAACATGGGGAGCTTTTCTGGAGGAGTTCAGAGATCGCTTCTTTCCTCTTGATGTTCAAGAGAAGAAGGCGACTGAGTTCTTGAACCTTCAGCAGGGTAGCATGACTGTTCGGGAGTATGAGACGAAATTTGCTCAACTTTCAAGGTATGCACCAGAGTTGGTCACGGATGAAGCAAAGAAGGCCAAAAAGTTTGAGCAGGGCTTGAGGCCAAACTTGAGGTCAAGGATGGTTCCTTTGGGCATCAGAAGATTCGACAAGCTGGTCAGGAGAGCAGCTATGACCGAGGAAGATATGGATCAGTCCCGGGTAAAGCAAGAGACTTGGAACAAGAAGAAGAGGCCAGCAGATGATCAGGATAGAGAGGAATTCCCAGTGAAGCAAAGCAAGCCCAGTGATTCAGTGCAGAAGGCACCGGTAACTCAGGGGGTGACTTGCTTCTTCTGCGGGCAGACAGGACATAAAAGGAGAGAATGTCCGAAGTTGGCAAAGCAGATTTGTTTCCAGTGTGGTCAAGAAGGGCATATCCGACCACGATGTCCACAGCTGAAGAAAGAGAATGCAGAGAAAGACAAGGATCCGAAGCAGGGGCGAGTGTTCGCGTTGACTGAGGAAGATGTGGGCAACCTAGAAGAATGATCTGTGTGTGCAAGAATTTATTCTTTTGTATTAAGTGAAACTTTATTTTGGAATAATTGAGGATTGAGTATTATCTTCATGTAACAAATTTATTTGGATTGATGGAATAAAGATAAAGTTTTATTTGATACTGTTTCTTGCATACAATTGTGTAGCCCATTTATTGATAGTCTTAGTATGGAGCTTAAGGTGTTTCCAAGCAAGGTCTTGAGGTGGCTATCCTTAGTCATTCTTTTCTAAGGAGGGAGTGGCCACTGATTCTTGGAAGGATGAAGCAGATGTGGAAGGTCAGAGTGGGATGCAGGAGTTCAGTAGTTGTTGCAGCGTGGCTTCCGATGGCAAGTTATCAGAGTCACACAGCGGAAGTTTGATTTTCTGAATTCCTTGCATGATTGTGATTATTTGGTGTGATGTATTTATTTTATTGGAATGCATTCTATGATGTGATTATATTTCCTAAAGTTATAATTCTATCTATGAGTTTTCAATCATTATTAGTGGGTTGTTCGGACCTCATTAGCCGTAGTTCTGAGGACAGAACTCTTCTAAGGAGAGAGTGATGTAGAACCCCGTATTTTCAAATATTATTTTAATTATTTGAAAATGGATTTAAATGAATTTTGAGGATTTAATTGATATTTTCTAAAAGATTTATCTTTGGAACACGTGCGAAACACGTGCAAATAATTTTGGTGTAAATATACAATTTGATATTTTTAATAAGTTTTCATACTTATTATGGAGTGTATTCTAAATTTTGGGATTTTTCTGAATAAAGAAACTATTTTTACAAATATCTCGAAAGAGAGGGGCTTTTATGTAAAAAGTCGTTTGGATCTTAAATAAACTATGAAAATTCGTTTTTACTGATATTTTGGTTCTCCATGGTCATCATTTGAATTTAAATATATTTGAGATTTCATTTAAAGTCGATTTGGTGAAGATTTAAACAAAAAGGGTGTTTTTGCAAATATGAAATTTATGTAGAATCTAGTGCAAATGTTTTTCTGGAAGGTAAAGGTCAAATATTTTGATTGGAAAATAGAATATGTATTACTAGATATTATTTCTGATTTTTCTAGATTTTTATAAGTATTTTATGATGTATTTGCAAATATTACAAAAGGGAGGGCTTTTGTGCAAAATCGCCACCCTGAGTGTAAATCCGGGATTTTCTTATCTCTGGACCGTGCTGGATTGTTGGAAAACTTTGTGGTAAAAGGATTTTATTTAGTTTTGATTTATTTAACCTATTTTGACTAAGGAAGGTTATATATGTGAAGTAATAAATTGGAAAAGAGACTATTTTGCAAAAGTACTTCAAAACCCTAATTTCTTCAATCCCGGCCTGTATAAAAGAGGGTGTGCAGCCGTCATTCGCTGCACAACTCCAGATTTAATATATTACTATTTTCTTGGTGATTGGAGAAGAAGTTCTTGGATCTAGCAAAGGAAGGCTTTTTGTGGATTCTTCTTGATTCTAAAAGGTGAGTGATATGGACTTGTTTTGTGTATGTGTATGTTGCATGCTGTTTTGTTTGATATTTTCGTATTTTGTATGAAATCGATGCCATGATTGTAATTCGTAATATGTATGTGAGATCCATGAAAGATTAGTAGATCTCGATTGACAATTCTTGATTTGCTTGAAACATGATAAGATTTGAGTATAGTTATGAAAATAAGAAAATGGATGGATGAATCTCTGGAACTTGGGATTACGAATTGGATTAGACTTGAGTTGAGAAAGAAATTTGATATTGAGATAGACTCCAGTATGAATTATTGATGACAGACCTAATTTGTGAGATCTGTAGGTCGACAGTCGACTGGAATTACGTATCAGTCGACTGGTATGGCTCTACTTTTGTACATTTAGTCTTTTGAGGATTCGTTCGGGACAGTCGACTGGGACCCTATTCAGTCGTCTGGTCTGCTGAATATTTTGTTTGTAAAGTATTGAGTTTCTCGTTTGGATAGTCGACCGATGATTTGTTAAGTCGACTGATTAGCACTTGGATTGTTTCTTGAGAATTATTGATAATTGTTTCGGGTAAGTCGACTGATGGTTGATTAAGCCGACTTACTGCACTTGTAAAATCTTGGATATTGGTTCTCGGGGCAGTCGACTTACTATAGCATAAGTCGACTGGCGCTGATGAGTTTTCATGATCTTGAAGGTTCTTGATATCTTAGTTTGTTTGTAGATGGATATGTTCGTCGGTGTCTTGGCATACCGGGTTCGTATTCGATCTATACTATCTTAGTTTGTTTGTAGATGGATATGTTCGTCGGTGTCTTGGCATACCGGGTTCGTATTCGATCTATACCATCTTAGTTTGTTTGTAGATGGATATGTTCGTCGGTGTCTTGGCATACCGGGTTCGTATTCGATCTATACCATCTTAGTTTGTTTGTAGATGGATATGTTCGTCGGTGTCTTGGCATACCGGGTTCGTATTCGATCTATACCATCTTAGTTTGTTTGTAGATGGATATATGGATATCCGATCTATGGCATTATTGATCGATTGTTGGACATACATTGTGGTACTGAGAATTATTGACAGTTGGACATATTCTGAGTTGTGGGGATTACTGTTTGTTCAGAACAATCGACTGGTGCATTATACAGTCGACTGTACAGTGCAGTTGAGCTGTACTATTTTGAGAGCGATTGATTGATTGATACTTGATCGTTGGTATTGTTTCTTGACTCGGCTTCACGCATGTACTGGCCTATCGTTCTTGTTTCATATTATATGTTCAGTTTATGTATTTTAGTTCAGTACTTGTTGTAGAGAATTTATGTTTATTGTTTATTTATGTTTGTTGTTTATATCACTCACACCATTTATGGCTGACCCCGTAGTTTTGGGGGTTAGGGTTCAACTCTAGCCTCACATGTTGCAGGTTGCTTAGAATTGGAGGCTTGGATGCTTGGGTTAGCTATAGAGATTATGAGTGTTATAATAGAGCCTTGTGTAAATTGTTGTAAGAAGAGTTTTGTAAAAGGAATTGTTTAATTCAAGGTGTTTGTATTTCCGCTGCAATTTGAAAAGATTATTGTAATAAAGATTTGGAATAAAATGATTTGAGTTTTGGTCTATGAATATTGTTACATTGAAGTGGATCGCTGGGAAAGTGCCACGTATTTTCTAAAGTTTCGTATTTAGAAATTCGGGGCGCTACATAAAATTCATACTCTAATAAAAATACAATATAGATTACTGTCTATAAGCTTCCGAAAACTTTATAAACAATAAGTTTATTAACAATAATAATAATAATCATAAACATAAACATAATAATAATAATAACCGAAATAATAATAATAATAACAATAGTAACAACAATAATAGGATTTGAATTACGATATAAATTCATTGGAAAATAGTCACAAATAAAATTATCGATTAAAATAGGCTTTAACAGAAGATCCAATAATACATTTTAACAAAAGAATTTGAAAGCGGAAAAAATAATTTACAAAAATTTTAAATAGTGAAAATACATAGAAAATATGTATTTGCGGAAATAGTTGTTACATTAGGTCACATCCTTTCTAAGAAGGGAGTGGCTACTGACCCACAAAAGATTGAGGCAGTAAGAGATTGACCAAGACCGACAACAGTAAAAGAAATCAGACGCTTCCTGGGTTTAATAGGCTACTACAGAAGGTTTATTCAGAGCTATCCCCAGATAGCTGTGTCACTCACAGGGCTTACGAGGAAGAACGTGAGTTTTAAATGGTCAGAACAATGTGAGGCTAGCTTTCAGGAGTTGAAGGAGAGGTTGACTACCACTTCTATCCTGGCTTTGCCATGAGCAGGAGTTGACTATGATGTCTACAGCGATGCTTCCCATCGCGGATTGGGCTGTATGTTGATGCAGGAGGAAAAGGTAATAGCTTTTGGGTCTAGACAGCTGAGACTACATGAGAAGAATTACCCGACCTACGATCTGGAGTTGGCGGCGATCATCTTTGCACTAAAGCAGTGGAGGCACTACGTTTACGGGGAAAAAGTTAAATGTACGCAGATCATAAGAGCCTGAAGTACATCTACTAGCAGAAGGACTTGAATCTGAGGCAGCGAAGATGGTTGGAAGTGCTGGAGGACATCCGGCCCAAAATAAAGTATCATCCGGGCAAGGCCAATGTGGTAGCTGATGCACTCAGCCGGAAGAGTAGTTTGGCTAGTTTGATCACAACTCAGGAGAAGTTGGCAGAGGAACTCGATCGAGCTGAAATTGAGGTGGTGTTGTAAGGATTAGGGGCATCCTTAGCTCAGTTGAGACTTCAGCTCACATTGAGGGGCAGGATCATCAATATTCAGAAGACTGATCAGGAGATAAGAGAGCAGGTTGGCATCGGCAAGTTAACAGAATTCCGAGTGAAAGATGAAGTATTGTGGTTTGGAGAGCAGTTGTGTGTGCCAAATCAAGCAGAACTGAAGGAGAGTATTCTTTAGGAAGCACATGCCACTTTATTATCCTTACATCCAGAAAGTACCAAGATGTACAAGGACATAAAGCAGTATTTCTGGTGGTTGGGGATGAACCGAGTGGTTGAGTTCATCGCCAGATGTGCAGTCTGTCAGTAGGTCAAGGTCGAGAATCAGAAACCCAGGGGTTTGCTGCAACCATTATCCATTCCGGAGTGGAAGTGGGATAATATCAGCATGGACTTCATAACAGGGTTGCCCAGAAGTTCCAGAGGCAACGATGCAATTTGGGTGATAGTGGGCCGACTCACCAAATCGGCTCACTTTTTGGCGATGAAACTTACTTGGTCTATGGAGAAGCTAGCTGAGTTGTATGTCGGGGAGATCGTGAGGCTACATGGAGTTCCTGTCGATTGTATCCGACCGAGATGCATGCTTCACTTCGCATTTCTGGAAAAGTCTTCAAGCAGCTTTAGGGACGAAGACTGATTTCAGTACTGCCTTTCATCCTCAGACTGATGGGCAAACTGAGAGAGTCAATCGGGTACTGGAGGACATGCTACAGTGTTGTGTGTTGGACTTCGGCAGCAGTTGGGAGAGGCATTTGGCTCTAGTGGAATTCGCATACAACAACAGTTTTCAGACAAGTATCGGTATGGCATCATATAAGGCTCTGTATGGAAGGAAGTGCAGAACTCCAGTGGGCTAGTACGAAGTAGGGGAGCGAAAAATGTATGGGCCAGAGATTGTGCAACAGACCTCAGAAAAGATCGAGTTGATCAGGAAGATGTTAGTCGATGCCCAGAGCAGGCAGAAAAGTTATGCCGACAACCGGATGAGAGATCTGGAGTTTGAGGAAGGTGATTTTGTCTTTGTGAAGGTGTCTCCAATCAAGGGAGTGATTTGGTTTGGGAGAGGAGGGAAATTAGCCCCGAGATACATAGGTCCTTATAAGATATTGAAGAGAATTGAGAAGACGGCCTATCGGTTATAACTACCGGAAGAGTTAGCCCAAGTACACAATTTCTTCCATGTGTCTATGTTACGAGTTTATATTCCGAATCCGAGTCACAACTTGCCCAAAGTGCCAGAAGGTCTGCTGTTGGATTCGAGCTACACTGAGCATCCAGTGGAGATTGTGAATCGTCACTGAGCATCCAGTGGAGATTGTGAATCGTCGGGAGAAAGTCTTGAGGAATAAGACTATACCTATGGTCAAAGTCGTCTGGAGGAACCAACTAGTTAAGGAGGCCACTTGGGAATCAGAGGAGAGGATGATGAGAGATCACCCTGAGCTTGTCAATTAAAATTTGTAAAATTTTTCTTTCTTTTGCTTTCTCACTCTTAGGTGTAGTTCCGAGGACGGAACTATTCTAAGGAGGGAGTATTGTAACATCCCGTATTAATTTTTTTAAAATAAAAATGCATTTTTTCATTTTTTGCACGTGGAACGCACGTGCAAATTTTATCTCAAATTTTATTCCAAAGTTTTATTAAGTTTTTCATAAATTTCCTTTTATTTATTTTATCTCATTTAGTTGTGTTTTCTTAATTAGAACCCATAGACCTAATAGATGGCTCTGAGCCCATTGAAATAAATAAAATAAAAATAAACCAAGCCCACAATGAGAAGCCCACTAAGAGAACCTATTTCTAATATGTACACACTTTAACACTTGTCTTGTAACAACTTGTAACTACACAAATTAATAAAATAATATAAAATAAAAGAGAAGAGTGTGCATGTGTACTACACGTGGACGTGTGTATGTGTTCATGCATAGGAGAATAGGTCGGCCTTGATTGAAAGAAGTGGAGGAAGTGGGGTGAGATCATGGGGTAGTGGAGTGAATCCTAGCCATACAATTTCCATATATAACCCCCCCCCCCCCCCCCCCCCCCCTCCCCATTTTATGTTATTTGCACCTAAACTAAGAATTCAAAGAGAGAGGTAAAGAAAGAGAACAAAGAGGTTTCAGATTTTGCCATTTTTGGGAGCTTGGAGTTGATCTTGCTAGGAGGAGAAGTGCTAGGCAATTGTGTTGGAGCTAGGAGCTTTTTCTAGGAGTTTTTCTTCTACACTGGAATCTTCATTGAGGTGGGTGTTTCTTGGTTGCTTTCTAATTTTAGTAGTATCATGAACGCTAGTTTGACATATGGTTTAGTTATTAAATTTTGATTGATATGATAAATATAGATTGCACAATACTAGTATAACTATGTGATTGGATTGTAGAAATGTTGTTGTACTTCAATTTGATGGATAAAATACTTGTGGAATAAAGGAGAAAAAGAAAGTAACATCTAGTGGGTTGTAGGAATGAAAATCTTCTAATTGATGCATATTAGAATGTTCATATAGAAGTCAAAATAATGCAACATGTATGAGAAAGCTCTAAAATTTCATTATAGTAAAGAAATATGGAAATAGTCTCACTAGTGTGTATATTTTTATATTGGCATAAATAATTTTATAAAGATGTTTTGAAGAGGGATAATATTTTATACGAAATTAATGTTTGGGAGTAGGATTACATTAATACAATTTGGAGGAAAATTTTATTTTATTGTCGAAAATAAGAGTTTTATAAGTTTAAATGCGTGCTAATATTCAATATTTTGGAAAGAATGTATTCTTGAGTAAATTAGATTTTAATGATACAAAGCAAATGAGAAATCGAAATTTTAAGATAGATTTCTAAACAGACAAGTAAAATAAAGAAAATTTAGCCCCATATCTGTTGAGATCTAAGCTTCGGCTCAGTGGGTAGGCGTCCTGGCGCTATGGAGTTAGCATGGGTTCGAGTCTTGTTAGGAGCTCTGTTTTTATTAAAATGTGATTTTTTTGACTCAATACCAGTACGGTTATATAAATGTTCGAAATGGGTTCCTTTCACTAGCCCCTAATGGGTTTACTAGTTGTTAGGCGCTGAATAGGGCGCTGTCTCTGTTGGCTGCATGGGGTCATAGGTTCGAAACCTGGCCATGCTTTTTATTATTTTTTTGTTTTTTCATATATCTTGAGTTTCCATGATTATAGAAAATTGGGAAAAATTCTATTATTCCTCTAAAAATTATCTAGACTTTATAAAAATATTCGCATAATATTTATGATATATTTGTGAATTAGAAGTAGTATTTTCACATTAAAACAATTTGTTCAAGAGAACTTGATTTCGAAATTAAAGAAAAGATTTTTGTATGGTTAAAGGAGATTAAAGTGGAATACGATTAGACGCATCTTGATTAAATTTTCATGGTTATAAATATATTTGATTAAGAATATTTGGGTTGCATGCAAGGCTATAATTGATTAAATTGATAATGAAAGTTGAAGTGTAACACCCCGAATTCCAAAGCAGACTGAATTCGAAGTTCCACAGGATCTTTACACTTCTCTTCGTACAATTTTACAAGAAATTTAAAACTTTTGTTACATCGGAGTTACATTTACAATACATTTATACAACGGAAGCAATTTACAACAATTACATGAATAAAATATACAACTCTTGAAATTATTCTTTAAGCAACATGCATACTTTAATCTTGCCAATCACTTTATCCTGCATAGAAACTGTGGGCATGTCAATTCATTCAACTGACGCTAGGATATAATATATCAATTTTCTCTTACTTGGAAAACACAAACATGTCACAAACAGAACTACGGGGACTATCCTATTGATGTCGTATTGTGATTGTGCACTTAGTCCTTAATGCAGTTGTTTATATTATATGACACTAATGCACACTTGTTCAGAGTCTATGCAGCCCATACTATATAGGTCCGAGGGCAAGCCCTTAACTATTCTTCATCTTGTAGGGTTTAATCCCTCGCCATGGCTTAGTCTACTACAGTAACTACGATAAGTATCCTAGGTGTTCTATGAGTTACGAGCCCACGTCTAGGCGCCCTGGAGAGAACCCCACATACTGACACATGACTCATCATGCAGGCATCCTGTGGTCAATTCACCTCCTACCATAGATATGTCACCTCCTACCATAGATATGGCACCACCCGTAGTCATTAGACCACCCCATAAGTATCGCCACTGGGACGGTACTCTGGAGTAGTATCCACGCCATATTCATGACGCATCATGGGACATCCAGTGAATACTCTCATGCCGTCAATCCAATGGCCCTCATACTCATGTTTTTCTCTTACTTTCATCACATCTTCACTATGTGTCTAGTCCTTAATTTATTTGAATCATCAATAAAAATCAATCACCTAGAGTTAGCACTCCTACTATACCAGTCTTAACCATTTAAATAATACAACCCAACCTTCGTCTTTCCATTTCAAATCTCATTACAACAACTTTCTTTCAATGCCGGTATGAGGCTTAGCTACTCTAATTCTCAATTTCACTTCATAATCACAAAATTGAGTTTTCATACTCATAAATTCTTTTTCCATAGTTCAACATGATTTCCATTTCTTTTCTATGAATAATTTCTTACATAAAGTTCAATTTCAATTTATATCTTTCTCATTCAAGATTAATCTCAATAAATCCATTTAATTCTCGCACTATTATTTCTTTCCTTCAAAAATCAAAATCATATTTTTCATTTAACTTTCAAATGCATGACCGGCACAAATTATTGAATAAAATTTCATAAATAAACACTCTTTAATTTTTCTCATACAAGATCCTCTTTATAAATTAGGTGGAATTTTTCTCATGGAATAAATCACATTTTATACTTGTGCAAATGTCAATTTTATAGAATTCTACTCAATTTTTACTTCTCAATCTCTTTTATTTAAGTCAAAATATTGTATAAATATTTTTCATGAAGTCCATATATTTTCAGAATAATTATAATATTTTTTTGGATTTTTAAAGTCCAAAAATCAATTTAAAAATTCAAAAACCAAAAAAATTTGCTTATATGCTAAACTCAGGAATCGAACCCGCAACCCAAAGGCATCCACAAGCTACACTGCAGTGCACTGTGATGCTACTGAAAGTCAGAAAGGCCAAGGTGCCAATGCGTCAAAGAGGGGGTTTAAAATCCCTAAGAGTACATCATCGGGTTTCGGAATTTTTTTTAAAAAAAAATTGAAACAAAAGGGCTAATGCCCAGTACTGAACCCGAGACCCAAGAACAACCCACGCTACAGTAAAGCGCACCCAAATCCACCTGATAATTAAATAGTCCAAGTGGCTAATCTGATATGGTTTGGGGTTTGTAGGGTTATAGTTCGAGTTTCTGTCCTCTTCGAATTTTCATAAAAACAATCATTTTTAAGTTCTTTTCTTCTCCAATTTTATTCTAAAATTCCAAAATATAGTTTTTATGCATTTCTAATATATCAGTAAAATAAAACTTAATTTTTGACACAAAAAGTACAATTTTCCTCTCTACATACATTTTTATCTACAATTTCGAAAATGCATATACAAGTGTGGTTTCTTTATAATTTTGCACTCAAACTTTCCATAGATCTCTTTTATTATTTATTTTTCTTATTATCATTTTACTATTATTTCTACAGCAAAATTTTCCTTTTCATGCAAATATCAAGTCAATTAAGAAATTCACATTTTCATGGTTCTCATTTCAATTAACTAAACATACAAGCACAATTTCTTAATTTAGCACATATCAACATATAAATCATGGTAGCATGGTCTTTTCTAAGATAACAATCACAATTTGCATTAATTAACAATGTTTTTAATAAGCATTTCTACCAATTGTAATTTGTCTCATTTCACAACACATGACTAAATCAACTAGAGTTTTCTTCTCAATTTTATCAAATATCTCCTAGCATGATATCTAATTAGAAGTTCGAGAAAATCACACATCTTTAATGGAGAGAAAACAACAAGAACTCCTAAAAGATCTCCTAGAATGAACCAGGGAAGCCTTCTCCTCCTAGATTGAGCCACCAATTTGAATTCTCCTCCTAGCTTGATGGTACTTGAACTCCTTCTTCTTGCTCCAATGGTAGGCCGGCCAAGCTTGGGAAGGGAACACACACAAACTAGCACCCAATCTTTTAACTCACAACACTCCTAATCTTTTACTCACAATTTTGTCTTTGTTTCCTTCTTTCTATTCTTTTCTATTCTTTTTCAAGTGCAAATATGAATGAGTGAGGGAGGGGGGGGGGGGGGGGGGGGGAGGTATTTATACTAATTTGGAGTGCAAATGGAAGGCTAGGATTAGTCCAAATGGTTAAAGATCAAAGGCCAAGATGAATTAGGGAGTTGTAGCAACTACCCATGATGGAGCAACCACTTTCCCACTTCACCTACCTCTCCATCTCTCTTTGCACAATCCGGACTATCCCCATAGGTGCACTTTGCACGTGCTAGTGCAATGCACATGCAAACTAGTACCCGCCATTTATAAGTTGTTCATGTAATATTATTAGTTGTTGGTCTACACTACAAGTTAGTTTATTTAAAAGGAAAAATTAGATTAATAGGCTCACTAATGGGCCAATTAACCATGGTCTCTTAATAAAATAATTAATTAATTAATTATAGTGGGCTAGGAAGAGATAATTAGACCTAGGATTTAATTAGGCTTTTTAAAAATAGGCTTTTTGGAAAATAAAGAGAATACGTGCATAGGAAATTATACGTGCAAAACACGTAAAATCACAAACTCTTTATAAATAAAAATTCAGGGTGTTACATGAAGTGAGTTACTTCATGTTATAAGATTATAAAGAAATGAATAAGAAAGAGACTGGGAATAAAGAAATGAATTATCTCGATGAGGTTAGATGTAACCTTTGTGGTCTCAATTGAGACGGTTGTTATTCTAGGGTGAGCGAGGCCTAGATTACCGACAGTTGAAATTAAGAAATTGTGAAGTAACCCGTATGGGTTGACTGTCTCAGTGTTGTGTTTAAGACCGGCGGGTAAGCTAAACTCTAGCTCTTAATAACCATAACCTAAACTTAAGGTTAGGCACTAGATGGTGATATGACGAAATGAGTGCCAACGTGAGTTATGAACTCCAGAATGATCCTTGGAGAGAGATGGTCCCCAGTATTCCGGGACGATGGACGTGAGGGCCACAGAATGATCCACGGAGTGGGAACGATCACCAGTATTCCATGATAAGAGCAACGCTCATGGGATACTTGTGCAATAAGGGCTCCAGAATGACCTGCGAAGTGAGACGATCCCCAGTATTCCGGGACGATAGACGTAAGGGCCACAGATTGATCCACGGAGAGGGATTGGTCTCCAGTATTTCAAGGGGGAGAGCCAATACTTACAAAGTGTCTAAATCTTGTAGTAGCCATCGTAGTAGGTTGCATGGCGATGGATCTAACCTTACAATGTGGAGTACTTAAGTGCTTGCCCTTGGACCTATGTAGTATGTGATGTATAGATTACGAATAAGTATGCATTAGTGTCATCCTAGCGTAAACATCTGTATTAAGAATTAAGTCATTACATACACTAACATGATTAGGATAGTCACTCTTTACACTTTGTTTACATTCAAGTTTGTGGTCGCTAAAGTATAAAGAATTGTTGTATTACGGCATAGTGAGGATCACCATTTATAATATTGTATCGGTTGTAAGCAATTGACGTGCCCACAGTTTCACATACAGGACTTGGAATTTGGAAGAAGATATAAAGATTATTTGATGTTGATGATTATTTAAATGCTAAAGTTGTTACACTTGTAAATCTATCATGTTGTATTTATTTATTTCCGTTGCGTTGATGTAAATGGACAATGTCGTAATAAAAGTTTCAAAATTTCTTGTAAAATTGTACGAAGTGAAGTGTAGATCCTGTTGAGCAACGAATCACCGTATTTTGGTATTCGCTGCATTACAACACTTATCCCGTGGTTGCTTTATTTTTTTCTATATTATACATTATTATGTTCTCTGTGTATGGGTTGTCATACATCCATATGTTGCTGTCTCTTAATTTTATGTTTTTAATTCACAATATATATTTCTGAATCCCATTGCCCACCTTTTTGGGATTATCTTCTCATATTCTTTAGCTTTCTATGGCATGATGTTAGATGCTCCATATATTACGTGGGTAGCCATCCCTATTTTGATTACATGTTCTGTTGGAAGTTCTTCATTTTCTTCAAGATCCTCAGGGATTGCTGAATATATTCTAACATATATTTTTTAGGCCTTTGTGAGACAAAAATAACTATTGTCTGCTTTATATATTTATCTTGGCAATTTGATAAGTTCTTCATATTCTCTAGATTGATAAATACAATGAATAAGTCCTCTTTCAAATAGTGTTCGTGTTTTTCTCGGATTAGCTCTTAGTAGAATGATGGTCTTGTTCATATGTTGTTGTGATATGGTTTTGATGAACTGATTCAGCTGGGTTACTTGGAATAATTTTTGAATATATTGTACAAATAATATTTTCTTTGATATTTTGAAAGGAGATTTCTCAGTGAGTAATGTATCCTTGTGTGTAGTTTTGTTTGAAGATGTTATTGCTTTCTCTTTTAAGGAATGGGTAGGTTCACTCATTTCACTCATTTTTTCGTTAACATTCACCATATTTTTTGTAGTTGCATGCTAATTTATATGTTGGGAGAACAAACTTTGATTAAATGCTTCCTTTATCTGTTCCACATTTTTCTTAATTATTTGTTGAACTCTAGTTTCCATTCTGTAGAGATAAAATGGTTAATTCCTTGATAAAAAAATAGCTAAAATATTGTATTTTTCTTTTATATTTTCTATTTGAAAATAATAGTGTGGCAGTTTCATTTGTCATCTTATCAATCTTTTATTTGCAATAGTTGATTCTATTATTTTGTTAATCCAAGTCTTTACTTTGGTATTATCCGTTCTTACTATGAATCTTGTATGTATTATAAATAACTCAAACTTTTTTATTGCTTTTAATATTGCTAATAATTCTTTTTCATTTATGTGGAATTTTGTTGTGTTTGTGTGAATGAGCCACTGGAGTATCTGGCTAGTTTTTCTTTTTTTTCATCTTTTTCTATAAATTTTAATATTTCTCCCATTTATTTTCACTTGCATATGTTTCTATTATCCATGTACATTCTTTAGCAGGTAATCATAATTTACTTAATACCGAAGTTTTTTGTTTCAATATTGTCAGCTTTTCTTCATCCTCTGTGGCCCATTCCCATTTCTTGAACTTTTTCAGTTTTTGTTGTAGTCAACTTGTTTTTTCTGATAAATTTAGCATATATCATCTTCTTTGATTTAGTAGTTCAATTATGGATTATACTTCTCTTTTTTCTTTTAAAATATTTGGGATTGTCTTTTTTTTTATATATATATGTGGTTGTAGTTTTATTCCTTCGTGTGATAATTTTTTTCCTAAAAATTTTATCTCTATATTGAATAACTCCATTTTCGTTTTTTAATATTATAATCCATGTATTTTTTACTAATTCTATGAATTTAATAAATGTTCTTTATGTTGCTCTTTGCTTTCGAATCCTATCAGGATATCATCTACATATACTAGTATAAAATTATTTTATTTTTCAAATATCCTATCCATATATTCTTGAAATGTTGCTGGACTATATTTATATATGAATGGTAATATGTTCCATTCATAAAATCCTTGCGATACTGTTAATTGTTTTGATTCTTCTGTTAGTTTTACGTTGTAAAATCTCGATTTGCAGTCGAATTTTGAATATATTTTTCTTGTTCTTATTGTATGTAGTAGTATTTTCATATATGATAGTGGATATCCAAATCTTTTGTTATTTTTATTTAGTTCCTTATAATTTACTACCATTCCAGATTTACCATTTGTTTACTATGAATGTTTTCTTACTATGAATGTTGGTGATGAATGTGGACTTTGTGATTTTCTTATGTAATTATTTTCCATTAATTCTTTTATATGTATTTTGAATTCTTGTAAATCTGTTGGAGTATGTCGTATAGGTTTAACTTTTATTATTTTTTTCTTATCTTAGCTTTATATGAGTTGTGGGTTTACTTAAGTGCCATTTTGCTAAAGGGTCTTCTCCACACAGATCTTCTAATTGATTTTGTAATACTTCTTATGTAATTGTTTCTTGGAATTGTTGTATTCTAGTTTTATTTGGTAAATACTGATATTCACCACGCGGAGTTGAAGAAACTCTGATGTGTGGTAAGTCTGTCCTAGTATAGGGTTGTGTTATCCTAATTGTTATTGTTTGGTGTTTACAAGGTTTTGTAAATATAACTATTCTGTGGGATATAGTCATAGGATAGTATTTTTGTAAAAGGTCATTTTCTAATAAGACATCATTATTCATGTCATCATATTAGTATATTATTGGTATTTTTAGGATATAATTTTCTACTTGTATCGTAACATTTTGTTGATATTTGTCAAGGATAATGCTTTTTTCTGTCACTCCAGATATTGCTTTTTTATTAGTTCCATATTGTTTCCATTTTGGTAGTATATTTTCATGTCATAAGCTTGTGTCTGCTCCAGTGTCTATTATACTGTGATAGTTTCTTGATTTATATCCTTCGCATAAAAAATTTGTTAGTATGTATAATGTATTTTTCATTGATTTTAATTAGTTCATTTAGACAATATTTTATTTATTACTATGCTTTCATTATTTACTATTAGTGTTATTTTTTCTTCTTGTATTTAGTAAGGTTGTACTGATATTAGGAAGTCTGTTTTTAATAACATTTCATTAATATTGTGTTATGGGTCTACATGTAGATGTAATAGTATTCCATTTCTACTGTTTATTCTTAGCGGTAATATTATTTTATGGACAATTGGATGTCTATTGTTATAGTAGTCTAAATAGTAATATGGATTATTTAATGGTGTTAATTCCGTTGTTTTTATATTTATTTGTTTAATATGTGAATTGGTAGCTCATGTATCTACAAGGCCTGTTTGTTTGTTCCATTTACCATTGTCATAATATTCTATTTCTATCTTAAATTGATTATTATTTTAGTTATCTAATGTACTTATTATCGGTATTAGTTCCAATGTCTGTTGTTTGTTTCTTAATGATAATGATCTTTTCTCAAACATTATTTGTGGTGTTTTTCATTTTGCAATATCCTTTGCTTTGTTAAAGTCATTCTATATAATTTAGTATGGTCATTTCAGTGTTTTCTCTAGTTGGTTTGCATCTTATAATTTTCAGAATAGTGGCTCTATTTTAAAGTTATCAGTATTTCTATTTTTTACTCCATGCTTACTTGTAAAAGCATATATATTTCTTATTTGTATACTCATAACCTTACTCTTCTCTATCAATTCTATTCCTGATAATCTGTGGTACATGACTAAGCTTTTGTCGTTATTTTCTTCTGCCATGCTTATACAGAAATTAAATTTTATTGTAAATTTAATTTTTTTTGTACATTAAGTTTCTTTGTACTATTCCTATTAAAGCATCTTGTGTGCTTGATATTATTTTATAATCCATTAAGTATATTTCTAATGGTGTATTTATTCCTTCCTTAAAATAAGATTTTATTATTATTTGTACTACTCCTAAATATATGTCTTAATATTTTTCTGGTTTTCTCACTTATTTTTTTCATTTCTTATCTTATTATTCTTTATGTTATTAATGAAATTGTAGTTCTTCTTTGGGCTTGTTTAGGCTACGTTTGGCCCAACTTAAAATCAGTTTCTCTTCTTCTTTAAAAAGAGATGTTGGGCCAAACACAACCTTTGAAAATCTCTACAGAAGGAGAAGTAGCTTAATTTTAGTGAAGAAAATGAGCTTTGATAGAAGCCATCCAGAGCAACTTCTGGCATCTCCTTCAAAACCTCATAACACAATTTTTTTCCCTTCCCCTTCCTCGCCGAACAGCCGTCGCCGAACGTGGCCCCTCGCCGCCCCGCTGCCTCCATCTCCTTTCTTCGCCGTCGAACTCTGTCGCGTCGCCGCCTCCCCTCGCCGCCCCGCCGCCTCCCTTTCCTTTCTTCACCCTCGAATGTCGTCGCGCCGCCGCCTCTTCTTTCTTTGCCGTCGATAGCCTTTTTTTGGGCTTTAAATATCTTTATTAGTAATATAAAGATATTTTTGTAATTTGATAATTACATTTTACTCTTAAATAAAATCAAAAGCTTAAATTGAGTGTAAAAGTACCTTACAATTGATATCTTATGTCAAACAACTTCTAGCTTAAAAGTAGCTTTGAAGTTAAAAAAAAAAGATTTTCCAAACAGCTTCAGCTTTCAATTTCAAAGCTCTACTTTCTGCTTCTCCTTCTGAAGTAGCTTTAAAGCCCAAAAAAAAGCTAGGCCAATAGGTTGTTTATTATTTCTGGCTATTATTATGTTATTCCTTTTTCTTTCAAATATTGAAAGTTTAAATATCTCTTTGGGGTTTATGTCTAATTTGGTTGCTCTTATTTTATCTTATTTTTGTATGTCAAAATTCATTCTTTTTCTTACTTCTTCATTATTTCATTTTCTTTCTAATTGTTCTCTTATTATCAGATATATGCATTTTTTTTGTTAATCTTCTATCAACGTATCTTATTTTAAATTTTGAAAGGTTTTCTAATCTTAGGTTTTTTTGTAAAGTATATAATTTTTAGATAGGATAGTGAATTATGTAAATAATTTAGTTTTGAAGTTGTATAAACAGCTTCAAAGGTAGGGTTACTTTCGAAAAATATCTCCAAGTGGTCTATTATTGCAAAAAGTTTGGTGAGTGCCGCAAAACTTTTGTAAATAGTTTCAAAATTTGTCTTATTTTTTCAAATCCCACTTTAATTATAGCTGGTAGCTCCTGTCATCCTTTACTTAAAAAGAATTAAAAAATAATAACTATAAAAATTAAAGTTAACAAAAAAAAACCTCCATCTACATATTAAGGAAAAACACATAACAGTTATTTCAAATCCAGTAAACCAAGACTTTAAGCACTTCGTAAGAGCATCCACAGTCGTTTGCTTTATTGCCATTTTTTCCATTTTTTTTCTACTGTAGCGCTTGCAGTCGTTTGCTATTTTGCCATTTTATGGCAAAAGCGCTACAGTAGATACGGAGATATAGCAAACGAAATAGCAAAATGCATATTATAGCGGACGAACCATGATGTTTCGTCTGGATTATTTTATTATTTCCTGAATTGGTCGGACGAAACATGATGTTTCGTCACGATTAAAATAAATCAGAAAACCCCATAAAGCAAGTTTAATCAACGGGAATAAACATGATGTTTCGTCCCATGTGGGACGAAACATCATGTTTCGTCCCATTCTAAAAATAAAAAAAATTTAGATTAAACCGATGGGACCATTATACCCTCGGCATTGAGAGAAGGCATGCTATATAGAAATATGACAAAGGGGTAGAGTAGACAATTCACAAGCAAGAATAACTTTAAAAAAAAAAAAAAAAAGCAAAAGGAATACAATCTTGAACCAGAATAAACATGATGGCTCGTCTGGCATCTTTCTTTTGTGTTTTATACTTTATGAAAAGCTTTCTTGAACCAGACGACGCATGATGGCTCGTCTGGCTTGTTTCTTTTGGGTTTTTTTTTTTTAAAAAGCTGAATGGAATCCCCTAAAACCCGGACGACACATCATGTGTCGTCCCACCCAAATTTCCGAATTTTTTTTTTTTAATGTCAGAATAAACATCATGCTTCGTCTCGTTTATTTTTTAATATTTTTTTTTGGGACGAAACTTCATGTTTCGTCCCGTATGTATAAATTAATTTTTTAGTATGAAACGAACCATCATGTTTCGTCTGATTATTTTTTAACTAACTTATGCATTTTATAGCATTTCAACGACTGCAGCAAAAAGTATAAATGGATCGCTATAAAATGCATTTTGCCATTTTATCCGTTCAACGACTGTGGATGCTCTAATCTATTTTACTTTCGAGTTGTCCAGAAAACCCCATAAGGGAAGCTATACTCAATATAGACTATTGGAAACATCTGATCCCCATGCATCTTTATTATCACTACTATTTTTTATTGTCATGAAGTGTTGATGCAACCCAGCTAGGTATCTCAAGATGCTAAGCTACAATGTGGGTCATTATTGAGGTTATTCATCTGTATCTAGTGTCTTCAACATGCCACAAAATGTTATTTTTTTTAACATTCAAGATGACACTAATGGATCCATAATGGTGCTCTAAAGCCTAATCACAGTACATCTCTAATCTACTTCTACTACTATTAATGGGAGAGTTTAACACTTTATCACTTTGAGTTTGTAACCAAACAAATATTTTTTAAATATTTTTTTGTCATAAATAAAATGCATACGTTGCACGTGTAATTCTAATTTTATTTATTAACACGTGCATCACGCGGGTAAATCAAAGTTTTTTCCTTCACTAAACAAATAACTTTTAAATTATTGTCACAAAGTAAATACGTACGTCGCACGCGCAACTCCAAATCTATTTCGTAACACATCACCGTACGTACAATTCAAGGGTTTTCCTTCAAAAAATTAAAAAAAATGCGTGCAGTGCCCGTTCAACTCCAATTTTTTTTAAGTTTAAGGCATTCATCACAAGTGCTGTTTCAACTCCAATTTTTTATCAAAACGTACATCGCACGTGAAAATTACTAGTAATCTCTAATATTATAATGGGAGAAGGCCTTAGTGTCATTTTTTGTCATTTTGTCATTCTACCAACATGTGCAACGCACGTACATAACTAATATAAAGGAGGTTTCCGGTTCAAATCCTCCCTACGTTAGATTTTTATTTATATTTTTTCAAATTATTAACGTGTATCGCACGTGTAAATTACTAATCTCTAATATTATAATGGGAGAAGGGCTTAGTGTCATTTGTAAATGTGTGTCATTTTGTCAACACGTGCAGCGCATGTGTTGGTAGTTTTTTTTTGTCCTTTTCATTCTCCCTCTCCATTTTCCCCACGTTCAACGCACGTGTATAATACTAGATTTTTTTTTGTCCTTTTCATTCCCCCCTCTCCATTTTCCCCACGTGCAATGCATGTGTATAATACTAGTAATAATATTATAATGGGAGAAGGTCTTAGTGTCATTTGTCATTTGTCATTCTACCAACATGTGCAAGACACATATATAATTAATATAAACTAGCATTATACACGTGCTGTGCCCGTGGAAAAAATTGGGGGATGAAAAGGGCAAAAAAAAATCTGCCAGTACGTGCGTTGTACGGGTTAGATTATGGACTAAGGCCTTCTCCCATTATAATAGTAGTGATGAAATTTCCAGCTTAAATCCTTCCTACCTCAGAAATATTATTTTTTGTGTGAAATCATTAAAACGTGCACACCACGTGTAAATTATTAGTAATAAAGTAGTGACAAAGAGAGACTGAAAAGATAAAGCTTTTATTGACATTGATTGAGAGTTTGACCTTAAAGATAATCTATTCAATGCTTAGCTAAAATGAAATCATATCAATGAGGGCCCTTTTACAGAATTCTTAACTGTCAATAAAGAGTATACACGCTGGATTGGCTCTATCCGATATATAAAAGAAAAATAAAGAGTATACACTAGCTTTTCCATCAAATATGCAGTTGTAAAAGTACAGTACCAAAGGACCACTCAAACATTGATGACTTTATCTTTCAGCTATACAAAACCAAAATTAGAGGAATCAAAGAGAAATCATTGAGGAGAGAAAAGAAGGCTGGGGTTTTCCATTTCTAAAGTTCTAATTACAGTGTGAGAAGATAATACAGCTTTAAGGGCATTAAAAGATAAAAGTCTAAAGAGGAGGGCCAAAAAATATTCTATAACTATATATTTATATATATTGATTTTTTTTCATAATTTTTAGGTGGACTAAACAATAAAATTTAATAGATTTAAGGACGGTTTTTTATAAATATTCAAAAATTTTAAGGGGTTTTTCAAAATTTGCCCCACCCCAACCCACAATAAAGCTACAATAAGTATCAAGAGTTTAACTAATAGGAAAAGAAAACGTGAAATAGGATGTGACTTAGTAAAGAAATCCACAATCTACAAGAAAGAATGAACACAAGACAGAGTACTGTTGTTATGCTTGAGGTGGTGACGAATAAAATGACAATCAATTTCTATGTGTTTGGTACGGTCATAAAAAACTGAATTGTGAGAAATCTAGATAACACTGGTTGTCACAGTACATAGAAGTGGGATGCGAGAGAACAACACCTATATATTCAATTAACCATCATAACCAAATAACCTCTTTAGTAGCAGATGTCGTAGAACGATACTTTGCTTTCATAGAAAATTGAAAAACAACAATTTGTTTCTTGCTCTTCCACCTTTACAAAGCAATATATTTACTCTAACAACCCCTTTTAAACTGATGATGCAGCTACAATAAGGATCAAGAGCTTGCTTACTAGGAAACGAAAACGTGAAATAGAATGTCACTTGGTAAAGAAATCCACAATCTTGAAGAAAGTAGCAACAAAAGGCAAATTCATGGTGCCATGTTTGAGGTGTTGACGAGTAAAATGAAAATCAATCTCTATATCTTTGTATGTTCATGAAAAACTGAGTTGTGTAAATTTAGGATAACACTGGTTATTACAGTACATAGGAGTTGGATAACAGAGAACATCATCCATATCTGCAAGTAACCAAGTAACCCGACAATCTCTTTGGTAGTAGATGTCATAGCACGATACTCTACTTCTATAGAAGATTGAAGAACAACAATTTGTTTCATGCTCTTCCAATAAATAAGAGAATTGCCGAAAAAGATACAGGAACCGCTAACAGACTTGCGACTTGCGATCTATGGGATCACGCTCGTGATCAGTATCAGAGTATGCATGTAGCTCCAAGAAAGATGTGTATATCAGAAGGAAAGTACTGAACATTAAGCTCAGAAGGAGTATCAACAGTTCTAGTATCAGTAAGATGGGCACGCTCAAGGATATCAACAATGTACTTAGACTGAGAGAGAAGGTAACCTTTTGGAGAAAAGGCAACTTCAATACCCAAAAAGTACCATAGAGAACCCAAATCCTTTATTTCAAATTGACCGACTAATTCTGACTTTAATACTTCAATGTCATCAACATCAACACCAACACCAGTAATAATCATATCATCAACATATACAGAAAGTAAGATAAAACCTGTAGGGATACACTTGACAAAGAAAGCCGAGTCATGATTATAGAAGTAAAATCCAAGAGAAGTGATAATAGTAGAGAAATTCTTAAACCAAGCTTGAGGTGTCTGTTTGAGACATATAAAGTTCTTTTAAGTCTACAAACTTCTCCATTATGAGAGACACCGAGCAGGGGAACCATAAAAACTTCTTCATGCAAATCATCATTCAAGAAAGCATTCTGAGCATTCACTTGAGATATATACCATTGACGAACATATGTTGTAATATCCTAGGTGGACTTAGAGGGGGCTAATATTTAATCTCATATCAAATTTGTAAAGTGAGTGATGAGTGTTTATATAAAATTGCCAAGGATCTAAGAGCACCTACTAAGCTATAGCACTTTTGTTGGGGTTGTGCCCTGTGGTGGGGTTGTAGTTAGGTTCTGTAGGCGTGCAGGCTGCTGAGGGGACCCAGAGTGTAACAAACTGTATAAGAGTCGACTTTCGACACCAATGGTGGTACCACAGTGGATGTACACACTAATAGGGCAACGGGACAATATACTCACAGTAAGGCCAGGGCAGTACGATGGCAAGTTCAGGGTAGTGGCATCCATGACATCCATGTAGATCACATTGGCTAGAAATGGGGTCTTGGATTGAATGCAGTTCCTAAACTTAGTAAGGACACTAAGTCCAAAGGAGGGGTGTTTGTAATACCCTAGGTGGACTTAGTGGGGCTAATATTTAGTCCCATATCGGAATTGTAAAATGAGTGATGAGTGTTTATGTAGAACTGCCAAGGATCCAAGAGCACCTACTAAGCTATAACACTTTTGGTAAGGTTGTGCCCTGTGGTGGGGTTGGGGTTAGCATCTGTAGGCGTGCAAGTTGTTGAGCGGACCCGGGGGTGTTATAGATGCAACTGCAATAAGAGTACAAACTGTAGTAATCTTTACAACATGAGCGAAATTCTCCTCATAATCCATACCATACTGCTCAGGAAATCCCTTAGCAGCCAATCTAGCTTCGTAGCGCTCAATTGATTCATTAGACATGGCCTTGATTTATAAACCCAGCGAGAAGCTATTGTACTTTTACCAGAAGGTAAAGTACCAAATCCCAAGTGTCTGTCTTTTGCAGAGCAGAAAGTACTTCATCCATAGCATGCTCTCAATGGGGAACAAAAACTGCCTCTGTATAGGATAAAGGCTTAGAGAGACAATGAATAGATGCTAAAAAGGAAGAGAAAGAAATGAAATAATACAAGAGTAAATAAAATCTGGTAGGTGGGTAGACTTACGACTGCGCTGAGGATAA
Source organism: Hemerocallis citrina (assembly GCA_017893485.1). Taxonomy (NCBI): domain Eukaryota; kingdom Viridiplantae; phylum Streptophyta; class Magnoliopsida; order Asparagales; family Asphodelaceae; genus Hemerocallis; species Hemerocallis citrina. The sequence continues at coordinate 160,408,093 of CM030360.1, read as the reverse complement.
CGAGAAGGAGAATTAATAATCTCAGGAGGAGGGGGAGTATCACAAGTGTTAGACTGAAATGTACCAGTATCTCCAGAACTAATCATGTGAGACCTGCAAAAATAATGAAGAGGAAAGGAAACTATAGGAGCAATAGATGAGTCAGAATCAATAGCGGAAGGAAATGGTGGAGAAAAGTTGTTTGTATGGTCAAACAAATGATCAGTATGAATGTGATCAGATTTGGTCAAGTTGTAAGTAGTAGAAGGAATAGAAAAGAAAGGTATATGCTCAAGAAACAAAGCACAATGATCTACTTACAGTTTTTGAGAAGCTGAATCAAAACAGCGATATCACTTTTGCCCCTCACCATAACCAAGAGACACAAAAATGGCAGAGCATGACGATAATTTCATATGCTCTACGCATGGACAAAGGACAAAGCAAGTAGAACCAAAGAGTCAAGGAGAAATAATCAGAAACATGCCCATAAACTTTTTTAAAATGTGAAAAACCTAAAGTGATGGACAATTAGATCTTATTGATTAGATTGGTTGTAGTAAGAACTGCTTATCCCCAAAACTCACTAGGCACTGAAGATGAAAATAAAAGCGAATGAGAAGTTTCAATAATGTGCCTATGTTTTCTTTCAACAATACCATTTTGTTCAGGAGTATCTATACATGAAGTCTGATGAACAATTCCATCTAAAGAAAGAAAATCTTAAAAGTTATTGGAAGTAAATTCACCTCCCAAATAACATCTAAAACACTTAATAACAGCAAAATGTTGAGCTTTTACAAGAGCTCGAAAGTTTTTATAAATGTCAAAGAAGTCAGAACGGCATTGCATAAGATAAACCAAGTAAAAATGAGTGTGATCATCAATGAAAGAAACATAATATCCAGACCCCCATTTTGTAACAAGAAGAGAAAGTCCCCACACATGAATGAACTAAATCAAATGATGCGATAGAACAAGAAGTACTTGGATAAAAAGGCAAGGCAGTAAATTTGGAAAGGTTGCAACTACTTCAATCAGAAATATCATGTGTTTGCAAATTTACTAAGCTTCCCGTAGAAGCTAAGAATTTTAAACGAGAAACTGAAACAAGACCAAGGCGTGAATGTCAAAAATAAAAATTAGAGGATGAAGGACACAAACGAATTGAAGATAAGTCAACACTAGGAGCTACAAATACAAGTAACCTCAACCCATCCAAAACTTATAATTCCCCCCCCCCCCCCCTCCCCTCTTCTATGGCATGTCCCAATCAGCTTCTAGGATTGCAGATCTTACACATGAAAAGGGGCAGAAGAAAATGACACTGAGTAACCAGAATCACACAACTGACTAACAGATACAAGATTTAGTGTAAGCTTAGGAATATGGTAAACATTAGAAAGAGATAAATAAGGTGTGACAACGAAACCAATTCTTGCTAATGACATAGGAGTACCATTAGCAATCATGACAGACATAAATGATGTAGAATGCAAAGAAACAAAATTTTTTGAATCAAGAGATATATAATGTGAAGCTCCAGAATCCAAAATCCATGTTGAGGAGGGCATACCTAAGGAACTAGAGGGTAGCTGACCTATCGATGAAGAGACAGACATAGCATGCAGCTGTAAAGCAAGGAGCCTTTTAAGTTTCTCAGAAAGAGCTACAAGTGCAGAATTTGAGGATGATGCTCCAAATTCAAGAGCTGCAAGTGCAAATTTGATGATGATGCTCCCAATTCAGAGAAGTCTGATGGTGGTATAACTGATACAGTGCTAAATTATGGGGGACGACATGGTCTTGATTGCGATTGGTTACTAAGATGTGGATGCCTGAATTATTGTCTTTACTGGTGTTGTTGTGGTGTTCGATTTAGTAACTTAGAACAATGAGCCGTCCAGTGACTCTTATGCTTGCGAAAGCTACACTCAATAACCCCCAGCCTTTGAATAAAATTTATTCTCATAGTGAGCAGGAGGTCTACAAGGGACTGCCAACAGAAGAATTGGGTGTCATGATAATTCATTTTCTTGCTTGAGACTTAAGACGTATTTTATCAGCTAAAATCTGATGTGGGACACGATACAAAATGGAACTACGAAGCCCCTCAAAATCATCACGAACTGCCTTAAAAAACTGAATTAGGCGTTGTTCTTTTCTACGAGCAATATAAGCTACACAAGCTTGTAGTTCTGCTGATTCTGTAAGAGCCAATTGGTCCCAAAGATTTGTCATTGCAGAATAAAAATCTTGAATGCTTGTGTCTTTCTGTTCAAGAGCTCGAATATAAGATTCTAACTAATATTGTTTGACAAAGTTAGACTATGTATACAGTTTTCCAAGATGGCGTCAAACCTCCTTCGTCGTTTCATACTTGCCAATTGGGTACTTATTGAGTGTTCAACACAGCTGTTTATTTAAGTGATAACTTTTGAACTATTTACTTCCCAGTCATCTAGCACAGTTGCATAATTTGTAGCATTATCATCTGTGGGTTTACTCATAGTTCCAGAAACATAACCCCACATCTTCTTGCCTTTCGAGAAATATTTTATCACATAACTCCAATGCGAATAGTTTTTTTCATCCAACTCACACTAATGGATTGGAGTGGATCATCTCTTTTACCAGCCATTGGGAATGCAAACAAACTTTCAAATATGCAAATTCCAACAAAACCCCCAAATTGCACAAAATACACACCAAGGAAAAGTGAGTTGTAATCCTTCAAGATCATAACTTTACTACTTCAAGTTCCGATTCTCACTAATTCAAACCTAAACCCCCTTAAAATCTCTACATCTTAAGAGAGTGTGAAGATTACCTCAAAAACCCAACTTGAATCTGGTACGGGAAGGACATCAAGCAAGAACGGCAACAACAACTAGTGGAGGTTTAGGTGTAGGCAGGCTGAGGCAGGTGTCGTCTAAGTGAAGGGGTCAGTGGTGGAAGAATAATTCAAACCTAATCTGAAAGCAAGTAAGGGCAGAGTAGCAACTGAGCGAAAGAATGAGAATCAAAGTTGCTCTGATTGTAGTGCCCCGAGCCTAGGTCAACTCAACACGTGCATATATCGGCTTAACCACGACCCCAGCACAGGGCATTTGCCTCACCAAAAGTGCTATAGATTTGTTGGTGCTCTTAGATCATGAGCAACATAATATATGCACATGA